>CM074444.1:9957598-10557598 GCA_037101425.1 Elopichthys bambusa
TTTTTTATTTTATTTTAAACACTTGATTAGCTGACAGCGACTTTATATCACGCAATTCTGAGAATTCTAAGAATTGCGAGATGTAAACTCGTAATTGAAAAAAAAAGTCAGAATTGTGAGATAAAAAGTCGCTATTACCTTCATTATTTTTTATTCAGTGGCGAAAACAAGCTTCCATATGACATAATAACATATAAGGCATATGTAATAACACATACAGTACAATTTGTACAACATTTTTTTATTTCATGCTGTTAAGTCCTTCAAAATAAATAAATTATTGGTTAAACATCTACTGTAATACATTGAAATGCTTGTTTACTTCATATGGTGCATGCAAGAAAAATATTCAGAAGACACTTTTTAAAAGCTACTACAGTTGAATGACTATCAATGGACAAAGATTTTTGTTGCCCATAATTATAGCGTAGTTTTGACATCTATCAACAAGGGTTAATTTCTAATGCTAACCAGCCAAATCTTAACCCCTGATGGTAACAAACCTCAGTAGCATACTCAAGAGAGGCGATAGCGTTACCATGTCTATCTTACAAGTACAAGTGCCATTAAACTAGATGTGTTGTTATCCAAGTAGCTAGCTATAGTGTAGGCCCACACTTTAACTTTTTCTTCAGACTGTTGCTCAATAGTTGACCTATTGTCCAAAATTCGTATTTCATAACTAGTGCTTCAATTGTTTTCAGCTTTAAAACCAAGAAAAATATCTTGTACGCTAGCTACCAGTGACAGTGTTAGCATCTGTCGTTCATGTTTATTTTTAACAAGCAACCTAGAGCTAAAATAGATATCCAATGTCCAAAAAATCACTTTTATACCTCAAAACCATTCTTTTTTTGGGAATTTATTTGTCTCAAAGTGAAACATTTATACTTCTTCCTCAGGCAGCGAGGTAACTCTACTGATCATGTGCTGACTGAGTATCATCACACTGATTTGAAGATATTTTGTGATTTAAGAAATGTAGTGTGTTAAAATTGCCCCGGTCTCCACTGTATGTCAGACCTAAGAGTGACAGTAAGATGTGAGGCGCTTTGCTCAGTATGGCAGCGGCTCGGGTCTTGAAGAACCATGTGTTTTTAAGTGAAAGACTATAGTTAACGCTGTCAAAAGGTCTGCATTTCACTGTCTTTATTCTTTTCACACAACTGGTGTAATTTTCCTTCAAACACAATATTCTAGTCACTTTCTTTCTTGTGGTGCATTCGTTCTTCTTGCACATGTATTTAATGTTTCCTCTGACAGCTCAACAGTATATCTTATTTCACTCTCCTTATCTGTGTCATTCATTCCAGCTGCCTCTGCTCTTTATTTCTCAATTTCAACTTCTCTCTCTCTCTCTCTCTCTCTCTCTCTCTCAATCTCTCTTTCTCTCAGTCCTCAACATAGTAATTTCCTTTAAGTCACTCCTAACAATAGTTCCCTTTCAGTATGATATACAGCCTATCCGCCACATGTCTCTTTCACTCTCTATATTAAAACCTTTCTCTGTATTAACTGCTGTGATGTTGTACAGTGTTTTACAGGCATGTTGCACAGGATATGAGAGGTTATTTTTTTCCCTCTGTCTTTGTGAGACTTGTATGGTTTTTATTTGGTGTCTCCTCAATGACACAACCCAGAGGTCACAAAAACAATATCTTTCATATCCTGAGGATTTCTGAGCTGTCCGTTCTGTGCGTGTTTAGCCACCCTTGAATCCACTAAGACTTCAATTTCTGTTAATTTGTGCATGTGTGTGTGCGCAAGCTTTATCAGGTGTGTAGTTCAAACCTGGGTTTTCACTGTGGGAAGAAATACAGTCATTTATTCTATAATCTATATTATATATAATTATTTTTTTGAAAGTTCGTTTTGTGTGTGTGTGTGTGTGTGTGTGTGTATGTGGAGAGGCATTGTCCATATTTGTGTTCTTAAAAGGATAGTTAACCCCCGCAAAAAAAAAAAAAAAAAAAAAAATGAATTTTTAATTCATAAACGAATCATCATTCAGATTGGTTTTGTGAACTGGATCAGCTGATTAATTCAAGAATTAAAGAAGGGTTCATTCATGAATCGACAGCTAGAGCAGATGTCAAGATTTTTTTCTTTAAATTTTGGTCTGTTTCTAACACAAAGCTATCGTATGTCTTCAGAAGATTTTGAATATAATTGCAAATGGGAAAAACTTGGAAGACAGTCTTTAAATTTTCTGTTTGTAAGTGTTCTACAGAAGAAAGGAAGCTGTTCAGGTTTGGAATGACTTGAGGATGTGTAAATGATAACAGAATTTTCATTTTTTAGTGACCTGTTCCTTTTATCATCTCTCTCTCTCTGTCTCTGTGTGTGTGTGTGTGTGTGTGTGCTCCTTTCTGCTTCAGTGCCTTGACCAGGCAATAACGGCCTGTGCCAGTTGAGCTTCCACATAACCTTAGGTCTATGGGGAGATCCTTGTCTTTCATGTGCCCTTCCACCTATGTCCCAGCAAAGTAGGTCAGGACATGGGAAAAAAAAAAACAAAAAAAAAAAACACCCACACACCACTGTAACTTTGAACCGAGAGATAAAAAACACCATGTGTGAGTCAGGTCAGTGTATAGACATGATATGAAAGTCTAAAAGATCATAACTTGTACTGGATCATATTTTTTCCTGATTTAATATTGAAAATTTAGCCTACAGAAACTTAAATATATGGTTAGTAAGAAGCATCTTTATTAGTTTTGTTCCTACTTAGTGTCAGGTGTTCAGTAGATGATACCTGTTGAGGTTTTTTACTTTTCAAAGTGATTTGTCTTACAATTTTTGCCTAGTGGAAGATTAAATGGGTGGAAAATACCACATACTGTTATTGAAAGAGGGATGTGAGTCATATCTAGAAACTAGAAATCATGCAGACTTGGTGGTGGATTCTTTTGACATGGACCGGTAAAGACGCTTTTCCACTGCATGGTACGGTTCGGTACAGCTCACTTTTTGGTGCTTTTCCACTGCATGGTACGGTTCGGTACAGCTCACTTTTTGGTGCTTTTCCACTGCATGGGACGGCTCGGTATGGCTCACTTTTTGGTAAATGTGACGTGTAAACACTGCAGATCACTGATTGGTCAGAAAGAATAGTCACTACCAGCCACATTGGATTTAAAACACGAGGCACCAAACCCGCTAGATTTAAATAGTCAGTAACAACCACCGCAGCATCATTTGTTTGCTAAACGACTTGCTTTAAACGACTGTCGCACGCAACTTGATAAAAGAAATGGCTGTATCGTGGTCAGTAGATGAGGTGCAAACTCATTGGTAGACGAGAAGCGGATCCACGGCAGTAGAAGTGGCGCAACTATAACGATAATTCTATAATCCCACCCACTTTGAAGCGGTACTAAACTACAGTGGAAAAGCAAACCGAAGTCCCTTTCAAGGAAAGTATGTTCACTCGGTGGCCTTATTTGCAACGCCTCGAGGCAGCTATTTCGGGCATCCAAGACCAAGTCCTATCTATTTGAATGGGGGAATCTGCAAAAAAACTGCTTGGCAAACTCCTAATTAAATTACATATTTCAAATCAGCAACAAAATCTGACATGAACCGTCCCATAACTGTTGGTTCTTATGCTAAAATAGCATTAAAAAAGCGTACCATCTTAAACCATTTCATGACCAACTAAGGACCTTGACATCACAAAAAATAAATTACATTTTAAAATATAATAAAATAGAAATCAGTTGTTTTAAAGTTAATATAAATTAATAACAAATATAAATTAATAGCATTTCTAACTTATTTTGAGCTATTTTTACACTATATTAAACCTACTTTATTCAGTTGTATATATTTAGTTGTTGCTGAACTAAATAATAAATGTTGAATTAGTTCCTTTTATCTTGTTGTGCTTTATTTTTATTTCTCTTTGGAGATCTACTACCAGAAACTGCATGAAAAGCAGGAAGATTTTGAACCCTGCTTCACCTCTTCAGTGATGGCATGCTTTTGACAGACTGAAGAGGTTTAAGGTCACCCTGAACCTTCCTTGAGGTGAGCTCAAAAAGTCCAAGCCTGGATTGGACAATGTTGTGAGAGTCTCACATGCTTCCAATTGGAAGACAGTTTGGCTTCACGTCTGTGTTGGATGGTGATGCTGATTTGAGAGCAGCATGTGAAGTACTGTGTGAATTATCTTATTACTGAAACGCTGTAGGATGAAATCACCGGGCCCAGGCAGGGGGAGGAAAAGCCCAGCTGACAGCCATATAGAAAGAGTCCAGAGCCCCCCAGCCGGCAGCCGGGACATCACCATCTGGAGCAAGGCCTACACGCCATGCTGGGCCTGTCAGAAAGACGGAGCTCTTTTCACAACACACTTTTGTCCATCCTCTCTCTCCTTCAGTGAAGCTCTCACTATCCAGCCGAGCATTCACAGTCATCTTCTCCATAAAGCTCTCCCACTGCATGGATTGTTCCATTCATCTGTGGGAGGGAGGAGCCGGATGGACATCACTCATCCGGGATTGTACAAAATAGTTAACAAGTACAATGGCTAAATTAACACTAATCCTTTGATGGCTATCGGCATTCTTTGGGCATTAAATACGGATTGAGTGTTGAACAGTGTGGATGAGAACTAAATGTCATTGACTTTTTCTAAACTTCTTTAAACATATCTTTTGCTAAAACATATTTAGTTTTAATGGTCTTAGCTAGTCATTTTAGACTGGTTAAAAAACACATCTGGTTGTTTAAGTGCCAATAACAAATGAAGAGTAATCTGTGTTCTTTGCTTAAGTCTTTAGCATCTGGTTAAATGGTCTAAACCAGCTAAACACCAACTTGGCCAGGCTGGAAGACCATCTTAAACCTACCAAAAATCTAACAAATGGTCTTAGGTCCTGAGCTGGAGCTAGTTGCTTAGGAGTAGCTTAGGACCAGCACTTGACCAGCTTAAACCAGCTCATGACCAGCTAAGGACCAGCATATACCAACTCAAGCCAGCTTCCATGCTTCAAAACCAGCATATGCTGTTTTTTTCAACAGGGTAAACCAGCAAACCATCTTACACTGGTTTAAAACTCACTTCTGATTATTTCACTGCAAATGAATCCAATAACAAATGAAGAGTAATCTGTGTTCTTTGCTTAAAAAAAGTCTTTAGCATCTGGTTAAATGGTCTAAACCAGCTAAACACCAACTTGGCCAGACTGGAAGACCATCTTAAACCTACTAAAAATCTAACAAATGGTCCTGAGCTGGAGCTAGTTGCTTAGGAGTAGCTTAGGACCAACACTTGACCAGCATATACCAACTCAAGCCAGCTTCCATGCTTCAAAACATACCTAACCAGCATATGCTGTTTTTTTTCAACAGGGTAAACCAGCTAAACAACAGCTTGGCCAGGCTGGGAGACCATCTTAAACCAACTAACCACCCACCAAACCATCTTACACTGGTTTAAAACTCTTCTTAAAACTTCTGATTATTTCACTGCAAATGAAGCCAATGACCAAATGAAGAGTAATTAGGTCATTTGGGTTTTTTGATAGGTTGACAATATTAGCTATACACTGGACAGTAGCCTCCAGATGTCAGATGTATGGGGTGACATCTGTTTTGATTGTCTCCAGGCGATGCTGCCTTCTAAAATACATGATGCTGCCAAGAAGACTGTCAGACTAATGATCTGTGTGTTGCTTTTGTGTTGCTTTTCTCAGTCAGGCTAACCGTGCAGTAATAGTAACCATTAGTTATATTAATCTGCGGATAATCTGCAGAATACCTTGTGACGAGTTGACAACTTGTCACAGACATTCGTGAAATTGGTGTGTCCCTAAAACATGTTCTCATTAGTTTGTGCTAGCTGCAGAGTGAGGCTAAGCTAGCATGCCATCCAGGGAAATTAGCCTGGTAGCATACCAGACACAATGGTTTATTTATTTTTAAGCTGACTGCTAAAGTTGGAGAGGGGTATCCCACTGTGACTCTGTAAACAAACCGGACAAGAGAAAAGATAGTTGGAGGATAGAGCCAAGGGTAGCCGTTCACCTCCATGCCAGAGGCAGATAGCAGAAGAAGCAAATCTAACAAATCCCCTCGTGATCTGAAAGCACACTTCTATGTGGAGGATGTGAAGATCTGACTTGGCCTAGCAGGAAAGCCTCCTGTCGATGGTTATTCACCGGACTTTCTAAATTCGCCCTTGCCCGTAATGCAGGTTTTGAACTCGAGGGGTGAAGTCTGGAGCAGTGCAGCTAAGCAGACCTGTCAGCCCTTTCAGTTGCATTCAGTGTTTTTGTTGTTATGCTCTTCCCAAACAAGCATTTGAGCATAGCCCAGGCAAAACATCTGAGGATCTCATTTGGGAAACTTCCTTTACCCTCATTTTAACTCTTGGTTTCTTTCTTTCTTTAACTGATAATTGAATAAGCTATCACCATGTAATCAATTAAGAACTTGATCCTGGCCTCCGAGAGCAGCAGTTAATTGGCTTGTGCCAATGAGAGCCCAGGAGATCAAGCTGAGGTATTAACAAAGATGAGGTTTCGGAGGTCATTTGCAGGTTTCTTTATTGCGTTGATTGCAGAACTGCTTGAGCGACTGGGACTAAAATAGAAAAACTTCAGCTTCACTGGGGTGTCTCCATCTTTGATCTCGTTTTGCATGAAGGTTCCCCGACTGCTGGCCTTTGACGATCAGGAAAATTCCACACCGCCTGCAGTCGCTGCTGCTTTGTAACCTGCGAGCAATGAATGAGGTATTGGAGGGGAAAAAAACCTTCATCGATCTCTCCTCATCTGCTTTTTTCCTCACTTTTCCGCTCTGTCCTCTAAAAACATGTCTTTTTCACTCAGTTGACTTCCATTCAGAGCCAGCCAGCGATGGTGAATGCTTGACTAGGTTGCTTTGCCCTGGCAGCCCCCTGGGTTCTGGGCAGTGGCCTGAAAGGATCTTGAAGCTGCAGCCGAATAGAGAGCCAGAGCAGGCAGGGGGCTAATAGCGGTGGATGGGATTGTCTTCATGGTGCGGGAAGGGTGGGGGACGGGAGCAGAGAGAGTTGAGGGCTAGAACCATCTGCTTTTGTGGTGGTGAGCATCAAAGCCAGGAGGAGCACGGCGGGAGATCTCCTTTCACCGCGGACACATTGCATATGGGCCTCATATTTCTCCAGGACGGCATCCTGCAGACCTTTGGGAGCCCATCGTAGCTTCTTCTATTCTCTTTTATTCCCCTATTTGGCTCCTCTAAAAGCCAAATAGGTGTGAAAAGACAGGAATTCCCTATTATTTACCCTGGGAATTTAGATAATAGATGAGTTTGTTTGACCCAGCAGACCCTAAATAGCAAACTCTCCACTCTCGTTAATTTTAGCCAGTTTTTAAGCTAGAAACCAAATTTGTTGCTTTATTTTTGTTAGTGGAGGGGAATTAAAAATGGGTCACTGCATGGCTCAAAAAAAAAAAAAAAAAAAAAAAAAACATGCTCAGAGGATGATTAATTATTAAAGTGACTAATACTACATTTGCCTCTGAGCGCTTGTGACTTTAATCCATGGCAGGGGCACAACTACCAGTACTCGACTCCCCATTTGTGAATCCCTCCTTCTCTGTCAGTCTCTCCCCCTTTTTCTCCATCTATCCCTCTAGCTAAATTCAATTTCAGATTCAATTAGCTTTATTGGCATGACCAAGATACATATTTGAACTGCCATAGTTTTATCACTCTGCTGTGTCAGTCCCTTCTCGCTCTCGTTCTTACATTCGGCCTCTATCCTCCCACCCCTCCTTCATCCCTTGCTTCTTTAAAGTGCTGTGTGAGAGTTTATTGTGGCCATTTTTACAAATACATTTCTACAGAGCCCCGCACATGACATGCACGATTTGCACGATGCAGGGAACAAATTAGTAAATCGTGCGCACGATTTAGCCTACTATTTTTTTTTTTTTCTGCATGTCATGTGCAGGGCTCCGTAATCTTTCTACATTTCTTCTTCTATATACAGTAATATATATATATATATATATATATATATATATATATATTTAGTAATTTTATGTCCAAAGGCCTTAATAATAATAATAATAATAATAAAAACAAATATATGACATCCAAAGTATGTGAGGTAGTACAACTAAATATTTTTTATTGAATCCAAAAGTTTTTAATTATATTTTGCTACATATAAAAGTATTTATAAGATTTTGAAGTGTCAAAAGGTCATTTAACTGTCTAAAGGCCAATATAGCCATGCCATTTGTAATTAAATTATCTTAAAATATAATAAATGTATTTATTTTTTTATTCTGGCATGATTTTATAACATCATATATCAACATAGTGCAAAATGGTATTAAAAATATGTGTAGAAGTCGTTGCTTTGTTATGAGAAAAAATGTCTGGAAAAATGAATTTCATTGATGTCATTTGGAGTAACCAATATAAAGGGACCATTTTGGATCAAGTCATGTGGTCAATATCATGTGACAGGATGTGATACCATTCAGACACCTGCAAATGACCACATGGTCGTGAAGCAAAGTAACTAACTCTCTTTTAACTATTTGAAAAATTCATGTTTTCACTTGCTCATTCGCATGTCCCGAAACAGGTCATTCGGTACAACCGCTATAAAACATGGAAAATGTTGGAATATTTTAAAAACTTGTACTAAATATATAATTTTTGATTGTCCTTTCGTTAGCTCGCTAGCTAGATATCAGCCTGTTAGCATTGTTTGAAAATATTGTCATTCAGTATAACCAAAAGTGTCATTCGGTAAAAACAAAATTTTGGTTAAAAAAAAAATTTGCCCATCTTGTAAAAAATGATAAAAGTAGTGTTAATTGATTATAAAAA
The DNA here is from genome assembly GCA_037101425.1 of Elopichthys bambusa. Classification (NCBI taxonomy): domain Eukaryota; kingdom Metazoa; phylum Chordata; class Actinopteri; order Cypriniformes; family Xenocyprididae; genus Elopichthys; species Elopichthys bambusa. The sequence goes on from CM074444.1 coordinate 9,966,440, forward strand.
CCACAATTTCATTGTTAATACTTAATAAAACTTCAAAGTTAATTATATCTCCATTATGTTTTTTTTTTTTACACTTTTAAAAACCTTATTTGTCAATGACCCATATATATCATTTTAAAATCAACAAGTGGTAAATAAACAAACAACAAATGAAAACTGGCTTATTGGCATGTTAAAATTCTGTTCGCTGCTTCGTCTGTCAAGTTTCTCTCAGTACACCTGATTCTCAATTCTCATATTTTCTTTTCCTGCTCCCTCAATCATTCTCTTTTTTCTTTCCTTATTCAGCTTCTCTCCTCCCTATCAGCTGCTCTTTCTGTCTCCATTTTTGTGTCATTAACTTTGGAAATGGCTATGGTTAGTGGGAACAGAGCAGAAAGGGAGGGAGGGAGGGTGAAAGGAACTGTGAGAGAAGGCAAGAGAATCATTAGTTAAATATTATCCAGTCTGTTCCATTAAGGCTGTAGGGAAGGCTCATGCTTTTGAGCGCTCGGAAACAATGGAGCATGTGGAACCCTTCCACCTTCCCCGAACATACACACTGAGTCCTGCAGGTCTTCATGGCTCATAGTAGCACCACAGATGGCTAACCTCTAATGATACTTAATGACACTGACAGGGACAGAGAGACAGGTAAAATGTGCTTTAACAAAGAGATCCGTGCTGAGAGGTACGGCGTGGATAGCTGATTTTGCTGGATTACGCACTGAAGGAATGGTATTTAATCAAACATTAGGTCAAAGTGCAATGGGAAATTCACTAATCACATTTATTGATGCTCATAAAACTATCTTGGATATTTGATACAAACCAACATATAGGCATCAGTCAGATGCTGCATTTAGAAAATCCCAGATGAGATTTTTTTCCCCAAAACATTTAAAACCACATTTTAGGGAGAGGTAGCATCTGAAGAGTATTGTTAAGGCTAATTGTGGGCAATTAAAATAATTACATGAACCATCCATATCATCTTTTCATCGATGGCTGGTGAGTGGTTTTAAATGACTTCTCAGTTTAACCCTTGAGATTTGGAGGTGCACATATGGTATAGTTAACTTCTTTTGTTAGCCATAGGTGGGAACCAAACGAGCGTCATTTCCTCATGATCTCCATGGTTTCATTCAGTGAGATTCTTTCTCAAAGAAATCTTTGGTCATGATGCTATCAAGACAAGCAACAATTGCAAACGCAGTTGTTTTATTGTGGTGAGAGGAGAGAAGGGGAACAGTTTGTTCAGTAAGCAGTCATGCACTCATTTTTTTTTTAACAAATCTTTTGTGCAATAAGCAATAATGCACTCTTTTTTTTTTTTTTTTTTTTAACAAATCTTTTGTGCAATAAGCAATAATAGCACAAAGTCCTGTCTTTTATAGCAAGTTTAAGGTTTTAAAATCACTGCAGTGCATGCACACACTCTCAAGCACAAAATTGCTAGGCTCATGCCCATTCACACTAATCGAACTGCAATCCCTCAGCCATCTGGCAGACATTCACCTTTACACACATGAACTCTTACTCTCACACACACACACACACACACACTCTGACACCCCAATCAATTAGTCTTAGGGTTGTGGAGGAATGTCGACCAGGCAACTCTGAGCTCTCAGCATTCCATCTATCTCACACAGCCACACTGCTCCTTATACACACACACACACACACACACACACAGTGGCTTATCAGCCTCAACTATTACCAATGAAATAAAGCAATCAAGGGCATTTAAATAAGAGCATGTGGAAGCAGGTACAGCTTTGCTGAGAGTGCATTCAGAAATACATAGAAAAAGAGAGACTGGCTAACCAGAAATCATTACATGAGGTTTGTGGTTTGTGTCTTACCAGTGCTAAGTACATATGTGCTTATGTGGGCAGGTTTTGTAATCCTTGTGGGGACAAAATTCCTAAAAGTGTCCCCAGGGGAACCAGACAGAATCTCCTTGTGGAGATCTCTCAGCATGTAGAGAATTCTTAAAGAATAATTAATGCCTTAAAGGGATAGTTCACCAAAAAATGTGCATTCTGTAATCTTTTACCTCATGTGTTTTCTTTCAGTCCATGCAACGAGCTCCAATGATATTTATATCCCGACGTCGTGAGTACATACCTGCAAACTCGTCACCTTTTAGCGAAATTCGTCATTTTGACATTGAAATAGGCCGCTAACAATGTAGTGTTTATAAGTGCAGCACTGCTTTCTGTACAGTGGTAAACATGGTAACCAAGAGTAAATTTGCATTTTTATTCAGTCCATCAGCTACTTATGTTCAGAACAATTATATATAGCATACATAATCACTTGCAAGCTTGTTTCCTTCACTGAATAAAAAAAAAAATGTAAAAGATAATTTCAACTTTTTATCTCACAATTCTGACTGTTTTCCTCACAATTGCAAGTTTACATCTTACAATTATGACTTTTGTTCTCAGAATTTCGAGATAGGCTATACTGTAAACTCGCAATAGCGATGTCAGAATTGCGATAAAGATGTCAGAATAGACCATTTTCACATTTCCAGGTCTCTCAGAAGTAGAAAATCGCCATAGTTAGTTAAAATTCTATAGCGGTGAATGAGAGAATACATTAAAGGGGCTCTATGTAAGAATGACAGCTAGTGGTTGAAATGGGTACTGCAGTTCAAATTCAAAATATTGTTCGCCCTGCCTCCTACTTCTCAGGATTGACGCTCTCGCGGGTTGCCAGTTTGAAGACACGCTGCAGGACCGACATTGGAAGGCGAGGTGACTTACACACTGTAAGATAATTAGTTGATTTATTGATTTATGATGAGTTGATATCGCGTTTTAATATGCTCTCGTTTATAGAGATTTTTAGATGGATGCTGAGGCTTTTTAGGTCGGGTAGAATCTGCAATCTCTGACCCAGTTTGTTCACTGGCTTCCATGGCTGCAATTCACTACATGTGTTTTCTGCCAACTGGCAACCCAAGGTGGAGAAATACTATTGGGTAAATTAGCAACGTGCGGCCTTGCAGAGACCAAAACAAAAACAGAAATTTTGACACGGAACGCTAATTTTAAAGTAAAATAACTGGCTGTAGCACTGGTTTTCAGAGAAACGAGTATGTGAACTGAGCATGTTTAATAAATATCTGCAAACATATTATAGTATTTTTATGCTTTAGTACAGTCAAAAAATTACATAGAGCCCCTTTAAATATATTTTTAGTGTTTCCATTTTCTCAAATAGCAAAAGAAAAGCTCCACAATAGTGTTTTCACAGCTTTCAAAAAGAGGGGGGGGAAGAGGTCACTACCATAGCTGCTGTTTTAGAAACACCCTCACAGCAGCGTTAACTAGTTTTTTTGTAATTTGATGCAAAGGTAATACATGTACATATGTTTTTTTAAAAATGAAAATATAAAAAACTTTGCAGGATTTACGATATTGATGACCGTTAAAACGTGTCATCACAGTCTGTGAAAAGAGTCTATAGCGATAAAAGCAGTTAGAATTGCGAAAAAAGTCATAATTGTGATAAAAGAAGTAAAAATAGTAAGATATAAACTGGCAATTTCAAGAAAAAAGTCATAATTGTGAGGAAAAACGTCAGAATTGCGATATATAAACTCGTAATTGCTGAAAAGTCAGAATTGCGAGAGAAAAAATTGCGAGATATAATCTTGCAATTCTAATTTCTTTTCTCGCAATTCTGACTGTTTTTCTTTGAATTGTGAGAAATAAACTCACAATTGACCCTTCTCCTGGAGTTTGATTGACAGGCGATCTAACCAATTATAATGCCGAATCCGCCGTTATGGCTGACAAAGCAGTCAGGGGAGTAAGATTAACCAAAGACTATAGAATAACACAAGACGCGTCACTCGTGTTGTTTTGAATGGGAGAAAGTGCAACACGCAATATGGCGGAATAAGTCCCGCCTTCTAAATAGGAGCCAATCGCCGATTGGTAAATTCATCACGTCACTGCAGCAGCCGTTAGAAGCTCCGGTTCCTATAGAAACAGTCAGACGCACGCCTCCTAAATGAGACACGAGATGCGCATTAGGACTGCGCATGCACATTAGCTTGATCCAGCTTGAAAAATACTGTTTTTTTTTTTTTTCATGATTCGAGCATTTAGAAACAAAATTTATGAGACAGTTGTTGTTAGATTTCATTGGTGATTTCAAATATGACATTTAATCGAAAGCTTGGCAAACAGCTTTGGAGAATTTGATGTTTCCCCATTCAAAGAGATAGGAGCTGCACTTGAATGCCCAAGAGGCATTTCAAAGATGGCCGCCGAGTGAAATGACTTGTCTTAAAGGGACTTTGGATTAACGTGGACTTGAACTTGAAAATGGTGTGTACTGACATCTTTCCGCGGTTGAAACAACATTCCTTCTGATGTTCATTTATGTTTATTTGATGCTATAAATTAACTAGTAAGAAGAGATTGAACGGTTTATTTTTAAATAAAATATGACATTTGAGACTTTGTCAAAAGTAACCTGCTCTGTCTTGTCTGTCAATGCGCTGTCAGTGTCCACTTTGCTCCGCAATGTATTTTTTTTCACTGCGTGAGAACGTGTGGCGTGACATAGCAACAGTAACTAAAAGGGGCGGGTCTTTGTGCACGGTCAATTGTGAGTTATAAAGTCCAATTCTGATGAGAAAAAAAAAGACTGAATTATCTGTTTAATTAATTGGGCTAAAGCAAACATTATTATTATTATTGCTCATTCTTAGCAGCATGATGCCTCATTTATGCTACTGAAATAACACCTCAAACCATGGAAAATAGTGGTATTTCTAATCGATTTAATGTTCCATTTTCACTTGGTGGGCAACAAAATGGACACAATCTAATTTACTTCCATTTGAAGAATGTAGACCCGACCCATAGCTAGAAACCAGAGTATCATACAGACTTGTGGTTGAGCTAGTAAGTAACCACCTAGAATAACCTAGCAATCACAAAACAACTGTATGAAAAATCTATTTTATATTTTAAATGCCAGTTTTGTAGTGTTAGCAGTAGGGTTGTGCACCATTTAGGAATGAATTGAGAAATTCAACTGTAATTTTCGGATTGGAAAAATTTGAAATTCAACCAATAGAAATTTTTTTACAGGTTTGAAACAACATAAGAGTGAGTAAATGATGACCGAATTTTCTACTTTTTGTGGACCAGGGTGTAGGAATACTTAATTTCCCAGAATTACCTGTGTTGAATTACTTTTAAATTAAATACATTCCTCTTCCTGACATTCCAGTTTAACTTCCTTTGAGGTGTGGCCTATTCAATTCAAAATTACACTCATGTCTATATTAAATATAAGGATAAATACAATAATATGGAAAGGTTGCGTTTGTGTGTCTGTATTGACATTTGTTGTTGTCATGTCAAAGGTGTGGACATGTGCTGACACAAATATGTCTAAAATAAGGTACAGATGGTTAGGTATGGTTGTTTAAGCTTGATTGAAAATAACATTTTTGTAGACACTCGTTGGCGTCATTGAGTTGCGATGCGATACAGCATGTTTGTATGTTCTCGTTTGTGTATGTATGCATAGCTCGTCTTGGTGTGCTGAGCTTGAGCGTGTTATTTTATAATAAACTGTGTTTACTGTAATGAGAGTCATAATGAATAGCTCGCTAAGGCAGGAGAGTTCAAACTCTTTACTTGTAAAAAACGTACACATCCTCCCATCCTCCCCCTATTTATTTCTCCCTCTAATGGGATCATGACTCCATGTTTTTCCTTCATCCTTTCTAATTAAAAAAGGCCAATCACCCATGCTGTCTGTCTGTCTATCTATCTATATATCTATCTATCTATCTGTTTGTCTGTCTGTCAACACAAATTCCCATTTTCCGCTTAACACTCAGAAGTGCAGATTGCAAATTATTTGTTTTTGTGCAAGAATCATATCAATGAGCTCATCCGCCTGTGTGTGTGTTTATATAGTTGCAATGGCATTTAATTTGCTCCTTGTTTTCTCCAAGTATTGTGAGGATGTATCCACTCAAATAGGAGCTGTTAGAAAGGAGTTTCTTTGAAGTGGGACATTCTTGTCATGGCCCATTCATTTGTGTGCATTCCACTCTCGCATTCCTCTCCATATTGAGGCGTGCTGGTATATACGGCTTCAACAGACGATACACAAATGGTCTGGTTAATTAGAAGCTTTGTCAGTTTAATAGAGCACCACACATACACACTCGCACCTCTTTTTCTTTGTCTGTCCTGGTTTGTGTTGGTATATAATGAGGTCCTCGCTTGCACCAGGGACAGTAAAACTGCAATCAGTGTTCAGAATGTGTGTGTGTGTGTGTGTACTTGAGTATGTGTGCTAAGAATGCATCAAGGGACTGAAAGGCACCAGGTCTAGGTGTTGATTTTCTTTTTGTGTCACACAACAGTCATACAAAGAGGCAGACGAGGAAATGATGAAAGCCGGACTTCTCGAACACCTCTTCTTCTGCTAATAAAGACAAACAGAATAGTGACATGGTCCAACCTTGACCTCTGTAATTCCTCTCTAGCTGATTAGCGAGTGTGGTGTTGATGTCCAGTTTGTGTTTGTGTGTTGATTGGTTTTTATAGGTAACTAAAACTTAACTAAACTAAAATTTGTTACTAAAATATAACACTTTATTCACAGCAGTAAACAGGATAATTGATGAAAAATATGTGACCCTGGACCACAAAACCAGTCATAAGTCACACAGGTTTATTTGTAGCAATAGCCAACAATACATTGTATGGGTCAAAATTCTCGACATGAAGATATTTTGTAAATTTCCTACCATAAATGTATCAAAAAATTATTTTTGTGAGTAGATATGCATTGCTAAGGACATAATTTGGACAACTTTAAAGGTGTTTTTTTTTTTTTTTTAAATCCACCCTCAGATTTTTAAATAGTTGTATCTCTGCCAAATATTGTCCTAACCTAAAAACCATACATCAATGGGAAGCTTATTTATTCAAAAAATTTACCCATATGACATATGGTCCAGGGTCACATATGAGGAAATTCAAATTTCTGCCCTAAATTAACTGCAAAGATAGTTTCATTATTCAGCTCAAGTCAGTTTAGCCTTTATTTAGTTCAGTTCAGTAATTGTATAAAGTTAATCAATTATGAAGCAAGTTAACAGCTATACAAAGACAATAGCGTTGTTATTCAGCTGTCAGTTCAGTGTTGATTCAGTCCAATAACCAGTACCTTCAGGATTTCGCGATTCTGCGATTGGTGAATTTATCGCAAAATTCTGCAATTTTTGGAGGAACTTGCATTTTTCCTTAATTGCCGCAGATTTTGAGCTTAGACGCCCCGTGACGTCATCGCAACATGCATTTAGTCAACTTATTTGAGCTGCGCAGCTCGGACCAATAATTGACAACGCAACATGAGTTCAGAGCAGTGGGCCGATCTCGATCACACAACAATATTTCTACACAGCGCTTAAATTCACCACAGAATTAATAACATCGCTGTGAAATCTTGTGAGAAGCATTCACATTTGCCGCAGAATTCTCTGTTAAACCACAGATATCAGATCAAACAGTGTCGACGTGGAAGATATCTGATCTGGTATCTGTGGTTTAAAAGAGAATTCTGCGACGAATGTAACATAATTGCTTCTCGCAAGATTTCACAGCAATGTTATTAATTCTGTGGTGAATTCAAGCGCTGTGTAATCAGGAAACCATGATAAACATTGTGCTACTAACACTAACAGAAATAACTTGTGGCAGAAATGGTCTAATGTTTTCGAGTGCTCTTAAGTGCTTCACACAACTTTTCCCAGCACTTCAAAGCTTTAAATATTACCCAATTTGAATGTTATTTTTAATGTGATGTCTAAAACATTATTTGTTCATCCTTCATAGTTTGTCCCCATTTGTAAAACTAAAGGTTTCACGATGTAGGAAAGCAAACACTTATTTAGAAATAAAAAAAGACAATAAATAAGGAGCACTTACTGGCTTATTAGCCATTTCCACACCCTATATTTTTAATATTTATTAATAATGAAATAAAAGTTAATATTATCTGCATCTCAACTCAAGCTCAGTGCTTTTCTGTCAGCCCTTACAGCACTGCCAAATCAGGGGCTGGTGCCACCTTAGAACTTAAAGGGTTAGTTCACCCAAAAATGAAAATTCTGTCATTAATTACTCACCCTCATGTTGTTCCACACCTGTAAGACATCTTCATAACACAAATTAAGATATTTTTGATCAAATCTGATGGCTCAGTGAGGCCTGCATTGACAGCAAGATAATTAACACTTTCAATGCCCAGAAAGCTACTAAAGACATATTTAAAACAGTTCATGACTGGTTCACATGGTTCAAACTTAATGTTATGAAGCGACGAGAATACTTTTTGTGCGGCAAAAAAACTAAATAATCATTGTTATTCAACAATTTTTAGTGATGGGCGATTTCAAAACACTGCTTCATGAAGCTTTGCAGCCTTACGAATCTTTTGTTTTGAATCAGTGGATCGGAGCATGTATCAAACTGTAAACCCATGAAAACATGCTGTAAATATTACCGCGAATTTTGAGAAAAGTCGCCGCAAATTCAGTCATTTTAGGCCGCAAAAATCAGAAAAAAGAAATCCTGGAAGGACTGAATAACAGTGCTGATGTTGCAAAATTTGTCAAGTAAGAAGGAAAGTCGATTCAGCTATAAAAGCAGCTCTACAGATGTCATCATCCAGCTCAGTTCATTTCAAGTTTTTCTTCTCATCCAATAGTGTCAGTGCAATCAAATCGATAATGTAGTATGATTGAACAGTGAACATTAAGTGTCCTTTAAACCCCAACTAGGCAAGCCAAAGGTGACAGTGTCTAAAGTGTACTAAAACTGGTATATAACCCGTCAAGGCATGGACTCCACTAGACCCCTGAAGGTGTGCTGTGGTATCTGGCACCAAGATGTTAGCAGCAGATCCTTTAAGTCCTGTAAGTTGCGAGGTGGGGCCTCCATGGATCGGTCTTGTTTGTTCAGCACATCCAGATGCTCGATTGGATTGAGATCTGGGGAATTTGGAGGCCAAGTCAACACCTCAAACTCGTTGTTGTGCTCCTCAAACCATTTCTGAATAATTTTTGCTTTGTGGCAGGGTGCATTATCCTGCTGAAAGAGGCCACAGCCACCAGGGAATACCGTTTCCACGAAAGGGTGTACATGGTCTGCAACAATGCTTAGGTTGGTGGTACGTGTCAAAGTAACATCCAAATGGATGGCAGGATCCAAGGTTTCCCAGCAGAACATTGCCAAAAGAATCACTGCCTTCTTCCCATAGTGCATCCTGGTGCCATGTGTTCCCCAGGTAAGCAACGCACACGCACCCGGCCATCAACATGACTTAGAAGAACCAGCATTAACTTCTTGAGCAATTTGAGCTACAGAAGCTCGTCTGTTGGATCGGACCACACAGGCCAGCCTTCGCTCCCCACGTGCATCAATGGGTCTTGGCTGCCTATGACCCTGTCGCCGGTTCAACACTGTTCCTTCCTTGGACCACTTTTGATAGATACTGACCACTGAAGACCGGGACACCCCACAAGAGCTGCAGTTTTGGAGATGCTCTGACCCAGTCGTCTAGCCATCACAATTTTATATATATATATATATATATATATATATATATATATATATAATATAAAATAAAATATGACAATTAATGCCTCTTCTAGCACTATTAAAGGCGGACAGAATAGCAACACAGTCCGACCGTGCCATAATTCCTCTCTTGCAGAGTAGCGAGTGTGGTGTTGATGTCAGGTTTGAGTGTGTGTTTGTGTGTGTGGATGGGTTTTTGGCTAAAAGACTACGCCTCATTAAGTTCATTGGCTCAAAGGTTCATTAAAAACCAAGCAAGGCAACCATCCAAGTTAACTGAAGCCCACCCGCGCCACCCTGAAGTGTTAACACCGCCACCACCCCCTTCTCTTTCCACATTTGCACCCTTGAGTTCCACCACTCTTTCCTTTTATTCCACTCTCCCTCTAGACAATAGATTCCATCTGTTAGTGAGACTTTCTTTCCCAAGGCTCTCCTCAGGGGGGCCGTGAGCCCACGACTCTGTGACTTGAGTCGGTGCAGGTGGAGGGTGGGCCAGTCATCCAGCCGCGTTCTCCACGGACACTTTCACCGAGAGAGAGGGAGCTAGAGAACGGCGTGATGGTGACTTAAAGGAAGCAAGAGAGGCTGGTTGAAAAGAGATTTGAGAGTGCCTTCGGGGGAAAGCCCCTTAACGGCGCTCTGGAGCTTTGGCGAGGCAGCTGCACGTGCGCCGAGAGACTGCTCAGCTGCTTTTTAAGTACTTTCAAAGAGGGAGAGGTGAAATTCGGAGCTAAACTAATGGCTCTCACCTACCTAGACTGAGGAGAGAACACCTGCAGTCATCAGGAACTCTACAATCATTAATAAAAGAGTCTTTAGGAATATTTTAGTTAAAATCAGCCACTGATTCTTTAAAATACAGCCTGAAAAAACTTGAATTAAAGTTTGGGTGCATCTTCCACTTCTTCTGTTTTTTTTTCTTTCTTTTTTTTTTTTCTCTTCTTTTCAGAATGTGTTTTTCCCTTGCCTTTCGCTCAATATGGGTCAACACTGTCAGATACAAAAATAATGTGTCAAATATTTATTAGAAATATTGACACATCTTGGCATTCACCTTGACGAATCAATAAACTGAGACTACAAGATGGTTTCACACTGATTTTCAGTTGCATCTATTGAATTGTCCCCACAGTCAGACAGGAAATCTTACCATCTGACAGCTGACAGTGACTAAAATATGGATATTTTACATATCACACATACAGTAGCCATGTTGTTTTTTCTGCTATAGTTATATACAAATAGGGTCAAATGTATTTGTATAAAAATGCCAAACTGTTTCTTTGCAATTTGTGTGATGGAGTTGACATATCATGGTGACAATAGAGAAAATGTATGCACAATTTTTTCCTTGCCACATAAAAATAAAAGAAAACTTTGAGAAAAAAAAAAAAAGAACAATAAAAGTCACCAGAAGTAAAAGTAGTAACAGCTGTGAATACGCATTAAACAGGTATATTTTTAAAAACTGATTTTTTAAAATGTCATCAAAGAATCATGAAAAAAAAAAAAAGTATCATGTTTTCTGCAAAAATGTTAAGCAGTACAACTGATTTTAACATTGATAATAATAAGAGATGTTTCTTGAGCACCAAAATCAGCATATTATAATGATTTCTGAAGGATCATGTGACACTGAAGGAGTAATCATGCTGAAAATTCAGCTTTGCCATCACAGGAATACATTACATTTTAAAATATATTCAAATAGAAAATGATTTTAAACTATAATAGTAATTCACATCATTACTGTTTTACTGTATTTTTGATCAAATAAATGCAGCCTTAAGTAAGCAAAAAAAACTGATGGTGAGTAAATGATGACAGAATTTTCTTCTTAAACTTCCTGTTTACATTCTTGTATTATGTTGTGGGTCAATTTGACCCGAAACAAAAAATTGAATTGTCAGAAATATAGGTTAACCAAGGATTTTTTTTTGTTTGTTTTTTAACACTTTATTATAGTAACACTTTATAATAACTAGATGCTAAATAGTTAATTCAGCATTTATAAAGCATTAATAGGCACTGATGTATAAGCATATCTATAATGTGTTTAATAATTGTATTTTCACACTTTATTAATGATTGATTAATTGATTAATTTATAATATATATATATATATATATATATATACAGTTACAAGAAAAAGTATGTGAACCACTTGCAGAACCTGTGAAAATATGAATAATTTTAGAAAAAGAAATCATACAAAATGCATGTTATTTTTTATTTAGTACTGTGCTGATTAAGATATTTTACATAAAAAGTTGCTTATATATAGTCCACAAGACTATATATAACAAAAAAAAAAAAAAAAAAAAGGTGGATTTAATAAAATGACCCTGTTCAAAAGTTTGTGAACCCTTGATTCTTAATACATACTGTGTGTGCTTACCTGGATGATCTACGATCTACGAAACTTTTTGAATTTGAAGATCAAGGAAAATTGTACTTAATTTGTCTTCTGGGAAACATGCACGTATCTTCTGTTTCTTCCGAAGGGCATTACTAACTGAAAAACAATGACATTTAAACAAAATAAGAAAAATTTGGACATCCTCATACTGTTCAAATGTTTTCACCCCCCATCTCATAATGCATCGTGTTTCCTTATGGAGCATCAGTGAATGTTTAAACCTTTTTTAATAGTTGTGTTTGAGTCCCTCAGTTGTCCTCAGTGTGAAAAGATGGATCTCAAAATCATACAGTCACTGCTGGAAAGGGTTCAAATATGCAAAAAAAAAAAAAAAAAATGCTTGAAAACTGAAGAATCTGCAGGACCCGGAGGATGTTTCTGAAGAACACAGCTCAAGTAAGGAAAAACAAGGAACTCATGAACAACCATCACAAAACAAAAAAAAACTGTCGTAGATCATCCAGGTAACCACACACAGTATTAAGAACCAGTGGTTCACAAACTTTTGCACAGGGTTATTTTAATAAATCCAGCTTTTTTTTTTTTTTTTTCTTGTGGACTATAAACATCTAAATAAAGTACTAAATAAAAAATAACATGCATTGTGTATGATCTCTCTTATTCTGTTAAAATTATTCACATTTTCACAGATTCTGCAAGTGGTTCACATACTTTTTCTTTCAACTGTGTATATATATATATATATATATATATATATATATATATGATATTGTGTGTGATTTTTATTGAATTAAAAGACATACATAAAAGATACCAATTTCGAACATAATACAAGGGTTGAAGGGACCTTCACCTAATCTATCCCTTTAAAAAAGTAAACAGGAAATTATATGTTTATGTTGTGCTTGACATGTCAGTTTGTTTGACTTTATTTAATAGATGAAGGCAAATATGTCATAATGGAACATCATCTAGTAGGCTGCAATAATAACAGCGACAAAGCACTAATTTATGCCTCACCTTATATATCAAAAGTCATTTTTTCATCTATTGATGATCAAGGTCTTGTACACTTGTCAACACATTAAGTCGTGATCGAAATTACATGCAGATGCACGCACTCAGCAATTAGCCTTCGACTAAACATTATTATTTATCTCATGCACCATCATGCCTTTAGCTATTTATGCAAGTTTCATATAATCACATTTCCCTGCATCACAAGTTGAGAAGTTAGGGGTTTGAGGAAGTGAAAAATTATTTTAATCAGACAAAGTTCCACTCTTAAAAAAACCTTGCACATGGAGATAAAAAGGTAGCTGAAAAGCATAGCAGAGTAAAATCTCATTGTGCAGTCGTCTCAAATCAAAGAAGCCTCAGATATTTTAAATATGCTTCGGTTAAAATGAGAAATGTGCCGACTTGCCGAGATTAACACTTGAAAACTATTGAGAATTTCACACTTGAATCAGTTCTGCGAATCCTGAAAACTTGAAGTGGAGAGAGTTTGTTCATGGCGTAATTCAATGGTCAGATATGGGAGCGATGTGATGCGACACATCCATTAAAACTAATGTTAACTATGCCACTTTAAACTAAGGTGCTTTATCATAGCATTAGCCTAGTTTTTCACCTCAACTGTGTATTAAAATGCCTTTCACAAGAACTGATAGAGTGGCCTTCACCTAAAACACACCCCAAACCCCATCTGTTGGGTTACGTGACTGTACAAGCATGTGCGCGTGTGTGTATTTACGCGTGGGCAGGAGCAGCTATGAGACAGTGCATGTGGGCAGAGGAAGGGAGATAATGGAGCACATGGCTTAAGCTATTAAAGGACTGTTTTACAGCTTAATCGTTTTTTGTTTTTTTGTTTTTTGTTAGAGGCTCCATGCCGATCTGTTCTGGGTTATTTCTGCCGCTGCCGTTTCCCTCTTTTGGAGGATTTAACCGAGTTTACCCCTCTAATCTGACTCTTTTTGTTAGCGATACTCAGACCTGTTTGCAGTGCTCATTGTACTGCGCCCACTAATGCGTGTGTGTGTGTTCTCCTTCAATGAGACGGCTCTACTTCATTGCCATGTCCATCACTGTCAGATATGATTGTGTCTCTGCTTAAACATTGGATGTGCTTTGGCACAACTTGAGTTTGTGGGTCCTTGGAGACCTTTAGTCTGTAGCTCTGTGTTAGAGCCGTTGTTTTGCACTAAATGAAGAGAGGGTTAGTGTGTGTCAGCTTTTGTTTTGTATATAAAACCATGATGGTCAAGATTGAATTTTATATTAAATATATTAAGAATTGCTACTGCTCAAAAGTACAGAAGGTTTCTTTAGTGTGTAATGTTGCTGTTTGAGCATGAAAAAGGTCTGCAAAGTTATAAAGCACAAATTCACTTTAAAGACACTTATTATTTATAAGCTGTCAATAAGCTGTTTCTGAACTCAATGAAATGCCTCGTCTTAAAGTTTTCTTCTGGGAACATACATGTCACAATATTCCTCATTTAAATATGTGTTTTTCGGAAGGAAGGGCTTCATCAAGACTAAAGGAACTAAACAAATTATTACTGAGGCCCTGTTTATACCTGGTATTAAAGGGATATTTCTATAAATTTCAAGCAGATCTCGGCCCCCATTGACTGCCATAGTATTATTTTTCCTACTATGGTAGTCAATAGGTGCCGAGTTCTGCTTGGTTATAAACACTCTTCCAAATGTTTTCCTTTGTGTACAGCAAAACAAAGAAATGTATACAGGTTTGGAACAACTTGAGGGTGAGTAAATGATGACAGTATTTTCATTTTTTGGGTGAACTATCCCTGTAAAGATGGTCGATCGGATCACAAGTAGACGAGGGAGACACATACCCGTGTTTTGATTTGGTCTTGGGGATGGTCTATGTATGGTAAATGTAAAAAGGACGAAATAAGTTAATTCAATGTATATATATATATATACTGTAACATGACCCGGGAAAAACATATGAAGAGCAGCAGCTTTCGTTTGCTCTGATAGCTGCAAAACCACACTGAACACGGTGAGTGAGTGTTAGAAATCGGGAATGGTGAGAGAACATTGTGCATGGTATTTTTTTCATCTTAAAACCAAACTTAGGTCCTCAGCCAACAAAGTTTAATTCCCATCTGGCTAGTGCACTTTCCATGATGTTTTTGCATTAAGTCAGTAGGCAGAGAGCAGGTGGTCTTTTGTGGCTGTTCGAACCCACTACGAAAGCAATCCGATCGAATGCATTTTCAACTACCTCTGGAAGTGGTCAAAAGCTCAAAACATTTTAGACCCTGTATACACCTGTATTTAGCATTGTCCACTTACGATCCGATCGACCAAAATGCATCTTAAAGGGATAGTTCACCCAAAAATGAAAATTTGATGTTTATCTGCTTACCCCCAGGGCATCCAAGATGTAGGTGACTTTGTTTCTTCAGTAGAACACAAATGATGATTTTTAACTCCAACCGTTGTGGTCTGTCAGTCGTATAATCCATGGCAATGGGAACTCCATCTATAAGAGTAAAAAAAAAAAGCACAGACAAATCCAAATTAAACCCTGCGGCTCGTGACGACACATTGATGTCCTAAGATATGAAACGATCGGTTTGTGCGAGAAACCGAACAGTTTTTATATAATTTTTTACCTCTAATACACCACAATGTCCAACTGCCTTGAGCATCCGGTGTGTGAGGTCTGAAAATGCGCTCTGATGCCGGAAGTGATGTCTCGCGCATATACTTCAATGAGTGCGAGAGATCACTTCCGTTGTCAGAGCGTGTTCAGACCTCACACACCGGATACTCAAGGCAGTTGGACATCACCCAAAAATGAAAATTTGATGTTTATCATGCTTACTCCCAGGGCATCCAAGATGTAGGTGACTTTGTTTCTTCAGTAGAACACAAATTATGATTTTTAACTCCAACTGTTGCGGTCTGTCAGTTGTATGCATGGCAATGGGAACTCCATCTATAAAAGAGTCAAAAAAACATGCACAGACAAATCCGAATTAAACCGTGCGGCTCGTGACGACACATTGATGTCCTAAGACACGAAACGATCGGTTTGTGCAAGAAACCGAACAGTATTTATATAATTTTTTACCTCTTTTAGTATCCCTTTAATACTAGGTGTAAACAGGGCCTGTCAAACTTGGGAAGAGAGGTGCTGCAACAATGTAAAATGTGTGAAAAATGTGTTGGTTTTAAAGAAGGAACCTATTCTAGTAGACCCCAAAAACAAAATCAAGATTTTGTAAAAGGGCATAGGTCCTCTTTAAATTGACTAATGTCATCAGGTTTCTGAGATAATTAGCATCATATGAAAACCATCTTTGACATCCCTGATGTAGCCTTAAAAGGTTACTTCACCCAAAATTAAAATGATTCTGTGATTTACCTTCCTTGGTGTATATGTATATGGTGTATATCTTCTTTCAGATGAACACAATCGGAGATATATTTAAAAATATCCTTAGTCCTCCAGGGTTTATAATGGTTGTGAATGAGGGCCCACATTTTGAAAAAAAAAAAAAAAAAAATGCATCCATCCATAATCAAAGTAATCCATACAGCTCCAGAGGGTTAATAAAGGTCTTTTGAGGTGAAGCGATACGTTTCTTGAGAAAAATATCCATATTTAAAACTTTATAAATTCAAATAACTAGCTTCCGACAGACAACTGTATGCATACTGTGCAAGTCGATTTTGGCAGAAGAGCAACCTTTGACCCAAACACAATGCAATGACGAAGGCAGAGGCGGAGGATAGAGCAAAAGAAGACACCGGTCACAAATTAGAAGTCTGAAACGAGAAATTTTAAAGGGGGGGTATAATGCTATTTCATGCATTCTGACTTATTTACACTGTTAAAGAGATGGATTCTCATGCTAAACATGGCCAAAGTTTCAAAACACGAGTTGAATGTATGACGGAGTATTTCTGTGGCAAAAATACTCTTTCAAATCCTCACAAACCTCGCTTCAAAAGGCCTTTGTTAACCCCCTGGAACCGTATGGATTATATTTATGATGGATGGATGCATTTTTTGGGGGGCTTTAAAACATGCCCCCCATTTACAACCATTATAAACCTTGGAGGACTAAAGATATTTTTAAATATATCTCCGATTGTGTTCGTCTGAAAGAAGATAGTCATATACACCTAGGATGGCTTGAGGGTAAGTCATGGGGTAATTTTCATTTTTGGGTGAACTATCCCTTTAAAGGTCTGTGTGTTTGTCTGTACAAGGACATGCACATGCACATTTTTTACACTAATGTAGCATTTTTAGCAGCACTGTGTGTATGGGGTTGTTTGGTGATTTGAGTTTGGTATTATTCAAATAAGTATTTTCTAGCTGTGTTCCCAAAAGGTCACATGTGTGCCGTTTGTTTGAGTTTGTCTTGTGTGTGAGAGAGAGATAGCATCAGTAATAGGCTTACGGTGGTGGAGCGGTAAATAAGAGAACGGGACACACAAGGTTGGCCGCGATGCTCATCTTCTCTGACCTCCCGTTTCAATATGGGCCCCATCCCTTGTTTTATTCCTCCCCTCCCTTGCTCTTCTCCATTCATTCACCCTGCTGTCTCTTCATCAACCCTTCATTGTGATAGATGGGCACGTGAATGGACAGTAAAGTGCTAAAGTTTGTGGGCCGTGGAACCCACACCACTGCATAAAAGAGAGAGAGAGAGAGCGAACGAGAGGGCCGGTGCTTCCAGAATTGGATGGAGTGGAGGGAACACGTCAGCATTTTCTCTCCCAGTACGTTTCACTCAGCGCGATTGAGTCTTATTATCTGACCCCTCTCCCTCTTCACACTGACCTGATAATATTTTACCACTCACACATTCTCTCTGTCTCCCTCCCTCTATCTTTCCGACAACTTCCTCTCTCTTGCTTGTTGTCACACACACACACACACACACACACACACACACACACACACACACACACACACACACACACACACCATGTTTTATGGGGACTTTCCATAGACATTATGATTTTTATACTGTACAAACTGTATATTCTATTCCTTAACCCTAAAGCTACCCATTACAGAAAACATTCTTGCTTTTTTACATTTTCTAAAACATAACTTAGTATGATTTATAAGCTGTTTTCCTCATTGGAACCAAAAAATGTCCCCAGAAGGTCAAAAATGACTGGTATTACTATATTTGTGGGGAGACACACACACACACACACACACACAGCCGTTCTTCCACTCGTGCATCTGTACCCATGCCGGTTGCATCATTATTCTACATAATTACTTATTATTATTCTGAATAATTACCTTAGCAGACCACATGTCAATTTGTATTTGTTTACATCTTGGTAGAAATTAGCTTTTATATTATTTACTCTCTAACATATATTTGCATAAACTGCATAATTACTGATTATTATTATTGTCAGCCATTAAATACACACACCATATGACAATTTTAAAAAATCTCTACCATATAGTCACATTAGTATATAATTAGTGACTGGAAACATTTCCAATTTTTTATGTATTTTTATATCTAGATATAAGTGAACTTTTATATTCAATCTTTACCATATATTCACATAAATTACAGTTAATGGTTATTATCATGAATAACTGTATAGCCAGACAATATGTAAGTTTTTGATATTTATGTATAGATATAAATTGCATTTTATATGTGATCTCTATCATATTCAACAATTACTTTACCTGCTTATTTTTATTCTGAATAAGCAGGCCATATGTATATATTTTTTTTATTTATGATTTATATCTAGATATAAATGTACTTTCATATTAAATCTGTCTTATAAACACAGAAATTACACAGCTAATGAGTAATGGGCCTCATTTATGTTGCCATTTGACATTAAATATGTAGTAATTGATATTGATGGCACGTCTTCCATGCCATTGCCATAGATGCATTTCTTGGAATCAGATATATACATTAAAATTAAAAAAAAACAAAAAAGAAAAGAAAAAAAAAAACAAAAAAAAACACCTAGTTTCCACCTAGGTATGTGGTATTTCCAGTAAGTAGACTTATTTAAATGCATCTCACACTTGCAAATGTTTCCTTTTGTAAATGAGCCTTAATCTTTAAGACTCATTAAATTTTAATTAAAAATCTATTTCAAACATTGAAGCATTTATTCTGGATTGCATTACCAGTGTTTGGGTAACATTACAAGATAAGCGTGTTATATAATCAGATTACTTTTTGGAAGTCACAAATAAAAGCATTTTTGATTTTATGTTGTAATATTTGATTATCTGATGTGTGCATTACATTTTTATTTAACTGATTTATTTACTGACAAATTTAATCACAAACCTCTCCCATTTCCATAACATAGGCCTACGCAGTCCATGTCTAGCAGCGTGATGTGGAAACACCTGCAAGCCAAGCATAACACTGCAGTTTTGGAAGAACAGCTTAAACCAACGGATGGTGAGAAAAAGTAAGAAAAAGTAAGAAAAGTTTATATAAAACCTTAAAGGGTTCTGTCAGGCACTTCATATATAG
Organism: Elopichthys bambusa; assembly: GCA_037101425.1. Lineage (NCBI taxonomy): Eukaryota > Metazoa > Chordata > Actinopteri > Cypriniformes > Xenocyprididae > Elopichthys > Elopichthys bambusa. Next base: position 9,985,988 of record CM074444.1, read on the forward strand.
AAACTTAGGGATCCCCTTTTAGGGGATCATTTTATGCGATTGTTTTTCTGGCCTCCATTGATGTGGGTCATTGACGAATAAGGTTTTTAAAAGTGTAAAAAAAAAACATAATGGAGATATAATTAATTTTAAAGTTTTATTAAGTGTTAACAATGAGATTATGTGGTTTTTATAATCAATTAATATTGCTTTTGTCATTTTTTACAAGATGGACAAAATTTCGGTTTTACCAAACGACAGTTTTGGTCATACCAAATGACGATATTTTCAAACAGTGCTAACAGGCTGATATCTAGCTAGCTAGCAAAAGGACAATCAAACATTTGATATTTAGTACAAGTTTTTAAAATATTACAACATTTTCCATGTTTTATAGCGGTTGTACCAAATGACCTGATGTCTCGGGACATGCGTATGAGCAAGTGAAAACATGAATTTTTAAAATAGTTAAGAGAGAGTTAGTTATGACCATGCGGTCTTTTGCAGGTGTCTAAATTATGTCACATCCTGTCACATGATATTGACTGCATGACTTGATCATAAAATGGTCCCTTCATATTGGTCACTCTCAATGACATCAATGAAATTAATTTTTCCAGACATTCTTTCTCATAATAAAGCAACGACTTCACGTAATTGTAATGCCATTTTGCACTATGTATATGACGCTATAAAATCATGCCAAAATAAAAATAAATAAATTTATTACAAATGAAATGGCTGTATTGGTCTTTGGACGGTTAAACTGAATGACCTTTTGACACTTTAAAATCTTTAAAATACCTTTATATGTAGCAAAATATAATTAAAACCTTTTGGATTCAATAAAAGAGATCTAGTTGTACTACCTTACATACTTTGGATGTCATATATTTGTTTTTTATTATTATTAAGGCCTTTAATTACCCGTCATGTCATTGACCATATATATATATATGTGTGTGTGTATATATGAAGAGTTCAGATGCAAAAGCCTCTAAGTGCCGTCTCAAATTTTGAACATGTTTATCAAGCTTGTATTTTTGTTATTTATATAATAATTATATAATTAAATATAATAAATAATATAATAAATATATAATTTATAATAATTATATAATTGTTTTTATTATTATTATTATTTTATTTTTTTCACACTATAGAAGTCAATGGGGACCAGCAAATATTTGGTTACCAACATTCTTCAGAATGTCTTCTTTTGTTTTCAACAGAACAAAGAAACTCATACAGGTTTAGAACAACTTGAGTGTGAGCCAATGATGACAGAATTTTCAATTTTGGGTGAACTATCCCTTTAACTGACCCTTCATCAGCTGTCAGAATATCACTCTATTAAATAGCTCATATTCATATTTGCGGTTTTGGGTTAAACCGAGCCGATTTGAGGATTAGCGTCTCTTCAATCTGGCTACCACAGCTGGTTTCCACTCAACACTGTGTCTGACCCCACGTATCATTGCCAGAGTGTGTTTGTGTGCGAGTGTACAGTGGTGAAAACCAACCAGATCCAGGGTCAAAATCCCTTTTAACCGGAATTAATCATTTTTTCCACCTGTTTAAAACAGCGCCTTGTGGGTCACCAACAACTAAGGGATTAGAAAACCCACCTGTCCCCCTGTACGACCTTTAACGTTGATGTGACGTTCCTTTCTACGAAGATCCCAGAAATCTGTCCGAGACTTGTGAGATTACGGCAGACTCATGCCCTAGCAAGAATGCCACGGCCAGACGGTTGCTTGTTGATGAAGGCGATTTCTGTAATCAGAGATAAGGCAGATTGGTGTGTTTTGATGTTGTGACAGTGTTTTGAGTGCTGCCGTGTGTTTAGTCTGTGTGTAGTGTAGTGTTTGTGCACGCAGTCTTTTAAAGCAGATTTAGCCTAGTAAGAGCAAGATGTGTCAGCATTAGTGGCATACTCAGTTCTTTCAAGTTAATGCACAACAACTGAGTCATTTCCTCTTTTACACTGACCCTCTGTGACATATATCACTTATAAAGTCAGAGTCGCAGAGCCCTATTGGTTGGGTTGATTATGCTGGAGAGCTCATGAGGACTGCCGGGTTCTTGCTCTCCAGCAGTGCATTAGCCGAGCACTTAGCCGCAGACGGACCGGAGCGAGAGTCTTCTTCGGGTCAAGGCTGTACTTATCGCATAGTGAGCTACACTTCAGAACGCTCATCAAGTGCAATGCTGTCGTACTAAAACTTGACAAATACTGTATCACAGTGGCATGCAGTGGCTTTCTGAAATGAGGAGGCAAAATCCTCACTCAAAATTATTATTATTTTTTTTTGTATTTTTACATTAACAATGTAATTATTGTTCTATTTATTAAAAACAAGTAATCTTTAAAGTTAGTGTTTTTAAGCATTTTTCTTTTTATTCCAAAATAATAACTAAAGGCAGTAACAATTTAAACATATATTTTATTTGTGAACTGATGTTCAGCTGTTCTTTTTGAGTCAACGTATTTTCTGATCATCAGTCTGATATCCTATGGCTGTGTCCGAAATCACCCCCTATACCTATAGTCCATTTGGGGGAGTGAATGAAAACAAGTAAGCAAATTCGGACACGGAAGAACTGCCACTTTTGCATAGTTTGTGCTTGCTGTTCAATCATTTTTTGTAACTTAGCAAACTGGCAACTCCAGTAGTAATGAAAATATTAATAAATATTTATATGTCATGGAAACTATGTATAAACCTTAATTAAACAATTTGATAATCAATTTTTATAAAAATTATACCTGTATGATATTATACTGTACCCATATTGGACCAGTGGTTTGGAAAATAGATGGATGGATGATTCAGCTGCGGGTGTCATCTTCTGGTGAGACATGGGAATTAATTTGACGTGTATCTCTTACAGTGCATTATGGGCAACTACAAATGGCTGTCCCCTCAAATAGTGCCCGATTTTAAGGGGGGGCGATTTTGGACACAGCCTAAGTGGGTGAGTTGCTTACTTTTTAATTAGTCTTCCTATTAAAGGTGGGGTATGTATTTTTTCAACAACACTGTTTGGAAGTTAGTCGGGCCGACGCCAACAACAAACGTCTAACAAATCAGCATTAGGGGGCATATGGCAAATGAGGAGATAGATGATGATTTAACGCAGGAAGAGAGATGATGAGACACAATACAAAAGAGCTCAAAAGAATATCCCTGGAATGAAGGAATATGACTGGGCAAGCACTTTAGGACCCGCGTTAAAATTAGAAAAGCTTTCCAGCGCTGGAGAGAGCTAAGCGGGAAAACCTGAAAACAGATGCGGAGGCTGCTTTGATTCCATGCCACATGTGAGTAACACAGGGTTTGAGTGTCATGATTGTCTGGAGCTGCTGTGCTGCTGGCGACTAACAACGAACTCTTGTTTGTATTTACTCTTGTGTACTGTATGTTCGTTTTTTGTGCTTCCTTGTCGTCCGTTCAGCATCTGCGCCTTATTTTTCGTGAAGCATTTTGCTGCACGTCAGCTGTGATAAACAGACATCCACTCTCGCATTGCGTGTGTAACAGTGGCCAGATAGTAAGAGTTGTGAAGGTAAACCACTGCGCACTGATGACCGATACAGAATGCAATGTTTAGCGTCGTGCACTTGCCTGCCAGTGCCAGCAGAGATAGGGCCGGGGTCCAAAACCAACTCAGAGTAGGGTGGTTAGGATTGGGGGGTTAATTTTGGAGGCGAAGCAATGAAGAGAGGGGTGGGTTTGTTTGGATTGATTTCAAATATCAACAGTGTCCAACAATGTCCAATGTCCAATACATACCCCACCTTTAACGCCATCATTTTGTTCATTCAGACCGATTTGTGAACACGCATGAAAACAAGAGGCAGGATTTATCACACAAACCAATAATCTCCAACCATAACCAATCAAATCCAATCATTGGGCGTGTTCGACATCGGCTGCGGCTGGATGTAACTGATTGGCGAGAGTAGCCACGTGCAGACGGGGAGGAGCTGAAAACGGAGACGTGAAATCGGACACTTTCTGCTTCTCGTAGTGACGCTCGTGCTGCATTTGCATACTTTATCACAGCTAAAGTAAAATAAATGCAATATTTCACTAATACACTGATGTTTCAGAGACATTTTCATTCAATACTTTATGTACTGCTTAATACATCTGTTTTTACAAGAATAAAGTTCAACATAAGCATATATTATTTAAATACCAATGTGGGGTCTACGTTTTTTTATCAGTTTTATTTTGTTAAACATGACACAATATAACATTGCGACTACATGAAAAGAACTTTAACTGTTATAAAAATACAGATATGTGAGCATTAGTGGAACTGAAGGCGTGACAATAAACACGAAACACACATAATCTTTGTTATGTGGTGAATCCAGCCAATCGTGAAACAGCTGTGTCGTCATCAGAGCTCTTTCAGCTCCTCTTGAGAAACTGCTCTGGCTGACTCAGGCGGCTGATCTAGAATATCTCTCGAGGTACTTTGAAGCCATACGTCACAGTCACATGGCGACGGTCTCAAGTCAGACCAAATTTCTTACAGGCATGCTTCAAGTCAGCCGCCGATTGGTCTGTGCGGCGCTGCATCAAGTCGAACAAGCCTGTTGCCTCCTCTCACGTGACTTTCCCCCATTCATTTTTAATTACCCTCCACCAAATCCACCCCGCACGCTTTAGGGGGTCTGTTAAAACTCAGTGGGCTCAGGGGAGGCAAGATAGACGTGGTCTCTCCCGCTGTAACTTTACCTGCTGGTTTCACTGTTGCACAGTGTTGCTTTAGAAAAGTGAGTGATTTATACACTTTTTAATGTCACATTTTGTAATATGGATTGTTTTCTCATCCACTTTTTTTGAGGAGGCACTGCCTCCTCAGTGATAACGCTGCTTTATCAGTATTTGTTAATTCATGACACTTTACAATAAGAACCCATTAGTTAATGTTAATGCATTAACTAACATTATCTAACTATTGGGAAGCCCTGCATTTGTCAGTGAAATTAAAGTTTAAGGTTGGTTTACTTTCCTAATGTGATGTGTAATACTGCTGTTTACAAGTTTGGGGTCAGTAACCTTTTTTTTTTTTAAGGAATAAAAAGCACAAAACTGTTTTCAAGAGTTGATAATAAGAAATGTTTCCTGAGCAGCAAATCAGCATATTAGAATGATTTCTGAAGGATCATGTGACACTGAAGACTGGAGTAATGATGCTGAAAATTCATCTTTGACATCACAAGAATAAATTACATTATAAAATATATTAAAATACAGAACAGTAATTTTAAATTGTAATAATATTTCACAGTATTGCTGCTTTTATTGTATTTTTGATCAAATAAACCTTGTGAGCATAAGCATAAGATGTTTTCTTATATTTCTTAACATACAAAAAAGCCTCTCCCAAACTTTCGAATGGCAGTGTATTTGAGAGTGAAACTTGATATTTAAAGAGACAAATGCAGAAAGTTGAAACGTGAAAAGTGGTTTCCATATGACACTTTTTTTTTTTTTTTGCAGGAGAGGAATCAACAAATAAGACTGATTTGGGAACGTCAGCCGAACAAGGAAAATCATTTCATAAGGCAAGATTATTGCATTTTGATGAAAGATCATAGACAAAGACAAACTTTTTTCTTCAGAAAAATGTGTGCTTGTGAATGATTTGCAATAAAACCAGGAATGTGTATCATGAAAGTAAATAGGGTCAGTTTGGATACTAAATAGCTCAATGACTTCTAGATCGATTGTTCTAAGATGTGATCAAAATAAGTTTATGCTTTTGTTTGGAAATCGAGTTTAGAGCTGTGATGCATATTCATTAGCTGTATTTCCTATATGTTTTGTTTGTTCCCTTGCATCAGAACTAAAAAAAAACACAAAAAAAAACACACACACGCACACAAAAAATCCTAAAAGATTAAATAAAAAAATATATAATGAACTAACCTAAATTCAAGTCGATGTAAATCTTCACCACGGAAGTGGGCTAAACTCTCCCTTGAGGGAAGGAGAGATAATGTTTTAACAAAAACCTGCCCGTTTTTCTTGCAAATCACATAATCTAAAAGAGGTCACTGAATCAAATGTAATCAGACGGGTAATTCTTAAGTCGGCTAATTCTTTCTGCAAGTACCAAGTACGTGCCATTTTTAGGAACATAGGAGTGAAACCATACAGAAGATCTCTGTTCATTTTCCAGCATCATAGGTGTGTTTCAGACGGGCAGTATAGGCAACAAAACCATGCTATCTTGTAAGATACCTTCTTTTGACCGAAATACTTTCTTTTTCTTCTCAAGATACCTTCTTTTGACCACTTATAAGACAATCCCAGAATGCACTACAATGAGAAAAGTGTTGATTACTTATTAAATTAAAGGGATAGTTCACCCAAAAAGAAATTTATTCACCCTCAAGTTGTTCCAAACCTTTTTGAATTTATTTCTTCTGCTGAACACAAAAGAAGATATTTTGAAGAATATGGGTAACCAAAAAGTTGATGGGCGCCATTGACTTCCATGGTATTTTTTTTCCAATGGGGCCCATCAACAGTTTCAAAATATCTTCTTTTGATAGGAAAACCCCTTTAATAGGAAATAGTTCTTTCTGAAAATTGTTTAAAAACATCTCTAGTTGCATTTATTTGACCAAAAATAAAACATTAAAATGTACTGTATTACTGTGATGGCAAAGATGAATTTATCATTTTTTTCAGAATTCTTTGATGAATAGAAAGTTCAAAAGATCAGCCTTTATTTAAAATACTCTTTTCTAAAACTCCTTTGTAACATTATTAATGTATTAACTGTCACTTTTAATCAACTTATTGTGTCCTTGCTGAATAAAAATATGAATGATTTAATGTGATGTGTGCAATTTGTGTGTGTTATACATGTGAGAAAACATTAACAGACTTGGTTCGCATGTAGCATTATAAGTCTTAAGGCCCGTTCACACCAAGGACAATAACTATAAAGATAACCATAATGATAACTTTATCATTCACATCAGCGAACGATAATGTATGATAACTTTATTATAAGTGCGCAGATTTGTCGTCTGCCACTTTAAATGCTTGAGCTCTTTAAAGCGGAATGAATTATGATTGGCTGTCAATGTTTTTATCGTTCATCAGCTGGAAAAAAATTGTTCTTAAAGTGATTCCAAGGATATTGTTTCTCTGTGCTATTATAGTTATTATTGTGATGTGAAATCTGCTATTCTTTTATATTTAGAATGATTTTTAGAACTATATCTTTGTCGTTATCGTTATAGTTGTTGCCATTGGTGTGAACAGGCCTTTAGGGGTTTTTCCATTCCTCTGTACTGCTTTTGCATCATAAACATGCACTGTGTTTGCATCTGAGGTCTTTTGCACATGACACAGCATTCTAAAATTGTGGTTAAAAAAAGTTAAAAGTTCAACTAGCAAAAGCCCAGATAGTAAGATCAGATTTCCAGATATCAGACCACCATCATATATTTAACTTGCCTGATCATTAACCTCCTAAGCACTGGGACCATTTTGGGGATTTCCACCTGGATTTGGCATACCCAAATTGAAAAGCTTCCCATACCCACATACAGTGCTTTAAATACAAAATCTAGGTGTCATTTTACAGGAAGCCCTTTAAAGTTACATAAAACATGTTTTACAGTATATATTGTATATAGTATACCTAAATAAAAAGTCTCCCCATTCCATTTACAGTGGTATAAATCCAGTATCGCAATGTTATTTTACAGAAAACCCTTTGAAAATACATAAAACACTGCTGAAGGTGATATATATTATAGTATATTTTGTCTGTGCTATAATAAAAAAAAAAAAAAAAGAAAAAAAGAGGTGTTTTATGATTTTGATCAGTTTTATTCACAAGACTCTATTACAATCTAGAACATCCTCCAGATTTGTATAATTCCTTATATGTGCATAATTTTTTGTCACCTGTGTTGAGCATCACCTCAGCATCACCCATCTGCCTCCTGGAAATGTGATGCCAGCTGTGCCAGCTGCTACTGCTGATCACTAATCTTCAACAGAAACTGAAACAAAGAAATTACTGTTTATACACACAGTTTTTGCACTATAATAATACCCATTTCACAATATCAAAATGTATATTTACTGAAATTACAATTCTATTCAAGTGTGCATACTTGCAGACAGCTGTGCAGCGTGCAAGTAGCCTTCCCATATGCCATATTTTTTTTGGTCAGATAATAGTTTAGCATATTGGTTGCTGTTCTTTCACATTTTAAAATAGTAATAATTCAATCAAAAATGAATATAAGCATTGTAAATGCAGTAATACAGTTTATACATACCAAACGCAGAGTCCCCCCCTCTCATGCGTCGCTGGCCCCCCTGTGCCCTGTGCCAACAGCGTGCCTGCGCAAGACTGTAATTGTTATTAAAAATGACAGCTCACAAGTAGCTTGCAATCCAAATTGTCTGTGAGCTAAAAAGGAGAGAAAGAAAAAAGAATTATTGAGGAGGAAATGATTAGGGAGACACAGGGAGCAAGAATTGTGTGTTCTGCAAAGAGAGTTGGAGGTAAATAAATAATTTTGCAATGTGCTGCTGTTGCGGCTGGTTAAGCAAATGTTTGTGCTTGTTTCTGTTTGATATAATTGTAAATATATCTATTAAAATACTGATATTCTGGTCTATAACTCCTCTCCGAACTTCCCGTTGTCCTGTATCTTGCTCTCTCATTGGCTGTAGGTCATCGCCGATGCAATTTTCAGTCAGAACTAATTTCACACAGCAGGATTTTGAATTGCAGACAGGTCCAGAAATTTAACATGCCAAATATCTTACGGGTGTCTTTTTTTTTTTGATCATTCATACTGCGTGATTGTCACTCGCATGAACGAGATTTCGGGCATTTGTCTGCGATTTTGCAAAACCTGTTCGTGAGTGAAAATCGTGCCTAAAATCATGCAGTGTGAACTCGGCATTAGAAGGTAGATGCCTATGTGATGAGGCAGCTAGGTAGTTTTTAATACAGATTTGCAGTGAAACTTTTGTCAAGTTTTGTTAAATGACAAAAAAAAAAAAAAAAAAAAAAAAAAAAACTGCATTATGCCACCTTGGGACAGATGTATTCAGAAGTAATGCATTGTAGAAGTCATGCCAGTTGAATCTGGCACTAATCATGAGGAAAACCGCAGTGCTATTGTACGGTATTAGCCCGGCATTCCCATTCCCTATTAGCCCGGCACTCTGCCGTTAACAGCCTCAAGCTGACAGCGGGGCTATAGGATCCAGATCATGAAGGCCACAGGGTTAGGTTGTAATTCCTAGGCTCAGAGCACACAAATGGGATCCAATCTTAAACTAGGGCCCTCAGAGGTCCGTGTGGGTCAGTGGGGTCCTTTTTCATTAAATATAGCTCTGTTTAAAGTGAGCTGCTGGGAGTGTTCATTTCTCTCTGATGAATTTGGATATTAGTGTTTATAAAACCCTTTTCCCTCATCTTTTATCTCTCTAACCTGTAGCTACGGTTTGTATTCTGTAATTAAACTTCCGGTCTTCTACTCATTGTGGTTTAAAAAGGGAATAGATGCTGTGTGTGTGTGGTGATGTATTTTGGGGAATGTATCTGTGCTAAGAGTCTACACAGAGAATAAACTGATTTAAATATAACTGTGGAAGTAACATTAGCTGCTTGCTGTACATTGTCAGTAAAGAACAAAGAAAAGAGTGTCCAGCAACCAGGGTCATCACAAAAAAAAAAAAAAAAAAAAAAAGCACTGGCCCATGGTCAGGCCCATGAAAATACAGTGGTAACACTTTATAATACGTATACAGTAATAAAGTATTTAAACCAACCTTTATTGTGTGTATAATATATATATATATATATATATATATATATATATATATACACAGTGGGTACGGAAAGTATTCAGACCCCCTTAAATTTTTCACCCTATGTTATATTGCAGCCATTTGCTAAAATCATTTAAGTTCATTTTTTCCTCATTAATGTACACACAGCACCCCATATTGACAGAAAAACACAGAATTGTTGACATTTTTGCAGTTTTATTAAAAAAGAAAAACTGAAATATCACATGGTCCTAAGTATTCAGACCCTTTGCTCAGTATTTAGTAGAAGCACCCTTTTGATCTAATACAGCCATGAGTCTTTTTGGGAAAGATGCAACAAGTTTTTCACACCTGGATTTGGGGATCCTCTGCCATTCCTCCTTGCAGATCCTCTCCAGTTCTGTCAGGTTGGATGGTAAACGTTGGTGGACAGCCATTTTTAGGTCTCTCCAGAGATGCTCAATTGGGTTTAAGTCAGGGCTCTGGCTGGGCCATTCAAGAACAGTCACGGAGTTGTTGTGAAGCCACTCCTTCGTTATTTTAGCTGTGTGCTTAGGGTCATTGTCTTGTTGGAACGTAAACCTTCGGCCCAGTCTGAGGTCCTGAGCACTCTGGAGAAGGTTTTCATCCAGGATATCCCTGTACTTGGCCGCATTCATCTTTCCCTTGATTGCAACCAGTTGTCCTGTCCCTGCAGCTAAAAAAAAAAAAACCCACAGCATGATGCTGCCACCACCATGCTTCACTGTTGGGACTGTATTGGACAGGTGATGAGCAGTGCCTGGTTTTCTCCACACATACCGCTTAGAATTAAGGCCAAAAAGTTCTATCTTGGTCTCATCAGACCAGAGAATCTTATTTCTCAGCATCTTGGAGTCCTTCAGGTGTTTTTTTAGCAAACTCCATGTGGGCTTTTATATGTCTTGCACTGAGGAGAGGCTTCCGTCGGGCCACTCTGCCATAAAGCCCCGATTGGTGGAGGGCTGCAGTGACGGTTGACTTTCTACAACTTTCTCCCATCTCCCGACTGCATCTCTGGAGCTCAGCCACAGTGATCTTTGGGTTCTTCTTTACCTCTCTCACCAAGGCTCTTCTCCCCCGATAGCTCAGTTTGGCCAGACGGCCAGCTCTAGGAAGGGTTTCGGTCATCACAAACGTCTTCCATTTAAGGATTATGGAGGCCACTGTGCTCTTAGGAACCTTAAGTGCAGCAGAAATTTTTTTGTAACCTTGGCCAGATCTGTGCCTTGCCACAATTCTGTCTCTGAGCTCTTCAGGCAGTTCCTTTGACCTCATGATTCTCATTTGCTCTGACATGCACTGTGAGCTGTAAGGTCTTATATAGACAGGTGTGTGGCTTTCCTAATCAAGTCCAATCAGTATAATCAAACACAGCTGGACTCAAATGAAGGTATAGAACCATCTCAAGGATGATCAGAAGAAATGGACAGCACCTGAGTTAAATATATGAGTGTCACAGCAAAGGGTCTGAATACTTAGGACCATGTCAAATTTCAGTTTTTCTTTTTTAATAAATCTGCAAAAATGTTAACAATTCTGTGTTTTTCTGTCAATATGGGGTGCTGTGTGTACATTAATGAGGAAAAAAAATAAAAATAAATGATTTTAGCAAATGGCTGCAATATAACAAAGAGTGAAAAATGTAAGGGGGTCTGAATACTTTCCGTACCCACTGTGTATATATATTATTTTGTATTATACTGTATAAGACAGTCTACAACACTCTCACATACATTTTTACTTATAGAGCCCATCTTGCACTTTTATTGCTGAGGATATTGCTTTCCTTGACCATTTTTTTCTTCACAGAATCTCTTCTGACAGTGTTTGGTTGTGTGTTCATGTTTGTGTGTATGTGTGTGTGTGTGTAGAAATGTGCATGTTCTTCACTTTCTGTAAGCTAACTCTGCAGCAGCTGTATCTCCTGGTACTTCCTCCAGTTAGCCTTGCCCCATCCATCTCTCGTTCACTTTTTACCTCCGCTTGGATGCCATCCCCCCATTTTCTGAATTTGTGTGTGCTTTCTCTGTTGTTGATTTTTGCTCCCTCTAACCTCACTTTTAGTGGGAATAAATTTGTCGTTATATTGTTTAGTAAAATCAATGAATCCTTCAGCATTGGGAGACAGGTTCCCCTTTCTTGAAGGGAGTATCCCATCCACAGACATACTGACTGCACTCATTTAACTTAGCTGACACATTCCCTTACATTTTCAAATTTGTCTGTCCTGCTATAAATTGGGTGGAAAAGATTGGTTACAAAAAAGTTTTGTAGAGCAAACAGTGCAGAGCTTTTTATTTTATTTTATTCATTATGCTATTTAATTGAATTTCAAAAATACAAAAGTATTTACTATGCTCTCAAGACATTTAAAGGTAGGTAGCAATAGCGAGCTAGCTTTGAAAGCATTAGATCCTACCCTCACTTCAGAGCATCTCCAAAGCTACGCCTCCTTCAAACCACATGAACGCGCCGGTCACGCACAGCCAGAACATATTCAGCATCTAAAAGCACATAACATTACAATAATAATGAACATAAAGAACGTGCAAAGCTTGTACTTGTGCCACCTGACTGCTGCAGATTCATTTCGGCGTTGATAGTGTTGACATAAGCATAAATCCAAATCTGAGCACGTGAACAGCTCCGGGTATCATGGGTTGCCATCATGTAATTACAATTACGGCATGGTGCAAACGCAGCATAAGCTTGTTGTTTAGATTCAGGAGGAGCTGTAAAAGCTGGATGCTGTTTGTTTTTGGTGCTCTGTGAATGTCTACAACTCTGCATAACCTCATGGAACACACTGACGTGTGATGTCTGTGTGAGCAGGGTGAGTGGAGGTATGGAAATACATACACTGACAGGCAGGTAGGACGTCGTATAATTGCATTTGGTCTGGAGACTTCCACAGACAACATATGTAAAAAAATGTTTATATTTAAACCACTTCTATTATTGATTGTTATAAATATGTGACGAGAGTTTCAATCAGAATAACAAAAAATGTAGGCGAGCCGTGTCCCCTAGGGGTGAGACCCTTGAGGATTGGGCGACCCCTAACACATTCGCAAGATTTTATATTCTCAGAGTGGAACTGGTGTCCTCCCGTGGGCTGTTGATAAATTGATAACCACGGGTTTACACTTGCAGCGCTATTACTCTTCAAGGAGGGGATGTGAGCATTTATTCTACTCCTCAGTTCAGTTCCCCTGATGGCGAACCCTGTTGGAGTTCCTCCAGCATCCTGCGGCAGTCAGTGACGTCGTGACGCCAGACCCAGTACTCGTGTGCATGCCCGGCCAGTCAGCACTTGTACCGGGCTAAATGCCCATTTTATGTGATTACCTGTGGGTAATTCCATATGTGTATTGACCATGATACGCTTTCCCTGTTGGTAAACCTGTAGTACTGCCCCACGGGTCCATATCGGGCCCTAAAGGTAGCAGCCAGAAAAATGGAGCACAGTTGGAAAAAAACAAAACTAGAAGTTTTTCGCATTTCGTGGAGAGAGAGAATGACTGAGTACAGAAAGGCCTTAAAAACTGCTAGATCTGCCTATTTTTTAAAACTTTTAGAAGAAAATAAGCACAACCCTAGGTATTTATTTGATACAGTGGCTAAATTAACAAGAAATAAAGATTCAACTTCTGATGTTTCCAAACAACACAGCAGTAATGACTTTATGAACTTCTTTACTTGCAAGATTGACAATATTAGAGAGAAAATTATAACCATGCAACCGTCTACTACAGTATCGCGTCAGGCAGTGCATTGTAGTGTCCCTGAGGAAAAATTCAATTCATTTACTGCTTTAGGAGAGGAATAATTGTCTAAACTTGTTAAATCATCAAAATCAACAACATGTATGTTAGACCCTATACCGACCAAGCTATTGAAAGAGATGCTTCCAGAGGTCATAGATCCTCTTCTTAATATCGTTAATTTGTCTTTATCACTAGGATATGTACCAAAAACTTTTAAGCTGGCTATTATTAAACGTCTTATATATATAAAAAAAAAAAAAACACAACTTGATCCTAGAGAATTAGTCAATTACAGGACAATCTCAAATCTCACTTTTCTGTTAAAAATACTAGAAAAGTCAGTATCATCACAACTATGTTACTTTTTTAGAAAGAAATAGTATCTGTGAGGATTTCCAGTCAGGATTTAGACAGTACCATAGTACTGAGACTGCTCTCATTAGAGTTACTAATTATTTGCTCTTATCATCAGATCGTGGTTGTATCTCTCTATTAGTGTTACTGGATCTTAGTGCTGCATTTGACACTGTTGATCACAATATTCTTTTAAATAGACTCAAAAATTATGTTGGCATTAGTGGAATTGCACTGTCTTGGTTCAAATCATACTTATCTGACCGTTATCAGTTTGTAGTAGTAAACAAAGAGATGTCATATCGATCACAAGTTCAATATGGAGTACCGCAAGGCTCAGTACTAGGACCGTTGCTTTTCAATCTGTACATGCTACCCTTGGGAGATATCATAAGGAAGCATGGTGTTAGTTTTCACTGTTACACTGATGATACTCAGCTCTATATTTCTTCGAGCCCTGATGAAACTTACCAATTCACAAAATTAATGGAATGCATAGCTGATATAAAAAATTGGATGACCAGTAATTTCCTACTACTAAATTCAGAAAAAACAGAGATTCTAATTTTTGGACCAAAAACTTCTTCACGTAATAACCTAGAATATTGTCTAACACTTGATGGCTGCTCTGTTAAGTCTTCGTCGTCAGTTAGGAACCTGGGTGTGCTCTTTGATACCAATCTTTCATTTGAAGGCCATGTTTCTAGCATCTGTAAAACCGCATTCTTCCATCTTCCACTATGACATATGTTCTCAATGAAAAATGCAGAACAGTTAGTTCATGCGTTTATGACCTCGAGGCTAGATTACTGTAACGCTCTACTGGGTGGTTGTTCTGCTCGCCTGATAAATAAACTACAGCTTGTACAAAATGCAGCAGCTAGAGTTCTTACTAGAACTAGGAAGTATGACCATATTAGCCCAGTTCTGTCAACACTGCATTGGCTTCCTGTTAAACATCGTATATATTTTAAAATCTTGTTTGCTACCTGATGTCACCTGTTGGAGTTTGGGTTCCTTGCCGATGTTGCCTTTGGCTTGCTTAGTTAGGGACACTTTGCATCTTCCTGCATTGACACCATTTTCTTTAAGAGCTGCTGTGCAGCCAAAATTATATACCAGTTATCACTGTAAATCTGCTTTGACACAATCTGCATTGTAAAAAGCACTATATAAATAAAGGTAACTTGACTTGACTTTACTATGTGTACCTCCACACATTACCTCCCTTCAGGCAGGGTGTGGTCTACGTAGCGTTCCCCTCCTTTGGGATTAGGTACGCTTCCCCAGGGTTATGGTCATGGCTGAAAAACATTGGGAATTGAGTTCCGAAGCACTCTTCCCTGGGGTAGGAGCAGCAGCTTTGATCATCCCCAGAATAACCCTGTCCCTTCCATCCTTCTCGGTATGGAGGGGTGTTCCTCTAGCTTATATGGGGCGCTGGGTAGGTTACGACATTTCTGAGAGCAGTTGCCAAAAGAGCACGCTGTCACTTGCCAGCATCTGCATCTCCAACACTCGTAACACAGTTCAGTCGCTATGGTGCTTTCCATAGGGACTCCATTACATCAGTATCGACATAAGGTTAAACATGACTGACTTTAATTGGAACGTCTAGGTTACTATTTTAACCCCCTGTTCCCTGAAGGAGGGAACAGAGATGTTACATCCCCCTGCCACAGCCCTAAACTACCGCTGAATGGCGGAGGTCCTTGTCTCGGCTCCGCAACAAAACATGAATAAAGTGAGTAATGCTGGTCCTATGTATAACCGTATGGCTGAGTAGGTGTGACTCGGCATGCAAATCTCACTGGCCAATGTCCATTGGCTCGTTTTGTACCACTTGGAGGTGATTGGGCTCCCAGGCGAGACTTCATCACGTCAGTATTGACGTAACCTCTCCATTCCCTCCTTCAGGGAACAGGGGTTACAATAGTAGCCTAAACGTTCTGTTGCTTTTATATGAAAATAAATATGAATAACAGGTCACCCAAAGTACTTAAGTACTTGATTTCATTCCCTTTCGAAAGACGTGTTTATCAATAATTTTTACTTTAATACAGACATGTTTTTATTTTTTTAGAAATATGACAACAATCACCCATAGAGAGATCACATTATCAGAGAGTTTGAGAATATTCACACAATTTACACAATTTTTACCCACAAAAACATGATATCAGATTTTTTAAATCAGACATTTTAAACGAGAACAATACATCACAGTTGTTTAAACCAATGATCATTGAGCTGTCTCCTCAGCAAGTCGTTGACATCAGAGCAAATTGGACCACACTCACACACATTTCTAACTGGCATGCATCTTGCAGTGATCAACGGTCGTCGGTTCTGCACATATTTTGCTCATCTTGATAAGCCAAATGAGCCTATTATGTTCGTGGTCATCCAGTTTGAAATGTCGACAACACAGAGGTTTTTCACATTTTTCTGTCGCGGTGTTCTCTCTGTATTTTTTGGTTGCAGCTTTTAGCCACTATAACGCGTTGCATCCTTCACTGGAAACCAAAACTAACTCATTCCAGCTAAACACTTACTCTTTGTATTGTTGCACCCGGAAACAATACAAGTCAACACCATTATGACTAAAAGTTTGCTAAGAAGTATTTCCAACTAAAGCAAGGCAATATTTGACTCTTGTCAGGCGTATCCATAGCAGACTGCTGGGGGTGGCCTTGGATATGGCAACATACCCAGTGCATTATGGGTGTTGAAGTCTTCCTATCTATTTGGCAAAATGGAAGACAACAGCCCCTTTTCTCTGTTTTCTCTAGTCAGGTAGCACAGATTTCACTTTTTCTCAGCCACGTTTTATTGAATGCCCATTTTGCCATCGGTGAAGTACAGCCAAATGAAGCCAAAATATGGGGAACATTTATTTATTTTTATTATTTTACTTTTTTTGCTGAGACTGTGTGCATGTTTCCTTGATTAGTAAGGCTTTGTTTATGCTATTGTGCAATGCATATGCTTGCCTGCATTTGCGTGTGTGTGTATATACGTGTGCGTGTGGGTGTGGGTACACATTAACCTGTGCCTGGGGGCCACTCTACATAATGACTGAGCAACAAGCCCCAGCTGTTAACATCTGTCTCTCCAGCACTCTATGAAGCACCTACCCCATGCCTCCTTCCACTTATAAAGCACGTCACACTGTGTGTGTCTGTTGTACACATGCATGTAGATCTGTGTGTGTGTACGTTGAAGGCTGTGGCCTTGACAGAGGCACATACAGTTATAAGAACACTCTACCCAGGCTTTTAGAATTCAACTTAAATCTATGATCTGTCTTCTGTTGTGACTGAGCTTTACTTCTTACTCTTTACACATTCAGATTCAATGCACTTCTCAAATCTCCCAGATACAGTGAAAATGCTTTTATGTAAGACCTTGTAGGAATAATTTATTTTATTTATTTTTTTAACGAAAGATAGTGGTTTAGTTACTCCCCATTAATTGAGTGAGTATACCTAAAGAATAAATGACATTTCTCTATGTAGTTGTTGTAAAGGATTGTGAGGATTTGAACATCAAACAAAATGGATGGCCTTGATGGCCTTCTCTTGTAAATAAAACGTGGCTTTACTGATCCAAAACAAAACAAAAACATACCAACAAAAAAATACCATCTCTCTCTCTCTCTCTCTTTTTTTTTTTTTTTTAGATGTTTATTGCTTTGATTTATTTATTTTATTTTTGTAGTAAAACATGTTTTGGAAAATATATATTTCATGTAAAAAAAGACTAAAATGCTCAGACGTATTCAAGCTTTATGACAGTTAAAGTTGGAAATTTCATTTTCAGGTCTATGCTCCAAAGGTGGTTAAAAGGTAATAAATGGATTATTACTACTGCATAAATATAATTTAGTACCCTACAGATACAAAATAGTAAATAAAAATATATTATCGAACTAAAATATAGTACATTCAGTTCACTGAAATAAAAAAATGTCAATTTTTGTAATGTATATATAATTACAGTGGTTGCCAAACTCATTAGAACACTTTTACAACCCGAATTCCAGAAATGTTGGGATGTTTTTTAAATTTGAATAAAATGAAAACAAAAAGACTTTCAAATCACATGAGCCAATATTTTATTCACAATAGAACATGGATAACAAATGTTTAAATGGAAAAATTTTACACTTTTATCCACTAAATGAGCTCATTTCAAATTTGATGCCTGCTACAGGTCTCAAAAAAGTTGGCACGAGGGCAACAAATGGCTGAAAAAGCAAGAAATTTTAAAAAGATTCAGCTGGGAGAACATCTAGCAACTAATTAAGTTAATTGATATCAGGTCTGTAACATGATTAGCTATAAAAGTCTTAGAGAGGCAGAGTCTATCAGAAGTAAAGACGGCTGTGGGCTCTCTAATCTGTGAAAGAGTGCGTAAAAAGATTGTGGAAAACAATGTTCCTCAACGTCAAATTGCAAAGGCTTTGCAAATCTCATCATCTACAGTACATAACATCATCAAAAGATTCAGAGAAACTGGAGAAATCTCTGTGTGTAAGGGACAAGGCCGAAGACCTTTATTGGATGCCCGTGGTCTTCTGGCCCTCAGTCGACACTGCATCACTGCATCACTGTTTCAAAGTGGAAAAGTGTTCTATTGGTATAAATTCAAAGCCTAAGTAGTCTTGAAGCACATGTTACTCTTTGAACATGGCTAAGGTGAAGAAGGAGCTAAGGAGCTAAGCATAGTTAAGGATAGAAGATGCAGTCCAAGCACTGTAAAGTACACTTTAGACCGCCATGATGCCACCAATTCACACCAGAACCAAAACGAGAAGTGAAGCACCTCAAAATTCTCAGTCTTAAGGACCAAAGAAAGACCTTACAAGAACTGCGTGACAAGATCAACAACACAATGACTAATGGTGCAACAGTGTCTTCAAGAACTGTGTGAGAAGTAGGACTTGTTGGCAGAATAGCAGCACAGAAACCATTACTGAAAGAGAAATTTGCAAAGGAACACAAGAAATGGACAAGGGAAGATTGGTATAAAGTGTTGTGGACTGATGAGTCCAAGTTTGAACAGTTTGGCAACAAGTGAAGAACGTATGTTCGACGGAGGGAGGGGGAGGGATATAAAAATTAGTATCTCTTGCCAACAGTTAAACACGGAGGGGGTAGTATTATAGTGTGGGGTACCATTTCAGCCTCAGGAACAGGTGACTTAGTGAAAATTGATGGCATCATGGATAAGAAAGTATAGCACAACATTGTGGTGAGGCATGGAGTACCATCTGGGAGTCGTCTTATTGGGCCTGGATTTATTTTCCAAGAGGACAATGACCCTAAACATTCTTCAAACTATTGCCGGAACTACCTACGATGGAAGGAATCTGCTGGAATATTGAAAATGATGGACTGGCTCCCTCAAAGTCCGGACCCCAACTCCATTGAGAACATTTGGGGCAAGTTGGAAAATAAACTGGACAGATCTATTGAAGATTCAAAGGAAAGCCTTTGGCTTGAGTTGCAGAATGGGATAACATTAGTGTTAAAGTTCTCAGGAAATATATTAACACTATGCCAGAGAGATAGTGCTGCTGTAATTGCTGCAAAATATTAAAGTTAAAAGTGGATAAAAACAGTACGACTCACTTCATCTGATATTTGTTGTGCTCAAAGCAACCATCTGCATGCTTCATGAACATTATGAAATTAAATCATGTTTTGGAGTCAAAAACACTTTTTTTTTTTCTAATAATTCTAATAATTTTGGCCACCACTGTATAACCACAATAATGCATATGTGTGCAAGCTTTAAAGACCCATTGTGTAGAAAAACAGCATCCCAAAATGTCCACAAAGGCTAAATTCTGCAGAGGAAGATGAGACACGCCAAGGCTCTAGACCCTTGTCCTGTGTTTATAAGTATAGATTTTCCTAGAGAAGAAAAATCTTTATCCATTGTCTAGAATCACTAAAAATTCCAACTGCTTTTTCTCGGTGGTGTCACCAGAGAGTCAAACCATGTCTCAGGTTTCCATTATGTGGCATATAATAATAATAAAAAAAAGACAGAAAAACTGTGGAACTGTGGAAAAACTACGATTTTCAGCAGACAATCAAATATTCAGTTGTGGAAAATGAATTCTGTGTAAAATCTGTTGCTGTGCGTGGTGAGAGAACCAAGGAGGCCCCTAAGGAGTGTTCAGTATATAAAATAAAGTGAATAGACTATGCAGTATTTATTATGCATGAGCATAAATGTTACAAAACTAGTCGCTGTGGAGACTGCTGCTTTCACTTCAGTGTCGACAAGGGTACCAGGGTCCCTCAACATACAAACAGAACACGACATGAATTAGAAAAGAAAAAATGGCAGTGTTGTTCTAGATGTAGTCCATTAGAAAGGCCGTGTCCTGTAGAAGCACCCTTCTGTAGCTCCGTTAAAGCACATTAAATGCTCGCCAATGGCTGAATATGATGAGGTGAAAGGACAAAGGTTGGCCGTAAGATGCAGTGCAAGTGTTCCTCTGCTTTTTTACAGTCAGCAGTTTGCTCGTCATCTCATCTCATTTCTGTTCAGTCATCCTCCCTCGTATCACTCCTCCACTGCTGTTAGGTTGTTAAGAAACCATCAGAATGAGGGGAATGTGTGTAGGGGAGCCCCACTGGCATTTCTTCACCAGAGTTGGTGAACATCTTCAGAGAAGAACCTCCAGATGAGGCGAGACAAAGGCGAGCGGTGAAGCTCAACAGGTAAGCTGCGTTCTTTCACATGCAAGTGTTTTATCATGCTCAAAGACACCTTCGCTCTTATTTTTTATACGTTTCCTCTTTTCCCCCATCTCTCCTTTGCCTTTAAGAAGACAAGTAAGAGTGAGGAGATAGAGGCTTGAAAGAAGGCTGTTGTCTCACTCTCTCTCTCTCCCTTGTCAGTTTTAAGTTGACTTCTGTGTCAAGGGGATGCATGAGAGAGAGACAGAGAAGTATTTCTGTGTGGAAGCTGCAATACTAAGTTGAAACGGTATGACAAAGAGTCAAAACAAAGAGCATTTTAACAGCGCCGCTGCCTCAGGAAGCTAAAAGTGGGTGAAATCCATTAATGGCCTTGAAATTCTTTCCTTTTACCAGCGTAATCCTGGAATCTGTTGATGACTTCCTGTCTGAGTATTATTGTGTTCTTTGCGGTGTTCATATTTGTCACTAAGTTTCAAGATGCCATTTTCAGCAGATGTAGAAATGTAACAGATGTTTTCATAATGTTTAGGATTTAGATTATGTGAATATTCTGTTTTTTGTATCAGATGTTTGTACACAATTTGTGCATTTGAATTTGGATATTTGAAGAATGAAAAAACAAGTATAAATATCAAAGCATTATAAATAAAATATAAACCCAAATTACATTTTGAAGGTTCCACAAAAACACAAGTCTTTAATAGTACAATATAAAAAAGTACAATAAAAAATAAACATTTTTTAATATATATATATATACTGCTTGATTATACTGTATACATAGACTAAATTTCAAAAGTTTGGGGTCAGTATCATTTTACATTTTTTTTTTTAAAGAAATTAATACTTTTAATAATTAAGAATTCTAAAGACTTTAACAGTGAACTAGCAGGGGAGTCTTGAGAGAAGCCAGGTTATCCCGGTATATTTTTCTGTTGATATGAAAAATCGTGTAGATTTAGCAACATGGCGGGTGTTTAATGTATTTTTTACAATGTTATGATGAACTATATGCCTTTCTCCACTGACGTTCTGAGTTGTTCAGTGCATTTGTAAGGATACTGGTTGTTGGAAGGCAGCTGACATGGCAAATGGGAACATGGTTTCTATAACATTAGCAACACATTATTAGCTTTGACAACATAATCAAGTAAAAGGCTAATCATATTAATTACTGTTATGTGTCCGATGTTGTAAAGAGTGATACCATTGCTGTGTTTACCTCAGTACGTTGACTAAGTGGATCTCTGAGTTGGCGTGAATGAGTGGAGGCGGGGCAAACTTTTGAACAGTAGTGTGTATGTATACATCTATAGGTATAACTGAGCTCTACCAACTTAATAGATGCTGGTTATGAAACTGGTTTTTAAATTTGCAAAAACATCTGCATGTCCCAGTTGGAGAGCAGAGAGACGATCTCATTTTCTGCACATTGGGAAATTTCATGCTGTTTTTGCATCAAATAGGTCCAGGCTTGAGTGTAGGTTTGTTTGATGATGTAATAAGGGGAGAGAGAAAGAAAAAAAAAAAAAAAACATTCAAATGTACCTGAAAGGGTCACTGTCTGTAATGCCTCTCCGGCCCAGCCAGAATCCCTACCGGGTTTGTATCTAGAGGGAATCGAATTTCATATATTTCAACTTTCACTCTTCTAAAGACACAAGGAGACTGGCAAGGACATATATGAGATGTAAACAAATTGCAACACAAGCATCACTTGTCACTGAGCACAATGACATCCATGACAGCGTGCAGGAATTGTATTGACATGCCAATGTAGCAGCCTGTATGTTTACAGATTACAGTGCTGTTCAATCTACCAAGGAAGAGATCATTCTTATTTTGAGAGACATTACTGTCAATATTACAATATGTGTGTGTGTGTATGTGTATGTGTGTGTGTGTGTACATACATATATATATATATATATATATATATATATATATATATATATATACATATTGGTTCCAAAACGTCATAAATCCATTTTGATTAATTTGAGAAAAAATTGTTTACTTTACCAAGAAAGCGGCAAGATGAACATTTTCTGCTTCAAACTTTCACGTAGCATCTTTTGGTTATAAAAACATTAAAAATTCAAATCTAGATTTTGATTTTCAAAGGTTTATTATAAAAACAGTTTCTAATAATAAAGTTGCACCTGATTATAAAAAAATAAAAAATATGTCGCATGTCAGACTAAAGTTTTTGAGAGGAAAAAAACTCAAATATTTCTATTTTCGCACTTGGACGCTAAACTATTTATTACAATGCTTTGTACTTTACTCATGTCCCAGTATCCACGTAAAACAGCAAAAATGTGTTTTGGAATAACAACACAAACGGTAGAACGGTATAATCTCATACTTAAGTGCAATAGCCTAAAATTGCTAAAATTTGTTATAATATTCATTCAAGTTCATTTTACTGCACAAATGCAGAGTTAAAAAAATAATAGTGTTTAAAATATTACGTTATGGGAAAATATTATATATATATATATATATATATACACACACACACACATTACCCACATATTGCCAATCTAAACAACAGTAGCCTAAAATGAAGTTTGTCCATATCCTTAATGAATTCATGAATATTAGCTAGTTATTTAGAATGATTATGAATTCAATATTCAGGGATTGATTTGATAGGTAGTATAGAACCTATTGTACTGTTAATGCCTAATATACAAACAATTATTAAATATGTAGGCATATATATATATATATATATATATATATATATATATATATATATATATATATATATATATATATATATATATATATTTTAAAGCCTCCCTAATATTGAAATCGTAATCGACCTTGTTCCAAACATGTTTTTGCTCATGTGAAGGATGCTGTTTTGGGACATGAAAGCATTGTTAACAACATCATAGAAAACAATTGGATTCGTGCCGAATGAGAGAGGAGCCCAACGCCAGTTTCGCTTTAAATAAATTTGTTTAGGCTTTTAAATAAATATTGTTTGTAATGAATGCCACTATAATTTATGTTTTATGTTTATTTTATAGCTAGCCTACTTATATTTTTCAGTCTTGTTTTGTTGTGGAAATAGCCTAAAATGCATGTTTATAGCTTAATGTTTGTAAATATTTCTCTTTTACCGGTATTTAGTTACATTATTTTTGAATGAAATAATAAAATGCGACTGTTAAACCAATGCGATTTATCTGGGTCGGGACATTCGGGACATTCTAAAACACTTAAGACAGGCCTTACTAAGACAGTGATATTGAGTAAACATCATACAAATAAACCATATGTACAGAAAAGCAGTTGAGCCCAGAATTTGAACGCAGCGCGTTTAAGCGTTTTCCTTTCATAGAAAGCGCTTAACATGGCTTAATGTAGCCTACTAAGACAGGGTTATTAAAAGACCAAACTCCATAAACATCATACTAATAAACCATATTATGTAGAACAAAACAGGGGTGCGTTTTCCAAAAGCATCGTTAGCCAACTAACATCGCAAGTCCCGTCGTTACTTACATAGTTCAACGATTTGGTGTTTCCCGAAACCATAGTTCAAACAAACATTCGCAAACTGCATCGCAAACTTGTGTGGTTGGAACACAGCTCTCGAGCTGTTTCTTGTTTTGAGCATAGTTTCTTGTTTTTATGACATCTGGACTTAATAAATCGTTATCTTGAGCAAAATAAGCAAGTTGACATTAAGTACAATGTATATCTTTTATTTCGAATACATACAAATGTAATTTATATATTTTAGTTTGTCAAGAGATTTAAAGCACGGTTTTTGAAGAGTGCGCATGTGCGTACGTGCTCTAGTACGTAAGAACAAGCATTTGATTCAATCTGGAAATAAAGCAAAATAACTGAGGAAAATGAGAATTTGTCCTCTAATGCCATATCCGTAATTTATAGCAAAACATTAATCATTGATTGGATCTCAAACGGATTCATTTAAATAAGTTATTATTCACGACCTGCGTGACGTCATGCACCAATGTGGTTGAACGACAGGTTTGCGACAATACGGTTTCGGGAAACAGTCGTGACTAGTTGATTTGTTCAACGATGCATCGTACTGTGGTTGTGCAGCAGCGAGTTACATCGTTGTTCGGAAACGCACCCAAGATGAGCCCAGAATATGAACGCAATTCGTTTAATTATACGTTAAGTGTTTTCCTCCCATATAAAACCGTTATAAATAAAAAGCTCGCTTAATGTAGCCTACTAAGTGATATTAAAAAATCAAATTCTGCACAAAAAATTTTTCCGTATAGCATGCTTTATTAGTATAAAGTTTACTATAGCCTACGTTTTTCTAGACATCATAATCTTTTGGTAATATATAAATAAATGTGAACTGAATACTGGATAAACTGAGCCATATAAATCTAAACACTATTATAGACCAGATAAAAGTACACGTCACATACAAAATATGTCATTTTAATGAGAAAAATATGTTGTTTTTACGAGAAAAGATGTCTTTTAACGAGAAAAAGATGTTTTAGTGACATATCTCATTTTTACGAGAAAAGATGTCGTTTTAACGACATATCTCGTAATTACGACATAATTGAGTGGAAAAAATAATATGTGGCAGCAATGCGCCACCGTACATTGGTATTAAAACGGCTTTTAAAAACTGTTCACGATTCAGTTCTGGGGACCGTGACAGAAGTTTGATGCTGTCGTGGAACACGCAACAGCCAGTATTTTCCTCCTCCCGACTTGACTGCCTCATCTTCTTAATCTCCTCACGTAAATGATTACATTTCGATGACTTGCGTTTCTTCCCCACCGCAGAAACCAATTCTAATTTGCATTTTTTCAAAATGCCGTTTTTCGCGTTTTGGAACCAAACTCTTCATGTGTATATATAAGTTGCCCCTTGCAGAATATGCAGAAATGTCAGTTTAACAAAATAAGAAGGTTTATGAAAATTGCATGTTATTTTTTATTTAGTACTGTCCTGAATAACCTATTTCACATAACAGATGTTTACATAAAGTCCACAACACACACAAAAAGGAAAAAAGCTGATTTTATAAAAATGACCCAGTTCAAAAGTTTACATACCCTTGATTCTTAATACTGTGTGTCATTACCTGGATGATCTACGATTATTTTTTTGTTTTTGTGATGGTTGTTCATGCTCCAGAAGGAAAAACAATGCATTAAGAACTTTTTTTGTCTTCTGGGAAAGATTCTGTACAAGAGTATCTTGTAGCTTCTGAAAGGCAGTACTAAATGGAAAAAGTATGATCTTTAAACAAAATAAGAAAAACTTGCACATGATCATCATGATCATGTTTTCTTGTTCAAGAGCTCCAATTCAGATTTTTTTTTCTTTTCTTGAGGACTTTATGTAAACATCTATTATTGTAACAAGGCGGGACTCAGGGTAGGATCCATATGCAAGCTTTTATTAACAGACACGTAGTCCAGACAAGCAGGGGTCATACAGGAGCAAACAGGAATGGCAGGGAACAGACTAAATCGTAGTCATAGAACAGGCAGGGGATAAGGGCAGGCAGACATCATTCACAAACCAGTATCACAATAAACAGTCCAAGGGCAGGCAGCAGAGAATCATAACCGGGAAATAGACAGGAACAGGAACAGGAACAGGAACAGGAACAGTAACAGTAACAGTAACAGTAACATGCAGACTAACACAATGACACACGCTCAGAATTGCAACAAGAGTTAAACAAGACCTTGTGAAGTGTATGTGGATGTGAGTGGCTTAAATAGTCCAGGTAATGTGCTGCAGCTGGGTGTGGTGATTACTGTTTGGTAGAGTGAGTGCAGGTGATAACCCGGGAGGATTGTGGGAAATGGAGTCCGGGAATGACTGGAACCGTGGAATGAATTGTTAATTAATGGCGAAAAAAATGTTTTTTTTTTACCTGCATGTCATGTGTGGGGCTTCGTACAAGTCAGTGTAGCACTCCATGGGAATTTTCCTAGCCCACCTCCTTGCCCAGCACCACCTGCCTAGATTTGCTAGGGGGCTTTACCTTTTTTTCTTGCAGCAGCTCTCATATCCTATTAAATGTATTTATGTGCATATTTCGGCAATGGCCCTTCATTCATGCCAGGAGCAGTGTAGCAGATCTAGTCCACCAGGACTAAACCTATGTACATTCTATTCTTATCAATAAAATGCTCTTTATTTTTTTATTACAGGATTGAAATATACTGTGTATATATATATATATATATATATATATATATATACATACAACGATCATGCATAACATTATGACCACTGACAGGTGAAGTGAATAAAACTGATTATCTCTTCATCACAGCAGCTGTTAGTGGGTGGGATATATTAGGCTGCAAATGAACATTTTGTTAAGTTGATGTGTTAGAAGCAGGAAAAAAGGGAAAGCGTAAGGATTTGAGCGAGTTTGACAAGTGCTGAACTGTAATGAATTGTAAAGCACCAACAGTGGGAACGTGAGCATCAGAACTGGACCACGGAGCAATGGAAGAAGGTGGCCTGGTCTGATGAATCACATTCTCTTTTACATCACATGGTTGGCTAATGTGTGTGTGTGTGTCGCTTACCTGGGGAACACATGGCACCATGATGCACTATGGGAAGAAGGCAAGCTGGCGGAGGCAGTGTGATGCTTTGGGCAAGGTTCTGCTGGGAAACCTTGCATCCTGCCATCCATGTGGATGTTACTTTGACACGTACCACCTACCTAAGCATTGTTGCAGACCATGTACACCCTTTCATGGAAACGGTATACCCTGGTGGCTGTGGCCTCTTTCAGCAGGATAATGTGTCCTGCCACAAAGCAAAAAAAAAAAAAAATTCAGAAATGGTTTAAGGAGCACAACAACGAGTTTTCCCCAGATCTTAATCCAATCGAGCTGGGATGTTGTGGGATGTGCTGAACAAACACAATATTAGGAAGGTGGTCATAATGTTATGCCTGGTCGGTGTGTGTGTGTGTGTGTGTGTGTATATATATATATATATATATATATACAGTCAAACCAAAAATTATTCAGACACTTTGACCTGACCATGTTTTGCTTAAGTGTTATCTGACATAATTAAGATATTTTTTTTCTGATATAGTTTAACTCTGAGATCTTGTCGTATTTTAACATTTTTTAAAACTATAGTGAATATATATATATATATATATATATATATGCATGTATATATTATAAACATACAAAAACAGCAAATTACAAATGGTTTGACCTATAACTGTTTCGGTTTCTATGCCAAACCATTTCTAATTTGCCATTAGTTTTAGTCAATTTTATTTCTCAGTTCTTTTCATAGTCACACCTGAAAATGATTTATTTGAAAATTATTAATTTTAAATTAAACCCAATTTTTTTTTTTTTTACCTTTCCTTGTCTGTTCCTTGTCAGGTAAATTTGACACCACTGTTGCTGTACCACAACTTGACAAGATGTGGAAACATAAAAAACAAATTAAGAAAACTAATTAATTAATTATTTTCCTTTTCCTGTGCCATGTTGATGTTTCCCTGCAATTAAGGCACTTGTTTTTCTTTGGAGACGAAGGAGAAAGGAGGTTAGACAGGCCTGAAGAACATCTCATTAAAGACCTGGACAGGAACCACTGAGTCATTCAGAAGAGCTCCAGACTCCAGTTATAACTCCAAACCTTTATCACATCTCCCTGACTGAGCTCCAACACCTTCCTCAGACGCACAAAAATAAGGTTTGTGTCAAAAAGAAAAGAAGAGAGAAGTTCATTTTCCAAACGAGCAGTGACTAGCACAGCAGTGAAGTCGGAACACAAAACTGTGAGTTTCTCTTTTGATTAGTCCACGACACACTTGGGGAACATTAGAATAAGATAAAGAAAAAATGTTAGCAAAAAATCAAAGCACATCCATGTGCGTTAAGACTCTTTTTACAGAGGCATGAGCCCAAGTTAAGTAATATTAATCATACTCACATAGTTTTCTGTGTTAATAGTGAACGAGTAGCTATTTGAAATTATGAATAATGGAATAAATCTTGTTTCTTGTCCTTTGAATTTGATATCTAGGATTTCATTAGCTAGCTAGCAAATACTCTAGTTAAATTTGATGTTTAGCTTAAGAGGTCAAAGGTTACTCAATACACTCACAGGAATGTAGCGGGAAAGGTGCGATTATACTAACCAGTAGCCCATAGTAACTTTTGGGTCATTCCACAAACATGTTCATCATACAGACTTACATATATGTTCTTGTACATGTTTTGTCTTCATTCTTTCTCTCTATTAAATAAAAAACTGTAAGGGTTTCTCTCTATAATAAAAGTATTAATTTCTTTCTTTCATTCAAAAAAAAAAAAAAAACTTTGAGCGATAGTGTATTTTAATAGTGCACCATTTGTATAAAAGTAGTTTAAAATGTGAGTTAAAGTAATGAAATATTCCATAAAGCTGTTATAACATCATAATCATTCTTTCAGGAAGTGAAATCTTCAAGAACAAGTTAAAGTCTGCTCTTTTTTTCACTATGTTTTGTTTGTTGGAAGGAGATGCTTTGAAATATCAAGCTGTTTTCATGATTTTGTATAGTGCATTTGTATATTCCTAAACATTTTTGCATTGAAGCACCTTGTAGTTCTACAACCTTGAGCATTGCATTAAACTACAAAAGTAACAGTTACTTCTATAGGCATAAATATATTCCAACATAAACTGAAATAGCTTGAGATGACACAATGCAATCCTACAAAAAATGCTTCTCCCAGAGTCTCAAAGTATTGAACATAAAGTGCCCCGTGCAAAATAAGAGTAGTCTTTTTACAGGGTCGCTGCATGGGAGCCTGTGCCCCAGTACTGATGAAAGGCTAAAAACATCCCTATAGGTGCATGTGACGAAAGAAGACAGGGAAAATGAAGGGATATGTTTAAAGAATGTCTAAATACAGCATGTGTACGCTCCGACTGAAAGACCCCCATCCATTCACGGTTGCGAGGAGGGAGATTGCAGTCGACGCATTCACATTTTGGCGTCTGGGACTGTTTGCGGGCACAGAGGATAATTGAGTGTGAGTTAATTCCTATCAAAGCCCATTGGACTGCAACTAATGGACCGAGGGAGATGCCTCAAGGAGCCAGCGCTTTCAATTTCTTTTGTTTATTTAGATGGGGAAATGTTTAGTTTTTAATTAAGTAAATCACTATTATTTGTTCCAGTGTGGTTGGTAATTTAAAGAGATTGCAACCTGACTTGAAATGCAAGCGCTATTGGCTTTGAGAGAGAGATAGGGAGTACTGGAGGAGGCTAAAGCGTGGCGTAATGGCCGTGAACCCGAGAGAGCTCTTTCCATGCAGTATAGAAACTCCCTGGGCTTCACTTTGAAGTGTTTCTAAGGTTCTCTCTGAAAACTTGAACTTATTCAAAGGGGGTGCTTCAATGGACTGTGAAGGTAAAAGAGAAAAAAAATCAAGAGGAGCCATTGTAATGTCCTAGACCTTCTTAAGTGTGGTAACTGTGTGTATGAGTGTGTGTCTTTACATATGTACCTTTCTGTCTTATTTTTACAGATTTGCTTTGTTGGTGTGTGATTGGAGGAGATGGATTTCTTATTTTCACTCGTACTCTCAAGTGCCTGGGTTTATCTTCTTATGGATTTCAAAGGTACAGTGTGAAACAGAAAGGCCAAATACAGCTATTTTGAGTTCATTATATGGATCATACTAAGCTATTTATTCTAAACTGTATAATGAAACCCACAAGTCATTATACCAATCACCATGTGTATTGGTATCTTCGAATGAGACATTAAACTGAGGTCCTGACTCTCTGTGGTCATTAAAAATCTCACGATGTCCTTCGGAAAGAGTAGTAGTGTGACCCCGGCATCCTGGCCAAATTTGCCCATTGGCCTCTGTCAATCATGGCCTCCTAATCATCCCCACACAGCAAAATCCCCAGAGTTAATGAGAGAATTAAGCAATTAACTAAGTGATGATTGAGCATTGGTGATGAACACCTGCTGTTAACAAGCAGAATCACTGAAAAAAAGAGAAACACAATAGCTAAAACTAACTTTAGCCACAGCCTTAGATGAAATCAACTGAAGATAAAAGACGCTAAATCTCTCAAGATCTGATTAAACAACTCCATAAACAGCATTACCAGCATCACTTATTACTAACCAGATTGACTTTATTTTTTACACATCTACAGCTGTCCTTATTGAGAATTAACAGAGGTTTAGATGTTCTTTTATAAAAGGGTCAAGAGCCCAACTAAAACAAACCATGACCACCATGATGGTGGCATCATTTTTTTTAACAATAAAACATCAACATCTAAACCTCTGTTAATTCTCAATAAGAACTTCTGTAGATGTTTGACAGTCAATCTGGTTAGTAATAAGTGAATTACATCTTTTAATCAGATCTTGAGAGATTTCATGTCTTTTATATTCAGTTGATTTCATCTAAGGTTGTGGCTGAAGTCAGCTGTAGTTCTTGTGTTTCTCTTTTCTTCAGTGATTCTGTTTGTTACCAGCAGGTGTTCATCATTAATGTTCAATGTTCATCACTTAATTAATTGCTTAATTATCTCATTAACTTTAACTCTGCTTCAGTGTTATTTTAACACTATTTAGAGAGGGACCATATGTACTCTGAGCAGACTTGATTTAACTCTGGGGATTTTGCTGTGCATATACTGATTGGCTTCATCACTCTGTCTCCTCTCCACCAATAAGCTGGTGTGTAGTGGGTGGTCTGGCGCAATATGGCTGCCGTCGCATCATCCAGGGGTGCTTCTCAATATCCCTCCTCATTTCCTCGTTTCCTCGCTCCTCCGTCCTCCATCCTATGACCCGGAAACCGATCGAACTCAGCCATCTTGAAGGACATCTCAATTCTCTAACTGCACCGTGAGGAGGCGAGGATCGAGGAGTGAGGAAGCTTCCTGAGGAGTCATGAGCGAGGATACTCAGGTGCATCCTTTGCGGACGTCTTTCTCATTGAAAAACCTGACGCACTTATAAGTTCTCCTCCCCCTTCATATCTGTCACAATAATTTAAATGTATGCTTTACTTTTGCAGTTTAAATAAACTTTACATCTCACATATTTCAACGGGGCATCTTGCTTTATTAATATTTATTATATATTTTTTTAAATAACCAAACTTTAACAACATATGGGCAGATCCCTCGAGTGCAGCTGATGACGCTTTCAAGTGACGCTTAAGGGAGTGAGGATATCATTTCACTTGATTCAATTCCTCCGTCCTCGCATCTTTTCCTTGTGTCCTTCCCTCGCATCCTAAAGAGGTGGAGCTAAGATGCGAGGAAAGGAAGCGAGGATGTTTAAATGGGGTATTATTATTTTTAACATTTAAAAAAAATATATATATATCAGGAAGTGTTGTTGTGGTTTCACTTTTCACCAATTATTAAAAAACCCAAAGACTTATTAATCCAATTTTAAAAATCAGTGTAAAGATAGAAAATGTATCTTACAGTTTTTCTCAGTTAATTTGACACATTTCTCCAAACTCAGGTCACTGTTCTTATATATAGTATTTTGTGTCATACAAGAGGTGGAATGCTTATATAAAATGTCCTCAAAAAGTTCCTGCATGTCACACTAAATGTGTATCTAGCCAATTTGGCCACGAGCAATTGTTCAAATCTTCTACTTTCAAATCTATATGCGGTAAATGCTCCCTCACCGGTTCTGCGCTGCTTGACAAAACTGCATCTGAATAAAAAGAATGGCCAAGGCAATTTACTGTAATGATTGCTTGTTGCATTTTTCCCTTCTGCCTCCATATACACAATTTGCAAGGCTAACACCACGTGACACAGCGTGGAGCGCCGACTTGCCTTCATCCTCCTCAGTCTGAGAAGCTTTTGACACAGAATACCAGGCCTTCCTCCCTCTTCTATTCAACATCTTGCTGTGAGCTTTTAGCTCATAATAACTTTGCTGCCTATATATTATCAGGCTCCAACAATCAAGTTTAGTGGAGTTAAAATTGTTTATTGAATGGCAAGGCTCAATTTGGACTGGATAGTAGCATATGTTGTTGCATGGCACAAAGGAAATAATCTGCTGTGTGTGCAACTTTCTGGTTGCCTTTATAGAGGAGCCATTGTGGTAGTCTGTATGTCTGCGTTTTTGTAGAATGGTGCCTGTGTGTTTAGCTGCTTGTTGTGTATTATAAGACAGATATTAATAACACATCATTAATAGCAATTGCATGAGGAATAAAGGCTTCATGTAGTAGAAAAAAAAAAACATACTTTTTTTAGTGAACCAAAGGAATAAGTAATAGATTAATACCAAAGACTGCCCGTTTTATGTACCTAAAATGAATTATATCTCATGTTTAACCAATATAAGAGCCAGCGCAAATCACAGAAGCACTGGCCGAGATGATGCTGTTCTCGGCGGGTACACGAGCCGCTGACAGCCTGGAGCTCACATCTCCAAAAACGTCCAAACAAATTGTAAAATAGGTGCTATAATTAAATATAAATGTGAACCAAAGTGCTGTACAATTTAAAAAATACAAATAAAATAGAATATAGTAAAATACAATAATAGCAAAAATAAATAAATAAATAAAATATCAGATTAGATTATATGTGAATATAATTTCAATCATTATAAAGATATTTTTGGTTTCTATTTCTGTGGGCTGTGTAGGCCTGCCCACTGTGAATCTCATTGGCTGTGATTATGTTGTGTCGCACAGCAGTTACACATGTACTATGCATAGACAACAAATTGCATGTCGCTGAAACTATTAAAATCCACAAAGATACTGTTTATAAAAAGCTATCAGTGTTTGTGTTTGCTTTGTAAATATAATTAAAAATCCAATTATTTGCTTGTAATTGCAACCTTTTTATACTTTATGTAATGTGCAACAAGCTTTATAGGGAAAGGAGATTGCATGAGATTGCAGTATGTGAAATATGAGACACTGCTTGTGCCTTAATTATGTTTGAATATAATGTCTGGCAATAGATGCAAGTCTCCAGCGTGCATTTTTGGGACCAGTCAAGGCCAAAAGTGTTCAAATTGTTGTGTTGAACCACATGTGTTTTCATCTATGCATAACTTTGTATGTATGACTCAACTGTCAATCTAAAGTGGTCATTCACTGTCGAATCAGATGGAGAAATAAGCAAAAATGTGTTTTTTCTTTGGTCCAGACTTTGAAATTCCATTCTGTAACATCTCCTTTGAGTCCTTGAATGGAAAGCACATGGAGTGTGATTAAAATCTCAAATTGGTGTTTATTTAGACTTCAAAAAGAGCAGAATAATGCATTGTTGTACATCGCATTAGCGTTGATACTTTCTGTTCCAGAGCTGTAGTTTAGCTTCGCCCGCTATATAGACTAAAAATCAGATTATATGCTGCAGCCTAATCCCATGTCATTATCTTGTTCAAATAAGACGTCAGCGCGCTGCATCAGGAGTCAGAATCAGACCGGGTGCGTGTTTGACATGTCTTTCCTGTCCTATCGTTGCTTCACAGGCAGCTGAAGGGAAGGGAGCGCATGAGTACGACTGGCTGCGGCATTTAAATGTGCCATGCTGATTATCTTGCCACTGCGTTTACGTATTCATTTATGTAAACATTATGCTAATGTGTTTTTCGGCTTGTTGCTTGTGTCCAATCGTGCCCTTCAAGTTTGATGTGAGGTGACTGATGCAGCCTTGATGTGAAGTTGCAGCTTCTGTCGTTCGGGCTTCTGAGAGCAGTCGAGTGCGCCCAGATGCACTGGATATTTGTCTTCGGCTCAAAAGAGGTGCCAGGGTTTGAAAAGTCTCGCCTGTGCTCTCGGGAGTGGCCTTTCAAGGAAATACATCCTAACTGACCCTTTTGTGTGCGCTACATTTGCTTTTACACACTAAAGAGTGTCCAAGAAATCATAGTCTCTAAGAGGTCTTTGAAGGCTGACTAAAGCCACGATCAGACCAGAGGAGGCTGATAAAAGTCTGACGCCACCTTCATAACAATACGCCTAGGGCCCACGAAACATGAATGCCCAAAAATGGTCTCTTTTTCCATACAGCTATTCATAGTTAGTTGTCAAGTTCCAAAAAGTACCCTCATGTTGTTCCAAACCTCTAAGACGTTCGTTTAGACTTTCGTCCAAGAGACTCCATTGCTTTATGTGATTTAATTTGGGCTTTTATTTACATATAAAAATTGATCAGCGAACATGGACACAAGAATGAACCTCATTGGTTCTTGATGGAGCTTAAACGTGCTGCGTAACACAAGAATGAACCTCATCGGTTCTTGTGGAAGCTCAAACGTGCTGCTTAACACATGAAAATGAACCTCATTGGTTCTTGTGGAACCTCAAATGTGCTGCATAACACACGAGAATGAACCTCATTGGTTCTTGCAGAGGCTCAAATGTGCTGCTTAACACATGCATGAACCTCATTGGTTCTTGGGGAAACTCAAACATGCTGTGTAACACGAGAATGAACCTCACTGGTTCTTGATGGAGCTCAAACGTGCTGCGTAACACAAAAATTAACCTCACTGGTTCTTGTGGAAGCTCAAATGTGCTGCTTAACACATGAGAATGAACCTCATTGGTTCTTGGGGAAACTCAAACATGCCGTGTAACATGAGAATGAACCTCATTGGTTCTTGATGGAGCTCAAACGTGCTGCGTAACACAAGAATGAACCTCACTGGTTCTTGTGGAAGCTCAAATGTGCTGCTTAACACATGAGAATGAACCTCATTGGTTCTTGCTGAAGCTCAAATGTGCTGCGTAACACACAAGAATGAACCTCATTGGTTCTTGGGGAAACTCAAACATGCTGTGTAACACGAGAATGAACCTCACTGGTTCTTGATGGAGCTCAAACGTGCTGCGTAACACAAAAATTAACCTCATTGGTTTTTGTGGAAGCTCAAACGTGCTGCTTAACACATGAGAATGAACCTTATTGGTTCTTGGGGAAACTCAAACATGCTGTGTAACATGAGAATGAACCTCATTGGTTCTTGGGGAAACTCCAACATGCTGTGTAACATGAGAATGAACCTCATTGGTTCTTGGGGAAACTCAAACATGCTGTGTAACATGAGAATGAACCTCATTGGTTCTTGTGGAAGCTCAAACGTGCTGCTTAACACATGAAAATGAACCTCATTGGTTCTTGTGGAAGCTCAAATGTGCTGCATAACACACGAGAATGAACCTCATTGGTTCTTGCAGAGGCTCAAATGTGCTGCTTAACACATGCATGAACCTCACTGGTTCTTGGGGAAACTCAAACATGCTGTGTAACATGAGAATGAACCTCATTGGTTCTTGATGGAGCTCAAACGTGCTGCGTAACACAAGAATGAACCTCACTGGTTCTTGTGGAAGCTCAAATGTGCTGCTTAACACATGAGAATGAACCTCATTGGTTCTTGCTGAAGCTCAAATGTGCTGCGTAACACACAAGAATGAACCTCATTGGTTCTTGGGGAAACTCAAACATGCTGTGTAACACTATAATGAACCTCACTGGTTCTTGATGGAGCTCAAACGTGCTGCGTAACACAAAAATTTACCTCATTGGTTCTTGTGGAAGCTCAAACGTGCTGCTTAACACATGAGAATTAACCTTATTGGTTCTTGGGGAAACTCAAACATGCTGTGTAACATGAGAATGAACCTCATTGGTTCTTGCTGAAGCTCAAATGTGCTGCGTAACACACAAGAATGAACCTCATTGGTTCTCGCATGTCATGCGAACATGCTTGAGCTTCTGTTTACCACAACTGATGTGTGAGCTGTGAATGTTTATATGTGAACGTAAGCCTAAATTCAATCTGTTCATCATATAAAGCGTCATACAGGTTTGTTAAAGTTAACAACTTTAAGTTGTTATTCATTGACAATGGTGGAAAAAAAAAAACAACAACAGATTTTTCATTTTTAGGTGCACTGTTCCTTTAAATCTCAAACCACTATTGAATATCACATTCTTTTAATTAGGTACGATCTCCCACACTGAGTTTCCACAATTCCATTCCTGATGTTACACAACGGGGTCGTCGGAGAGTCATCGTCAGTGTTATGTCCCATTAAATCATGTTTATGACAGGTACAAGCCGACTCCATTCGAAAGAATGATCAGCAGATGGGTGTCACACAAATCATAATGCCACAGCCCAAGTGGTGAGGAAATAGGCGTCTTTTTGTGACCCAGCCATTATTCTTCTGGGTGGATATTAGCTGTAGGTGTATTGACAGCTGAGAAAACAGCAAGGGGATTTGAGATCTCTTCATACCTTCATTTTCCCTGCTCTCCTTCTCACTGAGGAGAGATTTAATTCTCTGTAATTACTTTATTGACTCATTTGCAGAGCTGAATTGGCTCCAATCTGTCGTCAATAAAACATACACAGAGATGAGGAACAGCACAGCAATGCTTAAGTACAACATCATAGTGGGAGGCAGATTTTCCTTCTATGGTGAGAGTGTCATGGCAGCCCTTCCAGATGTGACAATCTTACATAAAGCATAACATCATTTATGTTACTCAGAAATCAGAATTATGCTGAGATTACTGCATCATTTTATGCAGAACTATTGAGAAAATTCACTAAACAGTTGAAAACCACGCTGCCTGCAAACTATTTTATGTATTTGCTAAAGTTTTATTCACAGTTCACTCTTGGCAAATATAAATTTTGGACACTGGTTATAAAAGGAAAAATAGTTTAAATTGTTATCTAGATGAGGAGTAATGAGAACTAATATGCCTAATTTTATTTCAGGATTTAGTTATAAACTGGAATTCAACAAAAACTTCTACAGCCATAGAAATATGTTTTTAATATTTTAATATTGGTGGAATACATGAATGATGTATATCTCAAATAAAAATATGAACATCATTTTCTAATGCATTTTACAGTAGCATTCTGAAGTGCACATTATTAACATTTCCATAAAACAGTCAGAAAATAGTGGAATATTCAGTAAATTTGTGATATGGTAAATCAATAGTAGGATGAACCATTTTGGGTTCCTCAAAGAACCTTTCAGTGAACAGTTCTTAAAAGTATTCTTTTCATAGAGTGAAAAACATTTTAATACTTGGTTTGGTTACACTTTATATTAGGTGTCCTCATCTACTATGTACATATTGTGTTCATATTGTATTTCAAAAAACTTTAACTCCTTGTTAGTATAGTGGACAGTATCTCCACCTGTGATGTGAAAGAGTGGGGTCCTTGGGGCAGTTGTGGCCTAATGGTTAGAGAGTCAGACTAGTAACCCAAAGGGTGCATGTTCGATTCAGGAGACTCTATACTGGCAAAAAATGACTGAGGTGCCCTTGAACAAGGCACCTAAACCCCAATCATTCCCTGGGCGCCACAGCAAAAATGGTTTCCCACTGCTCCGGGTGTGTGTGCCTTCATGAGCACCACTGTTCAATAATTTTTAAGAGATGGAAACTTGAAGGGTATTAAATTATCTTTGCCATTCAAACCTTCTGAAAAAAGAAATATCTTACCACAGTTGTTGATCTCTGATACAATGGCAGAGAATAATTAAAGAAGAGAAATGACTGATCTCTATTTGGATCCCATTTCTATGCATGTGTGACATCATCAAACAGGTACATTTACTGTATATATATATATATATATATATATATATTATTGAGTTATATATAATTAAGTATTTAATTAAATATTCTACTATAAAAAAACGTGCATGGACTTTTAGTGAATCTTTTTTTTAATTCCTTCAGTCTGAACGAACTAGAATGAATCAATACTAGAATGAATATGATAATTTGAGAGAAAGGACCAAGATATTAGAACAACATTGTCCGACAAACTCCTGAACTACTGTCAGTCTAATGAATAGAGAACTGCAAAGTTAGTAGGACCACTACTTTTAGTTAGTGAGTCCCTGCAAATTTGTTTTCAGCCTTCAGCAATAAAAGCTTGTGTCGGAAATGAAAGATTTCTCTATTCTAACCTTGACTCGCATCAACCCTCCCATTTTCTTCTGTTGTCTTTTCTTTCTTTTTTTTTTTTTTGTAGGTGTATGTGGGCAGCAGGCATTCAAGACAGAGCCACGTAATGTGACGGTCAAGGTGGGGGCCACAACTCTGCTGAAGTGTGAAGTGCTGAGGGCCTCAGGGGCCGTGCAGTGGGTTAAAGATGGGCTGCTCCTGGGACCTCAGAGATCGCTGCCTGGCTACCCACGCTACAGTATGACAGGAGACCAGCAGAAAGGTGAGAACTCTGAGGGATGGAAAGAATGACATGCGGTGATTAAAAACAAATGTCTACGAGTTGCTGAGATGTTTACTGACATGTTGTTAGATGTGCATGAGCGAGCAACTGTCCCCAAAGAGTACAAGAATGTGAAACTGTTCTCAAAACAGCTCGAGTAGAA
Source organism: Elopichthys bambusa (assembly GCA_037101425.1). Classification (NCBI taxonomy): domain Eukaryota; kingdom Metazoa; phylum Chordata; class Actinopteri; order Cypriniformes; family Xenocyprididae; genus Elopichthys; species Elopichthys bambusa. The sequence continues at coordinate 10,025,100 of CM074444.1, forward strand.
ATTGTTACAATACAATTTATAAACTTGGCTAAATCAGAGAAAGTATTTATTTACTTACTTGCTTGCTTACTTAGTGGATCTCACAAAACCCGCCCAAGTCACATTTCAACATAAAACATATATATATATACTCTATATATATATATATATATATATATATATATATCATATTTATACAACAGTTCGTTCTGGTTCTCGAATCTGATTGGCTGAGAGGTCTTTCAATCCATGTGATATTCTACCAGTATCGCCACGGGAACTGTTTCACCGTTTGAATCAGTCCGCTGTCAGCATTCTCATAGCGAGTGTACAAATATGCAACTTGTATGGATATGCAATTTATATGTAAACATAGCGCCTATTTGAAAATTTGTTTAGATGCTTTTTGAGAGCTCAAGGCCATCAGCGGCCGTTCAGTGCTCATGTACCCACAGAGAACAGCTTCATTTCGGCCAGTCCTTTGGGAATTTGCTGCTGGCTTTTATGTAGATAGTGCTTAAACATAAGGTATAATTTGTTTTGGGTATATCAAACGGGCCATATTTAGTCTTATTAATCTATTACTTGTTCCAGAGCTAATAGATTTGGTTTAATGGCTATATTAAGTTTCATAACTTTATTTACATTGAAATTAAATCTTGCACTATCTAGATCGCTGCTTTTGTACGCTTGACTGAACTGTTTGCTTGTGGTTATTTCCTATTTTACTTTTTTTACTGTTATAATGGCTATTGTTGTTAATTTAAATATTATTGTTCAATAAATAATATTTTATATAAATAGCATGCTTTATTTTTTGGTATTGAGAGAGGTTGTTAATGATTTCAACTTCAGTGAAAGTTACATTAATACTCCATTAGATGGCGGCAAAGACTGTCTTTATGAGTGAGTGAGTCAAGTCGCAAAAACTTTTATATTGAAATGGACTGAAACAAGGAAACAAGGATGCTGTTTTTACTTTTAAACAACATCTTATGAGACGCAACTGACAAATGCATTGACTAGCGCTGTCATGGGAATGTTCTAAATGTTAAAAGGACAAAGATATCGCTTTCCTCAGTGGACATTCAAACTAATTTTGTGATTATTTTTGACCTGAGGATATCAGCTAGATGCAGGTAATACACTTGCTTAGATGGTCTTTCTCATAATACTCTACTCTACATATTACAATGAGTTTCAATGAAGCGACTCAACATTCCTTCATTACTAGTTCTAAAGTGACATTTTACAGGCTTGGGCTCAACTGTTCAGCTGTCAACTTTAGAATTGAATCCAAGGCGGAAGAAAGTAGTTTCTCACAAAAGAGGGTTTTTAAAGACAATCCGTTGTTGTTTCTTATTTATTTACACACTCGTGCTGTTGCACTGTTGTATAAACACAATATCACACTCGTAGCCGTGCAATATGGCTGTACGCTGTGATTGCATTATATATAATTAGTATTTCTTTTATTAATGCAATAATTGCAATAATATATGGAGTGAAATATGACCCATAATGCTCTTGACAGATTTTGTGAGATTACCTTTAATACATTGTTGTCGTGGGTAAATGCATTAGTGTTTGGGAAATGATAAATCAAGGAAAAAAATTGCTTTTTTATTTTAACGTGAAAGATTAATAGCATGAATCATTATAAAATGTTTTGCTCATAATCTGCAGATGGCTATAGATGCCTCAGTCTCAATTTCTAGTTTAGATGCAGCCTTCCTCATCAAAATGCGCTCGGCTCTCTTAAAAACAGCTTAGCGAGATGCTATCAAAGGGGTTCTAATTTAAGCACCGGAGACAGATTTAAGAAATTAGCTTTTTTTTTTTTTTTTCGAGTGAGAGAGGACTGCAATACACCCCCCAATTCCCTTCCAAATAAATAAATATATAAATAAAGATAAAATCAGTCCTGAATTACTCCTATTTGTACTGTATATTGAGATTATTGTGCGGTGGGCTGAGGTACTGAATAACCTATGATGCTTGGCCAGTGTGCATTGTGTATATAAAAAAGCCAATTAAAAGACAAAACGAAACAAGTCCCGAGCATCTGCTCCTCTTTATGGAGGACAAAAGCTGCTCTCCGGCATAGCAAAAGAGAGGCAGTTTGTGCCAAATGCAAGTGCAAATGCTTAAAAAATGCTTACGCTCTTCAATGCTACCGCTCGTGCCGCTGGGCATTGATAGCATGACGGATAAAGAGTGCCATGTAAGGGACAAATGATATCATAAAAAGACACGCTGAAAGCATCTTTAATGTTAACCCTGCCAACCTTAATCTACTGATACGCAGCTGCGTATCCACATGAGTTCTCGCAAATGGCATGACAAACTGTAGGTGCACACACACCCTCGGATACATTGCAAAAGGAAATGAGTGAGAGAACGGGCCAGAGTCCCTGTCGGCGTTTCATATTGGTTGTCAGAGGCATAATTATTGGACTTCTTCAAACACACGCTCACAAACACCCTGAACTGGTACACCGCGGCAGCGTGTACCGAGTGCAATTTCAAGAGAGTGGAAAATCATTAATGATTTGAAAGTGGTTTCCTTTCCTTCTATGATCACATAGATCTGAAAATTGCTGCTGGTTGGTGTTAATTATCCTGCCATCCTGGCTGACACCTCCTTTTTTCAGCCATGGAAGTTGTCATATCAGGATACTATTTTCTGCATGTTAGTTTTCTTCGGAGGGGAGGAGAAAATGAAAAAAGAGCAAAAGAAAAATGTTCAAAGCTCGAACAGCTTGCATAAACTTTGCTGGAGCAGCCATTAATCCTGGCAGAATGGTAGTTGAACAAACAACCCCTTGGTGGCACAATATTCTGCTAGTAAATAACAAGCATCTTGCACACAAAGGAATGATGTTGAAGGGCTGCATCAAATAGAATGAATCACGTTCTTCTCTTCACAGTGTTCATAGCTAATTGGGGCTGTTAATTTGAGATTGCTTACAAATTTAGCACTGCTATTTGACAATTGTAATTTCTTTACTCTGATTTGTTTCTAGCTAATTAAAAGTGGATTTCAAGAAGCATTTGAACATGCCAAATCTGCAAATTCTTGTTAATTGTAGGAACTCTTGAAATAAGCTTTTAAAAACCCAAGACATCAATCAACTCATATGTTTAAGTAATATTCAGAGTTAAATAAAACTGTCAGTTTGTAAAAACAAGCAAAATTGCATATTGATGTTTTTTTGTTTTTTTTAAATAAATTAATACTTTTATTTAGCAATAATTCATTGAATTGACCAAAAGTGACAGTAAATACTTTTTTTTAATTACATTGTTACTATGTATATATATGTTAAGAATATGTTATTGTAACGTTGGGAGTCGTGATGACAAGGCATAGATCCAAACGCAGGCTTTATTAGAATGAATGTTGTTGTACAGGCAAGGGTCAAACACCAGCAAACAGAAACATAAGGGCAAGGCAGAAGAGTAATCCAAGTCACCCGCAATGGTCAAGGCAGGCAGCAAACGATCATCAAACAAGGAATAAACAGTCCAGGGTCAAAGGCAAGGCTAGGCTAGGCTAGGCTAGGAACTAGGAACAAGAATTAACTCAGAAAACATACGACTAAACAATACTCAGCCCTGAGAAACAGGTGTGTGATTGGTTCCTAGATGGGGAATTATGTGAAATGTAGTCCAGAGTAGTGTATAACTGTGTGTGCACTGAAATGGTGAACCGGCGACCTCTGGTGGGGAGTAGCAGGAACCAGCAGGCGCCGGATATGTAACAGAGCCCCCCTAAGGAGCAGCTTCCAGACGCTCCCAAAACAGTACCACCCCGGAGGATGGTGGAGCGGCACGGGACGAGGGACGGAGGGCCAGGACCATGTGGTGGGACAAGAACTGAAGGCAGAAACAGGATCGAGGGCCGAAACAGGAGCAGGCTCGTGGGCTGAGACAGGAGTGGGCTTGTGGGCTGAGACAGAAACCCCTCTGGGTTCGGGACGGAGACAGAAGCCCCCTCAGAGTTCGGGGCGGAGACCGGAGCCCCCTCTGGGCTCGGGCGAAGACTGGAGCTGACTTGGTGACTGAAGAGGAGTCTGTAGACACTAGCGGAGGAACCATCTTGTCCGTAGACACTGGCGGAGGGGCCACCTTGTCCGTAGACACTGGCGGAGCGGCCATCCTGTCCGTAGACACTGGCGGAAAGGCCATCCTGTCCGTAGACACTGGCGGAGTGGCCATCTTGGCTGAGATGTGACTCTGGAAGATCAGTGGAGACGTGACAAGGCTCTGGAAGATCAGCGGAGATGTGACAGGCAGCCATTTTAGCTGAGGGCTCAGGCGTGGCAGCCATCTTAGCTGAGGGCTCAGGCGTGGCAGCCATCTTAGCTGAGGGCTCAGGCGTGGCAGCTATCTTAGCTGAGGGCTCAGGCGTGCCAATTACAGGGCAGGAAGAGGCATAAAGCACAGGGCTAGTAATCTTTAAAACAGTACATGCTGGTAATAAAGTGGGGCCAAGCTCCGTGGCCATCGGAGAGTTGGAGAACACCAGCAAACAGAAACATAAGGGCAAGGCAGAAGAGTAATCCAAGTCACCGGCAATGGTCAAGGCAGGCAGCAAACGATCATAAAACAAGGAATAAACAGTCCAGGGTCAAAAACAAGACAAGGCAAGGCAAGGCAAATCCTGAATATTGGTCCATTTTCAAAGGGCTAGCAACTTTGTAGATCCTACCAACACCTGCTGCAGGCATGTGTCCCCAATACCATTATGTTTCCCCTGCCGCTTAATAGTCCCACACATGCATTTGATATTAAATGGAACTAACCCTTTAAGGGTACATGTTGGGATCTTCACTAATCCCAATGGTTCTTTCCACATTTTGTTAAATATCATGAGCTTGGCCATGAGGTAGATGAGGTCAATTTTAATTTAAAGTTGACTTCCAAGTATTATGTCTGTGCTTTTGAAACCAGTGCTGTGCATTCAGCCTATTCTCCAAACTGAATGACAAGTTGAAATGATTTTCTATAGTATTCAACAGCATTACAAATTATATCAGTAGAGCTTAAGTTGTTGTAACTCTGAATATTCATTCTATACTGTCAAGTCTCTATTCCAATCCATTGTCCGTGTGAACAATACGTCATTGGAACATTACATTTATCTCATATTCCTTTCTTTCCACCTCATGCTTTGTCTACTTTCTCTTACAGGCCAGTACCATCTTCAGATTCTCAACATAAGTTTGGAAGACGATGGCCCCTATGAGTGTCAAGTGGGCCGGTCCGTGAGCAGCCGTGCCATTGTGTCCCGTACAGCCTGGCTCAATGTGCAGAGTAAGCAAACCCATCTTTTACCACCGCGCAAGGAGGGGGGTGCAAATGGGGAAAAGAAGCACGCGGGACAACTTTAGCCATGACAGATCGCTCAACCAGGGCCGCTAATGGCTGTGCACGCACTGAAAAGGTGACACGCGGTGGCAAACCTAAGCCTGTCACCATAGCCACATTCAGGGTACTAATGAGCCATGGAGTTTCTCTGCAGTGTGGTGGAGAATCCCTTGTGCTGCACTTCAGATAAAGTCCCATTGGTCACAGGTGTATGACAGCGGTGATAGCACGCATTAGTGATGTGGCCAATTAGTTAGCACACTTGGCCACAGTGGATAGGGCACTTATAGCAGGCAACATCTGAGACTTACCTGCGCGAACAACTTGAGCGGAAGAGAGGTTCTCCTGCTTGTGGGTGATAACTTTTTTCTTTTAATTTAGTTTCTTTTTTAAACTCCACAGTGAAATATAACATGTCCAGATGGGTTTCGCTTTGTCCTTTGCTGTAGACATTTTTTGTGAAAGTAGTCAAGGTAAGAGTTACCAGGGTTTTAGAAAGAGAAAAGTTTTTTTTTTTGTTTTTTTTTTTCTACTTTGGAAAGTACCACTTTTTGACAAAGTCAAATAATAATAATAAATAACTATCAGAACATATTTTATATAATTTTTAGTATTGTCTATCGCTTAAAAAATGAATTCTTCGCACATTTTCCTGTAATTAATCGAGATTAATTGCAATTAAAAACATTGGAGTTTTTAATATTTTTATATTGTCATAATTTCACAGTTATACTCTTCAAATTAATGTAAAGACAGTATATTTTAAATATTTGTTTAATGGCATCTTTTTTATGAATGAAGGCCAGTATCACTGTATTCAGCACGAACTTGGCTACCATAATATGTGAGCAACATGTATTTTTGAAAGAATAAAGCTTATGTGTGGTTACTGAAAAAACAAAAAGAACAGAACTTACCATTCTAATCCTCGGCTTGATCCTCGAAATGAAACTGAAACCAGTCACACTTATCCTCTAAGGTAAATTCTTCAGCGTTATTCCTCACTGCGTCTTAAAACGATGAAAAGTACATGAATCTGACTAAGCTTGATGTGTTTTTTTTTTTTTTTTTTTCGAGTTGATGCGGACATTGACTTTGTTGCATGGATTGCCTCAGGATTTGTGTTTGAATGCTGCACGCTCTCCGTGGGTGTGGCCACATTAGCGGATAATGAGGTGACTCACAGACGACAGACATCTCTCTCTTTTCAAACAGATTATATAAACAGAGATTATTTGTTTTCAGTTTGACTTACATTATTTAAATCCAGACATTTCAACGTTTTTTTTGGACATATTTTTGTCCACATGTTTGTGTGATAGTATTATCTAAGTTATGGTTCATTTTCTGAGAAGTAACAGAATGGACTTCAGAGAAAGATGGCAGATCGCGCATCATGTTCTTTATTTAGCAAAAAGTGAAGCATTTTGTTTTTACTGTGAGTGTAGACAAATAAAAGAAGACATTTCACAGTTTTGAATGATGTATAACTCTTATCTGTATGTCCAAAATCGACAGAGTATTTTAAGTCCCTTTTGCACTGGTAAAAAAAAAAAAAAACGAGGTGGTATCGCCGGCGTGACCACCGACCCCAGGGAGCATTTGCGTGAATAAGAGCGTAATCATATAATGTAACGCTAGCCAAATTATGGTGGAAAAATTTAATTTAACTTAATTGCGTTACAGATTTTTTCACACACAATTAATTGCATGTGCTAAAGCGGTGATTTTAAAAGCACTAATAATTTTATTTATACAATTATAATATACAGGTGCATCTCAATAAATTAGAATATCATGAAAAAGTTTTTTTTTTTTCTGTAATTTAATTCAAAAAGTAAAAACTTAAATATATTCTAGATTCATTAGACATAAAGTAAAATATATTTCCAGACTTTTTTGTTTTCATTTTGATGATTACAAAATAAAAAAAATCAGTATCTCAAATTATTAGAATATTTAATTTCAAGTTCTATTAAATTACCATTCTCAGGGTATAAATACTGGGTTTAGGTCAGTAATCCCAACAGCAGTCATGGGGAAGTCTGCTGACTTGACAGTTGTCCAGAAGACGATCATCAAGACCCTCTACAATGAGGGTAGGCCACAGAGGGTCATTACTGAAAGAGCTGGCTGTTCGCAGAGTGCTGTGCCAAAGCATATTAATGGAAAGTTGACGGGAAGGAAAAAGTGTGATAGGAAAAGGTGTACAAGTGAAAGGAATGACCGCAGGCTTGAGAAGATTGTCAGGCGAAGCCGATTTAAGGACTTAGGAGAGCTTCAAAAGGAGTGGACTGAAGCTGGAGTCAGTGCATCAAGAGCCACCGCACACAGACGTCTTCAGGAAATGGGCTGCAACTGTCACATTCCACGTACCAAGCCACTTTTGAACAAAGACAATGTCAGAAGCGTCTTACCTGGGCTAAGAAAAAAAACTGTTGCTCAGTGGTCCAAAGTCCTCTTTTCAGATGAAAGTCAATTTTGCATTCCCCAAAACTGACTTTTGGGGGAATGCAAGAGTCTGGAGGAAGAGTGGAGAGGCACAGAAACCACGTTGCTTGAACTCCAGTGTGAAGTTTCCACAGTCAGTGATGATTTGGGCTGCCATATCATCTGCTGGTGTTGGTCCACTGTGTTTTCTGAAGTCCACAGTCAGCACAGCCATCTACCAGGACATTTTAGAGCACTTCATGCTTCCTTCTCCTGACAAGCTTTATGGAGATGCTGATTTCATTTTCCAGCAGGATTTGGCACCTGCCCATACTGCCAAAGGTACCAAAAGCTGGTTCAATGACCATGGTGTTACTGTGCTTGATTGGCCAGCAAACTCGTCTGACCTGAACCCCATACAGAATCTATGGGGTATTGTCAAGAGGAAGATGAGAGACACCAGACCCAACAATGCAGATGACCTGAAGGCTGCTATCAAAGTAACCTGGTCTTCCATTACACTTGAGCAGTGCTACAGGCTGATCACCTCCATGCCACGCCGCATTGATGCAGTAATTCATGCAAAAGGAGGCCCAACCAAGTATTGAGTGCATAGAAATGAACATACTTTTCAGAAGCCTGACATTTCTGTTTAAAATATCCTTTTTTTTTATTGATCTTATGAAGTATTCTAATTCATTGAGATAGTGAATTGGTGGGTTTTTGTTAAATGTGAGCCAAAATCATCACAATTAAAAGAACCAAAGACTTAAAGTACTTCAGTCTGTGTGCATTGAATTTATTTAATACACGAGTTACACAATTTGAGTTGAATTACTGAAATAAATGAACTTTTCCACGACATTCTAATTTATTGAGATGAACCTGTATTATAATAATAAGATATAATTATAAGATAAATTAAAATAAAATAAATTCTAATTATTAAAAAAATAAATGAAAATTTAATTTGTTACTGCATTTTTAAAATGTATGTACTTGTATAACTTGTTCATAACTTTGTCCTTTGCTGTAGAAACTTTTAAGATGGTATGAAGTTAAGTGCTGCAACAGTGACACGTGGCGAATCAAAGATTTGAAAAGTTGCACTTTTTGACCAAGTGGAGTTTTTCTTGCCATAGTTTTGAGTTTCGGGGTCAGTGCAATATATCGGTGTGTGACTTGGCTGTGATTCCCTTTGTATTGTGTGAACCTTTGAGGCCGAATTGCCCTTGAGAATACCTCAAGGAAATTCATAGACACCACAGGGAAGGAGTTTGACTTTGTGTCAAATTGATTTCGGTGAAAGATGCTGGTAGTTATTGGTTCAATTCTGTGCAGGTGTTCTTTCCAATCTGAGTTCAATTTGAGGATCTTTCAACATGTCAATTCCTTAAGCACTCAAGCTCTGAGGATGTTATTACTCAACCGTTCTTGACTCGTTTTGATTCGGACATGACCGGAAGACAGATTCAGTGAGGTGCTAGCTTGAGAAAAGCTCTCATTGGATCATTGATAGAGCAAGTTGTTGAATCTATTACTTTGACCCAACAGACCGATTCACAAATGAATTGTTCAATCTGATTGAGTTCATTAAACAAGGACTGACTCAACAGAATGATTCATTCATGAATTTTCTCTCTCTCTCTCTACATATACTAATCTGTAGTTATTTCTTATGAGAAAACAAACTTTAATGACATTTTGGAATCTAACACAGATAAAACATCTCAGGTTATGACTGTAACCCTGGATTGATACAGTGTGGAAGTTCCACTTTGAAAGGGAAATGAGATTTCAAAGCTTTGGCAAAATCAAGATTATTAAAGTGATTAACAACCAAAATTTCCATCTTTTTCTCACACAAAGCTAGTGTACAGCTTCAAAAGTGTAATATAATGCAAGTTATGTTGTACTGCTTTTATGATGGTGTTCAGTTGTTATGAACTGTGCTGTTTTACTTAGAAAAACTTCAGGGTGAAAAATAGAGTAATGACAAATACCTTCAAGGTTTGCTATTTAATCATTTTTATTTTTTAAGCATATATTTATACATTTGTTTGTAGTTTATTGCTTGTGTAACATACCTTTCAAGATGAATCTGTGGCGTCGTGTGGCAGATGGATGTTACTGAGCATGCTCACTGGTCCACGTCACATCACTGTATCATTCCTTCACTTTCTAGGCTTCTCTCACAGTCACACTCTCTGATGTATACGTAATCCTCTCTGTTTCACACTTTCTCTCTTTTTCTCCCCAATCTATCTATCCATCTATCGCTCAATCCCTTTCAGAGTCTCTGTCTTTTGCTTTCCTTCCATCTCTTCTGCCTCCTGTGGTGGGAGCCGGCCCATATGTCTAAGGCAGGGGGTCTTGAAAGCCCCTTTTCTTCACCAGTCATCAAGCATTCACAACCTCTTCTGTCCCAGAGATGTGTGTGTGCGCGTGTGTTTGTAATGGAGGGCGGTTGCTGTGGTGACTGCTTTTCTTTTGCCTGGGAAGGCAGCCGGTTTTATTGACAGCAATGAAAAAGAGAAAAGACAAGACAGTGAAGATAGTTATGGCTGTAACAGAATCTCAGTTTCACACACTTACAAAAACACACACTGTTGCATCAACAGCAGCAGGCCTGAGTCACTCATTTGTCACAATCAACAGATTGTGTTTACACTTTTAACAGGAAAATTTAATATTTTAATTTACTGTGTTTTAATAATTAAAAAATAACAATAATAAATAAATAAAATATATTTTACATAATTTTATTATTATTTTATAATAATAAAATAAAAATAAATTATATTTATCTAAAACATTATTGAAACATTATTTTATTGCATTTTATTGCATTTTTAATATATATATATATATATATATATATATATATATAAATGTATAAGATGATATAATTCTGTATTTTGAAATATATATTAAAAAAATCTAAAAATATATATAAAAAATCCTCAGTCATGCCTTTTGTACTTAATTTCCCATATATGATTTCCAAACATGATTATAAAATCATTAATTATTAAAACCTTATAAGTAATTTTTTATATAAGTAAGCAACAAGGTACGAGAGGCTGTGCTGTATCGTGAATAAGTCATGGCTGAAGGGCGTTGTTAGGCACAACGTGAAGTGGACTTATATATATATATGCTTTTATAAAATGGTTACAGTACAGTATATACAGTTTACATTGCTAAGAGCGGTTGCTAAGGGTGTTGTGTAGTGATACACAGAACCGTTGGGTGAAGCGGTCATAGCCATGTTTTATCGTGAATAAAACACAGCTATTGACCAATCAGAATAAATTCAACTTATATAATTTAAAATAAATATTTATTTATTTGTATAATATATCTAATCAGTCATATATTATAAAATCTGAAATTATATATTATACAGTGCCCTCCACAATTATTGACACCCTTAGTAAAGGCGGCTGTGAAAATAAATCTGCATTGTTTATCCTTTTGATCTTTCATTAAAAAAATTCGAACCTTTCATCAAAGTAAAACAATTGAAAGTGGGGGGAAACTCACATTATGAAATAAATGTTTTTCTCCAGTGTTGGCCACAATTATTGGCACTTCTAGAAGTTCTTATGAGTAAAATATCTCTGAAGTATATTCCCATTCATATTTACATTTTTTAGCACACCAGGGTGATCATGAACATGAAATTGACCAGCCATGACTTCCTGTTCAACAGGAGTATAAACATGAGGAAACACAAAGGCCAAATTCCCTTAATCATTCATCACAATGAGAAAAACCAAAGAATATGGTTCTGATATGCAGCAAAAGATTGTTGAGCTTCACAAAATAGAAAGTGGCTATAAGAAAATAGCTAAAGCATTGAAATGCTTTAATAATTAAGAAGTTCCAATCAACTAAAGATGTTACAAATCTGCTTGGAAGAGGACGTGTGTCTAAATCATCCTAATGCGCGGTGTGGAGGAAAGTTTGAGTGGCCAAAGACTCTTCAAGGATCACAGCTGGAGAATTGCAGAGATTAATTGAGTCTTGAGTCTCAGAAAGCCTAAAAAAATGTTCAAACAGAACTTACAAGTTACAAGTTGTTTTGAAGGGTTTCAAGAAAAATCCTCTGCTCTCATCCAGAAACAATCTCCAGCATATTCAGTTGTCAGACACGACTGGAACTTCAAACAGGACCGGATTCTATGGTCAGATGAAACTAAAAAAAGAGCTTTTTGGCATCAAACCCACCAGATGGGTTTGGTGCACACATAGATAAAAAGTACCCTATGCCCACAGTTAAATATACTGCTGGATCTTTAATGCTGTGGGCTTATTTTTCTGCTGAAGGACCTGAACAGGTCCTTGTTCAGATACATGGTATCATGGATTCTATCAAATACTAACAGATAAAAATCAAAACCTGACCGCTTCTGCTAGAAATCCAATAATTGGCCGTTGTTGGATCTTTTCAATGATCCAAAACAAACATAAAAACCAACACAAAAAATGTGTCACTGAGCACAAAATGAAGCTTCTGCCATGGCCATCCCAGTCCCCTGACCTGAACCCTAAAGAAAATGAGTGGAGTGAACTGAAGAGAAGAAGCACCAACATGGAGCTGGGAATCTGAAGGACATGGAGAGATTCTGTATGAAGGAATGGTCTGTGATCTCTTGTCAGGTGTTCTCCAATAAAATCGATTATAAAAGGAGGTTGCAAAAAGTTTTGAATAAAAGGGTGCCAATAATTGTGGCCAATTTCATAATGTGATTTTTCCCCCCACTTTAAATTCTTTTCCTTCAATTAAAAGGTTATAATTTTGTGAATTTTTTATTATAATTACTAAGGGTGCCAGTAATTGTGGATGGCACTGTATATAATTTTTTTCAAATGCAGTATAAAAAATTCTGTGATTCAAGTCTGTTTTTTGCAAGTATGCTGGAAATAATCAATATGTTCGATGATAATTTAACCTGTTAGCGTTCCACTCTACTGCCCGCGGTACACATACCTTTCAAAAGAGACCAAAACCATGCAAATACTTCAAGAACAGCATGCAATTTACTTTGGGTATGCCTTTTTTAGGTGGTTTAGGCAAATTTTACAGGAATGTTAATAATACATTTTTTATTTAGAAATAAAACAAACAATACATTGACTCTACAATTGACTATTCAAATGCACTTTTTGTAATGTCTATTTTGTTGTTTTACTTATCTGCCACAATAATGTAGGCTAATGTCTTATTTTACTAACTTTAACTGTATTAACATTAGGGATTATTAATAGGCGTTTAATTTAATTTATTTTATTTAATTACACAATTTATTTGAGCCAGCTTTTCTGCTTATGTGAAACATGCATCACTCCGTTTTACTTTTTGTTTAGTGTTTCCATATATAACTGAAATATTATAGGCTCATTTTTGTTTATATGATGTTTTGAAATGGACGTTTGCAAATGCGAGTGCTGAAGGCAGCAGTATTTTCCCATCCATTACCTCACCATTGCACCCATTCGGGCTGGATTTTTGCTGTGTCTGCTTCTAATCTACCTCAGTAAATCCAATCCAAATGGCATAATGTCTTTACAGAGAGGAGTGGTGAGGTGGAGGAAAAAAGAGAGAAAGACAGATCGAGAGACTAAAAGATGAGGCAGGGTCTTAATTGGATTCCCTATGTCCATGTGATATGTTTTATAATGGACTAATTCGAGATGAATCAGCCGTGGCTAGCTAGAAGCTAAGCGTGTGGCCACAGCCGCGTCAATAGATATCTCCACAGGCACTGCCGTGAAGCTTTCTCAAGACTTCTGTGTTTGTTTTTCTTCTTTGTCGCACATTGAAAGAAGATAACCATGGCTGTCACTTCAAGTGGCACTTTATAATCCTGAACAATAACGTGGCCATGTCCTTTTTCTCCTTTGATCCTTGCCTAGCCACTCTAGCAAACCATTGTCAGTTAAAAATACCACTTTATATATCACACTTGTGACTTTAATTCTCATAGTTGCAACTTTGTTTCTTTTAATTGTAACCTTATATTTCACAATGTGACTTTATTTTTTAAACAGTATTTCACATGCAGTTATCTTGTTTATTTGTTTATTTATTTATTTTACTGAGATGAAAAAAAATGTGAGATTTATTGGTGCACTTGTTTTGTGTGATTGTATTTAACATTATGAACATTATCTAAGTCATAGATATACAGAAACATTTTAATAAAAGTTGAACATTTTTGTTCAAAATGTATTCTGTAAAGTGGGCAACTTATTAAATAAACAGTTATATCCAGTGTTGGAGGTAACACATTACAAGCAACGTGAGTACAGAAATTTAATGAAGTAAGCAAATGCATGGTCTTCACAGAAGCAAAAGCACACTGCATAGTCTTCACTGTATAAATTAAACATCCTTATTAAATAATTCTAATGAAAGTTATGAAAGTTATTCAGAGTTATTCAGTGAAGAGACATTACATTAAAAACACAGACAGCAGCAGAAATATTATACTACTAGACATGCGTTTACTTTCTCAAATGTTTACGTTCACTTAAGACATAGCCGACTATGTTTACTAGGATATTTGCTATTTTTTGACATAATTTTGTGTGAATTTGCCCGCTCAAGTGCAAGAAGACCTGAAAGAGTTCACAGTTTAGTATTCGCGCGCTGTCTGACGTGGCATTATGGGCGTGCGCTTCGGTTGTGTTCATACACAAAACTTTCCACACAGTAATGAAATGAACTCCTTTTCATGTCTTCTTGCGCTTAAATATATTTAACCCTTAAATGCATGAATGTTTTGCCAACCATTCTTACATATTAGGGTCTTTAGCGACCTGGATATCTAACTTGGATGAATCTTCAGCTGTAGCGATAATATAAAACTAATTTTAAAATATTAAAATAACCATTACAGAAGAATAAAATAAAGCATATTTCGTTACCTTTTGTTACCTTTTTACATTCAGCAAATAATAGTTTTGAGAATATGTTTGAGATTGTGAATATGAGCCCATTCGCGATCTCAAACATATTCTCAAAACTATCATTTTAAAATTAATATTTTGATCGCTTATAGCATCAAGTGACACTCATATTTGATTGCGTTCAGTACTTGCTCTGCAGGAAATCGCTGAGCCATTTCATGTTTTACCTATTCTTTTATTTTCTGCCTGAATGAAATGTCACTTCATCAATGTGTATCAGATATTGCCACCTTGTGGAATAAAGGTGAATTGCGCTTATTAAAGTCATTAAACATTATATTATTGTTGTGCAGAAAAAAAAAAAAAAAAAAAAAAATATATATATATATATATATATATTTGCTAATACACACCTCGGGTCATTAGCGACCCTATAATATTTTTACAAACATTTTTATTATTTTATTTTATTTTATTTTTTCTTGTTGTAGCTATTCTTTATAATGAATTGATTGAGGAATACTAAGAAGGTTGATGTCTAGCTTTGAAAAATGAATGAGGAGGAGGGTAGTGAATGACGTCCCGGGTCAATAAAGACCCGAGGTATGCATTTAAGGGTTAAATTGTAAAGACTTGCAGCACTGGCCTGTCAACTGTCCTGAGTGTCGTTCACGTTCATGCATTGTTGAAATTCATAAAAATGTTACCAGCCAACTGACAAGCGACACAGATATACTTGCCAACGCCGATTTCTACTCACATTTGGCACTTGGCAAGTGTTCTTTTTAGGCCCTGAAAAGTAATGTAGCAAACGTAATGTAATGTATTACTTTCCATAAAAAGTAACTACGTAACACAATTAGTTACTTTTTTAGGGAGTAATGCAATATTGTAACGCATTACTTTTAAAATGAACTTTCCTCAACACTGGTTATATCTTTATAGAAGAATTGGTTCACCTCTTTCTATAGCTATTTTGAGAATGCTGTTTACTAAAAGGGTACATTGTGTTTGCAAATCAGAAACTCTCCATATATTCATAATCCAAGTTTCTCTGATTAGTTAAGTGGATGGATGGATAGATGGATGGATGTGGATGGATGGATGGATGGATGGATGGATGGATGGATGGATGGATGGATGGATGGATGGATGGATGGATGGATGGATGGATGGATGGATGGATGGATGGATTCTAAGGAAAGATGCAAGAACTTGAAGTAAGTTGGCTTTATTTCTGATCTTTCGGATATGACACAGAATATCCAGCAATATCGTGACACACCGCTCTCTCAGGCAGCTGGAATCTCATTCGTGATGAGAGTCACTGCTTAGTCGGCATGATCTTGGTTTTCTTCAGGCATGTCTTTGCCTCCCACATTCAGTCATGAATTGTGCCACATATACGTGATTGATATTTAACTAATATAATAATATAATAAAATTGATTTTAAATGAATGAATGTGATGTTCAATCACAAATCAAGATGCTGTTTGACATCAGTGACATTGAATATCATCTTTACTATTGTGTCTTGAGATCAAGTATCATTGAAATCATTCAGAGTTGTGTTTAGGAGTACCCTCACCTAGCACTGAATTTACACAGCAAGAATTCTGCCAATTTTCTCTGGAAAATGCTGTATATAGATAGTGTGAGAGCGCCAGCGTCTGTTGGGACTGTGTGTCATGTAGGGAAGTGGATTTGAGTCTCTAGATTAAGGTTGGTAACTGGTTTGGACACTGTTTTGTTTATCATATGTCGGTTTGATCAAGACTTGTTGGGTTGAGTGCTGAAAGTGTTTATTGTCATATGTGGCAGGCTAAAAATGAAGAATGTAAGAGCAGGAAAGACAGAGAGCGGGAGAAATTGCTGTTATCTCTGTTGCCTCAGATGCACCTGCTGCACTCTTCAGACAGGAACGAGATGGGAGGAGATGAGAGGAGAAGTGCAGAGCGAAGGAAGAGGTGGAAAGATCAGTGGTATGAAGACGAGAAGATGAGATGAAATGAGAGAGGGAATGAAAGAGAGAGAGCAGAGGAGGAGAAATGGGACTGCTTCAATGGCTCTTAGCTTCAAAGCTCACACCTGAGCCCAGCGTAACCGTGTGTATGTGTGTGTTTGTGGATGAGTGTATTCAAGCCTTTTGAGGCATGTCTGGTCAAAGCTTGTTAACAGACTGTGTTTGCTCATGTGGTCTAACAAGGCTCTGATGTGTGTGTGTGTGTGTGTGTGTGTGTGTGTGTGTGTGTGTGTGTGTGTGTGTGTGTGTGTGTGTGAATGCCAGATACACATGACCATTAGAAAAGACGGTCTTCAATTTAAGGCAGTGTTGGGTTTTGATGAATGACCCTCCATCTGCCTCAACTTACATCTCTATTCAGATACGGCCAAATACTGTTTCTCTGACTCTGTGAACCTGATATCATCGTTGACACTGTTTACTTTCTTAATACATGTTCCTGGTCTTATTGCGAACCATCAGTCCATGTCATTACACGGAAAAATCTGGCAATCAATCAATCTATCAATCAATCTATATATCTATAGACTCACTTCGTTGTTGAAATATAATCATTTGCACAGTGACTGTCATAACAAATTTATTTAAACATACATTAAATAATTAAGACATCGCTAACAGGTTAAGTAAATATAATTAATACATAGGCTAATAATAGGACAGTGAATATATGTATCGAAATAGTTCATTTCTCTAGCAAACTAACAAGCTGTGGACACTGAATGGCATTTCTGAGGTAAATGTTATACTACGTGACATTGTTTACAAGTTGTTTTATTGATGTCTTTCTGTGGCTGAAACACTGATTGAGCGATTACACGAGATATGTTATGTTTCAGTAAGTTGTACTGTATATTTCAACATACCTTCAGATGCTCATTTATGTTCATTCTGTAACTAGTAGTGAAGAAAAAGGATATCGCGCTACACGCTGGAGCTTAAACTGAGGCAAACTGATCTGTTACGCCACATCAAAAAGCGTCAAAACGGCATGTATTGTTTGAATTTCGTAATAAAATGGACGGAATTTAAAAGATGACACTTTCTTTCTTATTGAAAGTAACAAAACACAGAGCTTGATGCTGGTTAAAAGTGGTTAGGCTACAAATACATTACCGCGTGCACCCCCTTCTGGATTGGAGTGTTTCCACCTGGGATTAAGATGTGTTTTAGTCGACAAGTGAGACACATACCCATTTACACCTGGTATTTTAATCCGTTTCTTTTGTCCACTTTCAACTACTTCTGTACTGATTTCTTCTAGGGAAGGGTCTATGGGCGGGTAAATGTATGGGCTTCTTTCAATCTTATGGACAAAATAAACTTGCGCAATTTACATGAATATACCCTGAGATGATGGAAAAACACGGAGAGCAGGAGCTTTCGTTTCTGCTCTGACAGCCGCAAGAACACGGTGAACGTGTTACACTGTGTCCTACCCAGACGCGGCGCGACACTGCGACAAGCGATAAAAGGTATCTTTTCCATGTCAAAGATTAGTTCAGTCACTCTGTATGTACTGTAAATAATGTTTAAATTGTGTAGTATGAATTTTACTAAGTACTTGCTCATTTCATTGTGTCCGCTGTGCTCTTGCCAAGAGAGCCCGCCCACACTCTCTTCCGATTGGCTGTGGTTTTTGATTGATTTTATCTTTTCCCATTTTCGCTTTGCGTCTAGTGTGGACAGTCAAATTTGGGTCTTCAAACCAAACTTGGGTCTTCAAAGTTTAAATCCGTCTGGGTAGCGCTCTTCTTATAATGTTAGGTCAGTATGTGGTCTTTAGTGGCTGTTCGAACACATTCAACCACATGAGCATTTCCACTATGAAAGCAATACAGTAAAATGCATTTCTGTCCGTCCGTCTGTCCATTAGACAGACAGCATTAAAAATGTGTCTCAACAAGTTTGTTTCCTAAAAGTTTGGGTTAAAAATTAGTCATGTCTCGAATTTCACTTTAATTCTACTTCTGTGCATTGAAATTTGAGTTTCAATTCTGCATCTTGTTTGCTTCCTCAATTTAGTACAAATTCAAGAGTTTGGCTGGTCATGCGATACGACACTGTACATAATTTATTCCTTCTTTTCATTTCTTTATGGTGTGAAACTTTTTAATGAGGGAACAATTACTGAGTGCACCTTAAAGTAAACATCACTGTCGCAGCTTCATCTCGATAATAAAACCGCATCAACATTCATTTACACATATAATGTGTGACTGAACTGGAAGTCCATGTGGGAGGGAGCTGTTTTGGTTTATTTCACCAGGAAATGTGTCTATTTGTGCACAAGAGAGCTTGAAAACGAGCATCTGTGATAAAATTGTTGCCTTTTGACTATCTTTTCATTCATTTGGCTTTTGCATGTGTGAATCGGTTTTGAGGAAAACATTTGCATGTTTATATGTTTATTGATGAGTATGTGAGAGAAAAACCTAAGGGGTATGTTCATCTGTCTGCGCTAATGAGCCTCTTATCTTCCATTTCTGTCCATCCGTCTACATTTGTCTAATGAATCAAATTTCTCTGCTCAATGTTTCTATGCCTGACTACTCGTATTGTGTGTCTGTTCATTTCTCTGTTCTTCTGCATACAAACGTGTCTGGGTTTGTATTTGCTCTGCGAATGTGAGCGTGCATTTGTCTAGGGAGGAGAGGTCGCAGGAAGTATGGTGGGCGACTCAGGTGGGCTTCTCTGAGGTCATAATCTTTGCCTGACTAACCATTGTCTGTCATGCTCTGGCTCCCATTGCTGCCAGTAACATAGACATAAAACTCCCCACACATACTTACAGACACACCTTTACACATTCCCCGTACACACACACACACACACACACACCCTCTCGTTCTCTCATCATCCCTTCTCTCCGGTCTCAAAGAACAGACTGCTGAACACACACACCTGCTTTCTACCGCAGCTCGACTGCAGCAGAAAGTAAAATGAGAAAGAATGAGGTAACCGGAGGGAGTTCAAATGACCAGGGGGCTAGAGACCCCTTGTTCCTGTCATTGCACCCCTTGTTGTTTCTAAAAACAGGCTGAGAGGCCTAGTCGTTTAAGTTTTACAACAGGACATCGGTTAAGTTTTACAACAGATGAATGAATTAAAATATATATTTGAAATGCAGCCAGCAACTTGATTGTGTGCCCACTTGTGCACACGTAACCAGTGTTGGGTGTAACGCATTACAAGTAACTTGAGTTACGTAATCAGATTACTTTTTCAAGTAACTAAAGTAACACATTTTGCAATTTACAACAAAATACTTTTTTAAGTTACACATTTATTGACTGTCCTCATGTTGAGAGAAATAAAGTGCAGAGGTGTTGTGTGAAATGTAGTTCCTAACGTAGGTTTGGGAGGAGCCTAAACATTCAGTCCTGTCAATCATCACTACAAGCGTATATAAGCAGCAGGAACTGCGTCATCCCAGCGACAATTCTTCCAGCATCCCTCCCCATCTCCTCCTCTATTTCTCTTATTCTTTATAGGGGGGTGTTTAGCTCGGAGTTTGAGCCTCCTTCGAGGACAGCAAGCTAAGTTTGTTTACCATTAACCATTAAGTCTGAATGGGCAGGCGAACTCGTGAACATGATGGTTATTGTAGTTCTAGACTAAATGTGAACACGCATTTACTCATCTCACTTGCATGAAAACAGAGTCAGTATTCCTCAAAATGAATAAATAACAGTATTTACGCAAACCTGTAATAATTAACTATATTAAATTACACAAATATACATTATGTATTTAATCTCATTTTATTAACCAATGTCTTTGCTGCTGACCTTTAATGATTTAACCCTCTGGGGTATGAGCGTATTTTGTGGCCCTGGAGAAGTTTTGACATGTCCTGACATTTGTGATTTTTTCAGTTACTTTTAAACATATTAATGTTTTTTTTGTTTTTTTTTTTCGAGTTGATTGGGGCGTTGACTCTATTGCATGGTTGACCTCAGGATTTGCGTTTGAATGCTGCACGCTCTCCGTGGGTGTGGCCGCATTAGCGGATATTGAGGTGACTCGCGAACGACTGACATCTCTCTCTTTTCAAACAGATTACATAAACAGAGAGTATTTGTTTTATTTTATTTGACTTACATTATTTAAATCCTGACATTTCATTGTTTCTTTGGACATATTTCTTATGTTTGTGTGATTCGTATTCTCTAAGTTACAGTTCATTTTCTGAGGAGTATCAGAGTGGACTTCATTCAGAGAGTAATAGCAGATTGCGCATTATGTTAGTTTTCTTTATTTAGCAAAAAGCGCAGCATTTTGTTTTTACTGTGAGTGTAGACAAATAAAAGAAGACATTTCACAGTTTTGAATGATTTATAACTCTTATCTGTATTTCCAAAATCGAAGGAATATTTTAAGTCTCTTTCACACTGGTAAGAAAAAAAACGAGGTGATATCGCCGGCGCAACCACTGACCCCAAGGAATTAAAGAAGAACAGGATACACGAGAACAAAGTTCAACACTCTTATTTGTAAATCTAATGTAAAGTCATTTTTGCTTATTAGTATGGTTGTATTAAAATTACACTGTTAAAGATAGTTTGATTATAAAATATATTTGAGACTATATAGACTATATAGATATGACTATGTGAGACTATAGTTTGAATGAATCCCCCCTTTTTTTTTTTTTTTTTGCATGACACATTGACATTACAGTATAGAATGGCTCTTTCAGCATTATCCTGAACATTGTATAAGCATTCATTTTATGTGTCCCGCGTAAACGTCCCGAGTCTTTCACATAAAAATCAGTCTACAGGCTTTCATTGACAACCTAGGAAGTCGGGAAAGGTCTCTCTTCTTTTAAGTTTCGTTACAAGCTGTTCACACATTCACAATAAAAGTGATTAATACATGAACAATATCACTAAAAAAGAAACAATATAATATAAAACATATGCTGATATCATAACACTAATACCTGGCAATACTTGAAATAGTATTGGAATGTATTTAATCTATTTAGAATGACCTTGTGCTATGTTAATATCCTCTATAGTTGTGTTATGTGACTGAGAAGGGTAAAATAGTTTAGTACCAGTAGGTTAGTTCAAGAAAAGTAGTATAATATGACATCACTGTGATGAAACACCATTGTTTTTACATGCTACCTTGGCATTGCTGTTGTTGTTTTCAAGCACCTTTTGTTTTTTTTAGCTTTGCTATCGAGCACTGAGCCAAAAGTTCAGCGAGCGAGAATGAGGGATGAAGTGAAAGACATGCATCGAGGCGGAGTGAGAAAAACGCTCTACCTGCTTGCCTGGTCTGTGAGCACAACATCAGTCTTTACTGGGAAATCTATGTGCCTGAACAATGTCTTCTCTAGCACAACAAGTGATGAGCCTGGCTTCATCTGCAGAGAATGAGAAAGATAGAGCGAGGGGGCGATGGCGTGAGGGTAAGAAAGCGAGACAGTGAGAGGAAATTGTGAGCAGTTAAAAAGAGAGGGAGAGCAGAAGAGAATGGAAAACAAATGCATCTCATTATCTAATCGGGCTCCTCTGCAGTGCTCTCCTCACCCATCAGTGTCCACACAGCTCCAATTGCTTCTTTTAAATCAGTTTGAAGCCCGATCCTTGCCCCATATGTCTCAGTGTGAAGCCCCTCACTCCTCACTGCTGAGCTGCACACAGCAATAACGCCCCCTAGTGCCTAGAAACTCCAGGGGAGCAACTGGCTACATGAACAACACCGAGATTACTATGTGCCAGTTCTCACTAGGTATTTGTTTGGTTTATTTGCTAGTTTTTTTTTGTCAGAGTGAAATAAAGGATTTTATATTGTTTTGGGTATGTGAGCTTGCCCCTCTGAGAAAAAACAAAACAAAACAAAACAAAAAAAACTGATGATCATATCATGTCATCCAGCATAATTTGAGAATATTCCACAGAGCATCTTGTGCTTCAAAGGAAGCCAGAAAATTAACGTAGTCCACATAGTAAATATCCCAAATTATCTTGTTGTCGGTGACTTAGAAGTCAAATTTATTTGTGTTATTTATTTATTTATTTGAATTAATGATATTTTGGAAGTTATTTATTTATTAAATATCTTAATAATAATTAATATTTTTCATTTTGATTATTATTATATTATATACAAACCTGATTCCAAAAAAGTTGGGACACTGTACAAATTGTGAATAAAAAAGTAATGCAATAATTTACAAATCTCATAAACTTATATTTTATTCACAATAGAATATAGATAACATATCAAATGTTGAAAGTGAGACATTTTGAAATGTCATTCCAAATATTGGCTCATTTTGGATTTCATGAGAGCTACACATTCCAAAAAAGTTGGGACAGGTAGCAATAAGAGGCCGGAAAAGTTAAATGTACAAGTTTGCAACTTATTAGGTCAACATTGGCAACATGATTGGGTATAAAAAGAGCCTCTCACCAATTCCCTCAATGGTGCGGCGAAAAATAGTGGAGCAATATCAGAAAGGAGTTTCTCAGAGAAAAATTGTAAAGAGTTTGAAGTTATTATCATCTACAGTGCATAAGATCATCCGAAGATTCAGAGAATCTGGAACAATCTCTGTGCGTAAGGGTCAAGGCCGGAAAACCATACTAGATGCCCGTGATCTTTGGGCCCTTAGACGGCATTGCAACACATACAGGAATGCTACTGTAATGGAAATCACAACATGGGCTCAGGAATACTTCCAGAAAACATTGTCGGTGAACACAATACACCGTGCCATTCGCCATTGCCAGCTAAAACTCTATAGGTCAAAAAAGAAGCCATATCTAAACATGATCCACAAGCGCAGGCATTTTCTCTGGGCCAAGGCTCATTTAAAATGGACTGTGGCAAAGTGGAAATATGTTCTGTGGTCAGACGAATCAAAATATGAAGTTCTTTTTGGAAAACTGGGACACCATGTCATCTGGACTAAAGAGGACAAGGACAACCCAAGTTGTTATCAGCGCTCAGTTCAGAAGCCTGCATCTCTGATGGTATGGGGTTGCATGAGTGCGTGTGGCATGGCTAGCTTACACATCTGGAAAGGCACCATCAATGCTGAAAGGTATATCCAAGTTCTAGAACAACATATGCTCCCATCCAGACGTCATCTCTTTCAGGGAAGACCTCGCATTTTCCAACATGACAATGCCAGACCACATACTGCATCAATTACGACATCATGGCTGCGTAGAAGAAGGATCCGGGTACTGAAATGGCCAGCTTGCAGTCCAGATCTTTCACCCATAGAAAACATTTGGCGCATCATAAAGAGGAAGATGCGACAAAGAAGACCTAAGACATTTTAGCAACTAGAAGCCTGTATTAGACAAGAATGGGACAACATTCCTATTCCTAAACTTGAGCAACTTGTCTCCTCAGTCCCCAGACGTTTGCAGACTGTTATAAAAAGAAGAGGGGATGCCACACAGTGGTAAACATGACCTTGTCCCAACTGAGATGTGTTAATGCCATGAAATTTAAAATCAACTTATTTTTCCCTTAAAATGATACATTTTCTCAGTTTAAACATTTGATATGTCATCTATGTTGTATTCTGAATAAAATATTGAAATTTGAAACTTCCACATCATTGCATTCCTTTTTTATTCACAATTTGTACAGTCCCAACTTTTTTGGAATCGGGTTTGTATTTGTCTGTTTGTTTATTTTAAAAATAAGAATTTTATATATATATATATATATATATATAATGTATAAGCTATTACTGTTCAGACTTTTATGTAGAATGTTGTCAGACTCAGTTAAAGGGATAGTTCACCCACAAATTATCCCATGATTTACTCACCCTCAAGCCATCCTTGGTCGATATGGCTATCTTCTTTCAGACAAACACAGCGATATAATTAAAAAATATCCTGGCTCTCCCAAGCTTTATAATGGGGGCATGTTTTGAAGCCCCCCCAAAAATGCATCCATCCATCATAAATGTAATCCATTTGGCTTCAGGGGGTTAATAAAGGCCTACTGAAGTGAAGCAATACGTTTTTTGTAAAAAAAAAAACATCCATATATAAAACTTAAATAACTATAAGATCTAGCTTCCGGCAGATGGCCGTACACATTGATTTGCCCTGACCTGACGTAATGACGAATGCGGAAGCTCAGAGGATAGAGCAAAACACCGGTCACAAATTAGAAGTCTAAAATGAGAAATTTTAAAGAGAAATGTCGAAGGATTTCGATATAAGAGAAGAAGAGTTTGAGTTTGTTGGCCAGCCCTATTTTTTTTAACCAGGCGTCTAAGCTTACGCTACTCCTACATCCTGCATCATACATTGCGTCAGTGGGTTACTCACTTGACGCAGCAGTTGACTTGCGCAGTGTGCGTACGGTCATCTGCTGAAAACTAGTTATTATAGTTTATAAAGTTTTAAATATGGATATTTTTCTTACAAAAACTCCACAAAAATTGCTTTGCTTCAAAAGGCCTTTATCAACCCCCTGGAGCCATATGGATTGTATCTATGATGGATGGATGCATTTTTTGGGAGGTGGCTTCAAAACTGTTCCCTGTTCACTACCATTATAAAGCTTGGAGGAGCAAGGATATACAGGTGCTGGTCATATAATTAGAATATCATCAAAAAGTTGATTTATTTCACTAATCCATTCAAAAAGTGAAACTTGTATATTATATTCATTCATTACACACAGACTGATATATTTCAAATGTTTATTTCTTTTAATTTTGATGATTATAACTGACAACTAAGCAAAATCCCAAATTCAGTATCTCAGAAAATTAGAATATTGTGAAAAGGTTCAATATTGAAGACACCTGGTGCCACACTCTAATCAGCTAATTAACTCAAAACACCTGCAAAGGCCAAATGGCCTTTCAGTCTAGTTCTGTAGGCTACACAATCATGGGGAAGACTGCTAACTTGACAGTTGTCCAAAAGACGACCAGTGACACCTTGCACAAGGAGGGCAAGACACAAAAGGTCATTGCAAAAGAGGCTGGCTGTTCACAGAGCTCTGTGTCCAAGCACATTAATAGAGAGGCGAAGGGAAGGAAAAGATGTGGTAGAAAAAAGTGTACAAGCAATAGGGATAACCGGAGAGGATTGTGAAACAAAACCAATTCAAAAATGTGGGGGAGATTCACAAAGAGTGGACTGCAGCTGGAGTTTGTGCTTCAAGAACCACTACGCACAGACGTATGCAAGACATGGGTTTCAGCTGTCGCATTCAAGCCACTCTAACAGCGTCAGAAGCATCTCGCCTGGGCTAAAGACAAAAAGGACTGGACTGCTGCTGAGTGGTCCAAAGTTATGTTCTCTGATGAAAGTAAATTTTGCATTTACAAGAGTCCCAGAGTCTGGAGGAAGTGAGGAGAGGCACACAATCCACGTTACTTGAGGTCCAGTGTAAAGTTTCCACAGTCAGTGATGGTTTGGGGTGCCATGTCATCTGCTGGTGTTGGTCCACTGTGTTTTCTGAGGTCCAAGGTCAACGCAGCCGTATGCCAGGAAGTTTTAGAGCACTTCATGCTTCCTGCTGCTGACCGACTTTATGGAGATGCAGATTTCATTTTCCAACAGGACTTGGCACCTGCACACAGTGCCAAAGCTACCAGAACCTGGTTTAAGGACCATGGTATCCCTGTTCTTAATTGGCCAGCAAACTCGCCTGACCTTAACCCCATAGAAAATCTATGGGGTATTGTGAAGAGGAAGATGTGATATGCCAGACCCAACAATGCAGAAGAACTGAAGGCCACTATCAGAGCAACCTGGGCTCTTATAACACCTGAGCAGTGCCACAGACTGATCGCCGCATTGCTGCAGTAATTCAGGCAAAAGGAGCCCCAACTAAGTACTGAGTGCTGTACATGCTCATACTTTTCATGTTCATACTTTTCAGTTGGCCAAGATTTCTAAAAATCCTTTCTTTGTATTGGTCTTAAGTAATATTCTAATTTTCTGAGATACTGAATTTGGGATTTTCCTTAGTTGTCAGTTATAATCATCGAAATTAAAAGAAATAAAGATTTGAAATATATCAGTCTGTGTGTAATGAGTGAATATAATATATAAGTTTCACTTTTTGAATAGAATTAGTGGAATAAATCAACTTTTTGATGATATTCTAATTATATGACCAGCACCTGTATATCCCTGATTGTGTTTGTCTGAAAGAAGATAGTAATTTACACGTAGGATGGCTTGAGGCTGAGTAAATCATGGGATAATTTTCATTTTTGGGTGAACTAACCCTTTAAGAGTTTCAGGGGCCATTCACACAGAACGTGTTCTTGCTTTTGGTCTGTGGTGTTTTTTAACTGTTGTGTCAGAATACGTTGTGCCTTTTCTTTTTTTAAATTCAGCCTTTAAAAACACAAGACCTGCAGTTTTGCACTGTCTAGGTTTTTTTTTTTTAAATGCTAAAGCACTTTCTGTGTGAACAGCCTTAAGTTCATAAGCAGTATTTTAAGATATTCCTTATACATTGTACAACCAAAAATGATCCCGTTTCACACTTTTGCATCCAATATCAAGCTCACAGTGGGATAAACTGTGCAACTCGGGTAAACTTGGACAGTGCCACATTTGAGTTCGATTCGTTTGAACAGAGCACAAAAACTGATTTTCACTCCCTCTCGTCAAAAGCGGCGAGAAGCGCTCTGTAGCCCCGAGCAATGCGGGGAAAGTTGCACAGCAGAGAGGTAAGAGGGAGCGCTTTGATCGGCGGCGTGCGCGTCTCTTCTGCTGGAGGTGATTTGCAGCACTGTTGCTGCTGCTCTTTTTTTTTCTATAAGCAAATCGCTATGCTAGATTAGCATTTAGTGCATTTCCACAGGCTTGTCGACAGCGCAGGGGCCGCGCTTCATCATCCGTCTGTGATTCACACAGGCGTTTCAATTGATAATGAGATGGTGTGCTTCTGCAGTGTCATGCTGAGGCCACTGAAAGTGAAAGTGCTCTGATAGAAAACAACCAAGAAACACTGCGAGGCCCTTCGTTAAGATCTTAAATAATTATGTGCAGGGGTTTGTGAGGCCCTAAGTAAGATTTGTTTCACTATTTGTTCCAAAGCATTAAAGAGGAACTATTATGCATAAACGCCAATTTATGTTTGTGCCAACAGGTGTCCAAACTCCATACGCCACCCCCCGCGATGACAAATGCGCCTACGTCTTTCATTTTTGTTTATTGGAAACTTGCAAATGCAAATAGCCTACATTAACCAAATATAAATATATCTTTAATCACCTGTTTAAATGAGCTAATGATAACTGGGCTAAGCAAGGTGCATACACATACGCAACAAATGCCCCTTAAAACATTTTACCATGCTCATTACTGAATAGTTCATTTCACTCTGTGTGATAGTGTGCTTGATGAATTTGTTACACAATAGTTATTTGCGTCTTGTGAAAAGAAACACACGGACTGCAAACAAAAACGTACTCTTTACAGTGTTGTCGCGAGTTGCTCTCTCGCTGATACACCTGATCATTTTGGAGGTAATTACATAAAATGCAATTTATCACTGTGCAAAAAAAACAGAAAGTACAAGCTTTTGAATCATGTTGTTATGTTGTAGGCTAATGCTAAATACGTAAAATTGTGTGTATTACGACCTGTGTTCTGAAATATTCGGTGTCTGAGATTTTCAGTGACACTGGGCGGAGCTTACATGAATATTCACGAGTTTCCTGTTTTGTGTTAAAGCGACTCTGAAAATGTTAGTGCACGCTCTTCGGCTTACATTAAAGGTAATTAGCCTATGTTTCAGCGTTAAACGAAGTCAAGCTTCAAACTGTTATTGATGCACAATATTTTATATATAAGCTATATTGTGTTATGTCGTGTCATGTGTTAGCTATGTTTGATATGAACACAGCCAATAATTTGCCAGAGGTGTCGTTAGGATTCGCTAAACGAGCCAATAGCGTTTTAAGTCTTTAAAGCATATAGTTTTAAATGTTTGCCGAAATGTATGGTAACAAAATAATATTAATTGTGAACTCCTGTGGCAAAAGCAGCAGTAAAGAAGCATTTCTAAACTGGGTAGACTTAAATTTCTAGTGTTATATATGTTATGTTTCCAATATTGCACACATGCATAAAAACATGTTAATGTACTTTAAATATAGTTTAATGATGACTTTTGCCAATAAATATCCCTGTACACCAGACAAAGCAGACACTTTATTTTTGACACATGACAGTGTATTAAAAATATTAATAATACAGGTTTGTTGTAATGTCATTTTATTATATATTTTAGACTGAATGTGTCAGTAGCAAAGGCTGGGATCACATAATCAGATAACCAAATTTTAATTTGTCTGGGATCCCAAGACCCTGTGCAAAGTGTGTTAATGTGTGTTTAAATTGTGTGTTTTTGCTAATTATATATGTCATAACTTCTCCTTATTTGTGAAGAAAATTTCAATACAGAATCAGTTGCTCTTTTTTATTCAAAATGAAACTCTCATTATTTACTTTCATCTTTAAATGAAAGTACTTTCATAGTACAGATATGCAAATTACTACATGGTCTAATTTAAACAGTTTAATTGTTATAGAAGGCTTGTAGAATAGAACTAAAACATTTCATTGTGAATATACTGCAGATTTTCTCATTTCACAACTTAGTTCCATATAGTTCCATATCAACACTGTGTTAAATTGAATCCTGATTCACAGTGCATCATGTTTTTTTCCACAATAAAATGTTTTGTCAGTGAAATGCATAATTTTGTGGGAAAAAAGACTTGGAAATGTTTCCTAATAATATGAAAAAAAAAAAAAAAAAAAAAATCACTTCACTTTAGGATTTAATAAAGTTTCTTTGAAAGTATTTACCAACTGAGCAAGCAATTAAGAAATGACAGAACAATCACAGCAGTGTGTATGTATGTCTGATTATCCACATAACAATAATATTCCTCATACTTTTGACAATTATGTCTTCTTCATATAAATATTTGTAAATAAAACCCGCATTAGTAACTTTCGTTTTGTAGCTGATCAATTTAACCACTTGTAATTCAATTTTAACATTTTAATTGTTGTGGAAAGCTTGTAGAATTAAACTAAAACCTTTCGAAAGTGCTGCAGGGAAGCTAATATCAATGTCACATCATGTTTCTATTCATATAAAGCATTGTGTGTTTTTATTAGAAAAAGATAAAGAAGGTTTACATGCATTCATTCATGCATGTCAAAAACATAAACATCACATAAACCTAACTTTCAATGTGTTTTGAAAATAATAATGTCTGGTTAAAGTTATGCAGGCTATCAACCGAAAGCAATAGGAAATGACAAAATAATCACAACTGAAACTATACAAGTTATCTTATCAAACTAAAAGAAAATCAAATCAAAACAGTTGTACTAAAACAAACAAACTCGATGG
This sequence comes from Elopichthys bambusa, assembly GCA_037101425.1. Taxonomy (NCBI): domain Eukaryota; kingdom Metazoa; phylum Chordata; class Actinopteri; order Cypriniformes; family Xenocyprididae; genus Elopichthys; species Elopichthys bambusa. Next base: position 10,055,222 of record CM074444.1, read on the forward strand.
CTGTTGGCTCATTTCCTAATGATAGACCACCAGTGGCTGTAATCACTACTAAATTATATCGCACGACACAATGTAACCTACAAACTATTGAGCATACATAAACAGTTATTAATAAAAAAGAATCTTAACTTCATTCGACGCGGAAACACAATCACGTTACCGAAAACAGTTCTGTGATCCAAGGACAGTGCACTAAAATTTTCAGTGGCGCTTTAACACAAAACAGGAAACTTGTGAATATTCATGTAAGCTCCGCCCAGTGTCACGAAAATCTCAGACACCGAATATTTCAGAACACCTGCCAGGACCCAATGTGTGATCCACCAATCAGAGAGGTTCCCAACTCTCAACTAATTTTTTGATTTGATAAAATTATAGGAATATACACCGAACAGGCATAACATTATGACCACTGACACGTGAAGTGAGTAACACTGATTATCTCTTCATCGGCACCTGTTAGTGGGTGGGATATATTAGGCAGCAAGTGAACATTTTGTCCTCAAAGTTAAAGTTGGTTTAAACCAGTGTTAGAAGCAGGAAAAATGGGCAAGCGTAAGGATTTGAGCGAGTTTGACAAGGGCCAAATTGTGATTGCTAGACGACTATGTCTGAGCATCTCCAAAACTGCAGCTCTTGTGGGGTGTTCCCGGTCTGCAGTGGTCAGTATCTATCAAAAGTGGTCCAAGGAAGGAACAGTGGTGAACCGGCAACAGGGTCATGGGCGGCCAAGGCCCATTGATGCACGTGGGGAGCGAAGGCTGGCCCGTGTGGTTCGATCAAACAGACGAGCTACTGTACCTCAAGAAGTTAATGCTGGTTCTGATAGAAAGGTGTCAGAATACACAGTGCATCACAGTTTGTTGCGTATGGGGCTGCATAGCTGCAGACCAGCAGACCAGTCAGGGGTTTGCTGACCCCTGTCCACCTCTAAAGCGCCAACAATGGGCACGTGAGCATCAGAACTGGACCACGGAGCAATGGAAGAAGGTGGCCTGGTCTGATGAATCACGTTTTCTTCTACATCACATGGATGGCTGGGTGTGTGTGCGTTGCTTACCTGGGGAACACATGGCACCAGGATGCACTATGGGAAGAAGGCAAGCTGGCGGAGGCAGTGACTTGGCCTCTAAGTTCCCCAGATCTCAATCCAATCGAGCATCTGTGGGATGTACTGAAAAAACAAGTCCGATCCATGGAGGCCCCACCTCACAACTTACAGGACTTAAAGGATCTGCTACTAACATCTTGGTGCCAGATACCACAGCACACCTTCAGGGGTCTAGTGGAGTCCATGCCTTGATGGGTCAGGGCTGTTTTGGTAGCAAAAGGGGGACCAACACAATATTAGGAAGGTGGTCATAATGCTATGCCTGATCAGTGAATAGCATTTTATGCTATTTAGTGCTCAGCGCCTATGCTTTTCAACGTTCGTTAGTGTGTATAATGTTGTTTGAGCATGAAATAGGTCTGCAAAGTTACAAAGTATAAAGTCACTCCAAATGGATTTAAACTCTATATCAGTAAGCACTGTTTCTGAACTCCCTGAAATGTCTTGATTGCAGTCTTGAGATTTCTTCTGGGAATGTACACGCTGCAATATTCCTCATTTATACGCATAAAAAAAAAAAAAAAAAAAAAAAAAGGTTGAGTTACCTTAGTAGTGTTTTGGAATGTGTGTAAGGGGTATGACATTTCTGAAACCCGCTTGAAGCGGCTGACCAATCACAACATACTGCTCCAGCTGACCAATCAGAGCACACTGAGCTTTTCAGAAGGAGGGGCTTCATAGAGACAGGAACTAAACAGAGTTTAACTGGGTAAAGACTAGAAAGGATACAGCTATGGCCACTGGACATTTTAATATTTATTTATTTAATTTAATAACTGTATTTGCAGTATTGTAAGGGTAGGTTTAGGGTTGGGGGTAGGTGTAGTCGTTAATAAATACAATCTGATAAGTAGAAAATTATGAAATTTTGCCTCACTTCCGACCGTTGCTGTATCCCTTCTAGACACAACCGTTTAACTGACAGACTGGGAAGAGAGTTGCTACAACAATGTAAAATATGTGAAAAATAAGGTTTTTTAACATTCAAGCAGAGAAGCCTAATCTAGCAGACCCTATAAACAAAATCAAGACTTAGAAAAAAGAGCATGGCCTCTTTAAAGAATAAAGATAAATTGGATCCATTCGTCAATAACAATAGATCTGTTTTTATTGTCTGTTTTAAGTGAACCTGGGAAGCTTATCCATCTGAGTTGTGCAATTAAGTATTCGAGTCAGTAAAAAAATACTGAAATAGCCAAAACAAATAAACCATGAATTATCGCAATGGCTTTTTTTTATGTTGGACAAGTGAATAAGCATAAGTGACTACACTACCTGTATGATTTATTTATGCATACATTCAATCTAACAAATAATTTATTAATTTGCATACAGCAAACTGCATGAGACTTATTTACTTTACATTAGTTGACTATAAGCTGGACATACTGATATGAATGACAATAATGTGTGGCTTGAAGAAGCGGGATGCTATTACTTTTCAAAGCAATCAGATTTACAATTTTATTTCCTGACAGACGATAAAGCGGATATAAATCTGTAAGATTTACACTGAAGGATGGACTAAAGCCATATCTAGAGAGAATAAAGACTTGAAGGTAGAATTTTTTTGACTTGGCCAGAATAACTTCACAGTCATATACTGTAGCAACATGCTAAAAACCACTCAGAACTTATTTGTGCTCCCACTGGCATTTGCTGCATTGTCAGTGTGCATTTGCATGAAGATGAACTCTCTTACTAATGTTGCCTCAGATCACCAGCTCTCATTGAAAATGAATGGCTTGTGGTCGCTTTGTTTCTTCAAAGTGCTGTCAGTGTGAATGCCCTTAACATGAAAGAAATAGCTTTTATTGCTTTGGTCAGGACACGGTGTAAAGAAAACGCTAATACTACCCTTACAGATGAAGAATGTGATGTTTTCACTGAATAAGTACTTTCTCCTATCCTGGTTTAATGTGCAGAGTCAAATTTACTAGGCATCACTACTTTCATTTTTCCTGAAAGGGAGTTTGAACGTCTTGTTTTTTTTTTGTTTTTTTTTTTCTTGGAAGTGTTTGGAAGACACTTTTTTTTACTTTCTGTATGAACCAGTTTTCCATTATGTAGCCAAAACCCTTCAACTTTAGCTTACATGTGAAGACATTTAACCATTTTTTTTCTCCAAAGTAGTTCACTCAGAAACTCAGTTTGTGTGCTTGTGTGTGTGTGTGTGTGTGTGTGTGTTTAAAGCTCTGAAATATCTCTTCAACCAGACACCAAATGAGTTCACAGCTTGCAATAAAATAATATATTGTGACAATCCCCTGCAGGTTAATCTCTCCTCACCTTCTCCTCATTCTCTCTCTTGTCTAAGTCCCACCCTCACAGCCGTACATCCAGCTGGAGTCTGATGAGCCGTGGGTGGAGGGAGACGAATACACAGTGACCTGCATCGCTCCTGATGCAAAACCTCCTGCAGAAATCACCATGTTCAGAGGTACGCCATCGCTTAAGAGCCCCACTCTTTCTTACGTCCATTAAGCGGGGCTCTTATGAGACAATTACACTGTAGATACACAACGGTGATAAAAGATGAAACCTCTCTTCGGGAGCTTTCAAAGCAGTGGCTGTAAACTCAAACCAAGAGACTTCATGATTCATTTACTAAGTTTGTGTCACACCATCTCTTGGCAAGAAGTACCCTGAGGCAGCTTACTGACTCTAAAACTTCTTTTTTTTTTCTTTCTTTCTCAGATGGAGAGGAGCTGACAGAAACCGATTCTTTTACAATGTCAGGCTCACAGGATAAGCTTTTAAACACGCATGCCGAAGTCACGTAAGTTAGTGTGCGAACAATGAAGTTAAAAAAGATTCTTTGTTCAGTTGAATCCACTTCACTACTTATATTTTACTGTATGACCTTGAGAATTTGTCTGTTTGGAATTATAAATGACCTAAGATAATGATTTTATACTGTATATAAAGACAAAAAAGCAGTGGTCGGAGGAATTTGTTAAGAAAGACTTTCCACTTAACCAAGAAGTTCAAGTTTTTCTCACAAAAGAGAATTCTTGAGTTTGGTATTCAAGCAATATTTAAAGGAACTATCTCTCACTTATTAAAATTCTTTCTTTTATCCACTGTCATGTCATTCAAAAACTGTATGTTTTCATTTCTCCAATGAAACATAGCAGGAGATGTTTAGCAGAAGGTCCAGGCTTCTCTTTTCCACCATCTCTCCCGAATCTCATTCATGATTATGTTTAATTAAAAAATAGTTTTTTTTTTTATTAAAAGGTGAGGAACCACCAGCATGCCTTTTATGTTGGACTCCATTGACTTTTATGCATGTTTACCTGCTTTTAATGTCATTAGGGAACATTTTCATACAAAAAAGTTCTTTTTATATATTATATTCTTAAATATTTTACTTTATTATTATAGCCCACTGAGGTGCAGCATTATTCAGTTTCCACTGAAACAGGAAGGCAGGGTGGGACATATAGAGCAGTTCCTCCTCTTTTTAAATAGCCAATAGCATTATGTTTATATCACGCATGGCCAGAGCCGTTGAACACTGTAAAGCCTCAGTTTCCTTCTAATCTCTAACCGTTTTGCCTCCTAATCTCCTCAATATCGCTTTAAAATACAGCATTCTGTGCAGAATTAAAATGGGTCCGATACATTTTCTGGTATGCGCCGACTCGTGCATATGATCCGCTCTGTGCTATCATGTCTTTTGACCAGAGCAGACTGTGTGCGCTCGGTGGTTCGGGTGTCTGGTTAGCGTTTTCAATACATTCTATGAATGTTGAGCTTCACACTCTTGCTTATTTTGGAAAAAGGCTGTAACATAACAAAATGTGGACAAAAGTGAAGCGCTGTGAATCAGTGGCGTAGTGAATAAGTCTGGGTCCGGGTAAAATTGCAAGCACAATAAACCTCACAAGAATCAAAAATGGGTTACTTTCCCATAGACTTGATATCATAGACGTCTCTCAAGCTGTCGCAATCTTTCTTGGCGCTCTGTGATCTGTAGCGCAGTAGTTCATGCAGAGGGTACGTGAACCAATCGTCTCTTCCGCTTTAGTAGTTACAAAACGAAATAAACACAAATTAACATCTGAATGTATGATGAAAAAAAATACACTACAACATACCGAAATTCGTATCATGTATATACGTAGTCGCTCAATGAGTGTTTCAACTGCGGAAAGGCGTCAGTAAAACAGAAAAGTCACATTTACCACAGAAAAGTCCAAAAACTCATTAGTCAGCTACAAAATGAACTTAGATTGGAACATTTTGCTAAATATATGCACTATAGGCTATTGCATATTCATTGTATTTGTATTTAACATGTTCTTCAATATTTAATGTAAATCCGTTTTATGACAGCCACCATTAGATGTTTAGGCCTATATAAAATTAGTAGAAACATAATTATGTAATTAAAAATGTATTTTAAAGTTATTATTAGGCTATAAAAACTTCCTCATGTGTAATTTATATGTGTAATGTTTGAGATCGAAACGACAGGGTGGTAGATCCAAGTGCAAGCTTTCTTAAAAGAGCGTAGTCACACAAGCAGGAAGTCCAACACCAGCAAACAAGTTAAAGAGAGACAAGGCAAAGAGTAGTCCAAAAAGCAGGCAACTATCAGGGCAGGCAGCAAACGATCATAATCCAGGAAACAGTCCAAAGTCAAAAATACAGGCAGGGCAAGAAACACAGAGACAAGGTAGAAAACAAGGCGCAATGCAGAACTAAACAATACTCAGCAATGTGTGGGTGTGGTTGTGCAGCTTATAAAGTGTCACTGATGGGAAACAGGTGTGATTGTGTGGTTGGTTTCGAGATGGGGAATTGTGGGAAATGTAGTCCAGAGTGATGTGTGACTGTGTGTGCCATGAAAAGGTAATTGTGGGAAATGTAGTCCAGAGTGATGTGTGACTGTGTGTGCCATGAAAAGATGACAAAGGTGAACCGGTGACCTCTGATGGGGAGTAGCAGGAAACAGCAGGCGCAGGACGTGACAATATGTAGGCCTAGCTTACAAATAAATTAATATTAACCTTTAATATTATAATAATGCAGCCTACCAGCTGTGGTTCCCTGTAGTTTACAACGTTGAGACAGATTTCAATAATGAATCAAAGGTAATCAAATCAAAATCAAATCACAAGCTTCTGAATCAAAATAAAATCCAATGGTGAAATTTGTGTCATTGCCCAGCCCTATAGTGTCAATAAATGTTTTTTTACTTGATGCAAATGTTGTCTTTTTTTATTTATTTTATTTTCAGAGTGCACCAGAATGCTTTATTTACATGTTAAAATCACAAAAAAAAAAAAAAAAAAAAAAAGTCCAAAAACTCATTAGTCAGCTACAAAATGACCTTAGATTGGAACATTTTGCTAAATATATGCACTATAGGCTATTGCATATTCATTGTATTTGTATTTAACATGTTCTTCAATATTGAATGTAAATCCGTTTTATGACAGCCACCATTAAATGTTTAGGCCTATATAAAATTAGTAGAAACATAATTATTTTTTATTTATTTTATTTTCAGAGTGCACCAGAATGCTTTATTTACATGTTAAAATCACACACACACAAAAAAAAGATGCCCCCAGACCCCCCAACAACTATTTAGTTTGTAAACATAGTGTTCGTTTAGTTCACAAATGTGGCACACCCACTTTTTCTGATGCACACCCAGAGTCTCTTTTCTGGCTACGCTACTGCTGTGAATACTTTCCAAATGCACTGCGTGTATATATATATATATATATACATTATGTAAGATAGTATGAAGATATGCATCTTACTGACCCCAAACTTTGTAAATAAATAAATAAATATTCAAATGTGCCATGTAAAGGTCAGTCATGACACATCATAGCAAATGATGCTTGTGTTTTAAACTGGTGAGTTTGAGTTTGTGCACAATTGCGAATGAGATTTGAGAGCTACAGCAGAGAGGAAAGATTATGACCTAAATTTCTGTATTTTCCTCATGCAAAGCTGGCATGTGGCTTCAGAAGACTTGAAATATAGCACCAAAGTGCCACTTTATGGCGCTTTTTTTCATTTTTAGAACTTGACAGCCTCAGTATTCATTCACTTTCATTGTATGCAAATGAGCAGCCTGGACATTCTGCCTAACGTCTCGTTTTGTGTTCCACAAAAGATGAAGCAGTTGGAATGATGTGCAAAATGACAATGGAATTTTCATTTTTGGATGAATTTCCTCATTTCAGTAGTGATATAAAAGTATGTTTTCTTTATTAAAACCTCTTTTCAGCTTTCCATGCAGCATGCTTACCTAGATTGACCAAGAACTTTATTACCTGCAGCCTCATAAATGTTTAGTCAATGGGCAAATCTTGAAATCTATGTGGAGTTATGTCAGAATACCTGAAACGTGTATCTACTTCATTCCACTTGCGCTGCACTCTTGAGAAAGGTAGTGCTGAACAATCAAATCTTGGAAGCCAGGTACAGTTAAGTGTACACTGGCAGTGCTCCAGGCTGGCAAATGGAGTAAAGTTATGAGATCAGTGGGGTTGTGGGTAATTGTGGAAACATTCGGGATGAGAAAGTGCCACAGTGTGAAATGCATTAACACAAGTCAACCCCACTCTCTCTTACAGCATCAGGGCACGAAGCTCAGATGACGCACGGCGGCTGACGTGTCGAACAAAGAACCCAGCTAGCCCTCGAGCTCTTGAGACTGGCATGACCATGAGGGTATACTGTAAGAACCCTTCATTGTGTAAATTCACACTGGATGTGTTTACAATTGAGTACTCTTAATGATATATGCATTTTTTTATTCATGTTCATGATGTGAAGAGCCAGTGGATTTGGTATTTGAAATCTCAGTTCAAGCAGAGTTGAATTAAATGGAGCACATACTATGAATGATGAAAATCCCCAAGACTTTGATTTTAAGTCATAGATTTTGCTCAGATAGTGCCAAGTTCATGACCACAGCTTTGTGACTCGTAGTCAGTTGGGCCTTTTTCCTGTCAAGTAGTACTCCTTGTCCTTTCACTTTGGGAAGAAATTTCCCCTTCAATCTGAGACGATAACAAGTACTAAGAATACCATTAAAGTCAACATGAAATGCTGTTTGCAAGCCGTTTTCATTTCCACAATGTGAAATTGTTCAGAAGGAAAAACTGTTGAGTTGTTTCTTTTAGAGCTGGTTGGATTGCGATCTTTGCATGACTGTTATTCAAAAAATGCAATTTAACATCTAAATATATCAGGTTACACACACACACACACACAAAATGTAAATGTTCACCCCAAAAAATTGTAAAGTAAATGTTTAACCCAAAATGAAAATTCATCATCATTTATTCATCCTCATATGGAGCCCCTAGAAAAATTATATTTCAGTGCTTTAAAGAGTAAACGTGTAAAGAGAACGTGAACGTTCACTCGCAAAGCTTTTGTGATGGAAATAATATGAGGTAGGTGGCAAACTATATTTCATTGCTTTCATGGGCAAACACAAAGTTTCTTGGGAGAACGCAAAACGTTTGTCATAGAACACTAATGTTTTGCTAGAGAACACAATAGATTCTTGGGAGAACGCAAAACGTTTGTCATAGAACACTAATGTTTTGCTAGAGAACACAATAGATTCTTGGGAGAACGCAAAACGTTTGTCATAGAACACTAATGTTTTGCTAGAGAACACAATAGATTCTTGGGAGAACGCAATTGTTTTGTGAGAAAATGCAAAGTTCTCTCAATACTTTTGATTTCAAAACACCGCCTCACGGAGCTTTGAAGCTTTACGAATCTTTTGTTTTTTTAATCAGTGGTTCGGAGCGTGTATCAAACTGCCAAATTCACACCTCCCAGTGGTGAACCATTGAAATTTTGAAACACTTATAACGTAATGAAGCCTCGTTTACTGAAATCTTTGGCAGTTTCATACACGCTCCAAACCACTGATTCGAAACAAAAGATTCGTAAAGCTTTGAAGCTTCATGAAGCGGTGTTTTGAAATCGGCATCACTAGATATTGTTAAATATAGTTGTTATGTTGTTTTTTTGGCGCACAAAAAGTGTTCTCGTCGCTTCATAACATTAAGGTTGAACCACTGTAGCCACATGAACTGTTTTAAATACGTCTTTAGTAGCTTTCTGGGCATCTGAAAGTGTTAATCATCTTGCTGTCAATGGAGGCCTCACTGAGCCATCGGATTTTATTAAAAATATCTTAATTTGTGTCCTGAAGATGAACGAAGTTCTTACGGGTGTGGAACGACATCAGGGTGAGTAATTAATGACAGAATTTTCATTTTTGGGTGAACTAACACTTTTAATGTTTTACATTAACTAATGACTTTTAAAACCTGTATGATTTTTCTTTCTGCAGAATACAAAATAAGATTTTTTAAAGAACTGTACAATGAAAGTACTATAAATGTGGTTTAAAACAACATTGGACCCCAATGACATTCATAGTATAGACAGCAAACACAGAGTCATTTTTCACAATATCTTCTCTTGGGCGAACTTTTAGAGTGAACAATCCCTTTAAGGTAACAATTGCAGGTTGCCATTTTGTACCAAGTAGGGTTGATTTCCATTTCATATTGACTTTAAATTGAAACACCCAAGTCCTTTCAAATCAGTTTAGGGCATCATGTTTTAAAACACATGTTTTTCCATGTTAAGTTTATACGCTTATCTGTTATGTTATTAGGTGAGCACTGAAAACCGATGCAGCCTAATGCACATATTCCATGTGATACGATGCATTTCACAGACATAAGCTTCCACCGAAATGCCAATCATATTTTTTTTTCTGCTCACTAAATTTATGCTTTAAAACATTGCCCCCCTTTCACTCACCCCAGCTCATGGTTCCATTACCGCCCAGCCAGTGCAATAAGTGCTAATGTAGCAGAACCGATGGCCAGCAACGCTGTCTTACTCAGCACGCCTGGCCCATCAAATCCAACTTTCCACTGGCCATTTTCATCTGTGGCAGATTGTGAGCAAGACGGCACTTTGTCATGGCAGACTCTCATCCGTCCATCGCGCCCGCTTCTAAACTGATTGGGGCAATAACAAAAAGCGGCCCAGCCCCATAATTTATTTTATGGCAAATGTATTATTCAGCTCCACTGTAATTTATTCATGTTCCACATTGCCTTATTACGGTTTAAACATCTGTTATTTTGGTTTATGGACTAGTGCCAGTGTGTGGGTTGTTTTTTATTCTTAATGGTTTCATCAAAGGGACAACCGATGTCTTCCCGCTGCACTGGCGTGAAATGTTCTCGATTTAACAATGTTGTACAGGACTAAAATAGAGTCATGCTCTTCCTGACCCTTTGATGCTGAAACTTGTGGTCGTTTTTCTTGCTCTTGCTCTTTCTTCTTCTTCCATTTCATCTCTCATGACTGGCTCTAACATAAAAAGGTGCACATCTTCACAGAACAAAGGCAAGATCTTTTGTTTTAATAGTATTTCCCTCCTTCTCGCGCATGAACTGTACTCTTTAATTTCTTCTTAAGAATAGCCATGCTGCGATGCCTGTGAATACATACAAATTATTCAAACGTCTGTCTATTTTCTTGTGAATTCCTTCGTTCAGTTCCCCCGCAGGCTCCGGTGATCATAGGATTAGAAAATGAAGAGGTCAAAGCTGGTTCCTTTCTGAGGGTGGTTTGCATGTCGTATGGAGGCAACCCTTTAGCCACTTTGCACTGGATTAAGGTGAGAGAAATATAAGAAATTCTTCCTCGGTTGCCCTTTTACTTTTCAGAAACAATTACTTGGCCTTTACTTTTACTTGAATATGATACAGAACAAGACCTTGCTGTTTGGCTTGTAGTTATTGATTAAACGTGTATTTCCCATAAATTAAAGAAACGTTTTTGTTTAACTGGTAATACAATATAATAATAATAATAATAATAATAGGTAATGCATTGGTTATCAGTGTTAGGGTAATGCATTACAAGTAATCATATTACTTTTTTTAAGTAACTAGTTAGGAAACACATTACTTTTAAATTTATAAGAATATATCAGATTTTTTTTTTTGAATATGTAACGCAAGTTACTTTGTTTTACCATGTATTGACTGACAGCTCTCCTGTCCCCATGTTGAGAGAAACTGGGAGTAAATGCAGAAGCATTGTGTGTGCTGTGTAGTTCTAGAATAAATGTAAGCATACATTTACTCACTTGCACAAAACAGATTCAGTATTCACCAAAATCAATAAAAACAGGCAAACTCAGAATATTAATAAAACCCGCAATAATTAAATGTTAAATTACACAAATATACTTTATGTATTTAATCTCACTTTATTAAACCATTGCTGCTGACCTTCAAAGATCCAATTCAACCATACTAATAAGTAAAAATGACTTTAAATAAACATCACATTTATCTATTTTTTTTTATTAAGTAAGAGTGTTGAACTTTCTTCTCCTGCGTCCTTTTCTTCCATGATCCATTTTCTTCAGCCTTTAACTTTAGTAATTGAACTGTAGTGTTTTGTTTGTTTGTTTTTGTTTCAATATTAAAAAGACAAACAAGCAAGCCCAACCCAGATGAGATAAAGTAATGTAGAAGTAATTTAATGCATTACTTTCCATAAAATAACGCAATTAGTTACTTTTTTAGGGAGTAATGGAATACCGTAACGTATTACTTTTAAAAATAACTTTCCTCAGCACTGTTAGTTATCATTACAGTAACTAGCAATGAGCCATACATTTGCTTTAGTATTTATTCATTAATGTTAGTGTTAATGAGTCAGTGTCATGTTAGCTCTGATCTATTAAATAATATTAACAGATTTTTATTTTAATAATGTAATAGTAAATGTTGAAATTAAAATGACCTAAGATTATTAAAGGCTTTAGAAGTGTTTTTCATTGTTGGTTCATGTTAATTAATGTTAACAAATGGAACCTTATTGTAAAGTGTTGATTTTTTTTTTTTTTTTTTTCTCAAAATAGATTAACAGAGTTCACAAATGCATTGAAAACAACGTTTGTTTGCCATGCTGCAGAAAGGGTCCAAATGATGTCACTTCCTGTGTGTTGTATTACAATAATATTGTGTAATATAGTAATATTGTCTCTGTGTGTGTATGTAATTAAAGGGGAAACTATACACCGATCAGGCATAACATTATGACCATCTTCCTAATATTGTGTTGGTCTTCCTTTTGCTGCCAAAACAGCCCTGACCCGTCAAGGCATGGACTCCACTAGACCCCTGAAGGTGTGCTGTGGTATCTGGCACCAAGATGTTAGCAGCAGATCCTTTAAGTCCTGTAAGTTGTGAAGTGGGGCCTCTATGGATCTGACTTGTTTGTTCAGCACATCCCACAGATGCTCGATTGGATTGAGATCTGGGGAATTTAGAGGCCAAGTCAACACCAAACTCAAACTCATTGTTGTACTCCTCAAACCATTCCTGAACCATTTTTTTAATGTGGCAGGACGCATTATCCTGCTGAAAGAGGCCACAGCCACCAGGGAATACCGTTTCCATGAAAGGGTTACATGGTCTGCTTAGGTAGGTAGTACGTGTCAAAGTAACATCCACATGGATGGCAGGACCCAAGGTTTCCCAGCAGAACATTGCCCAAAGCATCACACTGCCTCCGCCAGCTTGCCTTCCTCCCATAGTGCATCCTGGTGCCATGTGTTCCCCAGGTAAGCAACACAGACACCCGGGCATCCACGTGATGTAAAAGAAAATGTGATTCATCAGACCAGGCCACCTTCTTCCATTGCTCCGTGGTCCAGTTCTGATGCTCTCGTGCCCACTGTTGGCGCTTTCGGCGGTGGACAGGGGTCAGCATGGGCACCCTGACTGGTCTGCAGCTATGCAGCCCCATACGCAACAAACTGTGATGCACTGTGTATTCTGACACCTTTCTATCAGAACCAGCATTAACTTCTTGAGCAATTTGAGGTACAGTAGCTCGTCTGTTGGATCGGACCACACGTGCCAGCCTTCGCTCCCCACATGCATCAGTGAGCCTTGGCCACCCATGACCCTGTTGCCGGTTCACCACTGTTCCTTCCTTGGACCACTTTTGATAGATACTGACCACTGCAGACCGGGAACACCCCACAAGAGCTGCAGTTTTGGAGATGCTCTGACCCAGTCGTCTAGCCATCACAATTTGGCATTTGTCAAACTTGCTCAAATCCTTATCAGAAATAGATAACATGTTCCGTAGCTTAGCAATGTTTCTGAGGTGGAAGAAGGCTGTTTTTGTAACAAATGAAATATGATTTTCGAAGGACAAGTTGCTGTCTAATATAACACCCAGGTCTTTAACTGTGGAGGTAACAGTACATCCTTCTAAATGCAAATTGTAGTATGAGAGATTCTGTGTGCAGGTTTTTGGTCCAATAAGTAATAATTCAGTCTTATCTGAATTTAGTAGAAGAAAATTACTAGTCATCCAATGTTTTACTTCTTTAACACACTCTGTCAGATTGAATAATTTGGAGATTTCATCTGGTTGTGATGAAATATATAACTGAATATCATCAGCATAGCAGTGGAAACTAATTCCATGTTTTCTTATAATATCACCAAGTGCAACATATATACTGAAAATAGCAAAGGGCCTAACACAGATCCTTGCAGCACTCCCATGATTTTTACCCATTTAAATTGGTGTATAGGTGATCTGTGTATATTCAATAGTTAATCATTTTAAAAAGTAGAAAATTAAACATATTAAGTTTGTATAAAACATTGAATAATTAGCAGATTTTCAAATATAAAATTATGAAATGCTTGTATGATTTTATTTTTGTTGCAGTATAGTCAAAGAAGGTTAAAACCTCTGACGTAGGAGAGGCCAAAATCATTATTTTTGTGTAGAGGGTTAGTTTAAAAGTTGCTATTATGTTAATTTTATAGTTTATCTAACATATGTAATAGTTCACAATCCAAAAAAGTATAAAAAGTCATGAGACACCAAAGTGTACTGCATTCATGAAAAGTGCCACTTAGATAAATTGGTCCGAATGTTACGTTAAGCAGGTAGCTGTTAGATGAAAAATTATGGGCTGCATCATTCAACCATGTGAGAGCTGTTTACCAAAATACTTTGCAGGCCAATTACCATGAACGTAATGCCAGAGTAAGGTCACAGTAGAACGCAGGTTTACTAAAGTAATTTGAAGCTAGCTAGGATCTGTCAGGTGCACCAGTGGTTTTATATTCTTTAAATTTTCTCAACGCATTGGCATCTCAAACAACTTAATAAATGCTTCAAAGCTTCAGTGCCACTGAAAATTCTGCTGAGAGTGTGTTGGAGGACTAACTCAAGATAACAGTGTGCATATGTTCACAAAGAGACAGTGCTGAGAGCACAGAATGAACAAAATCACTGCTTTTTTATAAAGGCCATTCAACATTTCTTAAATAGACTCTGAGTGTGGCTCTCGGGTAATATTAAGTGGACCGCCCTTGTGTAAATTCTTCTCTTAAATAGGACATTAAGAAACTATGGTAAATGTTTTTTTGTTTGTTTGTTTTTTTAATTCAACCATTTATTTATTTAGTGTGTGTGTGTGTGTGTGTGTGTGGGTGTGTGGGTGTGTGTGTGTGTGTGTACACTTGTGAGTGAACGACTAAATTCAGCAAGCCTAGGGGAAAGCTGAGAGCTACAGCCAAGAACTTTATTAAATGTCTGTGTTTAGAGACAGAGAGAAGATGTCAAGCTTTAAATCATTTGCAAGTGAAGTGTAGGCAGCCATCTACTTTTAAATTCATGTAGTGTCCCGCAGACAGACTCACAGTGGAGACTCTCAGTTTACTTTGATAAAATGTGTCATTCCTGACATCTCTAATAATTTTCAGCTAATGCAAATGTTAGTGTCTGCAAAGGCGTTGACTGGATGACTGATTTCAGACACAAATGTATTTTTCTACAAGTAAAGTTGGCTTCTATCTATCTTTCTGTCTGTCGGTCAGTCTCTTAGTCTTTCTGTGCCATCTTTTCTCAGAATGGAGAAGTCCTGTCCACTAGCTGGGAGGTGGACACTGTGTTACGTAGGTCCAGTAGCGTGTTGAAAATGGAGGTGAAGCCAGAGGACAATCATGCTGTGCTGAAGTGCGAGAGCGTCAACCAAGTGTCTCGTTCACCGATGTCCCTCACTCGCACTCTCACCGTCATGTGTGAGTAGTCAGTAAAATTTAATCTTAAAAAACTTCTGCTCAAAAACCCATCAAACTTCTAAGAAGGCCAAAAGCCTAGTAGTTTTCAGCATAGCCTTAAAACAAAAGCTTGATCTTTCATGACACACTGTCACTTACCATAAGCCAATTACACATGGCTGTATCATAGCTGACAAGTAAATCAGGTCAATACTTGCTGCTTCTTGCCATTTCTGTAATCTTTCATTAACAGAGGATGGTTTGTAACGGTGGTCTTGTCACAGCAAATTCTAAATGTCAAATAACTAACTCTTATCACAAATTTACTTTCGTTGGCACATACAGGGTTACTGAGAATACATCTTAGTGCACACAAATACTGATACCATTTGGGAATTTATTAGAAGATCTCTCTAGACACTTCTCTCACCATTTCATTGATCAGCTAGATCATTATTTGAGAACTGTAAGAGGATCAAGAGAACATATCTTAATGGCCTCAAATCCTTTGTGGCAAGACTGGCGTGTTTAAACAATTTGCTGGGAAGATATGCTGACTGTCCATTTATCTTGCTTCTCTTTCTGTTGTGGTAATCACTTTTGCTCACAGTTGAGCCAGCTGAGGTAACGTTACTGGGCTCCATCGAAGTCGTAGAGGGACAGGAGATCAATCTGAGCTGTTACACTTCCTCTAGTAATCCGCCGGTCCACATCCGCTGGTGGCTCGGGTTCAAGGAGCTCAACAGAACGAATGTTACCATCTCTGAGGTATTCAACTTAACACTTAACAGTCAAGATAGAGGATCTTACAAAAATGACCATATACTGTTGCTGAAATCCTGAAACACTTTTTTTTTTTTTCTTTTTTTTTTTTTTGGCACTCTAAAATTGTTTCTATATCTTGTTTTCAGTAGGTTCATCAGCAATACAAACTACCATCTAAACACTCACTCGAGCCATTTCACCAACAGCGAAAGGCTTCGTGAGGTGTAGCGCTTGATTAAAGGAATATTTTTTCAATTATTGTGTGAAATAAAGCCGGCGAGCCTTGAACCGAGAGTGATTCAAAGTCTCCATCAAGACTGTGCTTTTACTTTAGATTCTATTAGTTACTACATAATATTCTGTGAGATCAGGGGCTTTTAGAGTCTCTCTTTTTTTAATCTCCAGCTCTTCCTCTCTAGAGGTTGATTTGAATGAAACATAAGTGAATAAAAGCCGACCCGAGGCTGCTTGGAGCTTCACAGGACACTCCTTGTTCATTTGGAGGTGTTTTACATCTGATCTTTCATTTACATGCCGGTGTTAATTTATTATTTTCCTTTTTTTTTCACTCCGAGCTACTCTTTATGATATTTTCTAATAGTTTGGCCATAATTAACCATGAAGCCAGGGTCAACTCTCTGAGCAGGTATAAATTAGAGCTTAGCAAATGAGCAGAATTAAAAACTCTGCCAATTATAGTCAGCATGAAACAAAAGTTGCTATCGTCTTTTCTTCCCTATTGTGACATATCATTGTGAAACAGCTTCAGGGATGTGATTTTTCCATATTTATATGGATTTCTGCATTTTCTGACCTGAAAAGTATCACCCACATGAATCCACGTGAATCGGAGAAAAAATTGTGTGGGTGGGGGTGGTGGTCTGATTACATTTGTTTTATGTGTAGAATTAGATTGCTTCTGACAGTGCCCGTGGCGCCATCTGTGGGACACCCTTATGCTGGCGACATACTTGAAGATTTTATGCCTGACTTGCATCCCCCCACCCCCACCCCCCCAATTCAAGGCTTTTCGCAACCGACGTTGACATTTTGTCCAAAAAATCCTCAATTTTGTAGTGTCATTACAATTATTTTACTTCTCCCGATCCATTCGAAGCCTCGCCGATCCCAAATCATAAATATCAAACGTGTCACTAATAAATAGTCTACTAATTCAACTTTTAAAACAATTTCAGAGTGGTGGCTTTGCTATGTTTGCCACACTTTCATATGTTTACACATTTAGTAAGATACTAGAGCCACAATGTATTCAAATGCTTTTGTTTTTTCTTTGTGTTTAATGACCATATGTTAAATCACATGAACTACAGTATCTCTGATCAAACATTTGATGCACATGGTCAGTTTCGAGAATGTGTACCATCAAAGAGAGTGTATCACGATGGTATAATTTAATGTTTCCACTCTTGCAAAGAGTATTCTTATAGCTCTTTACGAGGACCATATATTGTGCTCAGCAAAAATGGAAGGTCTCATATGAAATATTTGTGTTGCAGGGGGATAACGGTGGGATGATGACAATGTCTAACTTGACGCATATAGTGTCACGTGAGGACAACAGTCTTCCTCTGACTTGTGAGGCATTCAATAAAGGCACCCGCTTCTCTAGTGTTCGATCTGAGGATCTCATTGTTTACTGTGAGCAACCACTAACATTTTTATATAACGTTTAGGTAGAATGATCCCTGATTAATTTAATTTAGTAGCTTAGCTACACATATTGCTAGCAATGACAAGGTTATAAGTTTGATTCCCAGGTAACACATACACAACCATTTGTTTGTTTGTTTTAAAGAATTAAAGATTGTATCATGGGTTCCAACTGTTTTCAACATTGATGATAATAATAAGAAATGTTTCTTGAGCAGCAAATCAGCATATTTAACTGATTTCTGAAATGTATGTCTTGACTACATTGTACAACCTGAATTCCAGAAATGTTGGGATGTTTTTTTTTTTTTTTTTAATAAAATGAAAACTCAAAGACAAATCACATGAGCCAATATTTTATTCACAGTAGAACACCGATAACATAACAAATGTTTAAACTGATACATTTTACAATTTTATGCACAAAATGAGCTCATTTCAAATTTGATGCCTGCTACAGGTCTCAAAATAGTTGGGACAGGGGCATGTTTACCATGTTGTAGCATCTCCTCTTCTTTTCAAAACAGTTTGAAGATGTCTAGGCATCAAGGTTATGAGTTTCTGGAGTTTTGGTGTTGGAATTTGGTCCCATTCTTGCCTGATATAGGTTTCCAGTTGCTAAAGAGTTTGTGGTCATCTTTGACGTATTTTTAATTTAATGATGTGCCAAATGTTCTCTATGGATGAAAGATCTGGACTGCAGGCAGGCCAATTCAGTACCCGGACTCTTCTACGACAAAGCCATGCTGTTGTAATAGCTGCAGTATGTGGTTTTGCATTGTCCAACCTTCCCTGGAGAGGAGCATATGTTGCTCTAAAATCTTTATATACCTTTCAGCATTCATAGTGCCTTCCAAAACATACAAGCTGTCCATACCGTATACATTTATATCAGAGATGCTGGCTTTTGAACTGAACGCTGATAACACGCTGGAAGGTCCCCCTCCTCTTTAGCCCGGAGGACACAGTCAAAATGTCAAATTTGGACTCGTCTGACCATAGAACACTTTTCCACTTTGAAATAGTCCATTTTAAATGAGCCTTGGCCCACAGGACACGACGGCGCTTCTGGACCATGTTCACATATGGCTTCCTTTTTGTATGATAGAGCTTTTGTTGGCATCTGCAGATGGCATGGTGGATTGTGTTTACCGACAGTGGTTTCTGGAAGTATTCCTGGGCCCATTTAGCAATGTCATTGACACAATCATGCCGATGAGTGATGTGGTGTCGTCTGAGGGCCCTAAGACTACGGGCATCCAATAAAGGTCTTTGGCCTTGCCCCATATGCACAGAGAATGCTCCAGTTTCTCTGAATCTTTTGATGGTGTTATGCACTGTAGATGATGAGATTTGCAAAGCCTTTGCAATTTGACGTTGAGGAACATTGTTTTTAAAGTATCCCACAATCTTTTTACGCACTCTTTCACAGATTGCCCATCTTTACTTCTGAGAGACTCTGCCTTTCTAAGACATCCCTTTTATAGCTAATCATGTTACAGACCTGATATCAATTACCTTAATTATTTGCTAGATGTTCTCCCAGCTGAATCTTTTTTTTTTTTAATTGCTTTTTCAGCCATTTGTTACCCCCGTGCCAACTTTTTAGAGATCTGTAGCAGGCATCAACTTGAAATGAGCTCATTTAATTGTTAAAAGTCTAAAATTTCTCCCTTTAAACATTTGTTATGTTATCTATGTTCTATTGTGAATAAAATATTGGTGTATGTGATTTGAAAGTCTTTTAGTTTTCATTTTATTCAAATTTAAAAAACGTCCTAACATTCCCGTAATTCAGGTTGTAATTTGGGTAAAAGTTTATCTGAAATAAATAAATGCAAACATAATGATGCACTCTTTTTCAAACATCTCTTCAATGCAGTTGTGCTGACTGGAATATTAGTTCTGTTAAAGTCTGTTCATCTTATTCCATTCTTTTATTACTTAGATCCTCCTCAGAAGGTGTGGTTAGATGCTCCTCCACCAAACGTCTTCTTACACGCTGGTACAACTCTCCGTTTAGTCTGTTTCTCCAGTGGTGGAAATCCCACAGGTCAGCTGGTGTGGTTGAAGGTGTGTAGTGATATGAAAGTTTTTATTACTGCCTTTTAGTAACAAGTATGTTTTGTTATTCCTGCCGTTAAATAATCCCACGTGTCTGTGTGAACTACAGAACAATAAAGTTGTGCCGACCGCATCAAAGCAGGTGTCTTCAGAGCGTGGTGTGTCACGAGATCTCCTTCTCACGCTTCAGCCCAGCGACAATCTGGCCACCTACCGCTGTGACTCCTCCAACAAAGCCAAGAAAGTTATCTCTGCCCAAACCAAACTCAGGGTTCTGTGTATGTTTCTAAAACCCACTCACATGATACTCTAATGTGTACATGCAAAACCATATCAGTTATTGTACTTCTTATCTCTTAAATGCATGAGGGTTTTGCGAGTCACTAATTAAAGGGTTAGATCACTCAAAAATTAAATTTCTGTCATTAATTACTCACCTTCATGTCGTCCCAAACCCGTAAGTCCTTTCTTCATCTTCAGAACACAAATTAAGATATTTTTGATAAAATCAGAGGGTTTATCCAAGAAATAATTGGTGATGGGCCATTGAATTATTAGAAAATAATGCACACCTGAGATGGTAATGTAACGTTACACCTCTGGTGTGCATTATTTTCTAATAATTCAACGGCCCGTCGTCAATTATTTCGCTTATACTATGGTTACCACACCTCAAAACATCCTATTGTTTACTATATTTATTTGCTTGGTCAGTGCCATTGTGGGTTTTGTTTCTTTTGCGGTTGTAGGCTGTAGGACCTTTTGAAATAACTGAAATCATTTGGCGAAGTGATATGGAACTGTAATGCGGTCAAGACCTGCCTAGAACTACTTTAGCACCTTAGCACTACTTGCACACCTTAGAATGTTCGACAACCAATCAGATTTGAGCATTCAACAGCCCCGTAGTATAAACATATATATTACACTATGGCAATCTCCACTCACATTCTAATTTGTTGTTCTTTGTATTGTCCCTCGATCAGTTCCAGCAGTGAGCGTGAAGATCGTGGCCAAGCAGAAGGAGCAGCGCAAGGGTCAGACACTGGATCTGGACTGCCTGGCTGGCAGCAGCAATCCCATTGCAAATATCAGCTGGAGTTTAGGCCCCATGATGTACTAAAATACTTACTTATACAAACACAAGCATCACCACATCATTACACACATGCACAAATACACACTCACAGCTAATTCTGTATTATTTAGTTTAACACTCCCAAGGGCATTTCGCCGCCCATCTGATTTATTCACATCAATAGACTACAGAGCATTGACCCTCAGTGCACAAAATGCAGGCAAATACATCATATTCAGTCTCATCGGAATGCATTTCAGATGAATTTGGCTCCAAAATGACCCATGTAGTTTTTTAATGCTGAGAAGTGTGTAGTAATAGATGACTTGTGAGGTGTATCTGTATACAAAGAGCAGAATTTGTGCACGAGGGCTCTAAACTCTTTGTAGAAGCAGGAAAGTGTGAAATGTTTGCAAAGGCTGATGGGCAGTTTAGCAATCCATCCCAAGACCTTTTTTTAACTTCTGTATTAGATTTCGACTGGCAGCTGGTGATCACTAAGTCATTACCTTGTTAGAGTCTGTCTCTGGCACTGTCAATATGTAGGCAGTTGAAAAAAACCCCCAAAAAACTTTATATCAACTGTGGGCAGATCAGCTTTAGTTTTTTATCAGCCAAGCCAAACACTCAGCTTTTACTTCTAAAGAAATTCAGCTATAAAACTACAGTGTTTGTGAGCAGAGGAGTGGTCCGTTTCGAGTTTTATAGGGTTTTAGTTTTGTCAAATGGTCCCCACGGGACCCTAAAGCATGTCGGGCAAACAAAAAGATTTCACAGCAGGTGAACGCTGTTATTGTGGAAGGCTTTATCGAATATTCATAGTCTATTTTTGCAGTGTTACTCCAAGGGGATGCTTTTTGAAATTTTCTTTGTAAATGTCCATGAGAAATAATGTATTAAGCTTGAGTTTCTCTCTCTCAGGCTGAAAGGAGTCGACCAGGCTCCTAAAAAGGCTGAATTTGGTGGGATGTCCCGAACCAGTAAGCTGTCCCTCACTCTTGATTCTCATCACTGGAAGAAAAGGATCACCTGCCAGGCCTTCAGTAATGTGCTGTCCGAGGGTGTCAATAACTTCTACAGTCTGAATGTGCTCTGTGAGTTTTTTTGAGTATAATTAAAGGTCCAGTGTGTAATATTTAGGAGGATCTATTGGCGAAAATGCAATATACAGGGTTTCTGCAGGTTTCAACAAGTCAAATTGAAGACTTTTTAAGACCATTATGAATTAAATTTAAGACCTACTGTATATCACATCAAAAAAAAAAAAAAAAGTACAAAGTATCGATAAACTTCCCCATAGCAGAGTCCCACCAGGATTTTTTTTTTTTTTTTTTTGAAAGTTTTTTTTTGAAAAAAGTGTTGTCATAGTATAACAGGTTTAAGAACTATTTTTCTAATAACAAAAAGAACTCTGAATGTTTAAATACAATAATACAATACACAAAAAATATATAAAGTAAGGCCATGTTCACACAGCAACAGAATACAGTTGTCAGTCCTGTATTTGAGTCCGTAATACGGTTATGTTCACACACAGTACGGTTATTTACGGGTGTGACAACCGCATTCTATAACCAAACTCATACCCGTAAATTTTCAGGACTCACAACCGCATTCTCTGAATTTTCGCGCTGTGTGAACGGAACGTCATACAGTGCAAGAGAGCCGATGTTTTGTGTGTGGTTTCGCTTTCGGTAACTCACAGCGACAGAGAAATGAGCTATGCGTGTGTTAGATTTAGTCACTGTTCTACACCGGAGTGTCCCCCGTCAGTTTTGTGTTTCTTTTTTCAAATTCAAATGCCGTGTCATGCGCGAGACTTCGCAAAGGACGTGACACGCGAGTGCAACGGTTAAACACTCCGGCTATGGCGTGTTTACATGCTGCTGTTGGTTAATGAAGTTTGAATGGATACACTGGCGGTTCAATTGGTCTCTTGTCATGTCAAAAGTGATAAGACTTTTCAGTTTTATGGACATCGCCATCTTTAAAATTACGTTGGTCACTGTCGTTATGGTTACTAGTAAGAGAATACAGGCTTGACTCTCGTTGCACATTCATACAGACAGTGTTCCAGACGCTACCGTAAGTTGCTGTGTGAACGAGACATTTCAAGACTCACACCTGTAAGTAAATGCGGTTGTCAATCCCAAAAACTGACAGTGTGAACGTGGCCTAACATTTTCAAACAGATTAAAGTGCAAAAGAATTAGGCTATAAAGAACAACAGGTAACACTTTACAGTAAGGTCTCATTATTTAATGCATTAACTAAGATAGCTACATTTGTTACTGAAAGTATTATATTTTTGTTAATGTTAGTTAGGAAATACAACTGATCATTGTTAGTTTTATCCATTAAATAAGTTCTTTTGATTTTAGTAATGTTATTAAACAGTAACTAAGAAATTAACATTAACTAAGAATAATTAATGCTTTATAAGTATTTTTCATTGTCAATTTGGTATTAATGAATTAACATTATATCTAATTAAGCCATTTTTTCTCAAAGTTTTACTGAACAATAATAAATAATTAGAACATTTTTTAATCATTAGGGCATGTTGTAGTCCAGATTAAAATATAAAAATGTTTGCGTTTGAAAATAAATAGCCTATTAAGTCTTTAAGTATTAAGTATTTGGTTCTTAATTGAGAAATTTGTTTGAAAAAATCAGTTTGAAAAAACTGAATGGCTGTTTGAAGCATTTTAAAAACTTCACTAGCGCAGTTGCTTTGTTTGCGGGGTTTCCAGGGTAACCACTGCATTCTGCTGTTCCATCAGCACCCTCTGCTGTCAGAGAGTGAACATTTCATTCAGCGCGTCTCCTTCACTCGTTCCGCCATGTGCTTCTCATGCAAGTTGGGCTTTACATCTGAGCGTGTGTCCCTTTGATGCAGCATACAGCGGTGTTGTGCATTTTATACAGTTGATGGGAAAAGTATTCTTAAATGCATTATAAAATATTAATAATTGGTAATTTTGAAGTGCCCACGATAACAATATCGTGCATATTCATTATCATGATATATCGCATTACCGAATATCGGCACGTCTACCCTGAATATAATATACTTAACTGTGTTTTCAGTGGTGTACCTTACATAATGAACAGTTATTACCTTAGAATGAGCCATTTCTATCTACATACACCACAGGTCCCCTTACATCGAAATTATCATTTTGCGCCACCATGTTTCTACAGTAGCCCTAAACGGACAAACTGCTCTACAGAGCATGTTTGCTTGACTGGCTACTCTCTGCTGTCTAAGCCCGGGATACACTGCATGAGTTTTGGCTGTCCTAGACGAAAGATTGCCATCTTAAAACAATCGTGGCGATTTCTGTGATTGTGTCTCTGAATCGGTGGTCCTATGTTGTACAGTGAGAGTGGTACAAAGACGGCCATTTTCCTGGTCTTGCGACCAAAGATAGCCTACAATCATTTTCTGACAGTGTCAGAAATTCAGCATGATCAACGCACAGTGTATCTGCTGCTACGACCTACGTCTACTGACCAGCCAATAAAAATGCGACATGAAATCAAAGCGATATGGCGCTAAAACTTAAAACTGCTTACCTCAAGCTATTTTCCCTTCTTCTTTCGTCGCTTCCTTTTTTTTTTCAGCACACATACAAACTACAACTGCCAAAGTGTGATTCAACATGGCCTTGAATGTTGGAGTGTCCACACAAATCAGCAAGACCATTCAGATTTCTGGTCATTTAAGATTGATGTCCGAGTCCGTCCCTATAGGTCCAGACTGAAGTACTGCAGGGCTGTAACCACCATAGACATTGAGGGGGACAAGTTCCCCCAATAATTGGAAATGGCCAAATTGTGATGCTAGCTCTGTTGCACTCCATTACACACCGCACTGTTTGTTGATAAGATGACAAAAAGTTTTAAATGTTACATTTTTAGTCTGGTCTGCCTCAGTGCCTCGTCACTGTCAGAATGATTGAGATGGCCAATCAAATCAAAGAAGGCGGGCCTTACTGTTGTAATGCTTGAGAATTCCAATACAATGCTTTAGTTTAAGCAGTGAAAGAATGCTGTAGAGGGTTAAATAAATAAATTGTCCCATTATTTATTTATAAATAAATAAAAAGTGGATTATTTATTTATTATCCCATGAATTACTTATAATTTATCTTTTTTTTTTTTTTTTCACTAGTGCATTATTTGTTACAGTACTGTTAGCCTTAGTTTTAACATGAGTTTAGTTGCTGTAGCTTTCTGGTATGAAGATTGAAGATATACTGTTATTTTGCTCTGGCAAGCGTTCTGATGTACGTTTGAATGAGTCTATTCCTGCTAATGCATATGGCGAGTATATAGTAGTGTGTGTGTGTGTGTCTTTGTGTCTGCAATGATTATGGTTTGACTTTGATGTTGTTTTGTCTGATCCAGCCAGCCACCTCTTCAAAGCCTGACACGCTTTGTGAGCATGACGGAATGTCACTGTGTATATATGTGTGTGTGTGTGTGTGTGTGTGTGTGTGGGTGTGAGTGACTTCTTGACTATTTCAGAACCTCCACAGCTTGTGATTTGTATATCTGTCTGTGCAAGAACAGACCAATAATTATCACTTTGTCTGTTCTATTGTCTTATATTAAGATTATATTTCATCTTTCACTTTCTTAGTGTGTGTTTGAGTATGTTTGAGTGTGTCTGCTTGTAAGCAAATCGTTTGTGTTAAAATCTACATTTGAATCCTCATTTGTTCTGAAATGACACAATGTACATTAATGAGACAAAGACACAGAAGCCCCCCAGAGAGATCAACAGCACAATAAATCATCAGCCTTATTCACACTCTGCATAACAGACCAAATCCAGCGGCAGTTGTTAGAGAGGAAAACGGCTCGAAATCTGCTGCTTTCTCAAGCATGGTGCAAAATTAACTTTTTGCCACATGTGAATTGTTGAAATGTTACTAGACATAACTATAAGTCTTTTGAACCTTTCTTCATTACACCATCTGTATCTCATGGATTTGTTTCACATCAAAACAATAGAATACTGTTCTTGTATTGCAGGTTCAACCATGCAGTATTTTAAAATGGCTAAAAACATTACAAGACAGCTGTCCAGTTATGATTTACTCTCCAACTCAAGGTCTTTTTTGTTTTGTTTTGTTTTTAACTTGCATTTGCCGCTTGTTAATCTGGACCCTAAGGGTATTGAATTTTTTCCATATTCCAATATTATCATTTCAATATATATTTTTGTTTCTGTTCAGTAGTCAAATAAAGATACTACACCCCCCCACATTAAGTTATATATATATATATATATATATATATACAGAGAGAGAGAGAGAGAGAGAGAGAGAGTTTTATTTAGAGCTTATTAATTCTAAAATTAATATGATTATAATAAAGTAAACTGACATATTATACCCAAAAATTATTCATACAGTGGACTACCAGTAAAATTGATAAACATTGGGAACCAAAATTTACTCAGACACTTTGACCTGACAATGTTTTGCTTAAGTGTTATCTGAACTTAATTAAGATTAATTTTTCTGACACAGTTTAACTCTGAGATCTTGTCATATTTTATTACTATTTTTTAAACTATAGTGAATAAACTGTAATAATGAATGAAATGTTTAAGGTGTCTGAATACATTTTGGTTTGACTGTATATTTTTTAAATTTGAATGAAAATTTAAATATATTAGAAAGTGTGCCATTTAAAATGATTAAATATTAAATTATATACATGTAACATTTAAATATTTATAATTTAAGTGTTTAAATAAGTGTAAATAATGGTGTGTTCGTGTCAGTGCAGAGGAGGTGTTAGTCTGGAATTAAAGTTGCTAATGTATATTGTGGTTATTTTTTATGTACAGTATGGTGAGATTTTCATATGTGTTCGTCATCATGTTTATGAATAAGTTGCTTACACGTTAGCATCTTCAAATGCATGTGATGCATCTGTGTGTCAATGTGTGTAATTCAGTTCCTCCAGAGTTTTCAGATGACCAACCCGATGAGGTCCAGGTCATTGAGGATGAAACTGCCACGCTTCCTGTCAAAGTCTTGGCCAATCCAGATGAAATCACCTGCGAGTGGATTTTTCAGGGCGAGAAGCTTGTGAAAGGTAGTAGACAACACTACATGACACTACAAGCTGTGTCATCCTCACAGGCGCTATAAACACTCAAACAGACATAAACACACATTGCCATATGCATTCTGAATAAAACATCGATGAATTCTGGCACTGCACCTTGGCAGATGTGAGCTCGTGCTAATGTATGCAGCCTAAATGAGCATTGCTGTCACTCTGAATGCGTCTCAGCATTTCCGGTCTTCATCTCCGTGTTGAAAGCTTCTCAGCAGTCCTGTGTTAAGGTCCCTATGGTATTTCTCCAAAGAGGTTTCCCTGGGAGAAGAGTTTTAGTAGATAGGCCAGCTGTTTCAATGTGTATATGTACAGGATTTGAATAGTTGATGTTTTTTATTTGTTTTTTGTATTGTCGCAGCTCTGTGATTCACCTGTTTTGTGTGGGTTGTGTCGTGTCTCTGTATGTTTGTGACAGAAAGAGATCCTCGTTATCACTTCAATGATTGGACCCTGGAAATCGTGAACGTTTCTAGGCGAGACGGGGGCGATTACATCATAGAGTGTTCCAACGCTGAGGGGAAGAACCGCACAAAACTCAAACTGGATGTACAGTGTGAGGAACTCAAAACTAACCCTGACACCTCATCCTAACTAGGCGAGATTCAACAAGTTATGAAGGTTCTCCTCCCTTGAACCAAAATGCAGAGCAACAGCAACCAATCAGAATATACAGGGGAGATTCAAAAGTCTGAGACCACATTTAAAATATGTGATTTAACTGGAAATAAGGATTTTGAAAAATCAAGAAATAAGGAAACCATTATTTGGGGCCAAGCACTGAAGGTGCATAGGCACCTGTTGTATCCTTTGGCGTTCTTTATTAGTAAAGTAGGACTTGAAACTTGTGCCACTCTAATGCCACTTGAATTGAAGATGTTAGCATTTAACACAAATATTAAATATGTATAAATGTTTATTAATCTAATCAGAATGCATTGTCACAGTTCTGTTACAATCTAATTAGGGCCCGAGCACCAATGATGTGAGGAACTTATTGTAATTGCGCGGCCAATAATTCTTCTTCTCCGAAATGAATCGCATTTTTGAGGGCCTAAACATGCTCGAAAACTCATGAAACTTTGCACACGCATCAGAAGTGGTGAAAATTTTCATCTGATATGGGTGTCAGAATTAGGTGTGGCAAAATGGCTCGATGGCACCACCTACAAAATTTCAATTAAGCGCCCTCCGTGCTACATTTCACGTACAAGTATGAAATTCGGTACACACATCTAACAGCCCAATACCTACAAAAGTCTCTTGGAGCAAAATCTGAAAACCAACAGGAAGTCAGATGTTTTGAATTAACTTTTGTGCAATTTTTCCAATTTCCAGACGTTGTACTTTAACGAACTCCTCCTAGAGCTTTAATCAGATCAACATCATATTTGGTTATGATCGGTAAACATGATCGGTTATGATTTGGACAAAATTCGATGTTTCACCATGAAACAGGAAGTTGTTGTAACTCGGGCATACAATGTCCGATCTGCCCCAAACTTCACGTTTTATTAGAGTCCTGGCCTGAAGACATCTACATGGCAATATTCAGTTACAGTCATAGCGCCACCTGTGGGTAACAGGAAATGATGTGTTATACTGTGATTAACTCCTCATAGACATTTAAACAGAATCACATCATATATGGTCAGTCTAATCTTGAGGCCTTAGTGATGTTAAATTGCAAAGATCTTGAGTTTTCGTTGAAGGGTGTGTCCATGGCAGCCTGATAAAGTCTGATATTTCACCATGAAAGAGACAGGCATACAATGTCCGATCTGCCGCAAACTTCACATGTGTGATAAGAATCCTGGTCTAAAGACATCTATATGCCAATATTCAGTTAGTCACAGCGCCACCTGTTGACAACAGGAAATGGCATGCTTTACACTGTAAATCACTCCCAGAAAAACATTTGTATATGCCACGAAGTGCCAAACATACTAGAAACATGTTAAATCATGCAATATGTAGATATGTGCTAATGTATGCGATTAACGCCACAAAAGAGGAAGTTGTTGTAACTCAGGCATACAATGTCTGATCTGCTCCAAACTTCACATGTTTGATAATAGTCCTGCCCTGAAGACATCTACATGGCAATATTCAGTTATAGTCAAAGCGCCACCTATTGGCAGCAGGAAGTCTAGCACTTTGAAATGACTTTGCCATATTTCCCTTGTGTTTACTCGCTTACATGCATGTAGCCCATTGCTCACTGTTTTCCGAAGGCCAATGGGTGGCGGTTAGCCCAGGTGTGAGGACCCTTTCATCGCTGCTTGCAGCTTTAATTTTAAGGTTAAAATGCTGTCAGTCAGAATAGTATGATTTTTTCCCCCCTCAGTATAAATTACCACAAAAGTTGCACTGCAAAGCCAATCTATGCTGTTCTCAATATTTGTACCACATATTTATTTGCCAATTCAAACCCACGCAGATGTACACACACTTGAAAGTGAAACGGAGAGAAAGAGAGGGACGCAGAGATAGAGAGAGAGAGAAAGAAAGAAAGAAAGAGCACTCCCACTTCCTTAATGATTTAATAATAGCACTTCTTCAAATCTAGGCCTGCATGTTCCTGCAAATCCTTCTGCACTAATGGATCTCCACGTCCTCATACAATAGCATCTGACAGTGGTAGATATTCATTATGTATGGGCCATTTGAATAGCTTTTACCAATGGTGCTGTTTTCCATGTAGGCCCCCCTCTTTCTGCCCGTTAGGAACAATGCAGAGGAGGATTGTACACGCCAACACGCCAGAGATTACGATGGTGGTAATGGCCCACTTGGTTGAGGATATGATCCTCCTGGGGGCAGGGATGGAGATGAGGCAGAAGAACAGCATTGGTGGGGTTTGCCCTGGGGTTTGCCGTACTTGCCAGAGGCAGCCATTTTAGGTTCACTTTTCTAGGATCTTCAGCACAACAATCATACTTTTATTTTTTATTTAAATTATGGTTATTATATTTATGGTAAAAGCAGTGCTATTATATATATCCACACCTTTATATATATACAGTGCACAGCATAAATGAGTACACCCCCTCTGAAAATTACAAAACATGTATTTTCTTTATGATCACTAATACAATTCATGGAAAGATGGCAAAACTAAAATGTATTAAACATATACATAATAAAAACTGAGAAATATATGTCATTAATAGCCATAAAATAAGTAAATTAGCCAATTTTGTTTAAATTAAGGATTGCAGAAATGAGTACACCCTAGATTTAATTCAACAAATCTATAATATTCTAGTACTTAGTATGCCCTCCATAATTTTAAATATACTGCTCTGACCCTTCTTGGCACGGACTGTACAAGTTCATGACAAATTGTCACATCTGTCCTGTTTAACTCATGGATGATGAGCTCATTAAATGCCCTAAGTGTTTCTCAACTCGTCTCTACAGAATTCACCACAGGTGCTCAAGAGTGTTAAGATTGAGTGCAATACATGCCCACAGAATGCATATCCTCATTGTCATGCTGAAAAAATGCCCAACAATGCAGGGAATGAGGAAAGAGTAACATCTTCTGTTTCAAGTTTGTGTATTAAATTACACAGTGGTGTGGGAATTGATAAAGCACAACTCCTCCACACCTTTAGCACTCATACATCCCTATATAAGAGCTTTACTACCACTGAACTGTACTGTGGGAACCAGGCACTTCTCACTGTACTCCTCCTCTAGCAACACCATAACCATTTTGGATGCTGTTAGATCCAAAATGATTGATTTGTTCTCATGAGACCAAAGTATTGATTCCCAGAATCTATGTTTTGTAAATATCGGCTTTGGAAATGGCTAACTGACTTTATTGCGCTTTGGCTACAGTAGGTAGTTCCAGTGAGAACAACAACCATGCATGTCATTTCTGCAGGCTGCATCTTTCTCTGTGAGATAAACAGTCTCTCTTTTCATAGCTTTTGCTGGCTCTGAGACACTCGCTTGGTATTTCTCCTGCTCTTTGTCTAGCAAAAAAAAAAAACTCATCTCTAAATGAAGGCCTGATTATTTCAGGGGCCTTGTCACAAGTCCATTGTTTTTGAATTTCTGTGTTACTTTTGCTATATTTTCACACTTAAAACAATGATTTGGTAATCCTCTTGTACCACTGTCCTCTTTTGCGCTAAGAAATAAGTCTCCTGACTGTTCTCTCCCAAGTGGTTCAATTGTTGTCAGCATTAGGTCTGAGAATGATTCAGTGGGCTATATAACACTTTTAATTGTCAAGAAATTTACTCTTTAAATGTTTTGGTGCAACATACTTAACTGTTGATCAAACATT
This sequence comes from Elopichthys bambusa, assembly GCA_037101425.1. Classification (NCBI taxonomy): domain Eukaryota; kingdom Metazoa; phylum Chordata; class Actinopteri; order Cypriniformes; family Xenocyprididae; genus Elopichthys; species Elopichthys bambusa. Next base: position 10,086,487 of record CM074444.1, read on the forward strand.
GCCCTAAACTTACACCAGTAAATTTTTATTTAGTTTTATTTAGTAACTTTTAGGAGGGTGTACTCATTTTTGCTACACAACATTTTATCACCTTGATAAGAAAATCTTCTTCGCTTCTTTGGTAATTGATTAACAGGGTTCCTACGCAGTTTGGAAAAGTATGGAAAAGTATGGAATTTGATTTGAGTAATTTCCAGGTCTTGAAAAGTATGGAAAAAAGAAATCAGAGTATGTCAAAATATTTGTGTTTCCAGACTATTGGCTCTATTCAGTTTTCTAATTTATCATACCTGCAAACTAGTCACTTTTTGGCGAAATTAGCCGTTTTGAATCAAAATCCGTCATTTATGTGAATCGTTTAGATCCAGAGAGTTTTTTTTCAGGGTGAGTGTGTGTGTGTGTGTTACAAGATTCTCACAAGAATCGAAAATGGGCTACTTTCCCATAGACTGAAATGAGTCGCAATCTTTCTTGGTGCTCTGTGGCGTGATAGATTGCTGTAGTGCTCGTGTACCAACCATCTCTTCCGCTTTACTAGTTACAATACAAAATAAACATGATTGAACATCTGAAGGTATGTTGAAAGATACAGTACAACTTACCGAAATCCGTATCATATCACATGCAATCGATCAATCAGTGTTTCAACTGCAGAAAGGCATCAATATAACAGCTTGTAAAACTGTCACATTTAGCCTAGCTCAGAAAAGCCGTTAAATGTACAAAAACTCATTGTTTAGTTACAAAAATGAACTTCAAGAGGAGCATTTTGCTAAATATATGCACTACGGGCTATTGCATATTCATTGTATTTGTACTTAACATGTGCTTCGATATTGAATGTATAAATCCGTTTTATGACAGCCACCATTTAAATGTTTAAGCCTAAATAAAAAAAGAGTAGAAAAATAATTGTCACTAAAAATGTATTATAATGTTATTATAAAAACTGTGTAACTATGTGTAATTTAGCCTATATGTATGTAGCTTACAAATCAATTTTAACCTAATATTATAATGATGTACCAGCTGTGGTTCCCCATATAGTTTACAGCATTAGTTGTGAGAGATTTTTTTTCTTTGAGGAAATTTGCCATGTACTGTATCTGATAGGCCCCAAATTAATCAATACTGAATCAAAGGTAATCAAATCAAAATCAAATCGCAAGCTTCTGAATCAAAATTGCATTCAATAGTGAAATTTGTCAATGCTCAGCCCTAGTGCCAATTTATTTATTTTTTACATGAAGCAAATGTTGTTTTTTCCATTTATGTTCTTGTCAGAGTGTACTAGAATGCTTCGTTTACATGTTAAAATCACAAAAATCTTCTCATGGGGGAGGATGCTCCCAGACCCCTACAACTATTTAGTTCCTACATGTCACCTTTTTCACCTCTCTTCACTTTGCAGATATGTTTATAAAGTTATGAATTTCTAAAATATTAGGGAAACTGTCATGTTGCACTTGTGTAGGCTACTCGTACTCGTAGGCTACTCTATAGAAATGCTTCGATGGCAACAATCAATACCGACAACAGAGCAAACACTGACCAGAATGGATAAATCACAGAAGAGTGTCTATAAAGTAAATGTATCGAATTAATAGACAAATTAAATATTTACGCCTATGTAGCGAGTGGTATGGTCGGAAAGGGAAACAAACTAAGTTACTACGCCACCCTGTTAAACAGGGAATATATAAGTACTTTTAGATTAATCCCCAACAAAAGTCACACAGGTATGTGGTTTTAAGAAGAGAAGGGCCTAGACGTGAATACGAAATATAAAACTTTATTTCAACAATCAAACGCTAATTTAAAAATCACTAAAAGACTGTAGGAACTGGACTACAAACATGAAGCAGAGAAAAAATAGAAAAGGAGACAGAGGCTTACCAATGGCAGAAATCGTTTGGAAGGAGGTCTGGAAATTTGTGTATGGAATTTTAAGATGGAAAATGTATAGGAACCCTGGATTAAGCAGATTTGCTGGAACATTATATCTCTAAAGAACCCTAACATGTTTTCTAAGTGATTGAGTAATTGCTGACTTTCAGAAGTTTCAGAGGGGGTGTGCTCATTTATGCTGTGCACTGTATGTATATAATAACAGCCATATCACCATGTAGCCCAAGACTGGTTGCCCACTGAAGCTAAGCAGGGCTGAGCCTGGTTAGTACCTGGATGGGAGACCTCCTGGGAAAACTAGGTTGCTGCTGGAAGAGGTGTTACTGAGGCCAGCAGGGGGTGCTAACCCTGTGGTCTGTGTGGGTCCTAATGCCCCAGTATAGTGACGGGGACACTATACTGTCAAAAAAGCACCGTCCTTCGGATGAGACGTTAAACCGAGGTCCTGACTCTCTGTGGTCGTTGTCCTGGATGTCCTTGAAAAAGAGTAGGGGTGTAACCCTGGCATACTGGCCAAATTTGCCCATTGGCCTCTGTCCATCATGGCCTCCTAATCATCCCCATATACTGATTGGCTTCATCACTCTGTCTCCTCTACACCAATAAGCTGGTGTATGGTAGGCGTTCTGGCACAATATGGCTGCCGTCGCATCATGCAGGTGGATGCTGCACATAAGATGTTAACGCAGAAACGCATTTTCGAATGCATCAGTCCCCAAGATTGGTTTGCCTGTTTAGTTCATGTCTCGATTCTCCCTCGACACAGACCATTCCTACACTTTGCGTTCAAGGCTTGAGCAGCCCTTCGGGCTGTCCCTGTCACCTCGCGTCTATACGAAAGTCGCGGAGACAGCCATTGTTCCGCTCAGAGAATGCAGCGTTCGCATTCTCAAATATCTCGGAGACTGGCTGATACGGGCTCTGGACCTGTTGTGCAAACACAGGGACATGGTGCTCAGTCACTTCAGCCTGTTGGGACTTCGGGTCAACTGGGAAAAGAGCAAACTCTCCCCTGTGCTGAGGATCTCTTTTCTCGGTATGGAGTTGGACTTGGTCATCCAGTCAGTGTTAAACTGCTTAAAAATTTTTGAAAGGCAGGACAGCGGCCCCACTGAAGCTTTTTCAGAGGCTCCTGGGGCATATGGCATCCGCAGCCACAGTAATGCCACTCGGATTGCTTCATATGGGACCACTTCAGCACTGGCTTCATGGCCGAGTCCAGAGATAGGCATGGCAGAGCGGCACGCACTGGGTGTCACCCCGTACTGTCGCCAAACCTTCAGCCCGTGGTCGGGCCCTTCATTTCTTCAGGCTGGAGTTCCCCTAGAACCCCTAGAAGTGTCCAAGCATGCTGTGGTATTCATGGATGCCTCTGCCACTAGCTAGGGGCCCACGTACAATGGGCATGCAGTGTCAGGTCGGTGGACAGCGTCTCAACTGCATTGGCACATCAACTGCCTCGAGTTGCTGGCAGTATGTCTTGCGCTGGGCCGCCGCAAAGGGTCACTACATGGCAAGCACATACTAGTCTGTACGGACAACACTGTGACCGCTGTGTACATCAACCGCCAAGGTGGTCTACGCTCCTGCCGCATGTTGCAACTCGCCTGCCATCTCCCCTTCTGGAGTAGATGCATCTGAGGTCGCTCCGTGCCATTTACATCCCTAGGTTGCTCAATTGTGCAGCCCACGAACTCTCACGGCAGCCTGCGCTTCCAGGAGAGCGGCGACTCCATCCCCAGGCAGTCCAGCTGATTTGGGACCTCTTTGGAGCCCTACAGGTAGACCTGTTTGCCTCTCTGGACTCGACTCATTGCCAGTTGTTTTACACCCTGACCAAGGGGACCCTCGGCATGGATGCACTGACACACAGCTGGCCCCCGGGCCTACGCAAGTATGCGTTTCCCCAGTAAGCCTTCTTGCACAGACACTGTGCAAAGTCAGGGAGGATGCTACAGCCCCTCCCTGGCCCATTCCTGGCACCCTATGGCACCCGCATCCAGACCTCTGGAAACTTCATGTCTGGTCCCTGGACAGGACGCAGAGGTTCTAGAGGTTCTAGACCTATCCCAATTAGTGGTAGATACCATCACTTCCACTAGAGCCCCCTCTACAAGGTGCCTCTATGCACTGAAGTGGAACCTGTTCGTTGAATGGTGCACTTCCCACCGGGAAGACCCCTGAAGATGTCCGGTCAGAGTCATGCTTTCCCTCCTGCAAGAGCGGTTGGAGTGAAGATGTGTCCCTCCACCCTGAAAGTGTATGTTTTCGTATGGTGTTCACGGCACTGCAGAGACCTCCCTTTGAACCTTTGCAGTCAGCTGAGTTGGAAATTCTGTCATTGAAGACAGTTCTCCTGACTGCATTAGCTAACCAAGCCTGCAGTCATTCTGCAAGCATTTTCGGTTGATGAATCATGCCTAGAATTTGGGCCAGCCAACACTAATGTTGGTCTGAGACCTCGGCCTGGATACATGCACAAAGTTCCTAACACTCCCTTCAGGGACCAGGTAGTTAATCTGCAAGCGCTGCCCTCGGAGGAGGCAGACCCAGCCCTCGCTTTTCTCTGTCCACGCTCTGCGGCTATACGTGGACAGAACACAAAGCTTCAGGACCTCAGACCAGCTCTTTGTCTGTTACGGAGGCCAGCAGAAGGGAAAGGCTGTTTCCAAGCAGAGGTTAGCCCACTGGATAGTGGATGCTATTATACTGGCGTACCAATCCCAAGACGTGCCTTGCCCATTCAGGTTGCAAGAACAGTCAACTAGAAGTGTTGCTTTCTCCTGGGTGCTGGCTCAAGGCACCTCTCTGACAGATAGGTGTCGCCCAGCCCGCAGCTCTACATATAACATGTTCTCTAGGTTCTATAGCCTTTGTGTAGAGCCCGTATCTTCCCATATACTCACCCCTAGTGGCCAGAAGCACGAAGGACCTGTTCTAAGTGTCTGCTTGCAACACCACTCCCGCCCGCTGGGCCAGATATGTGTGTCTATTTGCTCCAGTAGTGTTCCCCAGAAATGGCTTACCCTGTTTAGTTCCTTAGACTGGGTGTCCATATGTAGCAACCCCTGCGGCGGTCCCATATGTGTATTCTTTCACAGTACCCCCCTAGAACTAGGCTGGAACCACCCCAGAGACATACATATGTTGTACTACTCTAAATGGCTAGTTCATATGTGTAAACGCCACATTTCACCTCCCTAGGGCAGGATGTGACTTCTGCAGTGTTCCCTTTCCTCAAGGGCATGCTTTCCCAGCTTTATCCAATAGTCACACTGAGTGGGTCTTGCGGAACAGCAGTGACTGACCTTCTCTGCTTACAGCCCTGACTTTCCACTCCAAAAGTTGGGGGCGGACCAGGAGGCTCAAGCAGAGCGCTAAAAGGGCCAGCGACAGTGGCGTGTTGGTACATATCCCCAATTCATCAATCAGTTCAGATGTACGTCGAACATGACTGACTGAAAGGGAACGTCACAGTTACATATGTAACCCTCGTTCCCTGAAGGAGGGAACGGAGACGTACATCTTGTCGTCACAGTCGCTGTACCTCCGCTGTACGGCAGAGTCACTAGCTCAGCTCCTCAAGCAAATATGGGACGCACTTGCTGCTTATTTATACCCACGCTGGAGGACAGAGCAGCTGGATACAATTATCGCATGCCAATGTGCATTGGCTCATTTTAGTTACACTTGAAGTAGATTGGTCTCTTAAAGCTATCCCCAATTCGTCGGTCAGGTCCGATGCACGTCTGCGTTCCCTCCTTCAGGGAAGGAAGCTTACATACGTAACCACAACGTTTTATTTTTTGTTTATATGTTATAAATATAAATATATTTATTCATAGTCAAAAGATGTTTGATTGTATTTGTATTTGTTTTTGTCTTTATTTTATTTTATGACAGATAGATAGATAGATAGATAGATAGATAGATAGATAGATAGATAGATAGATAGATAGATAGATAGATAGATCTGTTATGAATGTTTTATCATAATATTGTATTCTTTAGGTAAATGTAAGCTGTGATAAATAAAGTGTGGGAGTGAATACAAGGGATTTAATTAATAGAAACCACAAAAGACAAATAGCTGTTGGTGTCAGCTCCATCTGGGGATATTTACACATGAAAAAAGGAACAAATAAAAAGATGGTGGTGGGAAAATGTGGGTGATTTGCATCATGTAAATTAAGTTATGGAAAGCACAGAATGGGTTTTAGTGAAAACTTCTGAGAATCACTGACTTACAGATATTGTGTAAAATTAGACCTAATATACACGTTTTATTGCATTCCATCAAATAATTAGCAATACATTAGTCCACACTTACTGTACAAACCCCACTGTTGAGATGTTAAATGATTATTTAAAACTAGAGCCTTTATTACTATTCCCATTCAACCTGAATTTATAGTTAGGTGTGAAACCTTCTTACTAAGTATTCACTTAGTTATTTAATATATGTTTCCTTGTCAAGGATGCGTATATTTCTGTTTCTATATTTGATGGGGTTTTTTTTAGAGCTCTGGGAGTGAGAACCTTTACTGCTAAATGTAATTAATATTGACAAATTAATTCAGCAATTCTTATATTGTGTCACTACAGATCTACAGTATGAAGGCCTTACCTGGTCAGTGCAAGCATCTAGAAATATCAGCTATAAAAATAGTTATTGTTGAATGAAATCAGCATCTTAATTTTTTTTAATATCTACTTTGCTTCTGCAGACACACTTCTCCATTAATGTTCTCTGATCCCTTTTAATAATACAGTTATCCTGACAGAGTGTGACAGATACTTTTTGAGGGGGCGTTAATTCTGTAGCCTTTCGAGAGTGTTGTTAATTTGCCTCAGTAAGCATTACCTCTGTTCCAACATATGTGGTCTGTGCTATAGTGACAGCAACTTGAAGACTGTTTGCAACCAGCCATGTAGGAATACCGAAGGATTTAAAATAAGTGTTTCTGCACTGCACATAATGGGGACGACATCACAATAGACCTTGATTGTAAAGGCTTTTTTTCACACCCTGTGAATAATTCAAACAGGAGGTGCAGAGACACACTGTATTGAGACTTAAACAAAGGCAACTCTAGCATCAACACATCCAAATTTAGAAAATCAAACACCGTAAGTTAACTTTCCTACAAAATCTTTTGTGCTGTTGTTGAAATTGGCTGAAGTGGAAATTGAACTGTCATGGCCCTGACAAAAGGAACGCCACATGAACATACTGCAATTAGCACACGCTGCTATAGGCTGAATACCTAGTGAGATAGATTTTAAGGAAGTATCTTAACCAAAATGAATTTTTTTTTAATTAGAAGGGGTTAATGTTGATATGTAGCACACCTTACATGGAACACAAGAGACTTGACTAACGTTCACAGTTGACTGTAAACAACTGTAATAAGCGCAAAATATACAAAGCACAGACAAATATTAGGTGAATATGTTAGTTGGAGTAAATCTATTAATATTTGTATTACTAAATAAAATATGTCAGAATACCCTAGCAATGCTCTGCCAACCACCCAGAACCCTGTCTTGTTATTGTTAACTAAAATTGAAATTAAAAAAAAAAAAAAATTGTTGCTTGAAATAAAGCTGAAATAAAATATAAATATTATATAGAAATAAAAAAATAAACTGAAGCTAAATAGAAATATTTAAAAAAAAATGAAGACTAATAAAATTGACAAAAAAACACTAAAAAAAAAAATTATATTATATTATATGAGCAATATCACACTCGTAGCCGTGCGATATGGCTGTATATCAGCGAGGCTGTAATTCGTTCGTAGGCACGAGGCCGCAGGTAATCACAGCGTGCTGATATACAGCCATATTGCACGGCTACGAGTGTGATATTGTGTTTATAGAACAGTTCTACTTCTTTTCGCCACAAATTCAAATCTCAAGTTGACAGTCTGATCCATTCTCCGTTACTAATTCTAACACATCACTTTAGAACTAGTAACGAAGGAATGTTGAGTCCCTCCATTGAAACTCATTGTATTTTGTACAGTATTAGAGAGAGAGAGAGAGAAAGATCGCCTGAGCGAGCATTACCTGTGTCTGATATAACATTCATTCTTCATGGTCGATGTCCATAATATTATATCCATTATAAAAGTCTGTTTGAATGTCCGCTGAGGAAAGCGATCTTTGTAACTTATTTGTCCTTTAACATACAGCAAACAACTTCCTTTGCAAAACTTCCTTTCAATTCAAAAGACTCTTGTGACTCACTTATTGAATGAGTCTTATTCTTAATGAATCTTGATGGAATTTTGCCTCCATCTAATGGTGTATTAATGAAACTTTCACTCAATCCATATTACGCACTATTTATTGAACATCAAAAAAGAAAAAGAAAAAATGTTGCCATTATAAATGACAGTAGGAAATACACACAATTGTATAGTTCAGTCAGACGTAGAAAAGCACTAATGTTCCCGTAAAAGGTTGTGAAATGTGCTGTGGATAATTACCAAATGCCAAAAAATAAATAAATAAAATAAAAGCTACACAGTTAAGAAAATATTGTCTTGTTCAGACGAAAACCGGCTCGTACCTCTATATTTCCTCATTTTTGTTTTATTTTGTTTTTTAAAAAAACAATGCTATTGGTCACCCTTTAAGCCTGTATGTGGGTTTTACAAATATTTAATGAATGAAAAGGATTTAAAAGAGCTTGTGACAAAACCTCGTAACTCCATTGGATCCTCAGACCCCATAAATCCGCCTCACCTCTGTAGTGAATGAAGTGCTGCAAGCAGTTTGGAGATCTCTGCTTTTTTGAAATGCAAAGGTAAATAAAGAGCTGATGTTTGCAAAAAAAAAAATGTAAAGTGCTTTCTTTGCTCAAGAAACACTATGTCTATAAAGGGTAATGTTTTATGTATTTGAAAAGCGGAGAACAGTCTTTGTCTGATATCTCCCGTCTAGTTGTAGCCAATATATACTTGTAGCCAGTATGCTATATAGAGGAAGTAAATATAGCCTTAATATGGGGGTGTTAATATTACATTATCAAATTTAACATAGCACAATTCGACTTGCTCTGGAACAAGTAATAGATTAATAGATTAACCAAAGATTGTCCTTTTTGATGTACCCAAAAAACAAAAACAACTTTATAACACAACAATAAATAACTCACAAAACCATCTCTCTTTAATACTACCATGTAGAGCAATATGATTTCCGCGATGCAGAAAACACGGATGAAATCACGGAATCCAGTCACAAATAGAACTCACTGTATAAAGCGGAACGTCACAGAATTTGGCCATTTTTGATGCTGTACAATGAATCAGATATCAATACGGACTACTGTGTGTGAGAATATAAAAGCTAAAAAAAGACTGCTATCGAAATTTGAAGTCTGTATGAATGAGCGCCGTATTTTCGTCTACTACTACACATACTGAAGCATGCGTGACGCTCACGATGATTTCAGTGTCTGCTGTCTCACTCACTATACACATGAACTTCATCTGCAGAGCTGCTCTTAGGGTCACTTTATGAACATTTCACCGTTTAATTTGATAAAACTATCGACATTTGTCGTATCATATACACAGGAAGTCAAAGGTCTTCACGACCCTGTCAAAATAAAAGTTTGGTATAACTTGAAATAACAGAAATATTGTACAATCGAGTATACTTTAATTAATAGAGATAAAAATAATAATAATAAACACCGTTTATTAAAACACAAACTCAGAGGTCTTCATTGAAATGACAGAAATTGCACAGTAAAAATGTAGCCTACTTATTATTATTAATTTAATTAAATAATTAAATTATTTGATTACATTTTAAACTAAATTGTTAGCTTTATGAACTGATTTGATTACAATTAATTTTTAATTGTCCTTATAATGTTTATATAATATATTCCCTATACTCCTGACAGTAAAATATGCCAAAATAAAGGTACAGTGCCAAAAAAACATACCATGAAACCGCCAGAATCTTAAAAAAAAAACGTGATAAAGATTTTTGGTCAAACCGCCCAGCACTATGTTTAACCACTATAAGAGCCAGTGGCAAATCCCTGAAGCACTGGCCGAGAAAAAGCTGTTCTTCAGTGCGTGCACAACCCCTGAACGGCCGCTGATGGCCTGGAGCTCGTATCTCCGAAAACGTCTAACATTTAGACATTTAAACGTGTTAAATGTAAGTCACATAATTCAGGTCTAAACAACTGCATTCTTGCGTAAAAACTCTTAAAACTACAGTTCGTGGTACAACAAGTGTAGTATTCGCAAAAATGACGGTGGATTTGCTCGGCAGCCATGACGGTCGCTTTAAGCGGAGTGATACAAATGGTGAAAAGGTAAGAGTGCTGTTATCACTAGAATATCGCACAGCTATCAGCCAATCAGATTCGAGAACCAGAAAAAACTTGTATAAATTATATTGTATTATATTATATTATATTATGTTATATTATTGTCACATTATTGGTGGCTATAATGAGCACACAATGACAAAGGAGTACAAACAAACAGTCTTTTAATAATAATTCCAATAGGAAACATGCAGGAGAACAGAATAAATCGACCACATCCAACATAAACGATAGCGGACAATGAACAGACAAAACTAAGGGTTTAAACAGGGATAGTAATCAAAATGTAGTACGAACAGGTGAAGGAACTAATTAACAACCAGGGAAACTGACCGGGAACTCCAGCAAAACGGAGCATTGCAATGACTGAAAATGAAACCAAAACATTTGTTATGTTATGTTATTAACATTGTCACGTTTTTATATTATAATGTAATATAAAGTAACTTCTTCTGTTTATTGATCTTTTGGTTTGGTTTCCAGATTCCCCGACTGTTCATATGAAGTCTGATCCTGTGTCTGTGAACTTGGGAAACACAGCTGACTTACTGTGTGTCGCTGATGCCAACCCCATCACCTCCAGTATGTTTTCGTGGAAGTGGATGGTGAGTGATGTCTTTGTCACTTCTATTTTTTTTCTTTCTCCCCCCTTTTTCTTTTGCTTATTCTCACCCTTTCCCGCTATATTGTCCTTTGTTAGCTGAGCCCACTCTCTATCTCTCTTTTTATCACCTCTATTTATCTCTCACATCTCTCCTCTTTGTATTTAACGCTCTCTTTCTCTTTGACTTCTCTTTTCTCGCTATGTGTCACAGCTACTCTGTTACAGAGGTGCTATATTTCACCCTTCTAACTACGACGATGTCTCACCTTTATGCTTAATACTTCTGGTCTGAATGGAGAAAAATAGCTTTCATTAAAACCTCCTTTCCAAAGGCCACATTTCTCAGTGTTAGCCGCAATTGTGGCCGTTTCCGACCATTTGTGCGTCTATAGTGCCCCATATTCTTAGTCAGTATATGTGATACCTCAAGCCGCCTCTCTTTCTGTTTGTTTTATGTGTGCATTTGGGGAAAATTGATGTTTGTATGAAGTTGTTCTCTACCTTAGGCTCTTTATAACTTTTTTTAGTTAGTTGTGAGTTTGTGGCTTTTTTATCTGTTCTACAGGTGTATGTGTGTGTAATTTACATATAGGGTGAAGAGGAAGTAGATGATCTAGGAGAGCAGAGTGAAGATGAAGGCACTGGTTTGTTAACTATATATGAAGTGACTCGTGACCGGGCAGGTTTTTACCAGTGTACAGCAGACAACGGCATAGCACCTTCAGGCAGTGTTGAAGGACAGCTCATCGTACGCTGTGAGTCCTATCAGTCACATCATGAAGTATGCTTTTCTTTTGTGTACCTTGAAAGTGAATGGGGACTGAAACTATCAAGCTCTAAAAATTAACAAAAAAACTGTCTAAAACTAACACTGCATATGACTTGTATGCTTGTACTATATGTTAGTGTAGGCTTCCGGGTTCTATGTCAGAATGCCAACTCATTATTGACCGGCTCCTGCGTCAGCATCACACGTGTCGTGCTGCTTACATAGACAGCATCGGCCAATACTGAGCTGGCATTCTGACATAGAACCCAGAAGCTTTCACTGTCTATACAATGTAAACAGCGTAGTAGATTGACAGGGGAGAAACGAAATTGTTGAATGAAGTCTTTATTTTTTTAGTTTTTGTGCACAAAAAGTGTTCTTGCCGCTTCATAACATTAAGGTTGAACCACTGTAGTCACGTCGACTGTTTTAACAGTGTCTTTAGTACCTTTCTGGACCTTGAATGTGGTGATTACGTTGATTTCTATGAGGGATAAAAAAAAAACTCTCAGATTTCATCAAAAATATCTTAAATGTGTTCCGAAGATGAACGAAGGTCTTACGGGTTTGAAACGACATGAGGGTGAGTGGAGTGGAGTGGAGTAATGAACTAATGATTCTAAAAATGCACAGGAGTAAATTACAATTTAAAATATATTAAAATAGAAAACCGTTATTTAAAATCACAAAAAAATTATTGTAATTTTATTCAAATAAATGCAGTTTTGATGAGCATAAGAAACTTTTTTCAGAAACAAAAAATATCTTACCGACCCCAAATGTTTGAACGGTATATTCAGTTTCTTGTAAATGAGTACTGGTCTTCAAAACACTTCCATGTTCCTCCAGTTGCTCCAGAGCTTCAGAAGGGGCCGCAGTGGAAGAAGGTGGCCAGCCGTGGGGATGGCAGCAATGATGCAAATGTGGTGTGTCAGGCACAAGGCGTTCCTCGTGTGCACTTCACCTGGGCAAAAAATGGATTCCCTTTGGACTTGGGCAACCCCAGGTTCGTCCACTGTTGACATTAGTATAGCTTCAACCAGCATTGGTTGTCAAGACCTGTTTTCTTGGGTTGGCTTATAGGCCAAAATGTGTGTACATCAGGGGTTAGGGTTAGGCTCTGGGGCTTAGGCTAGGTTTCTTTGCTTTGGCTCTTCTTTTTTCTGATCTTTCTCTCTTCTTTTTTCTAAAGTCTGTCTCTCTCTCTCTCTCTCTTCCTATCTCTCAGGTAACATTCTACATATATGCGGGGTACTATTAATGGTATAAGTTTGTATCATCTCATACACTATTTTCTGACTATTTTAAGTGTAACCATAACCAGATAATCATTAAACCCTTTTAATTACAAATGATGTGCTAACTAGTTTTGATCTAATATTAACTTTCAAGCGCTACCTATTGCAATACAATATCATCACAATATAGCAACGCTCTCCCACATATTTTGCTATTATAACTGCGCTTATTTCTGTCGTTGGTATAAGTAGCAGTAGGTGGTAATAGACAAGAAATGTATATTTTTATACCATCTTGCTGATAACGTTCCTTAGTCATTTGGCAACCCTGAAGCTTGAACAACTGTAGGCGACCACCCCTGTACTACGTCCTTTCATAAAGTTTTAAAAGGCACAAAATAATATCTTCTAAAAAGATAACAATAGAGTTAGGGTTTGGGTTAGTTAGCATGTAGAATTATAATTTGCCTAATGCAGCGGTTCCCAAAAGGGGGGTACGTGAGGTGACAGAGGGGGTACGCAAACAAAATGCCAAATGTTGCCGTTTATTTCATTCTTCCCCACCATAAAATAACATTAAAACCGACTATATATTTTCGAACAGGCACAATGCCGTAAATGCATGACTACATAAATACATCTAATCATCAAAATACCTTATCAGCGTCCATTTCCACATAAGCAGCATGCATATGGGTGCATATAGGTTGCGTGCAGAGTCTGCTGCCTGAGCAAATCGCGCTACATTACTGCCGTTCTCGACAATGTACCTGTAGATTTAGCACTTGAACAAATAGACTGGCACAAAAGGTGCATAGAGATCAATTTAAGATTTAAACTCTTGATACAAAACATACCTTTTTGTGAGTTCTTGTTTTTAATGTTGATAATGTTATACGAGCAAGAATGCAAATCTAAATATCCACACGATTGCAAATGTGATATTGATATTATACAACATTTCAACAAATAAAAGGGTAATATTAAGTGATGTTCTTCACAATATCGTCAGTATTTGCTCTGTTTTGCAACAAAATAGCTCCAACGAAAGCCACAGCACAACTACAACAACGGTGTTCCTTGAACGAATCTGCGGCTTTGAATGAATTGTTCGTGATTCAATGATTCATTCATAAATACAGCCACTTGCTTCGTTAAACGAACGACTCGATGACTTATGCATTATGACTTACCGCCATCCATTGGCGGTTTTGGTATTTAAAAGAATCACTTTTTCATCAAGTTTTATAATTGCATATTTTTCTAATGAACTTATTATTATTATTTAAAACATTATTAATGTTGTAAATGTATTTTTAAAGATAAAAAAAAAATGCACTGGAAAGTCAATTTAGGGGGCAAATATCATTCCTTAATGGAAAAGGTGAAATCTAAGAGAAAGAGAGGGGGTACGCAGAAGGGTGGTAAATGCCTCAGGGGGTACTCCACTCTAAAAAGTTTGGGAACCACTGTCCTAATGTATGATCAGTAGAAGTCAGTGGTGGGTTATCATTTAAATAGCACTCTCTCTCTCTCTCTCTCTCTCTCTCTCTCTCTCTTCAATTCAATTCAATTGAGCTTTATTGGCATGATTGTGGGATGGCACAATGTTGCCAAAGCAATAAATATGTAATAAATAAGTTATACAGGTATAGATAAATTAATTAATTAATAAAAGGAAAAAAAAAAAAAAAAACATATACATGGCTATATTGTATATATGTTTTCACATAACTTAACAAGTGGTAAAAATACAGGGTAAATAAATACAGAGAGCAGTAATGAGATTAAAAAAAAAAAAAAAGAAAGAAGAGGATTTAGTCTGTCAGGACACAGGCAGAGAGGTGAGTAAAACACAAGTTTATTAAACAGAGGCACGAGCGCAGGCAAACGGTGGATGCAGGTGAGTAATGGAACAGGCACTTATAAATGGTAACTTAGCTGGCTGAATAACAGGGTAATGTCTTTAGCAGATGCTGGTGAACACAGAGAACAGAGAACTGGAGACGGAAGACGACAGGATGGGTCTACCTTGACCCCGTGGAGCAGGGGCAGTCCGGATGTTCGGCATGGAATTGTGTGAGGAGCGAGGGATCAAGGATGTTGTGACGGTTGACCCAGGAACGTTCTTCTGGGCCATAGTCCTCCCAGTCGACGAGGTATTCTAGCTGTGGCCCCCTTCGACGGGAATCGAAGATCACCCGCACCGGGTAGATGGTCTCCTCTTCAGCGAGCTCGAGAGGAGGAGGTACCGCATCGCCACTGGGATCTGTGGAAGGAGAGGGCATGGGATCAATGTGGGGTTTCAACAGTGAGACATGGAATAAATGTGAGATGCGATACTGTGCTGGGAGATTGAGACAGTAGGTGACCTTGTTGAGCTGCCTCTGTATGGTGAATGGACCTATGTACCAGGGACTCAGCTTGCGGCAGGGCAGTCGGAAACGGATCCCTGTCCCCTTCTAGCCACGTTGGTAACGAGGAGTGGGGCCACTTCTGGCGTCGACATGCCTCTTGTGTCTCCGAACTGCCTGCTGGAGATGGACATGAGCTGAGTCCCACACTCTCTCGCTGTTGGAACCAGTGGTTAACAGCTGGAACCTCAGAGGTCTCACCCGACCAAGGGAAGAGAGGTGATTGGTAGCCCAGGATACATTGAAACGGGTGGGCCCAGTAGTGGTCTGCCGGAGGGAATTCTGGGCGTACTCCACCCAGGGTAGAAATTGGCTCCAGCTGTCCTGGTTCCGGTGGCAATACAACCTCAGGAATCTCCCGATCTCCTGGATCTTGCGCTCAGTCTGGCCGTTGGTCTGTGGGTGGTATCCAGACAACAGGCTGACAGACACTCTTAGGAGCTTGAAGAAGGCTTGCCACACACGGGAAATGAACTGAGGTCCACAGTCGGAGACAATGCCCTCTGGAAGGCCTAAATGTCTGAACACATTGTGGAACAGGGCTTCAGCGGCTTCAAATGCAGTGGGAAGGCCCTTCAGGGGTATAAGTTTACAGGCCTTGGAGAAACAGTCCACGATTACCAGCACGCAGGTGAAGTCATTAGATGGTGGTAAGTCTGTAATGAAGTCAATTCCAAGGTGTGACGCCGTGCACGAGATCAGCCGGGACTGTAGGTGAAGTGCTTGTGGATTACTGTTGCAGTGAGGATCGCACCACGTCGACCAAGGTGGCAAACGGGTCCGAGGTGCTCTGCATGAGGTCTGGTCTTCTGTCAGGACACAGACGGAGGCAGAGAGATGAGTGAAACACAAGTTTATTAAACAGAGGCACCAACACAGGCAGACGGTGGATGCAGGTGAGTAATGGAACAGGCACTTAGAAATGGTAACTTAGCTGGCTGAATAACAGGGTAATGTTACTTGTCAGCCCGTCTCTATACACAGGCTGTGGTCGCTCAAACGATACTTCGTCAGGAGCTTTCTCTGACGATAGTCTTTCATTTTGATTAAGTAAGGTGCTAATTATTCTCTATATGGTCTTTATTTTGTGAAAGTACTTCAAATTGTTTATTTGTGCTACTTTGATCTGGATGTATTCTTCCTGGGTTCTTTGACCTATTTCTTTAATCTTTGAGAGTTTTAATTGAATTGTTGGATTTAGTTGGTGTGTTTCCACAAGGGGTCATTCTCTGGGTGTCCTGCCCTGTATATAAGAGCGCAATGATGGTAGGCATCTGCCGGCGAGTCTGACAGACGGAACCAGAACTTCGCTGCTCTCTTCTGGATTTCAGATAGGAGAGGAAATCTGCCCAGTTCTGCCCTGCAACCCAGACTAGGGGCATTTCTGTGAAGACCCAAGATGTTTTTGCAGAACTCGAGGTGGAAAATTTCAACAGTGTTTTTGTCCCACGACAATTTTTGAATTTAAATAAAATTTGGGGCCCCAGATTTCACAGCCATACAAAAGAATGGCCTTGATGATGCTATCGAAAAGTTTAATGGTGGGTTGAATTTGAACCGTGATTTTCTTATACTGTAATAAGCCCTGCGTGCCCTATCGGTCAGATCTTTTATTGCCATCTCAAATTGTCCAGAAGCTGAGATTGTGAGACCCAAATAATTTTAATTTGTGCCATGATTAAGAAGTGTTCCCCCGATTGTAAAATTATATTTTTTTTTTTGTCAGTAAGGCAAGGGTTTTTTTTATTTTTCCATGTTAATTGGTAAGGCCCAGTCGCTACTGTACTGCACTAGAGAGGCAGTACAGTTTAACCTTCTGATCTGAAGATGGCAGATCCACTGACCTGTTCAGACTGAGGACTGTGTGAATGTGGTCTGATAACGGTAGCTGTGGCATCACTGTGAAATAATTTATTTTATTTTGGTCTATATCTGTGATGCTGTAATCTACTGTGCCGCTGCCTAAATGTGAGCAGTAGGTAAATCGACCCAGAGAATCACCCTTTGTTCTGCCATTAACTATATACAGTGGGGATTGAAAGTTTGGGCACCCCAACATTTGTATTAATGTGCATAAAGAAGCCAAGAAAAGATGGAAAAATCTCCAGAAGGCTTTAAATTATAGATTAGACATTCTTATAATATGTCAAAAAAGTTAGATTTTATTTCCATCATTTACACTTTCAAAATAACAGAAAACAAAAAAATGGCATCTGCAAAAGTTTGGGCACCCTGTAGAGTTAATACCTTGTACTGCCCCCTTTGGCAAGTATCACAGCTTGTAAACGCTTTTTGTAGCTAGCCAAGAGTCTTTCAATTCTTGTTTGAGGTACCTTCGCCCATTCTTCCTTACAAAAGTCTTCCAGTTCTTTAAGATTTCTGGGCTATCTGTCACGCACTGCTTTTTTTAAGGTCTATCCATAGATTTTCAATTATGTTGAGGTCAGGAGATTGTGAAGACCGTGGCAAAACCTTCAGTTTACGCCTCTTGATGTAATCCACTGTGGGTTTTGAGGTGTGTTTAGGATCATTGTCCATTTGTAGAAGCCATCCTCTCTTTAACTTCAGCTTTTTCACAGATGGCATCAAGTTAGCGTCCAAAATTTGCTGAAATTTTATTGAATTAATTTTTCCTTCTACTCGTGAAATGTTCCCTGTGCCACTGGCTGCAATACAACCTGAAAGCATGATTGATCCACCCCCATGCTTAACAGTTGGACAGAGGTTCATTTCATTAAATTCTGTGCCCTTTCTTCTCCAAACGTACCTTTGCTCATTCCGGCCCAAAAGTTCTATTTTAACCTCATGGGTCCACAGAACTTGTTTCCAAAACTTGTCTGTATGTTCATTTGCAAACTTCAAACGCTGATTTTTGTGGTGAGGACGTAAAAGAGGTTGTCATCTGATGACTCTTTCATGAAGACCATATTTGTACAAGTATCTCTTTATAGTGGAATAGTGTACCACAACTCCAGTGTCTGCCAGATCTTTCTGGAGGGATCGTGCAGTCAAACGTGGGTTTTGACTTGCTTTTCTCACAATTCTGCGAGCTGTTCTGTCTGATATTTTTCTTGGTCTTCCAGATCTTACTTTAACTTCCACTGTTCCTGATGACTGCCATTTCTTAATTACATTCCGAACAGAGGATATTGGCATCTGAAAACGCTTTGCTATCTTCTTATAGCCTTCTCCTGCTTTGTGAGCGTCAACTATTTTCAGTTTCAGTTTTCTAGACAACTGCTTAGAAGAACCCATGGTGCTGATTGTTGGGGCAAGGTCAGATGAGTCTGGGCATTTAAAACCTTTGAGATTGACATCACCTGGTCTTTCCAGATGATGATTGAGAACAATCCATGACACTGTCAGGTCTCAGCTTTCCAAAGGGGGCGGTGCATGCTATAAACTCTGCAGGGTGCCCAAACTTTTGCAGACGCCATTTTTTTGTTTTCTGTTATTTTGAAAGTGTAAATGATGGAAATAAAATCTAACTTTTTTTGACATATTATAAGAATGTCTAATCTGTAATTTGATGCCTTTTGGAGATTTTTCCATCTTTTCTTGGCTTCTTTATGCACATTAATACAAATTTTTACCTGGGGTGCCCAAACTTTCGATCCCCACTGTAAAGACCCAGGCTTTTGCAGAGCTGCAGGACTTGTTTTCCGTGTCTGTTAATTGTGTTGTCGTAATTCTGACGTGTTTTAGTACATAGTTTTTGTGGATGATTAAGTTAACTGTTTATATATTTGTCTCCATCTGAGCTGATGTAGTCCACTTCCTTCCCCATTCTAGCATTCAGATCCCCCATTAACATAACTGATCCTAGAGACTGAAAGTAAATGATCTCTGACTGTAGGGTTCTGAAGATGTCATCATTATAATAAGGTGACTCGTATGGGGGGATATATGTGGCACACAGGTACAGGTCCTCATCTAAACACAAAAGCTCTTTTTTTAAGTTTTATCCAAATATGTGTTTTCCCTTTTTTTTTATAGGTTGAATATAATACCACAGATGGTCTTTGAACCAAACAATGATTCCTCCTGAATCTCTTCCATTTTTAACATTAGGCTTTTTGATTGAGGGTATTCATAGCTCTCTGTAGTTTGAAGGAGTGCAGGTTTTGGAGTCTAAACGACTCCATGTCTCAAGTAAAATAATTATATGTGAACTATATACAGTTTTAACAAAATCAGGGTTAGTCATTTTCTCTCCAAAAGCTGAAGCGAACATCCCTTGAATATTATAACATGTTATTTTAAACGATGATTGAGAAATATTGTATTTACCAGAACAATGTATGAATTCATGACCAAATCATGTTTTAAAATATAGTTTAATCAATTAAAAAAGTAATATAGAGGATATATAGAAATTTAATGAGTGAATTAATTGTACAAATGTTAAATTTCTCTCATGATCACATACTTGTATGCATGTGGAATGTGTAATGATAGTGTTTAAGTTTGATTCATAATTATATGTGCATGTGTTTGTTTCATGTTTGTTTCCTGCGTTTTAGAGCTTGTAATGGTGGTGTTTGTTAGTGCTGTCAAAGCCACACTTCTATTATTGATATCCTCAATAATAGTCCTCAAAATTATCCTCAAACATTGTTTTTAATTCTTCTCTGTTTTGTTTTCCATCCATCCATCCATCCATCCATCCATCCATCCATCCATCCATCCATCCATCAAAATGTTAATTAAAATGAGAAATGTTTCTTGAGCATATTATAATGTGTGTGTGTGTGTGTGTGTGTACTGCAATCATTTGCATACCCATATGTGATTGGCCTTTTCTTTCTAACTATATAGGATTTGTTTCTTTGGCTTACTTGCAGAACTTTAATTTCCTTCAGGAAATGCAAAACAGTTTTGATTGTGCTTTAATATTGAATTTTACATATAAGTGTTTATGTGACCTTATACAGGTACGAGGAGAACACTGTGGTGACAGGTACCATCCACACCAGCGTTCTGACCGTCATAAACGTGAGTGCAGCGCTGGACTACGCCATTTTCACCTGCACTGCCCACAATAGCATGGGAGAAGACTCTCTAGACATCCAGCTCCTCAGCACCAGTACGTACAAACAGGAAGTGAGCGGTTTAATGCAAAGTTGGAATAGTCAGCCTTAGCTGCATGGTCAGGTCACCTTCTCTTGACCCCCACTGAAAGGTGAATGTGAATTAGCATAAATTTATGAATTAATAAAAGCATAATAAATGAAAACAAACAGCCACCGGTGTCTGGGTGTCGCATTTCTTATCTCCAACTCATAAACACATACAAAGATGATGAGCAGAGCCATGAAAGAGATTTCTGCTCTGCAATGAGATTTTGTTTTTTTCGACCTGAGCACCAATTGTGATATTAATTATTCAGTTGTGATAATCAACATCCGCTCTTGTCTGTCCCTTTATTTACAGAACAATTAGGTGGATCGATATGTCTACCTCTCTCTCACAATGACTGCCACCCTCTCTCATTGTAATACTAATGATGTTACTTTTTTATGTTGCAAACCACCTCTCCATTTCTGCACTCTCAGCATTGAGAGTTCCTCAGAGCATTATCATCAGAAAATTTATTTAAAAAAAATGCGCTCTTAATTACAGTTTGGAAACTCGTGGCTTAAAAATTACACAAACATTGTTAACACACTTATAATGGAGATTTGTACCAAGGTTGTTATACAAAAAAAATAAAAAAAGATGAAAGTTCTGAACATTTATCATAGACTGAAATGAAACAAAAAGTTATTTTAATTGTAAAAAAAAAAAAAAAAAATGTATAATGTATAATGTTCTCTACTGATTCCTTAAATGCCTAGTTCTGTCATTAATCTCTAGATGGCGCAGGCTGATGGGTCCTTAAAACAAACTGGTGATATTCATAGTGTTAACTACTTGGCACAAGCTGATTGATTCATGTCGCATCTGCAGCCAATGAGCTTGCTGCTCACAACATTTAAATGGCTGTTTAACATTCAATATAGCAGTTTGTAGCATGCTGTTAGAGTTCATTCCAAACCCTCCACCTTCCCCAGCTCCACCTGTATAGATCTATGGGTAATATATAGATCTGTGGGTAATTACAGTGGGTACGGAAAGTATTCAGACCCCCTTAAATTGTCCACTCTTTGTTATATTGCAGCCATTTGCGAAAATCATTAAAGTTATTTTTTTTTCCTCATTAATGTACACACAGCACCCCATATTGACAGAAAAACACAGAATTGTTGACATTTTTGTTGGCTCTGGCTGGGCCATTCAAGAACAGTCACGGAGTTGTTGTGAAGCCACTCCTTCATTATTTTAGCTGTGTGCTTAGGGTCATTGTCTTGTTGGAAGGTAAACCTTCGGCCCAGTCTGAGGTCCTGAGCACTCTGGAGAAGGTTTTCATCCAGGATATCCCTGTACTTGGCCGCATTCATCTTTCCCTCGATTGCAACCAGTCGTCCTGTCCCTGCAGCTGAAAAACACCCCCACAGCATGATGCTGCCACCACCATGCTTCACTGTTGGGACTGTATTGGACAGGTGATGAGCAGTGCCTGGTTTTCTCCACACATACCGCTTAGAATTAAGCAGAATTAATTCTATCTTGGTCTCATCAGACCAGAGAATCTTATTTCTCAGCATCTTGGAGTCCTTCAGGTGTTTTTTAGCAAACTCCATGCGGGCTTTCATGTGTCTTGCACTGAGGAGAGGCTTCCGTCGGGCCACTCTGCCATAAAGCCCCGACTGGTGGAGGGCTGCAGTGATGGTTGACTTTCTACAACTTTCTCCCATCTCCCGACTGCATCTCTGGAGCTCAGCCACAGTGATCTTTGGGTTCTTCTTTACCTCTTTCACCAAGGCTCTTCTCCCCCGATAGCTCAGTTTGGCCGGACGGCCAGCTCTAGGAAGGGTTCTGGTCGTCCCAAACGTCTTCCATTTAAGGATTATGGAGGCCACTGTGCTCTTAGGAACCTTAAGTGCAGCAGAATTTTTTTTTGTAACCTTGGCCAGATCTGTGCCTTGCCACAATTCTGTCTCTGAGCTCTTCAGGCAGTTCCTTTGACCTCATGATTCTCATTTGCTCTGACATGCACTGTGAGCTGTAAGGTCTTATATAGACAGGTGTGTGGCTTTCCTAATCAAGTCCAATCAGTATAATCAAACACAGCTGGACTCAAATGAAGGTATAGAACCATCTCGAGGATGATCAGAAGAAATGGACAGCATCTGAGTTAAATATATGAGTGTCACAGCAAAGGGTCTGAATACTTAGGACCATGTGATATTTCAGTTTTTCTTTTTTAATAAATTTAGCAAATGGCTGCAATATAACAAAGAGTGAAAAATTTAAGGGGGTCTGAATACTTTCCGTACCCACTGTGTATATATATATATATATATATACACAGTGGGTACGGAAAGTATTCAGACCCCCTTAAATTTTTACACACACACAGTCAAACCAAAAATTATTAAGACATTTTTTATATTTTTCATATATTTTTTCTAGTGGGTGCAGGACACTATAGTTCATTTATGTAAGTGAGAAGAGCAAAATAAAGTAAACTATGACATATTATACCCAAAAATTCTTCATATAGCCAGTAAAACTAATACAAATTTGGAACCAAAAATTATTCACCTGACCATGTTTTGCTTAAGTGTTATCAGACATAATTAAGATTATTTTTTTCTGACACAGTTTAACTGTGAGATCTTGTCATATTTTATTACCAATTTTTTAAACTATAGTGAATAAACTGTATTAATGAATGAAATGTTCAAGGTGTCTGAACAATTTTTGTTTTTACTGTATATGCTATTTGTGCAGCAGGAATATGTCTTGCATATGCACTGCAGCGTATCAGTGTATGTATTGGCAGTAGCAAATTCCTGTGCTTGCTCTGCAATAATATACAACAACAGCAATAGTCAACAGAAGCAGTGTAGCAGATCTGTTCCGCCAAGACCAAATACATAGACAATGTCATATCCATTACCATGCTAAATATCTTAAGAGAATTGTCATGATAGAACTATAATTACAAAAATTTGCCGATGTGGCAATTAGTCAAATTAATCGAAAATTTAATCACACATCAAAATTGGCAGAAAAATTACCCCCAAAAGATAATATAAAGTCATTATTGTGTTAAATGAGAAAAGCATCAAATAGACATTACAAAAAGTATCTTTAAAAAATTATACTACATAGATATTACAAATAAACTTTTAGGCTTCAACAGCCATGATGGTGAGTAAATAATGACAGGATTCATTTTTGGGTGAACTATACCTATACCTATACCTAATTGCAAAGAACCTAAAACTGCCAGTAGGTGGCGGTAAATGACTAAATGAGTAAGTCATCAAGTCATTGATTCATTCGATTTGTTCAAATGGCTGATTAATTCAGGAATTAAGTAAATGGCTCTCTTTATGAATGGGCCATTGAATCATTGGTTCACACGATTTGTTCAAAATGCGAATTCATTCAGAAACACAGCTGTATTGCCTGGAGACACACAATAGTAATATTTTCGTTGACAAAAACAAATACTGTGTCTACAAAATAACAACTGTATAATTTTATTACGTTATTTTTCCCCATAACTAATTAATTTAATTAATTCGTAAAATCAACAGACCTATATATAGTATATGTGTGTGTGCATATATATATATTGTCAAAAGTTTTGGGGCGTCTGCCTTTACATGCACATGAACTTTAAAGGATTAGTTCACTTTCAAATGGAAAATTACCCCAAGCTTTACTCACCCTCAAGCCATCCTAGATGTATATGGCTTTCTTCTTTCTGATGAACACAATCGGAGAAATATTAATACATTTCCTGACACGTCCGAGCTTTAAAATGGCAGTAAGCATTACCAAACGAGTATGACCTTAAGAAAGTGTATCCATTCATAACCATCTATCATAAACAAATTCCACATGGCTCCGGGGGGGTTAATAAAGGCCTTCTGAAGCGAAGCGATGAGTTTGTGTAAGAAAAAAAAATCATATTTAACAAGTTATGAAGTAAAATTTCTAGGTTCTGCCAGACCGCCTTCTGTATTCTACTTTACGTGGCCTACCACTTTGTGGCTGAGTTGCTGTTGTTTTGTTATGATACCACTAACAGTTGACCGTGGAATATTTAGTAGTAATCTCATGAATGGACTTATTGCACAGGTGGCAACCTATCACGGTACCACGCTTGAATTCACTGAGCTCCTGAGAGCAACCCATTCTTTCACAAATGTTTGTATAAGCAGTCTGCATGCCTAGGTGCTTGATTTTATACACCTGTGGCCATGGAAGTGATTGGAACACCTGAATTCAATGATTTGGAGGGGTGTCCCAATACTTTTGGCAATATAGTGTATATAATTGTATTTATATATTTATTTACGATTGTCAGTTCATTGTTGTACTCTCTTTCATTGCTCCCCCCCTCTCTCTCTCTCTCTCTCTCTCTCTCTGAGGTCTGTGGAATCGACTCAGACAGGCACGTTTAATGTTTATCATAAAAACCATGAAATACAATCCAATATCGCCTCTTTTTGTCCACACCTCCTTCTCTGTTTTTACTGCCGTGAATATTCATAATTAATCTGACACAGCGGTAATAAATTTTATGTGCTTCTTATCATCAGTCGACCGGCGAACGGATTTTTGCTCTCTGCTTTGCTATTTCAGATTGACCCCTTCATCCCCTCCCAAGAGAGCCAACAAGATAATTAAGCAGTTTCATAGTGAAGTGTATTGACACACATATCTCTTTCTGTCTGTACAGTAGCCTGTTAATTTCTTTCTCGTTGTCTCTCTGTCTTCCTACCCCTCTTAAATAAACATTCTCCGGGCAGTGCTATAAGTAGGCAGTAGTGTTTTTTTTCTTTCTTATTTTAATGAGCTTGTTTTCTTTCTACTTCTCTCTATGTCTTTCTCAGACCACCCCGATCCCCCATCAGACCTGAAGCTGCTCCGTGTCAACCATAACTCTGTGACTCTGGAATGGATGCCTGGGTTTGATGGTGGTTTGACACAGAACTTCCGTGTCAGGTGAAGTTGTCATAAATGCAGCTGTGAGGTGTCTAAAACATGGTGTTTGTTGTGGATATGTTTTATCTCTCCGTCTCTAGTGTGTCATAACACTGCACACATTTCAGTTGGCTGATATAAATGTTTATCTAAGTCTATGGCACCGTAATTTCTTTATGAATCCCTGATAGGAAAGGCAGGTGTTTGTACATATCACATTTCATAGTAATTCAGTCCTGTCTGGTCCAAAAGTTTGAGGCCATGTTGAAAGTGTGGGATTCAAAATCTGATTTAAATCTTTAAATACATAAATAATAAAGTCTAATTTAAATCTAACAACAAAAAAAAAAAAAAAAAAAAAAACAAGGAATAGTTTTAAAAATTTGGAAACAATGAAAACACCTCAGGGTTACATATGTATAGGTAACACAATGAGACACTGCATCATGCTGCTGACACTATAGGAACGCCATGATGCAGCATTAAAGTTCCTTCAAAAAAGAACATCTCAGGGTTACATATGTAACCCGGTTCCCTGAGAAGGGAACAAGACATGCCGTCATGCTGTTGATGCTATAGGAACGCCATGAAGCAGCGTCGAGTTCCCTCGAAAGGGAACATCTCAGGGTTACATATGTAACCCAGTCCCCTGAGAAGGGAACGAGACACTGTGTCATGGCGTTGGCGCTATGGGAACGTCATGGCGCAGTGTTGAGTTCCCTCGAAAGGGAACATCTCAGGGTTACATATGTAACCCAGTCCCCTGAGAAGGGAACGAGACACTGTGTCATGGCGTTGGCGCTATGGGAACGTCATGACGCAGTGTTGAGTTCCCTCAAAAGTGAGGGAAAATGAATTCATAAAATGAATAAGAAATGTCTGAGCACCTTGAATGCAGAAACTTTCATATTTCTTATTCATTAATTAGTTTCATGCTGGATCACATGATCATCAGGTTTTACACAAACTTGAGGAGTCATTAAAGTGTGACAAATTGAATATAAGAAATTCTGAAATTCCTGTTCCTTTTTTAATTCACCTTTTGACACAAATTATTAATGAAATGAATAATGAACTAATAATTGATACATTTATTCATATGTATTAAAAATCAAAGTAGAAAAATAGAAGCAATTTCATCAGTATTTGGACCCCATTGTATGAAAGTGAAATATCAAATCAATTAAGAACATTAAAATTAATAGAAATCAAAAATATAAAAAATGCATGAAAATAAATAATAATAAAAATAAAAGGACATCAATTTAAATAAATTGTTTTAAGTATATAGATTTTTTATGTTTCTTTACTTTTTTATATATAACTTTTTACTTGTATTTATGTGATAATAAATTTAGTAATAATAATAATAATAATAAAAGTAAAATTAGAAAAACAAAAGCATATCTAATAGTGGTCTCAGACTTTTGGACCCAAGTCAGGTGTCATTTAAGAACACAAGATGAATAAAGAATTAAAGAAAAACATAAGTTTAGTTTAAAATTTTATGAAAGTAAATAATAAAAAAGAAACATATGCAAGTATATAAACATTAGCATTTGTTTTATTGACAGGTACCAGTGGGCGGGATTGTTGAGTTTCATGTATGTGGACGTGTTTCCTCCGACAGCTACTGTGTATACAGTCACGGGCCTCAACCCTTCAACTGCGTACAACTTTTCGGTCAACGCTCTCAATACAATAGGAGAGAGCAGCTATGCAGACAACAACAAAATACTGACAGTCACCACTGCCGGTAAATTCAGCTCAGTCTGTCTAATAAAGCTTTCCTGACACATAAACAAAATTATTCGTCATTTGGGTTCCGACCACGGTGGGTTTTCTTGTAGGTTTAGATGCAGGCTTTACTTTCCACTGATTTGATGAGCCATTCATCAATCTGACCAATCACATCTCATTTGTAAGGCAAAGATCACGGCTGAGTCTCATGCAAATAAGCCGAATGGCTGAATGTCTACACCAATCAGTGCACCAGTGTGTTTTCTGAATGCATATTTCAGTCTGTATTTTACCCGGTGTGCGAAGGAGAGGGAGAAAAACAAAACCGTGTGATGTATGATAAATGATGATAAGCTACATTCCCTCGGCAAACATAATGAATTCTGCAATTGTAATGTCATAGCATTTGATTTGCAAAACAAATTAGTCATGAGCACAGGCAGCTGACGGAAGTACAGAAAACACAACATGGCTCTGCCACAGAGTTCACTGACAGTAGAACTGACAAACCTTAGTTATTTAATAGTTATAAGTTATTTAAAGGGAAATTTTACTCACTCTCATGTCATAAAGAAACCCATATTTTTCTCTCTTCCATGGAACACAAAAGGAGAATGTCCAAGGTTTTACATACAAAACCCCCCCCCCAAAACGTAGAGTGGCTGTCATGATTAAAAAAGGACAATAGCTTTCTGTGAAAAACAGACCAAAAGTCTCTTCTGCTCATAAAGGCTGCATTAATTTGATCAAAAATACATTAAAAAAACAGTAATATTGTGAAATATTATTTGAATTTAAAATATCCGTTTTCTATTTGAATATACTTAAAAATGTAATTTTATTAATTTATATGCATTTTCAGCATCAGTACATTCTTCTGTGTCACACGACCCTTCAGAAATCATTCTAATAAGCTGATGTATTGCTCAAGAAACTTTTATTATTATTATCAATGTATAATTTTTATAGTGCTTTTTTCCAAGATTCTTTGATGAATAGAAAATTCAAAGGCATTTTGAAATAGAAATGTTTTGTAACATTATAAATGTCTTTACCTTTGATGCACTTTTGATTAATTTAATGCACTTCTTCTTGCTGAAGAAAAGTATTAATTCCTTATTTACCCCAAACTTTTAAATATTAGTAAAGTATTTCTTTAAAATTGGATATGCATTAAATGTAAATTTTGTATCTTATTTAAAGAGTGAAAGCTGCAGTCCCCATTCACTGTAATTGCATGGAAATTACAGAAGCATTTTTGTCTGAACTGTCACTTTAAAGGGTTAGTTCACCCAAAAATGCCACACAAATTAATATCTTTTTGTTGAAGTCTGAGAGCTTTCTGTCCCTCCATAGAGATCCAACACAACTACCACTCTGAGATCAAGAAAGGTAGAAATGACATCATTAAAGTACTCCATGTCACTCCAGTGATTTAACCTCAATTTTATAAAGCGACATGAGTGCTTTGTTTGCGCAAAAAAAAAAAAAAAATTACCACTTTATTTACAAAATAATATTATCCAAGACATGTTCATGTCAGCTCTCGTGTGAACACAAAACATGCATAGTTGAGTGTTGAGTGCATTAAGTTGACGCGCATGTCTGAAAATAACATGTTTGTTTCGTGATGCTCTTGTGAACACTCGCATGTGTGTTGAGTTGACGCGCGAGTCTGAAAACAACACGCATGCGTCGTGAAGCTCTCGTGAACACTTGCACATGTGCGGTGAGTTGACGTGCGAGTCTGAAAACTACACGCATGCATTGTGATGCTCTTGTGAACACTCGCATGTGTGTTGAGTTGACGCGCGAGTCTGAAAACAACACGCATGCGTCATGATGCTCTTGTGAACACTTGCATGTGTGTTGAGTTGACGCGCGAGTCTGAAAACACATGTGCGGTGAGTTGACGTGCGAGTCTGAAAACAACACGCATGCGTCGTGATGCTCTCGTGAACACTCGCATGTGTGTTGAGTTGACGCGCGAGTCTGAAAACAACACGCATGCGTCGTGGTGCTCTTGTAAACACTCGCATGTGTGTTGAGTTGACGCACGAGTCTGTGTTGCCGCATGAGTCTGAAAACAACACGCATGCGTCGTAATGCTCTTGTGAACACTCGCATGTGTGTTGAGTTGACGCGCGAGTCTGAAAACAACATGCATGCGTCGTGGTGCTCTTGTGAACACTCGCATGTGTGGTGAGTTGACGCGCAAGTCTGAAAACAACACACATGCGTCGTGATGCTCTTGTGAACACTCATGTGTGTTGAGTTGATGCGCGAGTCTGAAAACAACACGCATGCGTTGTGATGCTTTTGTGAACACTCGCATGTGCGGTGAGTTGACGCGTGAGTCTGAAAACAACACGCATGCGTCGTGATGCTCTTGTGAACACGCACGTATATTATTGCAATATTTTTGCAAGTAAAGTGGTGAGTTTTATTTTTTTGCGCAAACAAAGCACTTGCGTCGCTTTATAAAATTGAGGCTAAACCACTTGGGTTACATTTAATGATGTCATTCCTACCTTTTTGGACCTTAAAAGTGGTAGTTATGTTGGATTTCTATGGAGGGACAGAAAGCTCTCAGACTTCATCAGAAAGATAATTTGTGTTCCGAAGATGAACGAAGGTCTTACGGATGTGGAACGACATGAGGATGAGTAATTAATGACAGAATTTTCATTTTTGGGTGAACTAACCCTTTAAGGATAAATAACAACTGATAGAACAGGTTAGTTTGTACAGTTTTCTCTAAAGCCCCAATCAAACAAATCCATGGTGTATGCTTTTGCTTGAAAAGCATTCAACAATAACTAGACTATGAAAAAAAAGCATTTGGCAGTTTCGTAGGTATATGTACTGCTTTCTGCATTCAATCACTTTATTTCAACTCACTTTAAGCCGTATGTAATTTAATGCAAATGAAAACAAGGGTGTGAGAGTACAGTCCATTCAAGTACCTCATTTCGTTTGTCAAATTAAATATGCCATTTACTCTGACACGAGTCTTTACATATTACAATGGCGCTTTTCAGGCTAGACTAAGTCTATAATCTTTGATTTTACACATTGGTACCTCTGTGCAATAGTGGAATTCATTATTTTCCACTTTATACTTGCCGTCCACTCTAATGGACTCTAATGCTGACTAGCGTTTTAGGTGCTACAACATGTTTTTACATAAATTGCAAACAAGAAAAATGCTTGAATCAATATTTGGTTTTGATTTTCTGATCTTAGACTCATGGTCAGAGCAGAACAAATTGACTGCAGTCTGTAACCTCTGCATTAAGGAATTTACCTTGTCTCTGTCTCGCTCTCAGATGCGGAGGAAGTTGACGACGGGGTCTCCCCAGCAGACAAGGACCCAGTACTTGCAGGTGCTGCATTTTCTCCTCCGGCTCACTGCAGCTGCTATTTATCAAATGTAGAAAAGGCCTGACACCCCAGAATTCAGATCAATTTCTCAGCTCGTACTTCAGTTTCCATGGCCTTTACCGGCCTGTTTCATGTGCTTTTATAAAGCCTTGGGGCTCAATGTTTTCTCTTCTGCGGTTTGGTGCAGTTTTGCTCAGGCTGAACGCTTTGGTGCTGTTTAATGGGACACAGTGGCAGTTATTGACCCTTGATTCGGGATACGGAATAAACTGACATTAGCTTGTGGCAAATTCGAGGTCCGCCTGATACTGCTTTGCATTTTGATTGGGTTTGTGTAGAAAAGATTCATTAGGGTTTTCAATTTCCTCAGTTCCTATGTCATCAGTTTGATCTGGGAATGATATACTGTGTGAGGGATTTTTTTTTTTCAGGGAGAGATTTATCAATGTCTCTTGTCTATGTGAATAAACTAGTTCATGCGGCATTGGAGGTATTTTCACGCGGCGAGGCATGACTCGAGCATGCCAAATCCGTATTCACACGTTCTCTTCTAGAAAACAGTGATATATAGAATAGCAAATCCAACAAGACAGTGATGCAGTTGTGGAAATTCAAACCATGACATCTTTCAACTTCATGGACATATATATGGAACAGCTGCCATTAATATATGTATCTTCTGCCCAAAAGTATTTGAATTTTTAAGTCATGCTTTAAAATGACAAAATATCTACCAAAGTAGCAAACAAATGATTCTCTAACTGAGTCAGGCTAACATATTTCTCAGCTGTTTTTGCAACTACCTTTAAGCAACTGGTGTCAGCGTGATTTTTAGTGGTTTTATTAAGTCTGTTCCTTTATAGGACTTTTGCACCAAAGCACTATTTGATTGGTATTCCTTAAAAATGTAAGTTACAATCAAAGTTATCATTGTTAACTAAAACTAAAACCATAGAAAAATGCATTTCTTGAAATAAAATAAAGAGCAACTGAATTAAAATAAAATATAAAGCAATTGTATATAAGCTACATTCTCATTTTTGTTTGATTTAAGTTGAAGTACTAAAATAATAATATAATTATAATATAATTATAAATAAAAAATAATTACTAAAACTTACTATTAATTTAATTAATAAAATTAATAAAAAATTAAAACAGAAAATATAAAAATTTAATTTAATTGAAAATATTAACAAAAACGATGTGTACCTCTGTGTTCCCGAGTATCTGTCCGTAACAGTATTATTATTATTTATTATTGTTAATAATATTGTTATTAATAGTTATAACAAAGTATTTGTTAATAATTAATTAATTGTATAACATAAAAAATATGCTGCACTTACAGACATTCCTGTCCAGACAGGTTTTAATTTGTCAGAAGTTAGCAATAAAATAAACCTATTTTGTGTTTAGCTTGAAAAGTCACTTGTCTATCCCTTTAAAAAAAAAAAAAAAAAAGTAGGTGCCTCCCAATTTGCGTACTTATGCACTATTCTATGACGTTTAAGTACAAATAGTGTGAGTAGTGCGTTCACACAGAAAATTCCAAAAAGAAAAAGTGCACTTTAGATACCCGGATGATGCACTAAATTAACGGAAAAAATGAAGTGTGGAATGTTGGACACTTCATGCACTCAGCAGTCGCAGCTTTTATTACGTTGCGGAAGGGGAGGGCAGATCAGACTCTGATGTTTAATGACAAAATAAACTTAAATTCATACACTACATGAATGAGTACATAGTATATAAGTGTATAGTGCGTCATTTGGGACGCAACTAGTGTATTTTTTTTTTTTTTTTTTTTTTTCTTTTAGTAACACTTGCTCCTCAACAGGTCGTGGTCTTCCTGTCTATGCTGTGGTGATCTTGGTTGTGGGTGGCCTCCTTTTACTCCTAAATCCATTGAGCTGCTTTCTATTGGCCAGATGGAAAAAAAGAGGGTGGAGCCTGAAAGGTAACCGACAGCGAAACTCCTTAGCATGTCACCGTTTCTACTTTGCACTGTTAGACAGCGTGTCCTAGACCGGTCGACTCTCAGCGACAGCACGCAGCGCAAAAGGGATGAACTGTCTGAATCCTAATATGACTTCTCACTTTTAAATCCATCTCTCTCTTTTTCTCTTATCTCGCTCACTGCCTCCTCAGCCATCTGCATCATCCCGCCATCTCTCCTTTCCACGGCAGCTGTCACTTCCTCCCTTCGTCTCTCCCCTTATCTCGCCCCTTTCCCTTTCGTCCTCTGTCATTCTCTCTCTCACTCACCCCATCTGTCTTTTTTTCGCCTCGCCCCTTCCTTCAAACTGTCAGGTGTCTTGTCTCTCCCCTCTCATCTCTCGCTCCTGATTTTTTCCTTTTCCTCTCTATTCATGAACCTGTCGTCCTCTCTTCTCGCTTTCAATTTGAACGGTCCTTTTTATCAGTTTATTAAAGCTACTGTCACAACACAATTTGTAAGGAGGAACCAATAATTGAAATGGCGCATGATGAATGTTCCGTACACAAACAATCTTGTGTTCCGTCTTTCTGGTGTTCTGGCTTTCCTTTCATTTGTCATGCTCTCCTTCCTGTGACCTTTGCCCTCTAACACCCCTCTCTCCTTTTTTTTTTTTTGCCTTTAGAAGCCACCAGGAGCATTTCACAGGAGACGAAAAGCGAGGAGCAGAGGTCAGTCATGTTAGCACTCTGAATCAAAGCTCTATTGCAAGTATGCCCACTCAGTCCTGACACTGAGGTGTCTTCACACTGAAAAAAAAGAGACAAACTAGTTTCTGATAAACATGTGACTGCAAAACATGTTGCTTTGATGCTAAGCTTGCCAGCACTTTGTTACTTGGTTGCTAGGTTGTTATTAGTCTCAGCCTCAGATGTCACGCCCACAGACTGTTGGCTGAACGTAATGCAAATGGCTCACTTAACTGGAAACACTTCAGGATTTCTGAAGTCGTCATTTGGTTAGTTGAGTTCTGCAGGATGTTCGGGAGACGTGTTGTATCGTGTTTTTTAATGGTCCGCCTGGAAACAAATGCCGTGACGCCAAACCTCCTCATGGAAAAAGAACGCCGTCATGTTTACACGTCGACTTTGACAATGAATGCTTACCAGGATCAACTTAATGCTGGATTTTCAAAAGTATGTGAAGTTTGCGGCTCGCAGGCCAATAAAAGCTGCGATAGAGTCCAGACCTTCTGCCGTCAGTCTGAAGGTCTGGCTACGTTAGGCTAGGTTATTTACTGCCAAAGTGTAATACTTGGGATCAGGAGTGTGAACAAACCCCTACACCATAATATGAGCAATAGTAATGGTGATGTGTGCCTTAGAAAGCTGCACTAACAAGCAAGACCAGCATGCTGTGATGGCTCGAAGGCATTCAGAACAACTTCTGCCTGTCTAGATCCTTTCAGCTTCCAGTGGCTATTGAAGCCCTCCAGACAGTGTATAGAAACGCTGCTTAGCTTGCATCTCCATAAATAGACTCCAGAGAAGTACAGCCTACAGGTGACGGAGTCATGAGCTACAAAAAAAAAAAAAAAAGGCAGAATAGACTAACATTTTGGAGTTGTAGTTGAATATTAAAAAAGAGAAACCTAAGTCTTAAGTGCATGTAACTTTAACGGTGCACAATTATTTATATTTTTTTCTTCAAAATGAACACCAATTATACACCACCAACCCTTCTTCCAAAACATGTTTTTGTCTTACCCTGATTCACTATGTAAGACCTGACCAGGTGGTTTTCATGCGAAATTGTGTACTTCTGTCGCTCGTCCGTGTGTGTCTCATCATAGCCGTATATAAAGAAAAGTTAGGCTACTTTGAAGTGTGTGGACGTAGCATAGGTTGTCACAACGAGTGAGAAAGGTTGTCATGGAGCAGCTAAATCTCCAACTTCCAGGAAATTAACCATTTTAAATAAACACAGAACAAAGGAGAGTCTGCTGGCAAAAAAGAGAACTTGACAGCTCATAATAAAACAAGAATCAACATTTGCTTGGCTTTGCAGAGATAGCGAGAACTGAGGGATTTGAAATGTTGTAGAAGCTATGCAGAGATGGTGTGTTTAATACTCAACAGGTGAGTAAGGTATTTTATTGAACAGATAAATTGCCATATGTAGCTCTCTAACAGAGCTCATTGTAAAGCATTATTTATTGTGAAGGTTCATTTCATTATGGTTGTTGCAGCGCTGTGCTGGAATTTATTTTTAAGGAAGAACCGTGTCTATTAATGGGTAAAGCTATAGTAAGGTCTTCAGCTAGTCAGCTTGAAATCCTTTTCATCTGAACTGTTTTTATCTCAAGCCTAGTAGTGAATGTTTTATGAGCAGTCACTTCATCCGCACAGTCACGCAGAGCCAAAGCACAACCAAAACCATGTTCTTCCGCAAAATGTATGCAGTTTTGTTTTTTTAACCGCTAGAGGGCCAAAAGTTACATAAGGTACCTTTTAAATGGAACAGAAAATGACATTTGTAAAGCAGCAAATATCCCAGGATATTCACTGAGAAATTTTATATATAATGTCTCTCTCTCTGTCTCTCTCTCTCTCTCTCTCTGTCTCTCTCTCTCTCTCTCTCTCTCTCTCTGTCTCTCTCTCTCTCTCTGTATGTATGTATGTATGTATGTGATAGAGATATAGAGATGGATGATGAGAGAGATATAGAGATAAGAGATGGATGGATGACGAGAGAGATATAGAGATATAGAGATGGATGGATGATGAGAGAGATATAGAGATGGATGGATGACGAGAGAGATATAGAGATGGATGGATGACGGAGAGAGATATAGAGATGGATGGATGACGAGATATAGGAATTAGGGATAGGGATTATTAATAGGGATTTTCATAAAATTAACAAAAATCTAACTTTTCATTGAAAGAAAAGATTTGAAAGTGGGGGGAAAATCACATTATGAAATGTTTTTCTCCAAAACACGTTGACCACGATTATTGGCACCCCTAGAATTTTTTTTTTTTTTTTTTTTTTTTTTTTATGAGTAAAATATCTCTGAAGTATATTCCCATTCATATTTACTTTTTTTTTTTTTTTTTAAAGCACACCAGGGTGATTATTAACATGAAATTGTACAGCCATGACTTCCTGTTCCACAGGAGTATAAACATGAGGAAACACAAAGGCCAAATTCCCTTAATCATTCATCACAATGAGAAAAACCAAAGAATATAGGTTTGTTGTTACAAATCTGCTTGGAAGAGGACGTGTGTCTATATCGTCCTAATGCGTGGTGAGGAGGAAAGTTTGAGTGGCCAAAGACTCTCCAAGGATCACCGTTGGAGAATTGCAGAGATTAATTGAGTCTTGAGTCTCAGAAAGCCTAAAATAATTATCAAACAGCATCTACATGTTTTGGAGGGTTTCAAGAAAAATTCTCCGCTCTCATCCAGAAACAATCTCCAGCATATTCAGTTCGGATTCAGTTCAATTAAAACGGAACTGGCTTCTATGATAAGATCAAAAAAAAAAAAAAAAAAAAAAGAGCTTTTTGGCA
This sequence comes from Elopichthys bambusa, assembly GCA_037101425.1. NCBI lineage: Eukaryota > Metazoa > Chordata > Actinopteri > Cypriniformes > Xenocyprididae > Elopichthys > Elopichthys bambusa. The sequence goes on from CM074444.1 coordinate 10,122,469, forward strand.
TCAAACCCACCAGATGGGTTTGGTGCACATATGGATAAAAAGTACCCCATGCCCACAGTTAAATATACTGCTGGATCTTTAATGCTGTGGGCTTATTTTTCTGCTGGAGGTCCTGAACATCTTGTTCAGATACATGGTATCATGGATTCTAGCAAATACCAACAGACAAAAAAATAATGGGCCGTGGTTGGATCTTCCATCAGGACAGTGATCCAAAACAAACTGTAGCCCAAACCAACACAAAAATGTGTCACTAAGCACAAAATAAAGCTTCTGCCATGACCATCCCATCCCTGACCTGAACCCTAAAAAAAATGAGTGAAGTGAACTGAAGAGAAGAAGCACCAACATGGAGCTGGAAATTTGAAGGATCTGTAGAGATTCTGCATAAATACATATATTAGGGGTGTAACGGTTCACAGAAGTCACAGTTTGGTACGTAAATCGGTTTTGGCGTCACGGTTCGGTATGATTTCGGTACAATAGAAAAAATGGTATCACTCTAGTTTAGGGTCCACTGCTCTTTATTAACTATTAACTATGACTTGTGCCTCAATAAAAACCTAATTACTGCTTATTAATAGATAGTAAGGTAGTGAAGTAAACAGCCAATGTCCTATTAATATGCATGCTAATAAGCAACTAGTTAATAGTGAGAATTGGACCCTACCAGTGTTCCTTTGAACAAATCCAAAATGCTGGGTTTCTTTAATTTTATTTTTAACAGACAGTAGTGCAAATCCTAGTTTGTTCCACCTAGCGGCATTTAGTCCCCTAGTTGGTACAGTATAGCGTCCTATACTGTATTAAGCATTAAGCACTAAGCAGTAAACAAAATGCACTCTTGTATAGGTCATATTTTTTGCATGGCTGATAAAAAAACAAAAGGTATTTGGTCACAATCAGCTACAAAACTGAAAAGCATCTTGTTATAAAAGTACAAAATAAATAGAATAATGAAAAATAAAACTACAATTTGCTCCACTTAAACTATATTTAAACATTCAAAGATTAACCCCAACCCTCCTATACTTAATTTTCCGCATTCCACAGTTAAGTGCGCAAACCTACACATTCGACTCGTGCGCACAAACTAGTGGACTTTGGTTTCAAGTGCTCAAGTCATTTGCATATGCGGCATTCTTCTTCTGCTATTTTTCCTGTTGTGGCGGTTAGCAAATAGCGTTGTATTACTGCGCACGCCCCCTTCTGGATTAGAGTATGGATTGTCCATAACTGACTGTATTCATTGTCTGATTGCATGCACCGAACCATGACGTTCGCACATACGGTTCGAGATGAATACATCATGTACCGTTACACCCCTAATAAATATATACACACACACAAATAGATGATTCTGTGTATATATACAACATGCATTAAGAAAGTAAATGTTGTAATTTAAACCTTTTAATAATTTGCCTTTAAATGTTCAATTTTCCAGACATCTATGAACTGCTTTTTGGAAAATTCTCCCTGGTTGCAGAAGTTTTTTTATTCTTGTCTAGTTTTCTAACTTGCACTTGTGATTTGTGAATGTGAAGTTTCTGTTTCTGCAGGTCCACGTCGAGCAGCTCAACACGCTATGCGAGCAGAGAGCTTATCAACGCCTCGGCACAGCGAACGCTCCTCATCGACAGCAGCTCCGAGCCCGACGGCAGCGTCTATGAGAGCTACGGACGGGTACTGGACACTCACGCAGTCTGTTCAGGCTTTCCAATAAAAAGGGCTGTTCTAGAAAAACGTTCAGATAAAAATACATGAAAGGACTGTTTGCTGTCTTGTAATGAAAAAGATCCCACCTGAATTCACAAACAATATTTATTGCTACTGAAGTTGTCCTTTCTTTTTCCTTTCCCAACATCTCAATAGCAGGAGAATTCTCATTATTACTACAGTCCTGCGCTGTATACTCACTTTGAAGGCCCCGAGGATCATGGTGAGACTACGTTTAATGTGGTTATACACTTAATGGGGATTTTAAAGCTTAACTTTTGACATTTTTTTAGGTTCAAATCTTGTCTTTGTCCTGATCCCTTTCCCAAATAACTTCTTGCCTATTTAACAAAAATCCCCTGAATAAACTCCAGATATTTACTTCTACAGTCACTGTCACAATGTTAGGGTGTTGTAGGTGAGGCATTGCTATGCGACTGCTAATCTTAAAATGTTTTTAGTACATTGCTATGCAGTTGCTAGGGTGTTCTGAGTGTCTGTAGCCCATCGCTATGCAGTTGCTAGGGTGTTCTCAGTGTATGCAGTTACTAGGGTGTTCTGGGTGTTTATAGCCCATCACTATGCAGTTGCTAGGGTGTTCTGGATGTTTGTAGCCCACTGCTAAGCAGTTGTTAGGGTGTTATCACTATGCAGTTGCTAGGATATTCTGAGTGTCTGTAGCCCATCACTTTGCAGTTACTAGGGTGTTGAGTGTTTGTAGCCCATCGCTATGCAGTTGCTAGGGTGTTGAGTGTTTGTAGCCCATCGGTATGCAGTTGTTAGGGTGTTATCACTATGCAGTTGCTAGGGTATTCTGAGTGTCTGTAGCCTATCACTTTGCAGTTACTAGGGTGTTGAGTGTTTGTAGCCCATCGCTATGCAGTTGCTAGGGTGTTGAGTGTTTGTAGCCCATCGGTATGCAGTTGTTAGGGTGTTATCACTTTGCAGTTACTAGGGTGTTGAGTGTTTGTAGCCCATCGCTATGCAGTTGCTAGGGTGTTCTCAGTGTATGCAGTTACTAGGGTGTTCTGGGTGTTTATAGCCCATCACTATGCAGTTGCTAGGGTGTTCTGGATGTTTGTAGCCCACTGCTAAGCAGTTGTTAGGGTGTTATCACTATGCAGTTGCTAGGATATTCTGAGTGTCTGTAGCCTATCACTTTGCAGTTACTAGGGTGTTGAGTGTTTGTAGCCCATCGCTATGCAGTTGCTAGGGTGTTGAGTGTTTGTAGCCCATCGCTATGCAGTTGCTAGGGTGTTCTCAGTGTATGCAGTTACTAGGGTGTTCTGAGTGTTTATAGCCTATCACTTTGCAGTTACTAGGGTGTTGAGTGTTTGTAGCCCATCGCTATGCAGTTGCTAGGGTGTTGAGTGTTTGTAGCCCATCGGTATGCAGTTGTTAGGGTGTTATCACTATGCAGTTGCTAGGGTATTCTGAGTGTCTGTAGCCTATCACTTTGCAGTTACTAGGGTGTTGAGTGTTTGTAGCCCATCGCTATGCAGTTGCTAGGGTGTTGAGTGTTTGTAGCCCATCGGTATGCAGTTGTTAGGGTGTTATCACTTTGCAGTTACTAGGGTGTTGAGTGTTTGTAGCCCATCGCTATGCAGTTGCTAGGGTGTTCTCAGTGTATGCAGTTACTAGGGTGTTGAGTGTTTGTAGCCCATCGCTATGCAGTTGCTAGGGTGTTGAGTGTTTGTAGCCCATCGGTATGCAGTTGTTAGGGTGTTATCACTATGCAGTTGCTAGGGTATTCTGAGTGTCTGTAGCCCATCACTTTGCAGTTACTAGGGTGTTGAGTGTTTGTAGCCCATCGCTATGCAGTTGCTAGGGTGTTGAGTGTTTGTAGCCCATCGGTATGCAGTTGTTAGGGTGTTATCACTATGCAGTTGCTAGGGTATTCTGAGTGTCTGTAGCCTATCACTTTGCAGTTACTAGGGTGTTGAGTGTTTGTAGCCCATCGCTATGCAGTTGCTAGGGTGTTGAGTGTTTGTAGCCCATCGCTATGCAGTTGCTAGGGTGTTGAGTGTTTGTAGCCCATCGGTATGCAGTTGTTTGGGTGTTATCACTATGCAGTTGCTAGGGTATTCTGAGTGGTTGTAGCCCATTGCTATGCAGTGTTTGTGTGTCCCTAGATACTGTATGACTAGAGCTGCTCTTTCAATGCAAGTTTGTGGGATTTGTTCACCTATTTTATCATCTGCCAGTCAAAATCACTTAGAAAACTAATAGTTTATCTCTCCTCAACAAGCCACATGGTATCATTCATGCCTATTGCACAAGCAGCATTTAACCCGTTTAATAGTCAGTTAGGGATCTGATCAAACCTAAGTATGAGTAATAGTAATAGTGATCCTTGCCTTAGCAGACATAACTAAGAAATATATTCTTGCTCTCTGAATGTGTGAAGGGAGGCATTTTAAATCACTTCATCACCGAAGTTTTCTGCTTTTAAAAGCTCTTTTGTTTTTATGCAAAGTGAGTATTCAGTATTTGAGCAAACCCCCCTAGTGACAGTTGTTTTCGGATTAGTTAACAATTAAAACGTTTTTGCAACTTGAAGGTACACGGCTGAAGTATTGATGTGCTGAGTTTCCTTCCCTCCAGATGGCAGACACGGCACAAGCCCTCTCGCTCATGACTATGAGGAGGTGACAGGCTGGGGGACATACCAGGATCTGCAGGGCTACTCACTGCTGCCCCCTGCTGCCCACTCTGATCCACAAGCACACTTCACATATCATGAGGTTGGTGTGAACCAACAACCAGCTGGAAAGATGCACTTAATGCCAAATGTGTGATCGCTAATTTACAACTATGCATTTCATATCTAAATTCCCAGTTTTATTTCAAAGGATACATGATATACAGAAGCTCTGAATTATGGTATTGCACAGTAGTGGTGCAATAGTTTTTATATAATAGATTCTGTCAGATTGCTGTTTCTCTTTTGTTTATAGCTGTCGTTTTTTTCCACCTTTTTCCACAGGGAACGGTATACGGTAAAGCTGATGTGGACGTAACAGCCGGAGTTTATGATTCTATGGCGTACAGACGCAGGAGAGACACGGACTTGCCTTTTGAGCTCAGAGGGGAGCTTGTTTAATAAGAGTGGGGCTGGTGAATACGCTAGTCTAGACCAGCTCTATCCTGAGACTGGCTTGGGTTCATGAGTTATAAAACATGTTTCCTTTTACTTTTTCCTATTATTTGTCTAAAATATGTTCTCTTGTTACATTTTTAGGCCCTAAATGTTTAATTTGTTCAATAAATATTTAATTTGTTTTAAATTTGGTCCAAATCAGATTTTTTTTTGTTGTTTTAGATCTGCTAGTTCCATACTGTATGCCCACCTTTTAAAACATCAAACAGGGTTTCCGAACACTCCTCATTTCTGTCATTGTTTGGACAAACAGATAGCCCTGTCCCCAAACTTACACCATTGGGTTCTCGCAAATCATCCAACGAATATCTGTCTTATACACTACTGTTCAAAAGTTTGTTGTCTTGGTTCACTTATGCTCAACAAGACCATATATTTACCATATATTCACCATATATTTAATCAAAAATACAGAAAAAAACTAATATTGTGAAATTATTACGATTTAAAATCTTTTTTTTTTCTATCTGAATATACTTTTAACTGTAACTTATTCATGTGATGCAAAGCTGATTTTTTTATTTTTTTTTTTAATTAAACTGAATTATTTTTATTTATTTATTTTTTTTTTAATTTCTGTTTTCAAAAAATGTCTCTGCTGTTAGGCCTGGGTGTAGAGGAAAATATTTTAGCACGAACTATATAAATGGACTAATTTTTAAATGTTCGTATAAATTACAACAGCAATAACAATGTGCAATTACAAGCTACTCTAGTAATTGCATATTAGCTCATTAATTTGTATTACTAAGAAACTGATTATGTATTAGTTACAAAGTGTGACCCTTGTCTGTAGTTTAATATGTAGCTTTCTGAGGCCTATAACATTTACTAAGTGTTCTCATCATCTACCTTCAGTAATAAAAAAAAAAAAAAAAAACCCTGATAAGAACACGTTATTTAATGCAGCTTTTTTTGCAGATGAGGTACTATCAAACCTCCTATTATTTATTCTGAGCTTAATCGTTTTTCCTGATGGCATGCTTTCCTCTTGGGATTCTTGGAAAGCGTAGAGCTTTGTCCCTAGAGAAAGTCTTGAATGTGAGAACAAGGATAAAAGTCTCAAATCCTTGAGTCTGCGGAAGCTGACAACAATAACTTCATCAACAACCGCCTTTTTTCGACACATGTTTGTGTTATCATGTATATGTCAACACAATGAGTTAAATAGGGAAACTAGGCAAAGGGTACATTTCTTATTAGCCTGAGAAGAAATCATTGGCTTGGAAAAAAAGAAAAAAAAGGTTGCCTTGAAGAAACAAGGCAAAAAAACTCCTGATATCAATTATTTATCCTCATGTCATTTCAAAAGCATAATTCTTTTTTTTTCTGTGAAACACTAGATGTTTTGCAGAACGTTCATGCTGCACTTCTTCATAAAATGGAATAAAGGGCTGTCAAGCTCCAAAGACTTAAAATTCAGCATATACTGAGTCCGTTTACATGACACCATTTTCAACAAAAAACTGGAAACTTTTTTGTGTTTTGGCCGTTCATTTACATGACAACAGTGTTTTGGGTGCCTGGAAATGCAAACTTTTGAAAATGGGTTTCAAAGTGCAAAAATTATAACTACCTTAATATTTTACTTAAATGATTGTCTGAGTTGGGCATACCAAAAAGAAATGACTAAAAATCCAACAGTTCATTTGACATATTTAAGTTTTTGTAGCAAAAAAAAAAAAAAAGGTATTTGACCAACAGATTATATTTTTAAGATATACTTAATATTTGTATTAAATTTGAATTAAAATATTTGAGAATGGAGAAATTATACTGACCAGTTTCAAGGACTACAATTATCAATATCTTTAACAACAAATTAAGAAACTATAAGTATAAGAATATATACCTATAAAATAAGAAACAAATTAAGGAAAAAATGAACTATCACGCTCAAAGAGAGGAAAATTTGATTTTCCCTGAGTGCTTTGATACAGACTTTTGCACAAAATGAATATAGAAGGAGATCCGTTAATGTTTAATGTTCTGTTCTGTTACCGTTTTGGGGGGTTACCATTGTGGACCAAGTTCATCATAGTTTAGGCTTTCGAATCACATGGCCTACTTTTGTGCTTTTTTGTTCCTTTTTCTCTATCTACCTTTGTTTTATGGAAAAGAGTGGCTTTTAGATTAAACATCTTCTTTGTGTTCCACTTAAGAAAGAAAGTCATACCGGTTAGGGCATTTCTGGGTGAACTGCTCCTTTAAAATTCATCTTGTTTCTTCTGTCTGCTTTGCTGGATGCTTTCAACTAAGCTGGCTTCTCAAGAGTGGATGGTAAATTACAGGTTGGGAAGGATGCCAGTGCTTCCGTATATTGGCATAACAGCTTGTTTAATTGTAAATCAAAGGTAGTCTATAACCCATTGTCTTCTGCAGCTCTAATTTCTGAGATTTTATTGGTGTCATTTGGCACGAGAACTAACACTGCAATCTCCCTCCCTTTTCCTCTGATGCTCCTTTAATGCTGATATTCGCCTTCTTGTTCATTGTGCCCGGGCCGTGACCCTCCGCCCTGGTGCCGCCGTGACAGGGAGCAGACTTCCAACGCTGCTAATATGAAAACAACTGTTCAGACACCTGGCTTGAGGTAGGCCGATCTCATCTCCTGTCCTCTCTTCTGTGTACCCACAATCCACTTGCCCTGTTGACCGGTTCACCAGCCATGTCAAACGCCTCAAGCAGCCACAATGTCTGGAGATGGAAAGTTATTGTTGCCATAGTTACTACCCCTTTCCACCACGTTTAATGTCGTCTATCTTGCAGGTGCTTTATGGTGAAGGAAATACCTGCATTTTTAGTATTCTATGATATTTCAGAGCATTTGGGCATTTAGTTGTTTTTCTTAAACTTTATTGCTTAGATTGGAATGAGGCCATCAGTGATTATCTTTAGCTTTCAAGCGGATGTGATTTCACCTGGAAAAAAAAGTTTTTTATGCCTTTTCTTCTCATTCCCCTCTATAAAACTCAGATCAATAAACCACAGTCTTACAACCGTTTCAACAAAGGTAGGCTATGCAAATGAAGGCTGAGGTGTTGATTACGTCGAGTAGTACAGCAGAATATTAAAAGAAATGTTATTCAGCTGTATACATTTATTGTACAATTTTCCGCTTAGTATTCAACACACGGTTTCTCCATGTATACAACTGTATATCGACATACAGCGTAAGCCTGTATATCCAAAGGTTCATAAATTCAGGTGTAAATTAATCACAGGTACTGTTTATATGTACTGTAGCTGTTCGTGAGTAAAGTGTGCGAGAGGCAACAGTTGCAATCCAACAATCTTGATTATGCTTGATTAATAGGATAAAAGACATATGCGGTATAACCAAATTTAATTTCATATTAAACAGAAAATTAGTTTTCAATGTGATTGCAGGCAGGCAGACAAAGGCAGGAGGTACACGTTCAAAAACATTACTATATATCCAAGACAGGCAGGCAGGCAATGCAAACACTAAACTTTACCGTGACTGGACAAAGAGTGCAGGACAGGAAACAACTTAAGTAGTGACACAGAAGATTAACTCAAATGACGAACAGCTGATGATGATGATTAGTGTCCATGGTGACAGATTGCGGCGGGAACATACACTATATTGCCAAACGTTTTGGGACGCCTGCCTTTACGTGCACATGAACTTTAATGACATACCATTCTTAATCCGTAGGGTTTAATATGGGGTTGGCCCACCCTTTGCAGCTATTACAGCCTCAACTCTTCTGGGAAAGCTTTCCACAAGGTTTAGGAGTGTGTTTATGGGAATTTTTGACCATTCTTCTAGAAGCGCATTTGTGAGGTCAGGCACTGATGTTGGACGAAAAGGCCTGGCTCACAGTCTCCGCTCTGATTCATCCTAAAGGTGTTGTATCGGGTTGCAGGCCAGTCAAGTTCCTCCACACCAAACTCGCTCATCCATGTCTTTATGGACCTTTGTGCGTTGGTGCACATTTATGTTGGAACAGGAAGGGGCCATCCCCAAACTGTTCCCAAAAAGTTGAAATTGTCCAAAATGTCTTGGTATGCTGAAGCATTAAGAGTTCCTTTCACTGGAACAAAGGGGCCAAGCCCAACCCCTGAAAAACAACCCCACACCATAACCCCCCCTCCACCAAACATTACACTTGGCACAATGCAGTCAGGTAAGTATTGTTCTCCTGGCAACCGCCAAACCCAGACTCGTCCATCAGATTGCCAGACAGAGAAGCATGATTCGTCACTCCAGAAAACACGTTTCCACTGCTCTAGAGTCCAGTGGCAGCGTGCTTTACACCACTGCATCCGACGCTTTGCATTGCACTTGGTGATGTAAGGCTTGGATGCAGCTGCTCGGCCATCGAAAACCCATTCCATGAAGCTCTCTACGCACTGTTCTTGAGCTAATCTGAAGGCCACACAGAGTTTGGAGATCTGTAGCTATTGACTCTAAAGAAAGTCGGCGACTTCTGCGCACTGTTTGCCTTAGCATACGCTGACCCTGCTCTGTGATTTTATGTGGCTAAGTTGCTGTTGTTCCCAATTGCTTCCACTTTGTTATAATACCACTGACAGTTGACTGTGGAATATTTAGTAGTGAGGAAATTTCACGAATCGACTTATTGCACAAGTGGCAACCTATCACGATACCACGCTTGAATTCACTGAGCTCCTGAGAGCGACCCATTCTTTCACAAATGTTTGTAGAAGCAATCTGCATGCCTAGGTGCTTGATTTTATACACCTGTGGCCATGGAAGTGATTGGATAACCTAAATTCAATGATTTGGAGGGGTGTCCCAATACTTTTGGCAATATAGTGTAGAACAAAGAAACACATATGATCAATGATAACAAACTGAGTTCCGAGGCCGGAGGCGGAGCCGCAAAATCCTCTCGCACTGACGCTGCTGGTGGTGACATGACCTGGTCTGTGAACTTCCGGCAGTTATTTCTTTTAATACATTGTATGTTTAGATATTCATACTTAAAAAAAAAAAAAAAAACTTTGCTGGTGGGGAAAGAGTTAACTGGGGAGAGTTTGGTTAACAGAGCATTAGCCAAACATATATTACAGTACATGAAACACCATCTCTTGCTCATATTTCTTAAATTATACACTATGTTCTTCTTTTGTAATCCTTGAAGTATTACTTCAAGTTAAAAAAACAAATGTTTGTATGAACTATCGGATAGAAATTCTGAGAAAGATTACTTATTAATGAGAAGTTATGCTTTATAAGTAAACAATAGCACAGTAACGGATAAGGAGGCTGCCGCAGATGAGATATGATAACAGTCTGTGTTCTGTACAATAAGAACTCACATTCCCCTAGTACACAAACACACCCACATGCTCACGCACACAAACAAACTCAATCAATATGTGTTCTCACGCCAGTTGAAAAGAACACAATCTGAACCGCCTCTCCCTTCATTTGGATGATCATGTGGCCAGGGCAGTGAAATGCTGTTTTGCCATAGGGTAGATACTCTCAGATCTCTATTGTCTATCCATCTAATGATGGTGAAAGTGCTAAACCTCTTTTAGAGGTTCTTTTAGATTTACAGTGCAGCCACAGTTCATTATATCTTAACAAATGGGAAATGTAAAGTTTCATTCATTTGTTAGTGCTATTGAACTTCAAATTTTCTGAGAGGTGTGCTATTACTTTTTAAGGGATCGGACATAGGATTTTTACCTCATGGGTAAAATCATTTATAGTCTTAAAGTCACAATGAAATAAAAATTGACAATTCTTACTTTTTATGGAATATTGCAGTTTTTATCATAAATCAAATTTATCTGTGCACAACTTTTTTTTTTTTTGCCTTGTAATCTTTAATCAAAATAACATCTCTTCTCTTTTCTGATGATGTGTTTACTGGCGCAAGGGCGGGACAACCTGTCACTCACATGACATCACAGCAATAGCAAACCACAACCATTCATTCACTTCCCGAAGGACAAAATAAAGTCCCGTCCTACATTTTTTTTTTGTTTGTTTGTTTCACTTGGATATACATCACAATGGGTAAGAAAAGATGATTGCAACTTCCATTTAATGCCGACTTTGAAGGTTCAATGTGTAAATTTTAGCAGCATCTAGTGGTGAGGTTGCGAATTGCAACCAACAGCTTAGTCCACCGTTAGACAGAGAAGACACGGTGGCTGGCACAGAACAAAGTTGTCGTCATTTGAGACAGAAGAGAGTAGCCAGTCAAGCAATGAGCAGTTTGTCCATTTAGGGCTACTGTAGAAACATGGCGGTGCAAAATGGCGACTTCAGTGTAAGGGGACCCGTGGAGTATGTAGACACAACGATTCATTATGTAAGGTCTTTATATACCACTGAATACATTGTTATGTATTTTATATTGCATTTCTGTCAATAGATCCTCTTAAATATTACACACTGGATCTTTAAGAAAATATAAGTCTAGTTTATTTAATTTTTCAATTAGCTCAGTTAATTATTTATTATTTATTTAATGTATTATTTATGAATAAAACAATGAATTGCAGTCTTTTTAATCCAAAGTAAATCCTATTGATACTAATTTGTGGTCATCATACAGTATAAAAAATTAACAAGAGTAGACTATTTTTCTTGAGAGACCTGAGGAAATTAGATTTTGATAAATTTCCATATAAAAGGCACAAGAAATTAATGAATATTTCCCGCAATTAGTCTTGTGTTATATGTGCATGTTGTCATTTTCTCATTTCCACTGAAGCATTACCTCAAATCAGGATTGGCGTAACACAATAAAGCAGTTTATTTCGATGCACTGAGTAAATTTAACTGCATGGTCAGCGACAGCTAACCAGCTTTCATGCACAAATCTGTCGCAGGTAATTTGGGTAGAGCGCTGTAATAAACTACATCCGGTAGGTTTACTGTAGCTGCAGCTGTGCACACATAGATTATGTCACCGCTGTTAAAGGCCCACAGAACGGTTGACTCTGCACTTTTTTTTCTAACTTTGAAAAGTGAAAAATTACTTTTCTCTGCAGAGGACAGATTAATCTATTTTTTATATGTGTATATAAAAGATGACTAGTCGTTAATCACAATCCCAGGTTATTCATCAGGGGACAGGGAAGCAGGGGAATCTGGCTAATTTATGGTATCTTTGTCACTTTTGGGTTGATATAAACTGTTCTGTCTATAGGCTACAATGTATGTTGCTTTATTCTTGCCTTAAAGATTTGTTTTGAGTGTCAAATGTTTCGTTGTAGTCGCATGTCCAGCTTGTTTCTGCTGGTCACAACTCATATCCAAGCTGTAACTCTCGTTCTGGCAGCGGGTTGCTGGAAAACAACCTTTTACTGTTTGCCGTCGGCTCATAAGCACTTCAGCGCAAACTAGCAGTATTTTATAATGGAATTTGCATGCTGAACTTTTCTATCAAAATTGCCTTTTCACACTGTAGATTTTAAAATTACATGAATAATAAAGCAACACGAACTAAGGTAATAAGAATTTTGATTGAATTTGGCTTGCAGTCTATCTCCCATTACTCTGTGGCCGCAGTATGTTTTGGTTCCTGGTTTCTGCTCATTTACCGTTTGAAAATGACACAAAACGCAGTACATTAGCAATCAGAGCATTGTGGAGTTGGCCAAAACAGTGAGCAAACACAATTTATTCCGTAATCACAGATGATAAAGTTCTGCAAATATGGTTATTCTCAGACATTACCCAGGAGGCTTTGCGCAGGTTTACTGTGACATTTCCAAATGCAGCATTTCAGCCTTGTTTTCTTAGACAGCCGCCCTATGTTCATTTTTTATAATACCAGACTTCATAATATATGATATACATAATATAAAAATCTAAATGTGAATTACTTTTTTGTTGTTGTAGTTGTTGTCTACCAGGTCATATCATATCATATCAAATCATATCACTTTTGAAAAGTACTAGCACACCTCTCCTTAACAAGCTGAACAATTTAAGGTAAACTTCATTTTTATAGAAAAACAAATGCGAGAGCCAGTAATTAAAATAGTACCATTAAAGAAAGTGAGAGTGATTGAAACTGACAGACTATGGCAGACTAAACTCTCTGACAGCTTTATTTTCCATTTAACGTCCATCATATTTTTTTTCTTCTCTTTTTTTTTCATATCTTTTTTAGGACACTTGACAACCAGAAAGACTATCTGCACAGGCGCTTACTGAACACCTCAAAAGATTTCAATCAGGTAATTACCTCTAAAACATGCAATAATAACCCAGGCATGCGTTTCAGCCAAATTGGTGTAATCAAAGACTAATCTGGAGAGGTGTTTTCTTTTCCACTTCTCCCATCAGAAGCAGTTTTATTTGTGCATTGTACACATTTGTAATGTTTTTCTCTAATTATATTTATTAAAAAAAAAAGTCTCATATATGAGTTATTGATTATATTGATTCACAGATGTTACTTCTGTCAAAGCTTTCAAGTAGCCGCAAAGGGGAAAAAAATGGAAAACAATGGAAATTTTGTCATTTATTTCACCAAAATGAATGATGTGAATTATGTACATCTCACATTTTTTCCAAAAAGCATCATAAAAATGGTCCATATGACTTTTTTCTAGAAGTTTTCCGAAGTCATACTATAACTTTGTTTGAGGAACAGACTGAAATTTAAGTCATTATTTATTTAAAGAGGTCATAACATGACATTCCTTTGGTCTTTTGGCATATAAGAGGTCTTTGTATCATTATTACATCCTGCAAGTTCCATAACTTAAAACGTCCTCATCATCAATAAAAAAGCATTTATACAATCAAACTGTAAAAAAAAAAACTTTGTTTGGAACAGAGGTGGCATGTGACCTCATAGGGGCACAATCATTTGTATATGATTGTCTTTGGAACAAGACAACAACAGCTACTTTTACATCATCACATCGTTGTCCCCGCCCACTGATGTTCAGCCAATAAGCAGCGAATGGATCTAAAGTAGGCCTAGTTGTTTATGATAACATTGTGATAATAACAAAATTTGCGATGCCACGTAGACGTTGTGCTGTTCCTGGCTGTGGAAAAAGATAATCTTTGCATAAGCTGCCGAAGGATCCCGATGTCCAAGAAAAATGGATTCAGTTTATTATTAACGAACGTCCTTGTCACTTGTTTGTACTGTACATTTTACCAGCGACTGTTATGAGAACAAGTCACAATACAATACTGGTTTTGCCCAAAAACTTTTGCTCAAAGATCAGGAATTAACTGTTCTGGAATCAGCAAGAACCACGCAAGCTGTAAGTAACGTATTTCATTTTTAAACCGGTAATGACAGTTAAATTCATAATGAATAATCCAAGTATTTTTACTTCAAAGAATGCTCTCTTTATCATGGCTGTAACTGTCAATCACGCAGCATGAGTTTATCTGGACACTTGCTAGAAACTCACGTTATAGTGACGCTCTTACACTACATAATGAATCTCTTACTGTATTTAAATTGTGTTTGCATTGTTAATTATGGTGAAAGCATTTGTGAGAGTGTAAAATTGCTTTGCGATAACGAGATCACTGCAACATTCCATGTGATAGGAATAGATCTAAATATGATACAATAATCAACATTTTTCATGATTTGTTAATCTCGACAGCTGTAATAGTACAAATGGTAAAAATATTCGAAAGGATTCCACGTTTCAATTGCAAAGATGTCAACCAATCACAGCAGTGGGCGTTTACACTGAAGTCTCACAGTAGACACGCCCCTTCAAACAGAGCGTTCAAATCAGAGGGCTAAAATCAGAGTAGAAAATAGCCATTTATTTCTAAATTATGACAATTATTTGATATAAAAATCATATTAACATTATAAGTGCACCTCAGGAAACATTATAAAATAAATAAATAAAAAATCCATTTCATGACCCCTTTAAAACGTTCTTTTGAGGACTTGTGATTTTGATCTAGTTCATAAAACTGGCCTGAAAGATTATTTCACAAAAAAATTGACATGGGGCTATTTAATGATAGAATTATGAACTATTCCTTTAAAGAGAAAAAGGAAGTTTAAAATGAGTTCACAAAATCTGGACCTGAATCAGTCCAAATGTTAATGCACTTGAATATATTTACTGGATCGACACACTAATATGCATGCTCAACAGATCATTTTGTTTGTGGTTTCTGTTGTTTTATAGCTAGTTATTTTTTATCATTTCATAATGATGGGTCTGTCCCATCCTCTGATGACCAGTGACAAATTATGGCTACATTGGTCCCTAATTGCCACTTTTTCTGTCAACTGCAAGGACATGCACTCAAAGCTAAGTGGTGCTCAAACAGCCTTGTTAAAACTCTGTTCTCTTCATTATGTTAGGTAGTGCTAGAGTGGGAAAAAATTAACTTGATCTGTCCCACTTCAGTTAATAAAAAGCTTTTGGGGAAATTTTTTTTAGGCAGTCTGAATTACTTTTAGTGGACTGACATGACGAGACCATTGAGTCCTTGTAAAAACCTTTTTTAAAAAGTTTTTCAAACTTCTTACCCTAATTAATTAATAAATTCATCATGAAATGGAAGTTACAATAGTCTTTTCTTCACTTTAATGATGTATATCCAAATGTGAAACAGCTTCTCGAACAAGAAAAAATGTAGGGCGAGACTTGATTCTGTCCATAGTGAATTGATAGGAGTGTTGTCGTTTGCTATAGCTGTGATGTTGTGAGTGACAGGTTGTCCCGCCCTCGTCATCAGAGAAGAGAAGAGATGTCACTGCAAGAATGAATTACACATAAATTAAAAAAAAAATAATGATGCGCACTGATAATTTTTTTTAAATTGATTCTAAGCATATCGTTCCCCTGTGGTGTTATCATTATAGTTGTAGTGTAGACTACTATTCTTTTAGTTTTTAGACGGATTATTAATATTTTATAGTTATCGTTATACAACCCGAATTCCAGAAAAGTTGGGATGTTTTTTAAATTTGAAGAAAATGAAAACTAAAAGTCTTTCAAATCACATGAGCCAATATTTTGTTCACAATAGAACATAGATAACATAACACATGTTTAAACGGAGAAATTTTACAATTTTACGCACAAAATGAGCTCATTTCAAATTTAATGCCTGCTACAGGTCTCAAAAAAGTTGGCACGGGGGCAACAAATGGCTGAAAAAGTAAGACATTTTGAAAAGATTCAGCTGGGAGAACATCTAGCAACTAATTAATTGATATCAGGTCTGTAACATGATTAGCTATAAAAGTCTTAGAGAGGCAGAGTCTCTCAGAAGTAAAGATGGGCATAGGCTCTCCAATCTGTGAAAGAGTGCATAAAAAGGTTGTGGAAAAAAAATGTTTCTCAACATCAAATTGCAAAGGCTTTGCAAATCTCATCATCTACAGTGCATAACATCATCAAAAGATTCAGAGAAACTGGAGAAATCTCTGTGCGTAAGGGACAAGGCCGAAGACCTTTATTGGATGCCCGTGGTCTTCTGGCCCTCAGTGGACACTGCATCACTCATCGGCATGATTGTGTCAATGACATTACTAAATGGGCCCAGGAATACTTACAGAAACCACTATCCGCATGCCATCTGCAGATGCCAACTAAAGCGCTCAACAAAAGCTCTATCATGCAAAAAGACAGCCATATCTGAACATGGTCCAGAAGCGCCGTTGTGTCCTGTGGGCCAAGGCTAATTTAAAATGGACTGTTTCAAAGTGGAAAAGTGTTCTATGGTCAGACAAGTCCAAATTTGACATTCTTGTTAGAAATCATAGACGCTGTGTCCTCCGGGCTAAAGAGGAGAGAGACCTTCCAGTGTGTTATCGGCATTCAATTCAAAAGCCAGCATCTCTGATGGTATGGGGGTGCATAAGTGCATACGGTATGGGCAGCTTGCATGTTTTGGAAGGCACTATGAATGCTGAAAGGTACATAAAGGTTTCCAGACAATGTCTATTTCAGGGAAGGCCTTGTGTATTTCAGCAGGACAATGCAAAACCACATACTGCAGCTATTACAACAGCATGGCTTTGTCGTAGAAGAGTCCGGGTGCTGAATTGGCCTGCCTGCAGTCCAGATCTTTCATCCATAGAGAACATTTGGCACATCATCAAACGAAGAATACGTCAAAGACGACCACAAACTCTTCAACAGCTGGAAACCTATATCAGGCAAGAATGGGACCAAATTCCAACACCAAAACTCCAGAAACTCATAACCTCGATGCTCAGACGTCTTCAAACTGTTTTGAAAAGAAGAGGAGATGCTACAACATGGTAAACATGCCCCTGTCCCAACTATTTTGAGACCTGTAGCAGGCATCAAATTTGAAATGAGCTCATTTTGTGCATAAAATTGTAAAATTTCTCTGTTTAAACATTTATGTTATCTATGTTCTATTGTCAATAAAATATTGGCTTGTGTGATTTGAAAGTCTTTTAGTTTTCATTTTATTCAAATTTAAAAAAAACGTCCCAACTTTTCCGGAATTTGGGTTGTAGTCATTGTCCTTGATGTGAATATGCCTAGGAGTAGTTCACACAAAAATGAAAATTCTGTCATCATTTATTCACCTACAAGTTGTTCTAAACCTGTATGAATGTCTTTCTTATGCTGAACACAAAAGAAGATATTTTGGAAACCAAACAGTATTTTTCATACTATGGAAGTCAATGGTTTGGAATTCTACAGGTTTGGAACAACTTGAAGGTGAGCAAATGATGACAGAATTTTCATTTTTGGGTGAACTATTCCTTTAACCTGTTCCATATCTAAAAAACAGATATAATAATGACCAGTAAGTAACCCCCTAGAAACCACCCAGGGAACCCTAGCAACCACATAGCAACACCCTGGAAACCACCTGTAACATCCTAGCATCATAACCATGACTTTTGCACAAGCAAGCAACACTCTCTTTTCTTCAGAGAATCAAAAAACTTTTTAAAAAATATTGACAAGACAAAGGGACAGAAAATATTATGACAATATGCAGCATTCTGTGGAAGGGGAAGGAATCCTGGGATTGCGGGGGTCAGTGTTGAAAACATGACATGGGGACAAGGCGGTCTGAATTATGGAAATCTTCTATTGTTTATTGTTGCAGAACAGACAGTTTACAGTGTGATTTATATAACGTGTAGGTGTTTAAGTATGGAGGACATACAATAGCAGTGGTCTATTTTTACCAGGTGGGTTCAGTCAACCGTGCTTATCTGCGTACTATTGAATCAGAGGGACAGATGAGGATGTTGATTATTTGAGAATTGTGCAATTTAATTTCTTTCTAAAGAAATGTTGAAGCGTGTAGGAGGAGGCTTTCCAGAGATTGTGTGATGTTCATTACAGCTCTTTTGAGGAGGCTAAAAACATCTAAAAAGAAACAAAAGTTTCAACAGTTTTGTCATTGTAATCTGACCAAATTGTAGGCATAGGAGGCCTTGCTGTCACGACAACCTCTGGAACATATTGTTCTATTCCGTTACCACATTTGATTGTGGTTACATGGTTTCCTTCCTCTCCATTTCAGAGAAGTTTGTGTACTGCTGTATGTCACTTTCAGGTAATCCCAACATTTAAATGAGAAGAATGCAAACTAAGAGAGTAAATTCACAAATATAACCTATACAGCAATGTGACTGAACACAAAGTAAATGAGACTTTTGTTTAAGTCTGCTGCTTCACAAACTGTTCATATTATGAAGATACTAAAGTGTGCGATCAAAAGTCAGATTTCAATGCAAGAAATTTTCAAACAATATTTATTCAGAAATTGCTATTATTTTTACAAATAATTATAAAGAATCAGCATGTGACACATTGAATTTTACATGGAATTTTGAAAAACATACCACAATAATATGTTTTATTTACAACTTTACATTTTTACATTGAATGAAATCATGCATTTTTCAAATTCTCCTTCAAATACCAAATTATCTGAATAGTGTGTATTCAACATTCATTTTTAGACCTTTATAGTCTTACTATATCAGCAGTTATCTTATGTGTATCTTATATGTCATTTAATTAGTTATATTAGGAATTAGATGAGAAACAACTGAGAAGTACATTTTTATATTTCCTAAAATAAATGTGAGTGATGCTTGCTATGCAGTTGCTAAGGCATTGTTAGGTGGTTGCTAGGGTGTTGTGGGTGGTTGCTATTGAAGCCCTGTTCACACTGCCAGCAACTTTGTTGCAGCATGTTGCTACTCTCTGTACTGTGATGTTGCTTGTGGGCGTTCCTAGTGCTGTCGCTCTTTGTCATTGGTAGACAGCATGTCTGATCATATCTATAGAAAATGCAATGACAAATCATTAATAATGAAGTTATAACTACATGAATAAAAAGGGCGACTTTAATGCAATACCTGCCAAATAGTGAGCCGTATTTTGACTCACATGTTATAAATGCTTAATAAATTTATTTATTCACACTTATTTAACTCATGATTAATTTCATGATGCAGCAAAAATTGACTATCATAATTAGACTGAAGGGTGTTGTATTTGTGGTTTTCTTATTAATATCTCATGACTGCCACTTTTCTTACTATGTTGCTTACCAGAATTTTCTGTTTTACCCATGATTCTCTCCAAAAAGGTCATGATGCCTATCCACAGCTTGTTTATCAACATGAAATTGAACCTTTTTTTATCAATATATTTATTTTCACATGAACAATTTACAGAATCAGTTCAGTATACAAGTAAACTATTTTTTAAAAAGACCCTCTCACCCCTGTCCCACCCCTCAACACTTGCATGGACAGTATTACAAGGCCTTGTGCTAATGTGTAAGATAAAAATTATAATAATAATAAAATAAATATATAAATACATTTGAAAAAACTTAAAGTAAATAAGGTTTTCATTATCACATCAGCATTTTCAATTAATATAACATCCAAATTATTCAAATATTCAATAAATTTGCCCCAAATCTTTTCGAACATTGATGAATATTTTTGTCAAATTATACAAGTGCTGGTCATATAATTAGAATAGAAATCTTTAGAAATCTTGGCCAACTGAAAAGTATGAACATGAAAAGTATGAGCATGTACAGCACTCAATACTTTTGCTCCTTTTGCCTGAATTACTGCAGCAATGCGGCGATCAGTCTGTGGCACTGCTCAGGTGTTATAAGAGCCCAGGTTGCTCTGATAGTGGCCTTCAGCTCTTCTGCATTGTTGGGTCTGGCATATTGTATCTTCCTCTTCACAATACCCCATAGATTTTCTATGGGGTTAAGGTCAGGCGAGTTTGCTGGCCAGAACAGGGATACCATGGTCCTTAAACCAGGTACTGGTAGCTTTGGCACTGTGTGCAGGTGCCAAGTCCTGTTGGAAAATGAAATCTGCATCTCCATAAAGTTGGTCAGCAGCAGGAAGCATGAAGTGCTCTAAAACTTCCTGGTATACGGCTACGTTGACCTTGGACTTCAGAGTGGACCAACACCAGCAGATGACATGGCACCCCAAACCATCACTGACTGTGGAAACTTTACACTGGACCTCAAGCAACGTGGATTGTGTGCCTCTCCTCTCTTCCTCCAGACTCTGGGACCCTGATTTCCAAAGGAAATGCAAAATTTACTTTCATCAGAGAACATAACTTTGGACCACTCAGCAGCAGTCCAGTCCTTCTTGTCTTTAGCCCAGGCGAGACGCTTCTGACGCTGTCTGTTGTTCAAGAGTGGCTTGACACAAGGAATGCAACAGCTGAAACTCATGTCTTGCATACGTCTGTGCGTAGTGGTTCTTGAAGCCCTGACTCCAGCTGCAGTCCACTCTTTGTGAATCTCCCCCACATTTTTGAATGGGTTTTGTTTCACAATCTTCTGATTTCCCATGTATAGCTATACATTTCTTTGCTGCTATCGGAGCCATCTTAACAAAACGTAAATTCTTCCTTTGATCAAATTGGAGGACCGATTTATTGCCCAAAAGTGAACACTTGTGAACCATTTATTCATGAGTTATAAACATTAATAACCTGTGAAAGTGAACCTTAATGTAAAGTGGAAACCTGTGAACCATTTATTCATGAGTTATAAACATTAATAACCTGTGAAAGTGGACCTTAATGTAAAGTGAACACATGTGAACCATTTATTCATGAGTTATAAACATTAATAACCTGTGAAAGTGAACCTTAATGTAAAGTGGATACCTGCGAACCATTTATTCATGAGTTATAAACATTAATAACCTGTGAAAGTGAACCTTTATGTAAAGTGAACACACATAAATCATGTATTTATTAAAGCACACAGAAGATTTTTTTTTTTTTTTTTTTTTTTTTCCTTGTGATATTTTATTGACCCACAAATTTAATTTGCTTGATTAGCAATATGTTGTTGTTTTTTCTGCATTGGTATAACAATACAAATATAATAAAATAATTCACATTTGTGTATTGCATATATACAGACTTTATTTTGATCTCAGGGTAGATTTTGAATGAACAGACACAAAGAGCTGCTTAGGCAATGAGCTACAGTGCTGATACACACACAATGTGAGAGGCTGGCATTAACACAGTTTGAACTGTAGACAATAGCTGATAAGACGGGCATAAAAGAGGACTGGCAGATGTGGATGGAGTGAGGGGCCTCAGCACCAGTGAGAACGACAGACTGTGAGAGGAAGTCTGAGGACAAGGAAGTCTGACAAGGGCGTGGTCAACTTACACTTACATTTTCTTTTTGTTACAAGGAACTGACAGATGCTGCACTCTGTTCACTCTGATTGGATGTGATACGCAAGATCAAAATGAGCATCAAGGTAAGTGAAATAAAACAGTTAATATTTGAAGGTAGACTTATTTTAAGAGATTTTGAGCTTGCTGAGTATTACATAGGTAAGCATTAGAGAATGAGAGAAAAGTAAAGACACGTGCTCCAAGCATGTGAGGTCACTGTGGACCAGCCTTATCGTTTATCTGATCCATCGATCATCTAAGACCCAGAGGACGATCTGTCTTTAGAAACAGGTAAACACACTCACTCACCTGCAGGTACACAACCACAGTTCAATACAGGCTTGCCCTCACATATATCAAAGTGGCTACTTCTAATGAAAAAGGTCTTGGAGGCCACAAAATAAAAGATTAGAATTTATGGAAAAGGGACAAATAAATGTGTAGTATATTTATTTATTTATTAATTGTTATTATGAATGTTTGGAATAGTTTGAAAAGATAAAGGTCAGGAAAAGCTGTATTTCATGTAGAAATGTTATAGGTCATATTTCACCTCAAAATTATATTTTGCATGAAGAAAATGAGGCATATTTTAGTACATATAAAAATAATGAAATATAATGAAAATAATGTCACAAACACTTTACACAGTACCAGCTTATAAAGTTGTTTGAGTTTGCATTATTTTAATAGTTAATGTTACTTTGAAAGCTGTTGTTGCACATTTATTGATTGATCTGTTGAGACATTCACTCTTTTTCTTTATGACTCGAGTCATTTCTGCATTAATGGTGTTATACACGATGGGAATTATTGGCTTGATCTAAACTTTCAACTCTAACTTAAATTGAATGTTCAGTATTAACACGTGGCAGCAGTTCACACTTTACAGGAAGTAGTGCGTAGTAAAATTAAAACAAAATGGCACTATACATTCCCTTCTTATTTGTTGTTTTGGGGAAGTGGAGATAACTGTATCACAGTTTGCTCATTTATTCAGAAAATATTTAGCCTAAAGCTTTGATATGATACATTAATCATCTTTGACATGTCAACAGGCATTACTTGTGTTAATTAAATTTATAACTTAATTGAATCCGATATAATTTAACTATAAGGATACAAAGGCTTCCTGCTGGGTTGCGTATTGCGTTCTACATGTGTCAGTTTCAGCATAGGGCCACATTTCTACCGGCTTACAGGAAGCTGTTCCTCTCATGCAGATCACTGCACAATGTGTTGCAATATTGTTACCAAAACAGACTAGACAGCATGAAACTATTCAAACAGCATGAAAACCTATGTAGAGATTTTTTTTTTAATCTATTTAAAATGATTATAAATTAAATTTCAGTTGGTTGTTACTAATTGCCTGTTATTTGTGATTGTGATATTATTATGGTGAGTGAATTGTGCATTTAGTAATGTTACATTTACTCAACATTTTTATACCATTTCTCCCTCAGATTATTAGAAAGATTGACCCCTACTTGTCAACAAGATGAATGTAACAGTATTTCCTGTATTTAAATGCAAATCTCAGAATTACTATACATTTTGACGCTGGCACAACTTACCCCGAAGCATCTGGCATAGTTTAGTTCACAGCTAAACTTCTTTTTTTAAGTAATTGATACTTTTATTGAGAAAGAATTAGGGTTGGAAATCATAAGAAATTTTCCAGTTCAGATTCCGGTTCTGCCTAACGATTCCGGTTCCATTAAAATAATTAAACAATAAAATAAAAAAAATAGCAAAATAAGGTAAAAAATGCACAGTACTCAACTCAAACAGTCCTTTTTGTGTTTATTATTCTTGTAAAATGAATTTAACAGACTAATCTCATATTCGCTAAGGTTCATTAGTTAACATTAGTAAACTAGGCCTACATTAACATGAACTAATAATGAACTGCATGGTAACACTTTAGTATAGGGAACATGTATTCACTATTAACTATGACTTTTCCCTCAATAAACTCATAATTTACTGGTTATTAATAGTTAGTAAGCTAGTTGTTAAGTTTAGGTATTGGGTAGGATTACGAATGTAGAATAAGGCCATGCAGAATAAGGCATTAATATGTGCTTAATAAGTACTAATAAACAGCCAATATTCTAGTAATATGCATGCTAATAAGCAACTAGCTAAAAGACCCTAAAATAAAGTGTTACCAACTGCATTTCTACAGCATTTATTAATCTTTGTTAATGTTAATTTCAACATTTACTAATGCATTATTAAAATCAAGAGTTGTATTAGTTAACATTAGTTAATGCACTGTGAAGTAACATAAACAAACTATGAACGGCTGTATTTTTACTAACTAACATTAACAAAGATTAACAAATACAGTAACAAATGTATTACTCATGGTTAGTTCATAAATGAACCTTATTGTAAAGTGTTACCACAAATTAGATAAGATGCTTGAACACACATGTAAGATCCAGACAGGTGAAACAATATTTTGTTTATATATAATACTCTCTGTATTGATATCTGACATATACGAGTAGCGCGAGGGCTTTTCAGTGCATTCATTGCTATAATATTCATGAGGTGAGAACCGTTTTCAGAACCGAAACTTAGAAATCTTGCACGGTTATGGTTCTTTTCAAAAAACACTACCGGTTCCGGATGAGAACCGGTTCTCGGTTCCCAACCCTAGAAAGAATGCATTCAAATGTGAATAGTAAAGACTTTTGCGTTGTTACACAAATTTCTATTTCGCATAAAGGCTTGTGCACAGTGGGACGATTATCGCGTGTGCTTATCATCAATGTTTAACACCTTGTGACTAAACAAAGGGCGCCAATGTGAGTGTGCACACCGTCGTGCAAAACGGCAGGCGTAAAAAGTGCCATTTTTTTTAAAAACGCCTCAGGTTTGTTTTTTTGGTTTGATGTGCTGCATTAAAAAATGGCCGACCAATGAGATTGGTGCTTTTATTCACGTGCCTGGAGCTGCTGAAGTTACAGTAAAACATGACTTGGTAGCGCTCAAGCACAAAACAGTCTTGCCAAGCTGACGAAGATGACGTCGTCAGCTTGGCAATGATGACATTGATACCAAGATGACGAAGAGGAAGTAAGTAGATGAGAAAGACCCCTACAAACTATGGGTGCTCTGCTAGTTCTTGGCCACACCAATAGATGTGTATTATATGCCATTTTAGTTCTGTATTTTTATTGTTGTTGTTTTTTTACATTCAAGAAATATAGTTGAGAATGTCTATTTTATAAATATGTTTATTTGCACTACTGTTCACTTGCTCTACTGTCATTGTGACTTATTTGCACTACCGTTTCTGACTAGCATCTCCTCGTGTCATGTATATGCCATATATGCCATTTTATATCTATATTTTTATTGTTTTATTTACATTCAAGAAATATTATTTAGAATGTATAATTCATAAATATGTTTATTTGCACTACAGTTCAGCACAAGCGCAATATACTGTCAGGGAGTGAATTTGTACGTTAGCTCGGCGCATCGCCAGCGAAAATCGTTTGGGTATGAACACAAAGATGCGTCAAAAAACGTCTCGAAAAACCCTGCTGTTAAGTGCGCGCGCGATAATCATCCCCATGTGCGCGAGGCTTTCTATTCATCTAAGAATCCTTTAAAAAGTATCATAAAAATATTAGGCAGCACAACTGTTTTCAACATTGATAATAATAAGAAAGGTTTCTTGATCATCAAATCATCATATTTTAATGATTTCTGAAGGATCATGTGATACTGAAGACAGGAAAATTATGCTGATGCTAATTTTAATAAGTCATTGCTTATTTTAACAACTTGCATGATATAGAAAATCTGACATGGAAAATGTTGTGTCATTCTCATGTGCATCCTTGTAATGTATCTTTTCTAAATATATGTGCACGGGGCGACACAGTTTACCCAGTGACACATCTTACCCCACTTTCCCTGACACCCTTTTACTCTGCTATCATTGGTTCATATTTAAAGCCGCGAGTTTTGGCTGCAGCAGTCTTCTCTCCACACCTACAGGATTGCAGTATTTTGGTCCTGCTGTTGTTTGATTATACTAATGGAGAGCTTGGTGACTGTAATGCCGGCCTGTCATCTGATGTGTCATAATCCAGTGTTTGTATTATGCGCTTGCTCGTGTCACTGTTGCTAAGTAACCCCTCCCATCAGAAACACTGGCAGCCTTCTATTGTTTGGCTTTAATGGATCAAAAGGCACAAATTTCTAAAACAACCATCTCAGAATTGATTGGCTAATGGTAACGTTGGGAAATGTCAAGACCTTTCATCTCAAACACTCATTACACGGGCAGAATGTTTATGGCAACATGAGAGAAGCGTAAACCACCATGACATATACACGGTTGCTAAATATTTAAAATGAAATCTAAAATAACCCTATACTTACAACTTTTCAATAGCAAGATTTTTAAAATGTTTTTGATAGACACCTTATGGTCACCAAAGCTATATTTATTTGACCAAAAATACAGTAAAAACAGAAATATTGTGAAATATTATTACAATTTAAAAGAAATATTTTCTATTTTAATATATTTAAAAATGTAATGTATTCCTGTGATCAAAGCTGAATTTTCAGCATCATTACTCCAGTCTTCAGTGTCTGCTGCTCAAGAAACATTTATTATTATTATCAATGTTTAAAACAGCTGCTTATTATTTTTGTGGAAACCTTTATACATTTTTTTAGGATTCATTAATGAATCCAAAGTTCAACAAAACAGCATTTATTTGTAAGAAAATACTGTCACTTTTGATCAATTTGATGCATCCTAGCTGAATAATTTTACTATTTTCTTTTAAAATCTAACTTTTTTACTGGTATTTAGACATTGTCTTGGCAAACTCTCATTCTGGTAACACACTTTTCCACACATACCATTCGTAACACACACTTTTCTACTATCCAACTATCCAATTAATCCCCAGTGAATAAAAATAAAACATTTGGTAACACTTTAGTTTGGGGACTAATTTTCACGATTAAAGTTACTTATTAGCTTGCATATTACTAGCATATTGGCTGTTTATAAGTATTTATGAATCACATATTAATGCTTCTGCATGATTATTCTACATCCCTTAATCCTACCCAATACCTAAACTTAACAAATACAACTTATTAACTACCTTATTAATAAGCAGTACAATTAGGAGTTTACTGAGGCAAAAGTTGTAGTTAATAGTGAATATTTGTTCCCCAAACTAAAGTGTTACCAAACTTGTTTCTCCACTATTAAAGGGTTAGTTCACCCAAAAATGAAAATTCTGTCATTAATTACTCACCCTCATGTCGTTCCACACCTGTAAGACCTTCGTTCATCTTCGGAACACAAATGAAGATATTTTTGATGAAATCCAATGGCTCATTGAGGCCTGCATTGATGGCAAGATGATTAACACTTTCAGATGCCCAGAAAGCTACTAAAGATGTATTTAAAACAGTTAATGTGACTACAGTGGTTCAAGCTTAATGTTTTGAAGTGAGGAGAATACTTTTTTGTTAAACAAAATAACGACTTTATTCAACAATATCTAGTGATGGGCAATTTTAAAACACTGCTTCATGAAACTTAGAAGCTTTACAAATCTTTTGTTCCGAATCAGTGGTCCGGAGCGTGTATCAAACTGCTAAAGTCACGATTGATTTCAGTAAACGAGGCTTCGTTACATCATAAGTGTTTCGAAATTTTAATGGTTCACCACTGGGGGGCGTGACTTTGGCAGTTTGATACACGCTCTGATACACGCTCTGAACCACTGATTCGAAACAAAAGATTTGTAAAGCTTCAAAGCTTCATGAAGCAGTGTTTTGAAATTGCCCATCACTAGATATTTTTGAATAAAGTTTTTTTTTTTTTTTTTTTGGTGCACAAAAAGTATTCTCGTCACTTCATAACATTAAGGTTGAACCACTGTAGTCACATGTTTTAAATATGTCTCTAGTAGCTTTCTGGTCATTGAAATTGTTTAATTGTCATCAAATTTTATCAAATATATCTTAATTTGTGTTCTGAAGATGAATGAAGGTGTGTGGAACGACATGAGGGTGAGTAATTAATGACAGAATTTTCATTTTTGGGTGAACTAACCTTTTAAACAAGTCACATTATGGAAGTAAAATTGGTTGCAAATGGCATTTCATATTGCTTTAAAGGTACAATAGGATAGAATAGAAGAGAAGAGAATGCTGAAATAACAGCAGAACTTTGTGGGAAAATCTCACAGTAATTTTGTACATGGCGAAATGTTTTCTAAGTATAACCTGTTTGTGTATTTGTGATTGTGGGTGTTTTCTCTTTTTCAGATAACGTTGCGAGAGGTGTCCTTTTTTCTGTTACTTGTCTTCAGATGTGAGTTGTCACTATTCTGCTCCTTTCTCTCTTTCATACACACACAGACACTCCATCTTTTATTACATTACACGTAGGCTATACACTATAAACATTTGTCAGTATAATCTGATAAACGCCTATTTTTAATAAAATCCTACATTACCAAAAACCACAAATGACCTGCAGGTCTAATATGTGGGATTTTTCACATTAATATTTCCGATAAAAGATTGATTATAGTCTTTCTGCAATAATCACAGTGTTTGCCAGCAGAATTGCTCAGTCTCATGTGGCCATTCATCTTGTGAAGAGATTCATTGGAAAAACTGTGTGTAGCCGGAAAATGCATACAAAAATGCTGCGACTCATCTCTGCTAGACCACAATTAGTCCTTGTTCTGTGGCAGGGTCTATGAGAGGCCTGCCTTCATTACAAACCACTGCACTCTACATCACCACACTGTTATTATGCCAGACTCAGAATACATTTGCATTCATCTGCTGCATGTGTAATCTTGAACTCTGAAGCCAGCCACAATCATTGTGCTGAATGTGTTCTTCAAACACTCATAAGTCAGAATGGTGTCAGGAGGAGAATGTTGGTTATGCTCTATAAAAATTCCTCAGATTGTCTTGTAACAATCTCAGATATTTGTCTCCACAGCCTTAATGAGAGTGTCAGTGATTGGAAAGTGCCACAGAACACAGCCAATCACAATCTAACTCACTCCTTCTGTAGTTTTAATTTTAATAATAATAATAAATCTCTTCTTTATTATCTTTATCTTTTTTTATATGGTGTCTTCATATTTATACAAACTTCATTTCTCGCTGTTACTTTGAAATAAATCTTTTTTTAAGCCTTAAATTATAAGTCAGTTCATCCATGCAATAGGTATTGTCCATTTTAAGCAGGTTTGTGCTAATGCCATTTTCTGGACTTTTTATACACTATAAATAATATCATAAGATACCATCAGCCTTCAAAATAATATTTGAAAACTTGCCAAGGCACATTGTTGAAAATTCCCCTGGGAAATCAATATCCCAAGATTCTGAACAGTATCCCAGAAAACTTACTTTACGGCAACTCTAAAATATATGAGAGTATGATCAGCATCCAAATGACCATGTATAGATAGTTGCTTACTCTATATTACTATTACACAAGATTTCTTCAACCAAAAGTTTTTCTGTCTTTAAAGAAGCAGATGATGTATTTTACTCCAAAGCCAATATGTGTGTCTTTTTCTGTCTATAAAGGTCACGCAGCTGAGAATGTGACAAAACCAGAGACCACAACACCACCGGAAAACTCTACATCCCCATTCAACACTATTAAAACCATGGGTCATGGTAGGATGTTTTTTTCTTTTTTCTTTTTTTACTTTTTTATTTCCCTGCATAACCATTTAGAGATTGCCTTTTATGTCTTACAGAATTGTTAGTTCATGTTTTATCTGTTTATTCTTTGCTATGTTTATCTAAGTGTTTCCAACAGAGCTAAACTGAGTTACAGATCCAGTACAAAATGTGTAACAACATTCCCTGGTCTCCCTTACCTTGATAACATACTCTGTAAAGTTTGATCCGTCTCGGAAGGAATTGATTTCTGGTGGCATAATAAACCAGCGCCATTTGTTTTGGCTTGTGTCACCATCTCATATCTCAAATACAATTCAATCACAAAAGTGTTCTCTTTGTTCCTCCAGTTAACCTGAATGCAACAGGGGTGACAATGACCCCCACCGTACCTGCGGCGATCACAAACATCTCAACAGACTCCTCTGTGACCTCCGCTTTGACCCCCAACAAGACATCTGATATACAGCGTAAGCTTTGATGGATCTGACTGAAGTATAACTTTGGTAAAACCTTTGACTCAAACAGAAGGGCTTTCAGTGTGGGATTGTGGGATTGGGGGAGGGTAACAGAGCCGGGGATTGCATGAATAGCTGAGAGGCTTCCTCTTTACTCATGCAATTCATATCAAGGGCACACATAACTTAGAAACTAATTAGCAGGTAATTAGAAAATGTTCAACGCTCTTTCCATGCTGAGAGGCTTAAAGATAATGCTGCATTTCCGCGGGATTGCGGAGCACTGTCGTGGTGAGCTGATATGCTTTATGAAGAATCAACCAACCATATATCCTGGGAGAGCGTGCCATTGAAATATGCAAGAACTGAATTTGAAAGACAGGGCCGGACAGAGAATGACTGCTGCTGGAATTTAATTAGAAGCAATTACAGACAAATCCATAGGATTGAGATAAGGGGGAAGCGTCTGCTTTTCACACCGAAAGTCTTTGCTGTCAACCTAAATTTATGGACAAAAACGGGATTCAAAAGCTCACTCCTATTAATAATTCTGTGAATTTGAGGAAAGAATGTACATGCTAGATTAGGTTTCTTTCCTTGTTTTTCTCCCTGACCTCCCCTCCCTCTCATTTTCTCATAGCAACTGCCGTTACCTCCTCCACCACAACCACAACCACCACCACCACCACCACCAACAGCAGCTCCACAGCCTCTAAAACTGTAATATGGGGTAAACTTTCTCATCTTTCTCATCTGGTGCATTTTTTAACTTACTTTTCACTCATGATAGGGTGATATATTGGAGGAGGTAGTTTCCCCCTGTTTCCAGTACTTTTCAAGTACTTTTCATTGCATCATTTTTGGGTAAGATATCCCTTTAAATTCCAAATGCATATATGAAATATGAAAAATCCATATCAGTCTCCACTACTTTTTACCCACCAAGTCATTAAGTAATTTGCATAAACAGCATCTCATTGGCTCAACCCTGATTGGATCATAGGAAATTCATGTTGGAGATAATTTAAGGTGGACAGGTGAAAGGAAAAGTCATCTGATTGTGTCATCCCATTAGAGCCATTAGAAGCAGCAGGCTCATGTATCCATCACAATGAACACAAATATGCCAGCACACACCCACACATATAATAGTAGCTTATTTTCCATATTAAGAAAATTATAAAGTCCATTACATTTTATACACATAGACTGTTTTCAGGTCTTGTTTATATGTCAAAACCTCTCTAAACTGTACATTTTCCTCAACAGATAAGAGATGGGATGAGCCGTTTAATTACAGTAAGTATCTATTTAATCATTCAGTAATTAATGCTGCTTGCTAATACAGACATCACAATTACCACTGGAACAAACCCCTAACCCAAAGTATTAAACGTCGGCCTATAAATCGTCCCACACCGTGTGCTACAGACATGGATGATACTTTAAATCATGTGTTTTTTGGGGAAGAGTTGTGCTAGAATGTTTCTGAATGGTAAAACATCACAGTAATCTAATCACAGGGTTATTTTAGTATTATTTATATACTATTATAGTTTTAGCAATTTAATCATGTGTTTTGCTTTTTTTTTTTTTTTTTATATTTTGGTTTAATTTTATTTGTTTTAATTTGTGTCAATTCTAGTTTAATTTCTATTAAATTCATTATGTGCTTTTGTCATTTTATTCTTTTTATATATATATATATATATATATATATATATTGTTATTTAGGTTTAATTTCATTTTATTTCAGTTTTCCTGTTAATAATTTTAGTGATTCTACTTAAACTTAAATTTCAGTTTATTGCCAAGGCATCATTTTGAATTTCCACTTAGTTTAAGTTTTACAACTAATAATTACATTTTATTTTATTTCAGCTTTATTTTGATTAAAAGAAATGTTTTTAATAGTTTTGCTGTGTCTGAAATTGCATACTGCATAGGTACTACATTTGGTTTGAAACTTACTTCGCAACTGTTAAAAATGTACAGTATGTTCTATATTTTGTATGAATTAAATTCGGACATACAATATCCGCCATTTTGTCACTGTCACGTGACCTATGCCATTTGTCACTTCACTTCACTTAACTTCACAACTCCTCTCCTCAAGGATATTAAAATGTCCATCAATTGGACACTTCAGACTCTGGTTAAAAGAAGTAGGTAATTCGGGCACTTTTCTCCGGTTTTATGAATACTATAAAAATTGGACATACTACTAGTAATGGGAGAAACTGAACAAATAAACTGAACAAATTGCTTTGCAAAATGATTCACTGTTTCAAAACGTTCGAAACGCCACTTGCTGGTGATGCCTGCTGGTCAGAACAGTGTGCAACAAAAACTACAGTAACCATGGTTCCCTGAGAAGGGGAACGAGACACTGCATCTGAAGACACTATGGGGAACGCCTCCAGTGTAACTGTGTCTGAAGCACATGATTCAAATGTGACAATGTCATTGGCCGGCAATAGCCCGAGACGTGACTATGTGTGCGACTGTGAGTACAAGAGGGCACTTGTAGTACATGTCAACAACTTCTTTGTCTGAAGGAGACGTTACCAGGTATGCCCGAAGCATGGCAGCGAGATGCAGTGTCTCGTTCTGCTTCTCAGGGAACCATGATTACATGCGTATGCTGAGGGAATAACTGCTTAAATGGCTTAGATAAGCAAAAAGAAGGCAACCTTAGAGAGTTTACCAAGGTGGTCTCACGGAGGGCCAACACTTGATGTCACCGTCCATCTGGAGCTTCAGCGTTAGGACAACTTATCAAGGCGGCCTCCCGGAGGGCCAAACACTTAATGTCACTGCCTAACTAGAGCTCAGGTGAGCGGAAGCCTCAGCAGAATGACTCTCAAAAGCGAGAGGTGGCCAGCCCTACTCAACCTTAGAGAGTTTACCAAGGCAGCCTCACAGAGGGCCAAAACCTGATGCGCTGTCTAACTGGAGCTCAGGTATAGCGAGAGGAGGCCAGTCATACTCAGATCCAAAGATAGATTATCATGGCAGCCTACATAGGGCAGAACACTTGATGTTACTGTCTAACTTGAGCCCAGGTGAGCTGTGACCTCAGAAGAATGACTCTCTATAGTAAAAGGAGGCCAACCAGCTTAACATAAAAACAGTTTATCAAGGGGGACAAACTGAGGCCCGAACACCTGATTTCACTGTCTTATTGGACAGGAGCCCAACCATGCTCAACTTCAAAAGACAGTTTACCAAGACAGCCACACTGGGGGCCGAACACCTGATGTCACTGTCTAACTGGAGCTCAAGTGAGCGGTGAGCTCAAGTGAACCAAACAATTCTCAGACCGAGAGGAGTCCAAACCACACTCAAGGCTAAAAGACAGCTCACCACAGTGGCCCACAGAGGTCTGACACATTTGATGTCACTGTCTAGCTGGAGCTCAGGAGAGCGGAGGCCTAAACAAAACAACTCTCTAGAATATGAGTTGGCCAACTACACTCATCCTAAAATACAACACAGGCCTCAACAGCTTCACTTTATAGCAAGAGAAGGCCAACTAACTCAGCCTCAGAGATATTTTACCAAGGCGGCTTCAAAAAGGCCACCAAACTGTACTACTCAATTTAAAAACTCATAATTCCTTAGAATTGCATAAATTAAATCCAATAACAGCACCAGGACTAGCAAAAGAAGCTTAAACAATAAATATTCCAGTTTGACTCCAGCTGCACTATTTGCGCCTACAACCCCTGTGCTTGATCCCCCAATGGCAGCCGCGGGACCCGAGTCACAGGGAGTAGGTGCTTAACTCTCATCCCTCTTGAGAGTAAAGCCTTGGTGGAACAAAACACGGCGACCGCCTCACACAACATGCATTTGACTCTCTCAGGAGTTAAATTCAAAGCCAAATTCTGAAACAGATTGTGCAATGCGCAAATTCAGCTCCCTCGAGAACTAAACACACGTGCTCCTCACTCATGCACAAAGCAGGCGCTTGAAAGAGTGTTTCTTAATGATAATCATGTTAACACATATGCAGACAAACATCTTCTGAAGACAAAAAAAGTTGTTGACTTGTACTACCAGTGCCCTCTTACTCACGGTCACATATGTAGCCATGTCACGGGCTTTTGCCGACCAATGACATTGACATTGTCGTGTTTGAATCACATGCTTCAGACACCGTCACGCTGGAGGCGTTCCCCATAGTGTCTTCGGACGCAATGTGAGTTCCCATTCGAAAGGGAAACACCTTTTACAAACCCATTGCAAATGTTTTATTGAAAGTAAAATCTATCAAAAACTAATCATCTAATAAGTTTAAATATCAAGTGTCTGTATAATATGTATTCTTTTATCAATTTTCAGTTTTGTTTGTTCCATGGACGGCTCAGCTAAACAGACCAATAACAGAGTATTAACTACTATTATACCTTTTAATTATACTAATGTCTAATTAAAACATCTACAAATGTATAAAACTGATCAAAGATCAGGTAAAAACCATTGACACTTGTTCAATGGTTTGCCACTGGGAAGCGATCTCAGCGAATCCGCATGATTTAGGTTTTCAGAGATCATCACTCCCCAGCGGTGAAACATTGAAATTTCGAAATCACATGACTTTGGCAGTTTGATACACACTCCGAACCACTGTTTCGAAACAAAAGATTTGTAAAAGTTTCGAAGCTTCATGAAGCAGTGTTTCAAAATAGCCCATCACTACATACTACTCAGCTCACATAATGTTTTTCACCTGCTATATGGTATGGAAGTAGGCATATTCGGACGCAGTGTTTTAGTTAACTATAATAACCCTGTCTTGTGTAACTTGTTAACGACTAATCAAGAAATATGACAGTTTAATTTTTAACGTCACAACTGTGCTGTTCAGATGTTAATTGTCTGCTGTTTTTTCTGGTACAGCGGCATACAAGCCGCTGACAGTGCGTCCGCACACAAAGACCGGAGGAACTCAATCTCCCTGTCAGTAGAAAGTATTGTGTTTATAAGAAGCACAGAGGTGCCGAGCATGGGAGAACTATTACTGACTCAAGTGCTGTAGTTTAAAGCTTATGACCTGGCGACAGTCGCTGTTTCAATCACTTCCTATTGTTAGGGCAGCTACAGGGCATCTGATGTTCAAGAAATAGCCTCATTAGCCGAGACCCATAGATGCCTCTGTTCTGCATTCATTTCCCAGGAACTGAGTTTATAAGTGCCTGAATATGTTCCAGAGTCATCAGTTAAGGGTGTTTTATGCCGGTTGATGTTCACTGTTACTTCAAAGGGATGGGGGGGGGGGGGGGGGGGGGTTGCCTGCTTTGTGGATACTAAATGATCCCACACGGATAGTAAAACCAGGAATCAGACAACAGTCCCTTAGGAAAAGGGCATACTATAATAATTACTTAATAAAAATGTTTAAGTGCAATTAAAAAAAGAAAAGAAAAAAAAAAGCAATTTTACCGCAATACAATTTAAAAAAATCTTTGATCTTGGGGTGTGATGTGATCATGTTTGTGAGATTCACTAAAATTTAGAGAGCTCATAAAACGTTTTATTATAACGTTATATTATTATTACTATTATCACCTAGTTCTGGCATGAAACTCTGACAGTGCAGGCTGATGGGTCTTTAACTCGTTTGGTAGCATCATTATCTCACAGCACAGCTGACTGTTATAATTGAATATAATATAATGTATGTGATTTACGTATGTTTTTAGACTGTTAGACCAGATTGTTGTGTGTGTGTGTGTGTGTGTGTGCGTGTGTGCATAACATTATTATTATTTTATTATTTTTTTTTTTTAGATTACACATCTCTGCGTCAAGTAGGGTTGACCATTGCTGCTGTTCTTTTCGTGACGGGAATTTTGGTGCTTGGTTGTAAGTTAACCCAACTTCAAGTTTCAGTCATGATTGCTTCGAACAGTCACGTTTGAAATCCTCAAACCTCTTTCCTCACTTTTTTTTCATTCTTCCTCCGTCTGAAAGGTGGCAAAGTTAAAAGAATCCCACGGTGTCGAATTGG
Source organism: Elopichthys bambusa (assembly GCA_037101425.1). Classification (NCBI taxonomy): domain Eukaryota; kingdom Metazoa; phylum Chordata; class Actinopteri; order Cypriniformes; family Xenocyprididae; genus Elopichthys; species Elopichthys bambusa. Next base: position 10,158,209 of record CM074444.1, read on the forward strand.
CAAAGGAAGGTGAGCAAATCAAGTCAATGGCATACTACCAAACATATTATTTCTTCAGTATAGTATAGACTGTGCAGTATGCTTATTTGACAAAATGTGCAGTATGTATACAACAGAGCACAGTGTGGAGAATACTGTACACAATGCATGATGAATAAACTGGAATAAGCAGCCATTTTTAATACCTTTCTTGATATATTTTTTGATTGGACTGCCCAAAAGGTAATATTTTCATTCTTTTGGACTGCTTAAATATATTTTTATATAAACATTATGCCATTCTGAATATTAGGCTAAAATAGTAGGTGGTATACAGTATATACTGCACATAATTTAATATATTCAGTAATTAATAATTGTATATAACATTTTAAACCAGTATTTATATATAATAACTAGTAAAACACTACCAAATATCTTTATATTACTTTTTAATTTACATGATGTAACTTTTGGCCCTTTACCGGTTAAAAAACAAAACTGCAATCATATTGCAGAAGTACTTGTTTTGGTTGTGCTTTAGCTCTGTGTGACTATGCAGATGAATATGTGACCTGTGCTGGCAAAATTAGTTGGAATGCACTACAGGCAAAACAAGTGAAAAATGTCAATTTTGGTCTAATTTGAGTTTTTCACAAAAATGAGTTCATTAAGCCCTCATCTAGTGATCCCAATGATTCATATAGCAATTAAACAAAGTATCTTTATTTGTATGTTTTCTGAGAGGAATGCCTTTCCTTTGACCATGAAAAATGCAGTTTTTCTCTGCTTGCTTCTCGACGACTGGCGCTTCCAGTCTGGTATCGTTGTAAAACGCAGCATTCCAACTTTGTGAATATTCATAGTGAATTCTCGATGGCATGAGTCTGAACCAATGAAATGTGATTTTCAAACTCATGCTGATGTAAACAAAATGATCTTCAAGCGCGCAATCCCGATAGACAAATATACGCATATACAGGTGCTGGTCATATAATTAGAATATCATCAAAAAGTAGTTTTATTTTACTAATTCCATTCAAAAAGTGAAACTTGTATATTATATTCATTAATTACACACAGACTGATATATTTCAAATGTTTATTTCTTTTAATTTTGATGATTATAACTGACAACTAAGGAAAATCCCAAATTCAGTATCTCAGAAAATTAGAATATTGTGAAAAGGTTCAATATTGAAGACACCTGGTGCCACACTCTAATCAGCTAATTAACTCAAAACACCTGCAAAGGCCTTTTAAATGGTCTCTCGGTCTAGTTCTGTAGGCTACACAATCATGGGGAAGACTGCTGACTTTTGTCCAAAAGACGACCAGTGACACCTTGCACAAGGAGGGTAAGACACAAAAGGTCATTGCAAAAGAGGCTGGCTGTTCACAGAGCTCTGTGTCCAAGCACATTAATAGAGAGGCGAAGGGAAGGAAAAGATGTGGTAGAAAAGTGTACAAGCAATAGGGATAACCGCACCCTGGAGAGGATTGTGAAACAAAACCCATTCAAAAATGTGGGGGAGATTCACAAAGAGTGGACTGCAGCTGGAGTCAGGGCTTCAAGAACCACTACGCAAAGACGTATACAAGACATGGGTTTCAGCTGTCGCATTCCTTGTGTCAAGCCACTCTTGAACAACAGACAGCGTCAGAAGCATCTCGCCTGGGCTAAAGACAAGAAGGACTGGACTGCTGCTGAGTGGTCCAAAGTTATGTTCTCTGATGAAAGTAAATTTTGCATTTCCTTTGGAAATCAGGGTCTCAGAGTCTGGAGGAAGAGAGGAGAGGCACACAATCCACGTTGCTTGAGGTCCAGTGTAAAGTTTCCACAGTCAGTGATGGTTTGGGGTGCCATGTCATCTGCTGGTGTTGGTCCACTGTGTTTTCTGAGGTCCAAGGTCAATGCAGCCATATACCAGGAAGTTTTAGAGCACTTCATGCTTCCTGCTGCTGACCAACTTTATGGAGATGCAGATTTCATTTTCCAACAGGACTTGGCACCTGCACACAGTGCCAAAGCTACCAGTACCTGGTTTAAGGACCATGGTATCCCTGTTCTTAATTGGCCAGCAAACTCGCCTGACCTTAACCCCATAGAAAATCTATGGAGTATTGTGAAGAGGAAGATGTGATATGCCAGACCCAACAATGCAGAAGAGCTGAAGGCCACTATCAGAGCAACCTGGGCTCTTATAACACCTGAGCAGTGCCACAGACTGATCGCCGCATTGCTGCAGTAATTCAAGCAAAAGGAGCCCCAACTAAGTATTGAGTGCTGTACATGCTCATACTTTTCATGTTCATACTTTTCAGTTGGCCAAGATTTCTAAAAATCCTTTCTTTGTATTGGTCTTAAGTAATATTCTAATTTTCTAAGACACTGAATTTGGGATTTTCCTTAGTTGTCAGTTATAATCATAAAAATTAAAAGACATAAACATTTGAAATATATCAGTCTGTGTGTAATGAATGAATATAATATACAAGTTTCACTTTTTGAATGGAATTAGTGAAATAAATCAACTTTTTGATGATATTCTAATTATATGACCAGCACCTGTATAACAGTATTTAAAAAAATCTGTCTTGGCGAGTATTCACGCAAACATTATCTGTTATGTCTTAAGTGAACGTTTGGTTAACTGTTGGGAAAAAACATCTGATGTGTAACATTACATTAGAATTAGATCCGTGTGGTACAGTAGGTCTTAGGTTGTCTGTTTCATTAATGTTAATCAAACAATTGTGCAATCAAAGAAAAAAAGTTGAGTATATATACTTTTTCATTTAGATATGGTTTTTGACTTGGTTTGTGCCAAATGTGGTGGTATTACCAGGGGATTTTAAGGTATGGTTGCTAGGTGATTTTGTTTTGGAACCTTCAGAAAACTTTAACTCGATTTTTCTCAAAATTAACTTTGCTGACTCTATCAACTTCAAACTGGTGTAGCTCAGTCATTTTTTGTCGGATTCCAAAAAAATCATACCTCATTTTGAAGGTTTTTTAATAGAGAATGCGAGAATAACAATAACTCATTTTTTAAAATTTGCTCATTTGCCAACATGGGTGAGGTCACATATAGTTATCCTACTGCTCATAAGTACGAAATTTCCTGTGAAATCCATCCCGACAGGTTTAAAATATAAATTTATAATAGGCTTACCATAGTGAATCAGGGTAAGACAAAACGTATGTATTGACTCATTATTTAAATTCTGTTGATTTTGAGTTACATGGTGTACCTTTAACTAATGAAAAGAAACCTTGTTCTAAAGTGTTACCTTTTAATTATATATATATATATATATATATATGTGTATATATATATATATATATATATATATATATATATATATATATACATTATTTTGCTCTGTTATTTAGATTTTGTGTAAAGATGTTTTGCACACCGGAAATAGATGGGGTGTATTATGGGATACTACTTGAATGCATTCAAAGATTGGGTGCCTAATAACGTTTGACCTCTTTTGTAACTTTATGATGTGTCTTTATAATCATTACAGACTTCATTGTGTTTAGACACCATTAGGGCTTTTATATAGATTGTTCCAAAGCACGTGATTTCAATCTTGCCACGTATGATGAATGCAAAGTGTTTAACTTTAATGTGCTTATTATACACTCTCTGTGCCATTTTAAAATGGAAATTTAAAAATGAAAATACACAGCAATTGCATGGGCAGAATGTCAACTGAATTGACTTGTGCAAGAGAGACAACAAAACAGTATATAATTTTAGTAATATAAGAGAAGAATAATGACATGCTTCTCTTTGAAAAGAGCCTTCAAATGGTCTCCGCTATTAAGGCAAAAAGGCATAATTTTCTTTCTTTGCAAAATAGTTACAAACGTTAACACTTTACCTGGAAAAAGCAGTTGTTGACATGGCTTTACCTCTCACAGAGCTGATGTGAAAACCCGCTAAAGGCTTTAACAGCTGATTTATGTTATATTTAGTGGAATATTTAATGCCCTATGGGCTATAAAGTTACATTATATGACTCTGGAGGGAAGGTTACATTTTTTATAAGCAAGCAGTCATTTTGCACACACTTTTAAAGTCACCATGAAATCAGAATTGACCATTCTTATTTTATTTTTTTTAAAGAAATATTGCAGTTTACTATAAATTATATATCTGTGCACATCATAATTTTTTTAATCAATCTGCCCTCGTAATCTTTAATCAAAACAGCTCCCTATTGCAACAACATCTCTTCTCTAATGATGTGTTTAATGGCGCAAGCGTGGGACAACCCGTCAATCACATGAGATCGACCAATAGCAAACAACAAAACGATCCAACCTTTCAGTCAGTTTGATCAGTCAATAGACAAAATCAATTCCCGCCCTACATTTTTTTCTTTTTCAAGAAGCCGTTTCACTCACATATACATCACAGAAAAGAGACTATTGTAAGAAAAGACTATAGTAACTTCTGTTTCATTCCAACTTTAAAGGGTTAGTTCACCCAAAAATAAAAATTCTGTCATTAATTACTCACCCTCATGTCATTCCACACCTGTAAGACAAATTAAGATATTTTTGATAAAATCTGATGGCTCAGTGAGGACTCCATTGCCAGCAAGATAATTAACACTTTCAGTTCATGTTCACAGTTCATATATTCATTAAAACAGTGGTTCAACCTTAATGTTACGAAGCAAAAAAATAAAAATAAAAAAAATAGCGATATCAAAAAAAACCAACAATATCTAGTGATGGGCGATTTCAGAACACTGCTTCATGAAGCTTCGAAGCATTATGAACTGCCAAAGTCAGTGGTGAACCATTGAAATTTCGAAACACTTATGATGTAACGAAGCCTCATTTACTGAAATCATGTGAAATGCAGTTTGATACATACTCCGAACCACTGATTCAAAACGAAAGATTCGTAAAGCTTCAAAGCATCATGAAGCAGTGTTTTGAAGTCGCCCATCACTAGATATTGTTGAATAAAGTCGTTATTTTGTTTTTTGGTGCACAAAAAGTATTCTCATCACTTCATAACATTAAGGTTAAGCCATCTGATTTTATCAACAATATCTTAAATTCTGTTCTGAAGATGAACAAAGGTCTTACAGGTATGGAACAACATGAGGGTGAGTAATTAATGACAGAATTTTCATTTTTGGCTGAACTAACCCTTTAATAAACTTTCAGTTGACTTGTTAAGAGCATTCCCACAGGCGAAAATCTGATCACCATTTATTAAAAATACATCATTCTACATTGACCAAGAATCATTTTTCTAATTTTGTACTGCTGCTCATTTGCATAATGTTAATGTTGACAACCCGTTTTGTATCTGTTTTATTTCTGTTTCCTACATAGAAAAAAAGGTGCCTTGATGAATTATCAAAATGACTTCAGAACTACATTTTTTTTTTCTCTCTCTCTCTCTGGTTGTCTAGTTCATACGAGGTGACCAGAAGTTAACACTCTTCTCGGCATTGATCAGCGGCTCGGCAATAAACAGAAGAACAGCAGGAGAACACAAAGGAGCCAGTCAGACCTGTTCCGAGAGCAGTTACAGACTTACATTTCCCCCTTGTGAGAACAACATCATAAGGACAAGATGGAGAGGTTGTGTGTGTGAGCGTGTTCATTATTTCAAACTGATCTCCGGGTTTGTCACACCGAAGCGCCGGGGAATAAGATGTGTGCTATCGTGCGGCACTAAACGCCAGCGGTAACACAACGGCTGAGACTTCGGCAGATCCCAACGTAATCACGCGTCTCAGACACAAAATCCCTTCATCCCTCTGCTCTCCTGCACCAAACGGCTCTGTTTAAGCGTCAAACTTTGTACAACACAGGCATGTACTTCTGTTTTATTATTATTATTTCAATTTGTGCATCCTCAGGTGTGTCAATCATTTGGAATTGGAGGGAAGTGTTGTGTAGCTCACAAGCGCCCTCAAGAGGCCTTCAGACACATTTATTATGAGTTCTCCCAAGAGGAGAGAATAAAAACCATTCTACTCTGATTCATGTATCTGAATTTATCACCTACATCTTGTCCTTGTGAAAAAATACAGCCAAATAAGTGATAAGTTTCATATTACTTATCTCGCATGAGCTCAGTTGGGCTGTCAACAGTGAAAATTGTGTATATGATGGTGTCAGGGGAAAATGAAAATATCAAAAAACCATCTCTCTGTGACATTTACCATTAGCATATCAGTGCTGAAAACAGAGCAAGGTGTTTATGTAAATGTTCAATAGCTGAACATGCAAATTCTGTCATTAGAAAGATGCATAGGGTAGAGTGGGGGGAAAACGCCCCCCTTAAGGACTTTGTAATTTTTTTCTATGAAACAAAAGTTAAATGTACAGAATAGTTATAATAGTTTTAGTGACGATTACATAAATTATAAACCAAGTATGAAAAATGTTCATGAAAAAGTTTTCATGTTATTAGATTTTTTTAGCAAAAAATACAGGGGTAAAAGCCCTCACTCTGTCAAAACAATTTGCTTTATACATGTACAGCAAAATCAGAGTACAAGCAGTACTACTATTACCACCACAACTAAAAGAAACTAAATCAGTAATGAAGTCTTGACCATAACCAATAATTAGGAATTACAAAATTATAATAGACTATTTGAAAAGCTGATGCTAGCTAGCTGATGCTAACTTGAGGTAATTTTTAGATATAAAGTCCAAATATTTTTATTCAACCACCTAGTTAGATTACATTTAATGGAACAACAAAGGATTTGATGTTGAGGACAGAGTAACTACAGTAATTATGATAGTGAAAAGGGGACATTTTACCCTGAGAGCGTTTTACCCCACAGACAGTGTTTAAAAAAAAAAAATAAAAAAAAGAGGGGAAAAAAATGTCATTCTAAAAATATAAATATATTTTCCTTAAATTAAATATACTTCATAACTACAGCCTTACTATTCTCATTATATATAACTGTGATGTTTTGCAAAACATCCAGCTTTAAAATACTTATTTTCTTACTGCTGAAAATTACATGAATTACCGTGAAATCTACCGTGAAGCTTCACAGTAAATACTTCTATATCACTCTTGTCAACATAGTCCATAGGAACATCAAAAACTGACTCAATCTAGTGGATATTTTGGGAAAAACAGTAAGGGGGCGTTTTCTCCCTATTGCAAGCAGACAACAAATGTCCATGATGTAGAGGTGTAACAGTACACAAAAATGACGGTTCGGTACGTTACTCGGTTGTTTTACTGAACCAACTGTGTCTCTGTCTTTAATTATTCAATTATAATTAAAATTTTCTTAAGTATAAAAAAAATCTATCTCTGCTAAAAAAAAACTATTAGGGAGCCCTTACTTGAACATTACTATAATAAAGGTTACAATTAACAACAGAACCTAAATTATTAAATTCAGTTGCTATTTATTTTTAGATATAATCATCAACACTCAATTAAAAAAATGTATGTATTGTAAACATGTAAATTACACATAAGGCAGTTTTTGCATTAACTTCCGTTTCTCCAATTTGTTGTTGAAATATAATCATTTACACAGTGGCTGTCATAACTTGTTTTCATGACAGATTTATTTAGGCCTTACATGAACTAACAGGTTAAGTAAAATATAATTAATACATAGGCTAATAGTGCATATATTTAGCGAAACAGTTCATTTCTCTAGCGAACTAACAAGCTGTTGACACTGAATGGCTTTTCTGAGGTAAATGTAATACTATGTGACATTATTTACAAACTGTTTTACTGACATCTTTCCGCGGTTGAAACACTGATTGAGCGGTTACACAAGATATAACCGTTTCAGTAAGTTGTACTGTATCTTTCAGCATACCTTTATGTTCATTCATGTTCATTCTGTGTAGTGAAGATGAAGGCGTTCACTCGCGCTCCGCTGCCGTTTGAACTGAGGCACCTACACAGCAATCTGTCACGCCACTTTAAAAAGCGTCAAAACGGCATTTATTGTTTGAATTTCGTGATAAAATGGACAGAATTTGAAAGATGGTACTTTGTTTCTAATTGAAAGTAACAAAACACAGAGCTTATTGCAATTATTGGTGGTTAATGCTGGTTAAAATAGGTTAGGCTAAAAAGCATTATCGCGCGCATCTCACTGTATGAACCGAACCGTGACGTCCGTATCGTGACGTTTTGGGACGAATACATGTACCATTACACCCCTACCAAGATGTACTTTTATGAACAAAATAACTGAATGACAAGCAGTTATTGTTTACTCAAACTAAAACTATTAAAAATTCTGTTCATTGAAATAAAGCTGAAATAAAATAAAAGCACTGATGAGTAGATGATCAAATTTTCATTTTAGAATAAACTTTCAAATAGTAGACCTGGTGGAAATGTATGCCACCTAAATCAAATACATACTAGCACCGTTGAGAACAATAATATTTATTTAAAATAAAAGTCTTATACAACAAATAGATGGCAGGTTGTCTTATCAAATATATACAGCAACAGGCATTAACATTTAAACTTCAGTAGAAATCACACAAATGTCCATTAATAACAGTAATGTTTACCAGAGGTCAAGCACTTGAAGTGTTGTATACTACTACGTGATAAAAAAAAAAAAAAGCTGGTCAAATGTACTCCGAAAGACACGTATACCTTTTTGCTGACAGAATACCTTACATAACATAAAATAAAATAAGCGCTGATGTAAACAGCCTCCATTGAAAGGAAATACAATACAGTCTCTTATGATTTTCCCTTAAAAGGCTGTTGAGAGCCACCTTCAGAAGGAAAATCTACATCTGCATTTTCCACTCCATTCTTACATCAACTAAGAGAAACTGCTAACAGAATTGAAATGTGAATCTGTGTGAGCTGAAGGTTATCCTGCATTGCTGATTCATTTGTGGAGTTTCTTGAATGGGTAAATATCCAACACATCTTTTTTTTTTTTTTTTTTTTTTTTTTTTACATAAGTATAAAGTCCCTTCACATGGAATAAAACAACCTGCTCAAAGCGCCCAAAAGAAAGTTGTTGGAGTTAATGAATCCCAACGGTTTTGATATAAAAATCTCTAAGATATATATATATATATATATATATAAACTGGCTTTTAGAATGACTCAAAGGAGCTGGACATTTTTTTTTTGCCCTTTTTTTATTTATTTTATTTAGTCTGTTTTTCCAATTCCAGCTATCTGAAATGCTATTGTCTAAGGACACTTTTAGCGAATGATTTACCAGAATAGCTATATTGCAAATCTTGATTAATATTACAGACTAATGCCTTTATACACACCCACATGCGTTAAAGTAACAAGCTTAAGCTGTCTAATGCGCGCAAGATTGGATTTGGATTTAGATTTAAATAGAAAACCAGCAAGCACAAAAAAAAGCAGGTAATCAAGAATCATGAAATCCAGCTAAAAAAGAAATAGAAACATTTTTAAATCGAGATCTGGGTTAGCAGTCCTCCACTGTTATATACACACCGGGTGGGCAGACAATTATATTTTAAGTTTTGTCATTATTTACTACCCTCATGTAATTCCAAACCTGTCTCACTTTCTTTCTTATGTAGAACACACACACAAAAAAAAGATGTTTTGAAAATTTTATTTTTTGCCTATACAATAAAAGTCAATGGAGTTGTTTGGACCCCAAATGTTCTTCCAAATTTCTTATTTTGTGTTCGGCAGAAGAAAGAAAGAAAGTCATACATACATTTTTAGGTGAACTAACCATTTACTAAGACAGTAAGAAAGCACAGAAAAACGTCCTCATCTTAAAGTGTTTGCTAGCCTGCCGTCTTTGTGTAAATTCAGAATAAAGGGCCGAGACACTCTGAGTCTTCAGACTCGGACTAAAAGGGCTTTGATTGATTTCCATTTTAATCTAAAAAATGGAAGAAAAAGGAATGGCGAGTGAGAGAACGAGGAAGATAAAAGTATATCTCACTATAGTGTCTTAGTTTCGATCGATGATGCTGTAGATACAGTGCGGGGTCCAAATAGTCCATGCTGAAGATTCAAAAATCTAATTTAAACCTGAACATATACTTCAGCTTTCACTTTTTCAGTTCAATAATTAAATTCATTTATAATTTAACTTTTTACTCATATTTTTATGCTGATAATATCATTGTAATGACAAGGAAAATGCTACATTTCACCAGTAGACTTTTGGACCCCATTATACAAATGTCGTGTGTTTTTCTGTATCCTTACTCTGTCCACCCATTGGATTGTGTCCATCCCCATTAAAGCCAGCAGGATGACACATTAATCTGCTACCCAGCATCCCAGAGCTATTTACAATCTACAGTGCTTTAGAGGAGTTGTCCGCCATGAATGAAAGGAAAAAGAAAACAACATAATTTAAAGCGGTTGATTAATTCGCCGCTTGACAAGTGGGTGTTCAGAGCCACTTTTCCACTTTTGGCTTTTCTTTCTCTGCTTCTTTCTCTAGTTTGTCAAATAACCAGAGAGACAGAGCCCAGCTTTATCTTTTTACCTTCCTGATTTTGTCACTTTAACACACTGGGGACGGCTAACATCAGAGTACTGGAAGGGAAAACGAGGAGAATTTTTGCTTAAAGCTGAGTTTGTCTACAATTGGCTAGTCGAACAGACAGTCCCGCCTCAAACTCAAGCCATTGGTTGAGCCAATGTTGTTGTGTCAGGGTGTTCAAATAAACAGAAAAAAAAAAAAAGTATAAACAAACACTGTGGATCTGTGTTGAAAAAACTATGAATGGCTTACTTTTTAGGAGAAAGTATTTAAAGACTGAAAAATATTACACACTTCACCTTTAAGAACAGTTCTGAACTTGATTTAAATAAAAAAATATTGTACGTGGAGAGGGAAAAAGGTCGAGTGAGCTGTGCTACACAGTCCAAGGACTTTCTCTGTGAGTGCAATATTTGGCATGTGTGCATGAACGCTATACGTTGTGCATTTAAAAACGATTCATAGAAAATTCATGATAGCAACACATTCTCGTCTACTGACGTTATAGAATCCGCTATAGATATAGATACATTTGGATGAGAAATCACATGCTTGCAGCACGTCCCTGAAAGGATCCAGCGGAGAGAGGAAATGAAAAGGCCCTGATGGTTAGACAGCAGCTTTCTGTCCTTGCTCTGCTGGCACAGAGTAGACCCTAGAGAAACACAGAGAGATGAGAACAGTCAATTCACTATGGTCACTTTGATTAAATCTTTAAGACTAGCTTGAGCTCATTTTTTCTAACTTTCCCTTAACAGTGTTTTTTTTCTATATTAAAACAATGAAATTAATGACAAATATTTTTAAACTGACACACACTAAATAAAAGTGTAATGAAATAGGTTTTATTTTTAAATGGAGCGGGTCATGAGATTAGTCAAATATTATCCACTTTTTGTAGGTAAATTAGACATTTTTGCTGACTTTACATACAAAATGAAAGGTTAAGTTTTGGTTTTCTGGCCTTAATTTGTGTTTCAAAAGATTAACCAAAGTCTTACGTATTTGGAGTGAAGTCTTGTGTGTAAATGACAAAATTTTCATTTTTGGGTGAACTATCCCTTCCAAAAAAGTAAGTATAAATTCATTTTATTAAGTATACATAAAGTTCAAGTATATTTTTTAAGTTTACGTTATGTAGTAAGTATACTAATATCAATGTACTAGTAACATACTTGTAAGTGTACTATTTCAATACTTCTTGGGACTAAATTGGCCCACTTTTCAGTGTATAGAAGTATACTTTCAAGTAAACTTTAAAGTGTAACAGTAGTACACTTTAAGCACAACTATTTTACAACTACGTTTTCGTTTGTACTGCAAATACAGTACAAGTGAACTTATAGGTATACTGATAGTTTACTAGTTAAATACTTGTAGCACATTTTATAGTTTATGAAAGTACACTTTGAAGTATACTCTCACTTGTAAGTTTTCTTCAATTGGCCCCAAACGGTTGAAGGTCAAAATTACAGTTTCAGTGAAGCTTCAAGGGGCTTTATCTAGTGAAACGATCGGTTGTATTCTTCAAAAAGCTTACGCTGAATGTCCTAGACCTTTCCTATTCAACTTACGGAACGAACGTGGCGCCAGTTCTGTTTTTTTCCGTAAGTTTAATAGGGAAGGCGTAGGACATACAGCGTAAGCTTTTTGAAGAATACGGAATCGCGGTCTGGGGGAAGCACTTGTGATGCGATCATTTGTGTTTATAAAGCATATACATTTTCAATTTTTAAAGAAAATGACCAATCGTTTCGCTAGATAAGACCCTTATTCCTCATCTGGGATCATGTAAAGCCCTTTGAAGCGGCACTGAAACTGTAATTTTGACCTTCAACTGTTTGGGGCCAATTGAAGTCCACTATAAGGAGAATAATCCTGGAATGTTTTCATCAAAAACCTTAATTTATTTTCGACTGAAGAAAGAAAGACATGGACGGATGGACGTGGATGACATGGAGGCGAGTACATTATCAGGACATTTTTATTAGAAAGTGGACTAATCCTTAAATGTCTCGTGGTCTTGCTGTTTTTTTAACAATTAAATTTGGGGTTAGAAGTGTGTTGTAACGCAAGCGTTACTGAACATGTACCGAGTAAAATATTACTGAAAATTGATTAGTAATGCCTTACACTACTGCATTACAGCAAAAAGTAATATGATACTGTAATGCATTACTTTTGTAACGCGTTACTCTCAACACTTATTATTACATATCAGAGTCAGACAGCTGAATGTTGAGACTGACCAATCAGAATCATGAATTCAGAGTGCAGTGTAATCATTTTTATTTGTAATCTTATAATATACGATTATTATACAATGGCCCGGTTTCACAGACGGGGCTTAGCCTAAGCCAGGATCAGGCCTTAGTTCAATTAGGGCATTTAAGTAGCTTTTATAAACGTTTACTAGAAGAAGGAAGAAAAAAAAAAAAAAAACATTACTGGTGTGCATCTTGAGACAAGACAATGGCACTGACATATTTTAAGACATGTGCAAGTTAAAACAGCTCAAACATGCATTTTAGTCTAGGACTAGCTTATGCCTTGTCTATGAATGTACTATATTTATATATGTACTATATTTTCCATTTATATGATGTTGGTTTTGTTTGGCAAATCATCATATTTCAATGTCTGATGTTGTGTTTCTGACATTCTGAATCCATTTTCAAACATCAAAATATGGTCTTTGTGAACTGGGGATGAAGTTTAATTAAATGTTATCTCGAAAGATTAAAAAAAAAAGTGATTCCTGTTGAAGTGACCCATTTAAACATGGTTCACACCAATATAAACATCTCCAAGACCTATTCAATGTCTTAAGAAAGAAAGCATTGCAGTAGCACCAACAATGGTCGTATAAATTTACATAGCCAGGCTGATATCTGTAAAGAATAAGGTCAGCCATGGGTCACATTTTACTTAAGGCAATATATATACATATATGTGAGAGGAGCTTAACCCTGACTTTCGTTTTGAATAGAAAGACATTCAGCTTATACTTCAGGAGAAGGATGAATAGAGCTCTTTGTGACATATTCATGCTGTTCAAACACATGTACATACGCTTGCACTCCTCAGGTAAATGCTGTTTAATTTACCTCAGTGATGAATTTGTTCACAGTTTGCCTGGCTTTATGAACTCTATGGCAGGATTTTTGCCCCGCAAGGCATTTCGGGGGGCTTTTATCGGTTTTTTATTGAGTGTGCTTTCTGTGAACATGCTCAGAAAGGTTCAGTGTTGATCCACAGAGCCTGTGGTTGCTGTGTGATTAAGCCCCTTTCAGCCACCCTATCACTCAACACCGAAAAAAAAAAAGCTGTGGCTCAGCTAACTGCATTCCCCTGAGGTAACCTGTAATCCTGCAGAAGAATTTAACCTCAATAAAGAAAGAGAGAGTGAGAGAGGGTGAGAGAGAAAGAGAGAAAACAGAGGATCTTTAAGCTTGCTGTTGGGAGGCAGGTGTCAGACAAACTCCGCTCCCTCCCAGCCTTCTCTCACATATCACCATACTCAGCAACTCACTGAAACTGATTACTTTGCAAAACTAGCCAAATTTAGTTACACAACCTATCAGGATGACAGCGATAGGCCACAAAGTAGAGGACAGGACGTGAGAGAGAAAAATGCAGTTCTTTCCTTTTCTCTGCTTTGCAAAACAATCAAAGAAAGAAAAAAGTTTTATCTTTTAATCACGTTGATTTTGTCTCCTTTAAGGGATAGTTTGCCTACAAAATAAAATTTCTGTCATCATTACTCACCTTGATGCTGTTCCAAACCTGTTTGACTTTTTATTGCATTTAGAGCTTTTAAGCTTCAAAATGGATGCAAAAGCACTAAAATATCATTATAAAAGTAGTCCATGCGTCCAAAATTGCATACCATCAAGTAGGAACCTCATTTGGATTTAATTCAAAATTAATGAATTAAAACTGAATCCATAATTAAAACGTTCTGTAAATGAAGCGCCTGACAGAACCCTTTAAGGTTCTATATGGAACCTTTTCTTCTATAAGAGTGTTCTCTTTTGGTGTACTGTTTTCACATACTGTAGTGTTTATAGACCTTATGTGCTAAAAAAACAAATGCACTGCCATCTTTTTAGAATGAAATCCAAGGTATCTGACTCCTCGTAGACAGCAATTTAACCACCACTTTAAAGGTCCAAAAAGGTACTAAAGACATCGTTAAAATAGTCCACGTGACTACAGTGGTTCAACCTTAATGTTATGAAGTGACGAGAATACATTTTGTGCGCAAAAACTAAACAAAAATAACAATGTTATTCAATAATATCCTCTCTTCTGAACACTGGGTCGGTATTGGCCGACGCTGGTCATGTGAGCAGCACGACGCATGCGTGTGATGCTGACACAAGAGCCGGCCAATAATGAGCCGGTGTTCTGACGAAGAACACGGAAGCGCTGAACTGCGTCAACTGCGTGTGACAACAGCTCAAATTGTTATATAATGTCGTTATTTTTGTTTTGTTTTTGCACACAAAAAGTATGCTCGTCACTTTATAACATTAAGGTTGAACCACTGTAGTCACATGAACTATTTTTAATAATGTTTTTACTACCTTTCTGGACATCAACAGGTGCAATGGCGTTGCTGTGTGGTTCAGAAACACTCATATTTCATTAAAAAAAATCTTAATTTGTGTTTCGAAGATAAACAAACAGCTTACGGGTATGCAACGACATAAGGGTAAGTAATTAAAAAAATTCATTTTTGGGTGAACTAACCCTTCAACCTCTGTGACCGAATCATTGAGTCAGTGATTCAAACTCAAGAATCAGATTAGTCAGATAGTACCGATATTGTGAACTGAACTTTCATTTATGAATTGGATGAAAACACCAAGGAAAGCTAATCTTCATTTTTGCAAACATAAGGGTGAGAAAATGATGATTTTAATTTTTTGATGAACTGTTTCTTTAAATGCACATGCTTACTGAGAGATGCAGTGTTTAAAAATTAGAGACTTTAAAATGGCCTGACCTGTAACCAAATAATGAATCATTCTGAGGTGTCACTAATAATGCAATGTACAGATCAATGACATGTAATTTGTTGTACTGTTTACTGTACTAATTCAGGTGAGGACATGTGGTATGGAAGTGTGGCTGTGTTTGCACAAAGAACAATAATAATTCAAAATTCAACACCTTTTTCTTCCTTGTTCCTTCTCTCTCTCTTTCTCTCTCTCTCTCTCTTGTTATTATACTGGTTTGGGCAGCTTTGGCCCTGACTGTTTTTGTCTGATAAACAGACATGGAAAAAGTCAGTTTTCTTATTTTTTTAAATGCAACTTTTCATTTTCAAATGTGGCCATGACATATTCCCACACTGTAAACTCTCACAGAGTTTAGCAGGTCATATCTTGTTCATGTTAGTCAACGCCTGGCTTGTTTTCTGTCCTTTTTTTCTTTTTGTTTCAGGGACTTGTTTCTAACAGCTCAGGGCTTGAGGGGCGTTTGACAGATGGCTGGAAAGTAGAGTCATCAATGCACATGTACCAACCCGCTGCTAATGGTGGCCTATCCCTCCTGCATGCGGCCCTCTATTGTCTCGCATACTGCTGTCGTCTTGTGTTTAGTGGGTTACCAGGGATTCAGAGATCTGTTACCCATCGGACTGGTTGGACCACCCCAAAAGTTGATGGGGTGGAGCACAAAAGTCATACTTATATTTATAAGCACCGATGTGTCACTCAAGATAAAGTGTCAAGTAAGCTAAAGGTGAGAAAAGTCACTTTTTTCGATCCATTTTCCAGTAAGTACTGCCAAATCCTTCTTAGATCCAGTATTAAGGGCACATGTGGAGCAACTAATAAACAAGCAATAGCAGTGCAAATAGCTTCAGCTTCAATATTTTCCAAATTATTAGTGCGCGTGAAGTAGATCAGATATTTCCAAACCTCTACACACAAAAGCATGCACAAATCCATACTGGATATGCGGGTAATAGATTGTGGAGTGTACACACACATTTTGTCAAATGGATTTCGTTATATTCAACCCAGCATGAGTCTTTAATAACATTTCTTGAATATATGTTTGTCTGATGCACAGGTCATTTGAAATTGCTTGCAAGCAAAGCTAAATCAGTCTTACCCCTGTTCTCGGCTTTGCAAGTAGCGTCTGAAGAGGACAATAGCTGTAAGGGGAAAAAAAAAAGAAGATTTTTATTTTAGTTTTTGCATTGCAAGGGATGTAGTTGTCACATCACAAGTCTCAAAACCACATTACCTCACATAATGCCTACTGTATGAAAATTGTGTTGCTTTTTTTTGGTCAGGACATCCATCACACATCACTGTGTTTGTTGTTTGGCTTGACAAGAATTTGGCCTACAGATTTAGCTCCTGATGTGTGTTAAGATCTTGTAAAATACACACCCATATTAAACGACTTTTTACAATGAGACAAAACTTTTAGCTATTCATTTACAGAATGTATCCCATAAAATTTATAACTATAATTAAAAGGAAGTATTCATGGGCTCGCATTTGCAATGTGATCTCATTAGTAGTCGGCGGTATTGTGAAGTGTGTTACTAGCACACGCATGTTTTCATACATTTGCATAGGCACGAAAATGTACTTTACTATGGAATTGACTGCATTTCTACTCTTTGTGAACAACTTTAGAGATGTACAAATGTTTAGTAATCCTTTTGAGATTATATAATATTGAATTCAATGCATTAATTTAATGAAATTCATTAAATATGGTCGTTTACCTAATTTGAATAAGTTTAATTCTGTTTTTCCCAATGTTTCAGTGGAATTTATCACTAAAAATATCTATATCATTGTGAATAAAATTGCATATTATGTGTTTTATATTGTTAATAAGTAGGTTTACAGAATAGGTGTATATATATATATATATATATATATATATATTAGTACTATGCAATTTATATTTTTAAAGTAAATAAAACATTAATATTTTTATGACCCTTTACTGAATACAAGCTGTCCATATTGTACATTTCGCTGTACATCCAAAAATGTACATGTAAATGTTATACAAATACCTTCGGATACTAAAGAGATCAAGCTGCCATTTGCTGGAATGGAAGCACAGCTCATACATCAACAAGAAACAAACACCTCGAATAGTTCATGTAAAATTAATCTTGAACTACATCTTGAAATTGTTTTTAAAAAGAATTGTATTCTTGGCAGGAATTTTACACATACTTTTTTGTGAAAGTTAATTACATGACATAGCAGCACATTAGTGGTCTAGTAAATGCCTGTTTCAACGGATCCAACCTACCTACAATACTCCCAATGGCCAGAACTGTGACGCTAACGGCAACTATGATGATTATCAAGATTCCACCTACAAATTAACAATAAAAACAAGGAGGATGTACATTAAATTTGTGCCCATATTCATTAAGGCTAGTCTGAAATATTAATTTATCCATAAATAGAAATATTTGAAGTTTTTTTTTTTTTTCCAACCTGCAGCGTCTTCATCTCCTGTGGATTTATCTGTTCCAGGACTTGCTTCAGGACCTTCTGATTCAACAGGATCAAGCTTTCTGCTCACTAAAAAAAAAAAAAAAGGAACCCATTACAGCTTTTTGAAATGATTTTGTTGGGCTTTTAGCCATTTTATTGAAGCTAGTGTGAATGTTTTCAGCGCCTCTAGTGGCACCAAATGGAAGTGTGCTAAAAATAATGATTGTTTTTGAGCAGGTTTCCCAAACACTCCATCCTCTTGTCATTGGTCAACCAGGTTCTTTTTTTCTGTTTACAGAGTTTTTGGCTTTTCAAAGTGATATCTGCCACATAAACAGTTTTAATGGTGGTGGGACACAACGCATGCCAGATTTGCACTCATATAAGCAGTATAGCTTGACGTATCTAGGCCTATTCACTGAGCCAATTCTTCTTATTAATCACTGACATTTCTTGTGCCTTTTCTAGGAAATTAGCTGGGAATGAATCACCGTTCTGATCGTGCTCATATTGGAGAGTTTTACTTTACTCCACATCACCTCCCACCCTTCCCATCTGCCTCTGGCCAGAGCTGGTGAGCAGGGCTTGCTTTAACAGCTCAGTAATTCTATCAGAGAGCAATCATTTTGCTGATGAAGACAGACAGCTCCTCGCACAAGAGAGCTGAATGAGACTGCCAACGTCCATTAAGGGGACGGACAGTAGTGCGGATGGAGCCGGGGCTATCAGCGGCGCTCTGCTGGGAGATGCTAATTGATTGCTTTCAGGAATTAATGTGGCGGATGAGCTGGTCACGTCTTACAGTAACAGCCTGTCTACATGTTACGCGTGAGACTGGAGAGGAATACCCACCATCCTTACTATAGCCATCACCATCCTCATCGTCACCTGGGTAAATGAGAATATGATGATAAAAAAATACATTAAAAAATAATACTCTGATGGTTATTTACCAACTTATATGGACATCATGAAACATGTCCAAGTCATATTTTACCCCCCAAAATAAGGGGGGAAATATTATTTTGCATTGAAGAACACTTTTTTTTTTTTTTTTTTCAGCTTTGTGAATTTAAAAAAAAAATATATATATATATATATATCACTTAACAGAAATAAGAATGACATTTCTGGGGAAGAAAGTGTATTTAATTGTTAGAAAGTATGAGAGATGTCATACCGTAAGCTCCTGAAGAATTTCCTTCGGTGTCTTCTGATGTTGCAGCTGTTAATTCAAATGAATAAATAAATACGAAGTTAGAGCTCACATGAACCTAACCTATTATTATAAATAGGGCTTGACATTAACACCCACCAAATGCGGGTGGATTTCAGCAGTGGCATGTAACGCAGTCACTCCTACTAGCCAATTTCATTTGTCTTGGATGTTGGTGTTACAGGGCTGGTATTTCAGTGTGGGACTGCGTGAATTGAGCATAATTGTACTCATTCGTGCTTACGGCCAAAGTGCGCACACATAAAGCTGCCTCTCAGTACTAAACTGAATTCTTTTTCGCTGCTTATTGCACTTAAACAGTCAGCCACACCTAAAATAATGTTAAAATGTCGGTCTCGGCGAGTATTCACGCCGAGACCGACAGTTATGCTTTAAGTGAATGTAAACAGTTGAGAAAGAATACAGCCTAATTATATACCTGCTGCCCAATTATGAGATAATAATAAAAATATCTATATGGCAGTTTTTCCTAATGGTATCGATGGCTAGTAACTTTGGAAATCTTTGTCAAGCTCTGATTATAAAGGTTACAACTGAGTATCTTCAGAGGTTATTCTACAGCCAGATAGTGAAGGTGAAACAGCCCCATTGTGAAATGACTATTTTAACTTTATATATATAGCATTTTATTTGTCACACATCTAACTGGCTGATAGAGAACGGACATCATTTGATGGAATCTAAAATCTGAGTGTGTTCAAGGCGTTTTGCATGAAAAGCATCTGCTAAATGGCGAGTAACAGGAGGATTGGTTCGCAAGCCTGTCACTGATACAAATACTTTAGACAGACACGAGAAGAAAAAGATGGATTGAGTACAAAAATAAACATCTGAATAGGACAGATAATTTCTGATCAAAGAACAAGAGAATAATGTAAGCGTAGATAGAATGAACTTACCTGAACCTTGAAGAATCAAAAACAGAATGAGTAAACGCAGCATCTTCTTATTCTAGGAAAAGAGAGAAAGGACAATACACATTAGAACACTACATTTAGATTTCTCAAAAGCTTTGATACACAGTCAACCCTGTGAACCCGGCCTATGTGTAACCTAGATAAATTCACATAGAAAAAATGTCTCTAATCTCAAACGGATCACAGTAATCTATTACACCATGAAATGGCATAGTTGAAAATATGTCAGTGTTAATAAACAACTAGGAATATAATCAGACCTGTATGAAACTGACTAAATAGTACAAATTCATAAGAAGTTAGTCTGTTGGCTTTATCTTATCATGAATTTACTGAGGGCTGACTCATGGTTCATGGTTTGTCAACTTTGTGGTCTGGTGTGCACTTGTAAATGCAACTTTTTTTTTTGTTTACCGAAGCACAGTTGACGGGAAACTGATGCCGAGTGCCATGAGCTCCTTTGAGGCTCATGCAGGCCAGTCATGCTAAGCAGTTTTAGTTTAGCTTTTAGTTTATTTTCCCATAACAGTCAATTCCAGCACAGTGAGGGTATTCATATTTTTTGCTCCCTTGAAATCATAAAAGTTTTGTGGCTTTTAGTTCACATATATTAGCTTCAAGGCCATCTATATGCAAGTGTCCATCTAAAAGTTAAAAAGGGCCCTATTATGCTTTTTTGTCAACTTTACCAACTGTGTAATGTCACTGTTTGAGGATGGAAAAAGTCTGCAAAGTTATAAAGCACAAAGTCACAAAGGGAGTTATTCGCTATAGCACCATTACTGAACTCCCTGAAATGCTTTGATTGTAGTCTTAAAGTTTTTTTCTGGGAATGTACGCGTCACAATATTCCTCATTTAAATAATTCCCCCAAGGGATATGGGGGAAAAAATAGGTAAGGCCTAGTATTAGTAGTGTGTTGAAACTCGTGGTTATGGTAAGGGACGTAGCATTTCTGAAACATGTTCAAAGCTGCTGACCAATCACATCAGTGCCAACCAATCAGCACAGTGTACTTTTCGGAAGGAGGGGCTTCACAGAGACAGGAACTAAACCGAGCGTAACAGACAGACTTGGGCTGTGTTTTTTTAATGCCCTTCCCTCGCTAACTTCACTCGTTGACTTGGATGTACATCATTGCTTACGTTGCACAAGTGCCCGCTACTAGCGGAACCTTTGCAATGGGCTGGATTGAAACGTCCTAAGCCCTTGATCACTTGGAATCCACTATGGAGTTGATTTATTATTTAATTTTTAGTTTGTCCATATCAGCTTCTCTTGTCCACTTCACGAAGTGGAACACACTTCAAAATGGCACCAGGGATTCCCCCGAGGGGAACTGCTTAGGGAAGTTCGCAAGCGCTTGTCTAACACTGGAGTGGAACGCAGCCTTGGAAGGGTGGTGCTGCAACAATGTAAAATATGTGAAAAATAAGGTGTTTTATGAATATTCAAGGAAGAAAACCTGGTAGACACCAAAAACAAAATCAAGACTTTGTAAAAAGGCATAATAGGTCCCCTTTGAAATAAGCTTGTGGACAAAATAAATGCGTTTAAAATGTATTTCTTTGTGTATGCAAGGAGTGTATGCAAGTTTTTCTGCAATAAAATGCTCTCTAGAATGTTGCAAGTAGCTATCTAATCATATTGCCAAGATGTGATATATCCTGTCAACTTCCTCAAGATCCTCACATGCAAGAAAATTGCATTTGTCAGACCATTCATTGAGTGTTAAACTTAAATTATTAAGCTCTTCCTGCTTTGAGGCAAGCCGAAGCTAAGTTATTTTAATAAAAATGTTAATAAATTTGCCCCCTCATTTCCTGTAACAGTAAGAAGTGATTCATTTCAGACTTACGCGTGATTTATGAACCTGTCTCACACCTTTTTGATTTAACGGCCTTCATTATGAAACCATCTGACAAGCTGCCAAATGATTTTAATCAATAAAACTAAAACACAAATACACATGTACAGAAGGAAGAACATAACCAATTATGTTTTCAAGACTTTACTTCCGCATGCTACCTTTCCCAGAATGGCCTGATGATCATAATCCAGGCAGATGTTTGACACACACAGCTGGCCGAGTGCAGCTTCCGCTGGCTGTTCTCTTAACAATTACACCTATTTATTTTTGTTCCCACTTCTGGCCTGGGAAATGAGAACTAGCTCGGGAATGACGTTTTCCTGAGTCCTAGCTAATTGGTTAAATATAGCAAAGGCTTTTGCCATACATTCAAATAAGTGCTATAGTGCCCAAGGTCCAAATTTCCCTTCTGTGGCTTGCATATCAATCTCACAAACCTCTACTCTTCCTCCAGTGCCCATTGTGTTGGGCTTCCACTTCCTGCTGCTAATTGCTGTTATGACAATAACTGGGATCACCATGCAGGGAAATGACACCAGGACATTATACACCTGCTTTCTCCATTGGCATTTTACTACCCCAACTGGATGTCCACTATGGACAGTTTTCCTGTGTAAAGACTACGTATTTTTATAAACAATAGGCTTATGATTTATAATCAAAGTCATATTTTTTGCTGACACAAAAACGCTAAGTGTTTTTGAATGAATGAACTGGTAAATAGAACTGGTAAATTTAGACAAAGACAATAAAAATGGACTGAATGAACTGAATCAGTTCACTTGAATAAATCAGATAAATATGGAGTCCTGGACATGACATGCAGGAAAAAATAGTAGGCTAAATCATGCACATGATTTACTATTTCTTTCCCTCAATTTATAAATCATGCGCACCATCTTGTAAAAAATGACAAAAGCAGTGTTAATTGATTATAAAAACCACATAATCTCATTGTTAACGCTTAATAAAACTTCCAAATTAATTATATCTCCAATATGTTTTTTTTTTTTTACACTTTTAAACCTTATTCGTCAATGAGCCATAAATATACAGTAAATATGTGCTGGGGACTTTCCTTTCAATAATAAAACAAACACACAACAAAAATAACAGAAAGTTTGCTTTGGCAAGCTGTTTCGAACTTTCGAAAAACTGTAAACTAACTTAGTTTTGGCCTGATTTTGTTCAAAATTACATCACACGAGTTCATTCTTCAATTTCACTTGAAATACATCAAGGCCTTTACTGCCCAACAAAGATAAGTGGTAGCTTGTGAAGCTGACGTGTGAACATGTCAATAAAAGCAAGATAATGAGAAATGTTTTTGATTCTGTCAAATAAGCTTTGTTTGCGCAACAACCTGTGAATACTTAGAACTTTGCTGAGTGGAGAGGTTGCTTTGAGCCTAAGAAGGCTATATTTGTTAGTCTAATTAGCAAATTATCATATTATAGTAACAGCAGCTGAAACCAGACTGGAACACTTTGTTCTAATTACATTGTCATGTCTTCGACTGTGGCTTACATGTCTTAAATGTGTCCAAAACTGTTAATAAGTGAAGATGAAAGTAGCATCATGGTAGTGATACCAGTATGTCTGTCTTAATGATAGGCTGTCTTGGCAATCTCATCCTTAAGGGACTGCAGTATTTGTGCAGCAGCCAGAAAAAAGGAAAACAGGCTGGCTTCGTAAAGAGAGAGAGATTGCGGTGGCTTAACTCGTCTCGTAATTTGGAATTTCCACGCTCAATTCAGGTCGTCACGGCAAGAGAGATTCTCTCAATTAAGCTGTTAATCAGAAGATGTGGGACTGGTTGTCGGAGCAAGCACAATCCAAGCTTATAAAAATGTGACAGCAAATCTCCCATCAACAGTAACCTACAGCCGTCTGAAACCCCCTCCGACCCCCTCCCTAAATTCCAATTTGGTGCGCCCGGCTGCCTCGGAGAAATAATAAGCTGAACCAATTTGAAAATATTTATCAGTGCAGTCCAACGCCTGCGAGTTGACAGTCCTCCTGAAGCTTGTGTTGCTGAACAATTGGCTAATATATTTGTGTGTATTTGAATTCAAATTGAATTTGGTCTATTCTTTAGTTTTTGCACTTGTTTTGCCTCTACCTAATTTGTGCTCTATCATTAATACACGTAGCCCTGCGAAAGAGGCCCAACATGAGCCTGCAGCAAAGCCACCGATAAAAAAACCTCTTTCATACTTCATAAAATCATAAATCAACAACAGCAAAGTATAACAGGATTGTTTTCCTTTTCTTTTTTTGCCTTGCCCTACAGTGTGAGAGTTCTGCATCTACCATTGTTCACACAAACAGCTTGAGTTGATGGTGGTGTGTCAATGTTTAAAGCAATGGGAAATCAGTCTACAAATGACTACAGAAGTAGAGGAAGTTCAATTCACATTTCTGATAAAAGATTGTGAAGCTAAACGTTTTTGCTTTTTTGTGAAGCTAAACTTTTTTTTAACATGAACAGGAGAACCATTCACAAAAGGAGAAGGAGCATTTATTAAGAAAGTTAACAGGGTCAGCTGAATTCATATAGACTTCAGACAGATGAGGGAACTGTTGAATAAAAATAAGATATGAAAATTATTCCGTGCAGCACCAAAAATAATTTCTTCCTGAAAATTAAGAACAGGAACAAATAAACTGGTGACTAAGAAACCACCTTGCTCCGTTCTTATGGAAATTAATCTTGTCTGATTGTTTACTTAGTCTGAGTCACAAACAGTCGTCTATGTCTCCAACATATCTAGGCCAGACTCACTAACAACTCCCAGTTGAATCAGTAAGTACATTTATAATGTCAGCATTATATGTACCATTTGGCACAAGTTCTATAAGAATATTACACAGTGTCCTAACCAGACTTGACAATAAAAGTTTATGGCTGATATGGGCGAGTAGGACAAAAACTCTTATTACATGTGTAGGTAAACTCTAAAAAGCTGAAGTTTTCTTTGAAATAAACTCAAAACTCTAAAGCATAATGATTAGGCTGTGTAAGATTTTTTGTTTTGTTTTTTTAGTCATTGGCTGCCAAAATCTAATTATTTTTAACTGAACATATTGTTGCTTTATTCCCTATTATGCCAGTTTGCAAAGTGTGAATACTTGTTCTGCCAGCTTTTTTCTATATTTTACACTCCCACATCTGGCTAAGTAACACATGTGACCTGTTATATATTGCAACAAAGATTCTAAACATAGACAACTCTCTTCAGATCTACAGTTCTCCACTGCCATCACCTTGTGTGAACCAAAAACCTCAACAATGCCACAGAGATCTGAACTTAATAGACATGGTTTTGGTAAATGTTTAAATTTGACCTGAACTGAAAGTGAAAGACTTGTGGGATAGTAAAAACAAAGTTTACATAAGACACACAAACAAATGTTTCACAGGTGCGATTGCAGAAACTGAAAAACAGAAGGCAGCGGATATTTACACTGTGAAAATAGTGAAAGTGAAATAGCATATTTTCTTAGCGATAGATGCTTTTTACACTAAGTGCAAATAGCAATATATTCTATTTAGACTAAGTGACAATAGCAGCATTTTCTTAGCGATATGCTATTTACACCAGGTGAAAAAAGTGATAGATTCTATTTACACCACGTAAAAGTATCAGTTCTTTCTTTGCAATAAGAGTAAATAGTAATTAGATGCTATCTATACTTTATATTAGCAGATACTATTTGCACCTCAGTATTTTTGTACATTAACAGGATATAGTAATATCATAGAGTGTGAATTATTATATTTATTAAAATTATTAAATGGATGCTGCCTTATTAAAAAAATAAAAACCCTCCCTACACCTTCCCCTAACCCTACCCAATAAACACTTTTAATATTATTAAACACTCATTCGTAGTTTTTTTTCCACTTTTAGAACATTATTTTCATTCTTATTGAAAATCGGCAAAAGGCGGATTCGAACCTCGTGTCGATCGTGTTAAAAGCCAGGTCTGCAAGCCTTACTCGCTACTGCTGTACCACTGAAGATGTTGAATTCTGCATGTCTTAAAACTTAAGTGGCATAAGACATTGGTGGGTGGAGCTAGTGTAAACAGCATTTGCCAACAAGGAATGCTATTTGCACTTAATGTAAATAGACACTCAGTTTACAGTTTACACAAACAGAAATTCTAAAGACTGTGCTGGTTTTCCATGTTATTTTAATGAGAACTGAAAAAACTCAAAGGCATCATTAAAATATCATAAATGTAATCCATATAATTGTTTTGCTATAAGATTTTAAAAATCATCATAGTCCCCATTCATAGCAATCGCATGGAAAAGATTAACCAGCACATTATTCAAAGTGATTTTCTTTTGCATTTCACAGAGGAACGAAAGTTGGAATGGCATGAGGTTGAGTAAATGGTAGCAGAATATTTATATTAGGGCAAACTATTCCTTTGAATATACAAAGAAATAGTTAACCACATCAAATGACCACAAGAAGCTCATATTGTTAAGATATGGTTATGATTACATAAGGTTTGTGTTACAGAGTATTTGCTGACAGAGGTCTGGGTAAAAAAAAAAAAAAAACGACAAGATATGCAAGCATACAAAAAAAAACCAAATATGAGTATGAGACGGCTGAGGAACTGACAAGACTGTGGAAGGGAAATTTGCTGAAAATTTCAGTACGTGAAACGAAACCTCAGGTCTGGCGAGTATTGGTTTGACATTCTCTTTAAGTGTTACGTCATTTAGGTCGCCTGTTGAAAGGAAACTCAAAACCCTTAACTCAACTGACAATGTTCACAAACAAGACATGTTAACGTGTTCTTTAGTGCAATCAAGACATGTCGCACAATCTTCCTTCAATATCTGAAAGCTAACATGACTGTGCAAACAGTCAAACATTTGGTCACTTTAGAGAAAAAGTCTAGAGAACCAAGCTGGCATATCAGGTTTTCCTCTGCACCGTACTCCACTAGACCACAGGTAGCGTATTTTACAGACACACACTGTTGCCTTTATAAAAATAAACTACCACATTTTGAGAATGAATCTGTTAATGTTTCATAAATACCCTATGAAGAGCTTTTGAGACAGAAATCTCCTTTAAGCATTATAGTTGCCATGCAGTTCACACTTTTTAAGGGTTATGAGTACTCATGAAAACTGCAAAGTTATGGTAGTAATGGTGGTAAAATTAATAATATTAATGAGCTTTTTTCATATATCTTCAATAACCTGGAAAAAGTAGCCTGACAACATTTGTCTTCTACCAAAAAACTGTTTATACATAGGAGGAAACACCTACAGCACTTTTAGTTTAGTCATTTTCAGTATCTGCACTGACCATATGGCTTTCACTATACAAATTCAAACAAACATCACTAGTGAAACATCCAACAGCCAATGAAACACTGCAACTACTACAAAGCTTATAAAAACTTTTGTTCTGTTCTACTGATAATGAAACAATTTAATTACAGACTCACCACTTCCTTGGCCCTTGCCTCACTGAATAGGACAGGAAGCTGAGCTTACTGAAGCTGAGCTCTGCCTCAGAGAGTAAAATCTAAAAAGTATGCTATGCGTGTCATCTTACACGTGCAAGACAAACTGTCAACACAAGTGGTTCTTAACCATTTTGACTGCAATGCCCTCATTTTCAAAGCCATTTCAGAAGCTCACCATATACGTCCTCTGGTACTTATGCTGTAATAATAATAAAGTTGTTTGTTTTCAACATTTTATTAGAATAAACCAGAAATGTCAAGTAATTATCCGTCATTCATTTTGTGATTCCAGAGGTTTTAAGAACTACACAGTATATGGAAGAACCTTAATCGTGCCCTCGTCGTTTTACGCATGTCATCCTTAGATGCGTTACGTGGATTTGATCATGTAGATATCTGATTATGCATTGTGCCATGTACACTTGGACAGACAGGTAAAGACTGTATGTCGACTACGCAATAATAAAAAGGCGTTTGTAAACTTATTTGGTACGTTTTGTAAAAAACGTCCATTATAATCTGCATCGCATATAGCTAAGCACTTTTTTTAGCATGCCATTACATTTCTCTACAAAGTATTGTTGACAATAATGACATTAATAATAACAACAATTGAAATTTCAAACATGCTTTAATTTTTAAATATCAACCAATTTAATTAGCCTATTCTAAATAACCATGAGCCAAACGAGCGGCCAGCTTTGCTACTATAGCATAGCAAAGCTAAGGTGCGGTCACCGAATGTCTAAATATACTGTAATTATGAGATTTAAACTTTTAAAAAGTGTTCACATCATCATAGAGCTTGTAATAGTCTACAATTTGTAAGCTGGGAATATTCTGAGAGCTCCTATTTGTACTACGTGGCCGCTGTACTACCTGACCGCAGTAGAATAGTTGAAAGTGGCTGAATCCCAAATGGCACCCTAAACCCTTACGGTCTTCCCCTGAGTCCGCACTTTCGTGATGTAATGCCGCTTTGACTGCTGGGTAAATTCCTCTATGTAGTTTGCAGACTTGCGGGCTCAGCTGAAGTGCACATCGAGGGCACGTAGCAGCCGTAAAGAGGGCGCTCGCGAGCACCCTTCTGAAACCTAAATTGATGAGGACACCTTACGATCTCGTGGACTTAACGGACATGTGCACGTGGAAGCCATTGTACACAAGACTGAGAGTGCATAGAAGTGTGCCATTTGGGATTCAGCCAGTGTAGAACGTTACGCGTGTAGGTGCTTTCATGCCATTTTATAATTACCTTAATAATTCTGAACTGTCACGTGCTTGTAGAACTTGTAATTACAACGTGTAAACTCATAATTTTCGGAGAGCTTGTGCCACGTGGCATCTATACCACTACTACTATCTACTATCACTGCAGATCTAATGCTGCGTTCCAGACACCTTCAATTTGGATTTTTCCTCACCTCCTTCTTGGAAAATTGGACATTAGGCGCCATGTGAACTCAGGGTACGTCAATCAACCCTGACCTCAGCGAGACGCTGCTTTTTTTTTTTTTTTTTTTGACATCACTTCCAGGATGTCGACAAGTCATGCTTTTACATAAACGTAAAAATAAACTTTGAACATTTGATATTAAGTTTATGTAATGATACCTCAGTTTTTGCTATTCATCAGCTGTTTTCAAAGCAATTTTATGTTATTTTTATTCTGTTTTTGCCATAACTGACACAAAAACAAGATATGCTCTAATTGTGTCGTGGTGATGTGAACATTTAAATATTCCCACGTCCAACCTCGTCTGTAATGCAGCATTGCCCGTTTCAGACTACACAATATTTTTGTCAGTTACGATAGTCACTGTGTCAGATTATGTGATTCTGACTGCTAAAATCTTGTTGTGTTGTGGACAAAAAACATGTAACGCTTCCCAACCATTCATCGCTTGCAGTCTTTAACGACGTGCCTACTGTCATCGACTGATAGAGGGTGCCATGAGCAGTGTTGCCAAGTCAGAATTGGGCTACTTTAACAGTGTTGCTATGTCTGGGGGTTGAAGCGACCCCAATAAAGTGATATTTAGCCCCTGGAATGCGAATTTTACCAGGGGAACCTTAGCAATTGGGCGGGTTTTGTTGTGAAAACCTGGCAACCCTGGCCGTGAGCGTAAACAAACAATCGCTACTGACTGTTTACCAAGTGTTTTGCTCTCTTGTTGTCAGAAAAGCCCCAAAATGTAAGAAAACCTGATAATAGACACATATCTGGATTGCAAAGAGAACTGTTGAAATTGTTTTTATTTTATCTTTTTTTCACTGTCACGGTAGTCCCTTGAGAAAACATCATAAAGACAGGAGTATTGTTGCCATAGTTTCACGAACATCTCCTCCATTGTAAAATTCCACCTAGCAGGACCGATACCATTGTCTCTCTTTCGTTTCGGCATGCTTGAAAGCATTTGCGAAGGCACTTCTGTGCTCCTATTGGCGGAACTCGTCGTAAACAACCTAAAAAAAAAAAACAGTGCCCGGTTCAGACTACACGATTTTAGCCCGATTTTGCAGTCACAGTCTGCTTGATTTAGGGTTTTGTTGGGATTCGTAAAAGACAATGGTGGTCGGGGCGCAAGATTCGATCGTTTCAGCATCATGACATCATGAAGCGTCGCAGATGTGGCATGGGTTGTCGTTTACAATGACACTACACAAGACAAAGCGATCTTCATCTCGAAGCAGCTCTGCTCAGACCGGTTGATGACGATGTGCGACATCAAGTACCGCAAGTGATCTTGAAGTCATCTCGAAATTGCGGTAATTCGACATGGGGTAAAAAAAGCACTAGTTTAAGGCGGTAATTCGATATGTGGTGAAAAGCACTAGTTTTAGATCGGCACTCACTCACGTGCACAGAATTT
Source organism: Elopichthys bambusa (assembly GCA_037101425.1). Taxonomy (NCBI): domain Eukaryota; kingdom Metazoa; phylum Chordata; class Actinopteri; order Cypriniformes; family Xenocyprididae; genus Elopichthys; species Elopichthys bambusa. The sequence continues at coordinate 10,188,592 of CM074444.1, forward strand.
TGCTTCACCTGCAACAGCAGAAGATAAAAGGGAATTTTATGTGGGGGAGTAAAGTTCAGCAGCTAAATGACAACATAAAAGTTCGAAATGTTCCGCTGTATCAAAAATAAATCATCTTTGATGATGCACTGACACGTGAAAATGAGTCAACATAAGAGTTTCATGCATCAAAAGTTGCGCACCGAGCGCAGACCACAGTATCACGAGCCGATTCTGTTCCCAGTTTGATCTGAAATTACTCCTCCTGTCAAAAGGATGCATGCATAATATTAAGTGATCTTAATAATAAACACACTATTACTAATAAATGTTATGCCTGTATTAGACATTGCTGAGTATGCATGCATATGGTTGTGGCAAACACCGCTTTGCTTGTTGATGAGAGTGTGTGAAACATCTCGTGCCTAGCTGACAGTGTGTCTCGCAACCTTCTTTAAAAGATTGCAGGCGCTGAAACCTTGAAAGCCTAGCACAGCAGTTGACAGTTTCATTGACTTGACCTCTTTAAACAAGAGATTCTTGAGGCTTCCGCTGTGAAGTCGAGCAGTCCGCAATTTACATCTTAACCACACACACGCACTTTTGGAGAATTAATGTCCAGTAGAAACGAATAGGCTACAGGGAATAAATATTTTGTTTTGTTTAAAAAAGAGGATGCAACTGTTTCTGTTTTGTAGATGACATAAGTTCCCCTTGTTGTTTATTAGTATTTGACACTCATAAATCCATACAATATGCGAAACACAAGTTACAAACTACTAGTTAGCTGATACTGACCTGCATGTTTGATGCAATTGTTTGGACACGGAATGCAAGTGGCAACATGTTCTGTTTACAGTCACAGAGGCCACTGCCTTAATTGATGACTGTCAACAATGTGACGTCTGACTAACTGAGAGTTAAACAAAGACATCTTTTTTTGAACCGTCATGTTGCCTGATTACCCTTTAATAAATATCCTGGTGTGTGACGAGTTCTGCGGTGCTTTGAGCACCTGCAGGTTTCTGCAAAGTATCCTACAAATGAATAAACATGCTGTCAAACAATTATTTTTCTTGTATCTTGCTGCTATTACATTTACTCCGTATTGCATATCATAGAAGTGTGCATTTGAAAAAGAATCATTTTCATTCAAGAGATACTGCTTTTTCATATTCCTGAGGTAGCTAAACTAAATGTTTTATTAAAGTGAAATGAAAACCCCTCCTTACTTTGGAGTCATCCACTCCTGCAGTGCTTTTAGAAGCAGTGAAGAAAAAAGTCCCACTCACCAAATTTTAGTCCACTGCTGAAGGTATCGTTCACATGCGCTTATGACTGCCTCTATTCTTACATGAGCTCCTTTGTCAGCCTTCCTGGCAGAATGGGAACTTCCTGACTGTCTTAACCCCTGTGTGCGTTTGACAGGGCTGTGATGTGAATGTCTCATTGGCTGACGTTTCTCATGAAACCTGACACCTGCACAAGTTTCACCTACACCATACTGACTGAAAGCGGTTTGTACAGAGTGTATTATTGACATTTATGGAGGGGCCTTTTCTGTATCATATATCAGTTCAAATTCTGGTTCTCCCCTATGCAGTCAGCATTTTTGCATGAATGATTTATATAGGAGAGTTGTAAATGCTGGAGGGGAAAGATTCCCTGAATCACAAATGAATATGAATTAGGGAAGCACCGATAGGATTTTTTGGGGCCGATACCGATTTTAACGAACAATTATTGGTCAATACCGATACCGATATTTGTCACTTCCTGTGTTTTAAAATTTTGTCATCAAAATAGATAGTATTTTGATCATGTTTTAAATCAGCAAAGTTCAAAAACACCTGCATTAAATTATACTAGCAGGTTTATTGCTGCTTCATCAAATAATTTCGATCGACTGGATACATTTAACATACAGCAGGCCTACATAAATACAACAGAACAAAGATATATATGAAATAAACAGTGCTTTTTGTGTAGGTTCAATAGTTTTCAGGTAGCCTACAAAAATAAGTAGCCTAAACAAATGTAAAATAGCACTGCATATTAAATACATATTAATCCTTTATTGTAACAGACTTTATTATGCTTAATCTTCTCATTTGTTTTTGTATACATTTTAATATATTTTGTAAGTTTAAATATGTTTGAGATCTGCACTATCTCCTTTACAAAGGCGGGCCTCTTATTTCGACGGGTGTTCTAGTTTACGGAGTGACAAGGAGTGCACGCAGTTCTTCAGAGATATTTTGCAGATTTAAAGTTTGTCAGTTTATTATTTATTATGTTCACATTTTTTATATGGACTTACCTTACGATGCTGGCATCAAATTTGTTGTTTAAATAAATGAATATATGTCAAGCCCATAGATTATTCAAAAATAACTGGTTTGATTATTGTAATCAATAAAACAAATCAGGCCTATAGGATATATATCCTCAGTGTTTGAGTGCAATATATTGGATAGCATTATGCTGTAGACAATAATGGGTGGTTATATAGCAAAAATAAACAAAATAACATTACAAATAAAATAAAATCAGTCCCATGATTCCTCTGGCAGTAACTTAAACTGTGCGCTGCTCGTTAATCTCATGCCTTCAGTACACCGGCAGTCCTGATGATTGCCTCGCTGAAAGATGACATACATGGTAGGATATCATGTAAGTCTAAATAAACTGTTTTAAGTATTTATTGCTAAATTAAACTAAACAAGTATAATTTTCTCCTCAAAAGTGGCGCCTGTCCATTGACAATAATGCAGGTGGAAATTCCTTTACGCTACTAATCAAAACCGGATGTGACGATACGCGTACTGTGATAAAGGCCTAATAAACCATCGGGTTGTTATATCGGCCTTTTTCCTGCTAAAGCCGATATGCCGATGTAAATTGAGCAAGAATCGGCCGATACATCGGTGCATGCCTAATATGAATTGATGTTTCGGAAGTGTTGTATGAATGACATGTTTGACAAGAAGTGGGATTGGCTGGTCCCCTCAGGTGTTGAATATCATGATGAATATCACAATGAGTTACTTCTATAGATCTTTCTTCTGCTCAACATCATTTCAGGGGAACCAGCCTCTATGCTAACATATCCTTACCACATTGTTTTACATAAAATTGTCCATTTTGATTTCATGGTGACTTTGGACGCAAACTCAAAGGCTGCATGAATGCATAGTTTTCTTAACATGTTTACCTGTAATGGCAGTACATGTATCCTATTTGTTTAGCATATAACAGTACACAATCTTGCAATTTTGACTTTTTTTTTTTTCAGAATTTTGAGTTTATATCTCGCAATTGCAAGTTATAAAGTCAGAATTGTGAGATATAAACTCACAATTCTGAGAAAAGAAGTCAGAATTGCGAGTTTATATCTTGCAATTCTGACTTTATTTCTCGTAATTTTTTGTTTATATCTCACAATTCCAACCCGATCTCACGGCAGTTCGTACGTATTTTACAAGGTGGCTAATTCATACGAATTTGTACAACCTCTTTCATACGAATTTGTAAGTTTTTTGTTAAATCGTACTTATTATACGAGTTGCCAAATTTGTCTGAATTCGTAGGAATGACCAACCCCTAACCCCGCCCCTAAACGAGTGCGGTCACCTCGTAAAATACGAACGAATTGGTCGTGAGATAGCGTTGCACAATTCTGACATTATAACTCGTAATTCTGACTTTATTTTTTAAAAGAATTGTGAGATAAAAAGTTGCAATTAGCTTTTTTTTATTTAGTGGCAGAAACAAGCTTACATATAAAACTAAGCATTTAAATATAATCCTACATACTAAGACATTGGGAGATATAAAGTAATATATGCATTTTATGTCTCTTAAACTTTTGGGCCTTATAAACATCAACTGGACCAAATTGCATATTTAGTTTCTTTTTTTTTTTCCTTCTTAAGTGCGAGTTCCATATTCTCATGAAAGAGCCATTAAAATCTAAACAAAACAGAATGTTTATGCAGTTTTTTTTTGTTGTTGTTGTTGTTTTTTTGTCTTAAGTTTCAAAAAACGGTTCCATTAAAAAAATAAATAATAATATGCCAGGCTTTGCAGGCATAAATACAGATCACAACTGAAACTTATTTTGTGAAAGCTTTATTTTAATGTCAGGTGTTTGATTGATTTCATGACTTTTGACTATCAACAAACAGGTTAAGGGTTGGATTAATCATATATAATCCATCTAAACTAAAGGAACAATACTCATGTCCTTCAAATCTGCAGTCAAGCCTTGACTTGCTCAGCCAACTCCCATTATATCACGGACACAATGTCTAAGCAAAGATCTGCTGAATCAGATCTTCAGAGGTTGTCAGTGGAAGACACGCTTCTCTATTAAAGAGTTATTTCACCCCAGAAGGATGATTTTCTTATTGCAATAGAACACCAAAGAAGAGGTTAAGCAGAGTGTCTGAGCTGTGCTCTTTCATCCAATGAAAGTGGATGATGACCACAGGTTGTCAAAACATCATAAAAGCAGTCCATAATATGACTTGTGCACTACAGTATATCTCAAGTCTTCCAAAGCCATACAGTAACTTTGTGTGAGGAACAGACCATTTAATTATCACAGAACATACAGACCAAGTCATTATTCACTAAAAATCTTGCATGAAAGCGGGCTGCGTTTCCCAAAAGCATTGTAAGCCTAAGTACATCGTAGAACCATTAATTAATTAATTTTATTCATTAATTAATTTCCACTAATAGTCTCTAGGATGTTTTTAAGAAATTTCATTGTATGAAAAAGCACAGCTCAGACATTCTGCAAAACCTTGCCTCTGGTGTTTTAGCAGCATGGACATGTGCTGTAAACCTCTTCTTTTTTGTTGCTTGGAAGAAATAAATTCTTACAGGTTTTGAAACACATGAGGATGAGTAAATGACGGAAGTATGGAAGCTTGTTTCTGCCACGGAAAAAAAAGTAATTGAGATGTTTTGTCTCACAGTTCTGACTTTTTATTGCTCGCAATTGTGAGTTTATATCTCTCAATTTGGACTTTACAACTTGCAATTACAATTTTATATCTCACAATTCGTAGAAAAATGTCAGAATTGTGAAATATAAAGTCGCAGTTCTGAGAAACAGAGATATAAATAAATATTGCGAGATTATATCTCACAATTTTGAATTTATAACTTGCAATTGCGAGTTTATATCTCGCAATTCTGAGGAAAAAAAAGTCAGAATTTGGAGAAAAAAGTCACGTGTACGAATTCATACGATTTGTCTAAATCCCAGCAAAAAACAAATTCATACAACCTCACTCAAACAAATTAGTAAATTTTTTGCTAAATCATAAATCGTTAGACACCTCATAATGTACAAATTTCCGTGAGATTGGGTTGTATCTCACAACCTATTCGTACGTATTTTACGAGGTGGTTAATTCGTACGAATTTGTACGACCTCACTTGTACGACCTCACCTAAATCCCAGTGATGGGTAGGTTTAGGGGCGGGGTTAGGAGTAGGTCATTCGTAAGAATTCATACGAATTTGGCAACCTGTAAAATACGTACGATTTAGCCAAAAACTTAAAAATTCATACAACCTCACTCAACCAAATTAGTCAATTTTTGCCAAATCGTAAACAATTCCAACATGATCTCACGGCAATTCGTACGTATTTTACGAGGTGGCTAATTCATATGAATTGTCTAAACCCCAGTGACGGGTAGGTTTAGGGGTGGGGTTAGGGATAGGTCATTCATAAGAATTCGTACAAATTAGCCACCTCGTAAAATACATACGAATTGCCATGAGATCATGTTGGAATTGTGGGATAAAAAGACAATAACCTTTTTTTAATTTTTTTTTTTTTGTTGTTGTTGTTTTAATCTCCATTTCTACATGGTACGCTTTGAGAAAATGTGATGCTTGAAGATAGCTGATTTGTAAGCCTGACTCCTTGACGCCATGATATGATGTTGTTTTGAGTATCAGTCATGCATCTGACTCACTCACGTCTCTTTCTTCTAGTTGGCTGAGGAAAGATTGCTGAAGACCTGTAGGCAAAGGTGTTGCTCCTCAGCTACTTTACAGTGCCAAAATAACACTTACCCGCAGGGCTCCGCCCGTGCCCTTTCTAACGGATTTTTCAGCTGATATCAGCAAAGGTACGACTGGTTCTGCTGGCATTCATACAGCTGTTAAGAAGCTAAAGAACCAGTTATGTTAGGCCCACACTTGTTTTGAAAGGTGGCTATACGAAATGCATTGTTATTCGTCACTCTTGGATACGTGACTTAAGCCTCTGAGTCACTGGTGATCTGATAAACAGTTAGTTTGAAAAGGTACTTGGCACTGTTGATCTCTTCCAAAGAATAGTCAATAACTATGATAACTACAGTATATGAGATCTTTGCTGTATTCTCAAAATAATTAATCAATCACACTGGATTTTTATTTATAGAATTAGTTCCTGAACTTCCTGCTTGTCATGAGTTCGCCAAATTTGACAATGTTAAAGACTTGACAATGTCACCAAGGCTGCATTTATTTGATAAAAAAAAAAAAAAAGTAATAACTGCAATATTGTGAAATATTATTACAATTTAAAATAACGGTTTTCTATTTTAATATGCAAGTGTAATAATTTGTTCCTGTGATGCAAAGCTGAATTTCCAGCATCATTACTCCAGTCTTCAGTGTCACATGATCCAACAGTACAGTGTTGATTTTTCTTTTGTAACATTGTAAATGTCTTTACTAGTTTTTTGATCAATAATGCATCCCTACTGAAAAAAAATCTCACTGACTCAAAACATTTCAATTTAATCTAATTAAAATCACACCTACATACACAGAAAAGTATAAAATGCTGCAAAATTAATCTCATAATGTAATTAAAAAATGATTTTTGATGAGTTTTCATGATTTGAAACTGTGACAATATTCTCCTAAAAGACCTATTTTTAAATTATGTTCATAATTTAATAAGGGAGGTTAAGTGGAAACTCTGAATATGTTAACCCTGAAATGAGGGAAACTATGGGTTTTCTGTTTCAGAATGGGAGGTATGTCTAACACGAGAAAGCAGGGTAAGCCAAGCCTGTTTCTGAAAGGGAGGTAACTTATACTCAGAGTCAGTTACCATGGTAATTTACTCTGTGAACCTAACCTGGTCAGGAGTTTCTTTCAGTCTCCTCCCCCTTTTTAAAGCGCAAGCGATGTTTAAATACTTCATGAAATCCAAAAATTAAGATATTTTTGATGAAATCCGATGGCTCAGTGAGGCCTCCATTGACGGCAAGATGCCCAGAAAGTTACTAAAGACGTATTTAAAACAGTTCATGTGACTACAGTGGTTCAAGCTTAATATTATGAAGCAACGAGAATACTTTTTGCGCTCCAAAACAAACAAAATAACGACTTTATTCAACAATATCTAGTGATGGGCTATGTCAAAACACTGCTTCATGAAGCTTTGAAGCTTTCGTTTCGAATCAGTGGTTTGAGCGTGTATCAAACTGCCAAAGTCACACCCCCCAGTGGTGAACCATTAAAATTTCGAAACACTTATCACGTAACGAAGCCTCGTTTACTGAAATCACATGACTTTGGCAGTTTGATACATGCTCCAAACCACTGATTCGAGGGTGAGTAATAAATGAAAGAATTTTCATTTTTGGGTGAACTAACACTTTAATTCATTCACACTGCAAAAATGCTTTTCTTACTGAGTATTTTTTGTCTTTTTTCAAATACAAATATCTGCAAATTCTTAATTCAAGATACATTTTCTATATAAGAAAATTATATAAGATATTTAGTATTGTTTCTTGGCGAGAATCTAAATTAATTACATTTTACTTAACTAATATCATCTGCCAATGTGCAAATAAAAATGATCAAAAATGATATGCATGATTCACTGGCTTCAGTGGTGTAGGCAGTAGCGCGTAAGGCTTGTAGAAATGGTTTGTGACGTGACTGATCCGGGTTCGAGTCCGCCTTTTGCCGAGCTCGCTCTTCTCCCTTTTCCCATCTCGTATCACATCAAAATGTTCTAAAAGTGGAAGTAAAGTGCCTAATGAGTGTTTAATAATAATAAAAGTAGACCTATTTATAATCTTAATAAATCATATACACTGTTATTATTGCATTCTGTTAATTTACAACAATACTGAGGTGCAAATAGTATGTATCTGCCAATATAAAGTTTAAATAGCATCTAATTACTATTTACACTTATTGCAAAGAACTGCTACTTTTACATGGTAAATAGAATATCTCACTATTTTCACTAAATGTAAATAGCGTCTACAGCTATTTGTACTTCCTGTAAATAGCATTTATCGCTAAGAAAGTATGCTATTTCTTACTCCATTGGCAGATCATTTGCAAAATAAGAAAAATGCACTTAAATTATTATTATTATTTAGGCTTTCCCCCCCATCTTGGATACAATGAAAATGAATATTAGTTCAATAACTTACTCTTCTGCCAGTTTTCACCTCTAATATTATAACAGTGATAAGAATTAAACTTGTATTGACTCTGAAGTATGCAGACGTCTTTTTGTTGGGTGCTGTTGCCATGGTGAATCGTAATATCGGAGCTCCATTGATCATGGCTTTTCATAGTCAACCCAGAGTCAACCTATTCAGAGTTGACTGAACTAACTCAATTCAGCTGTTTTGAAACCGAAAACTTAAGAGTTTCCCGTCTCAGAATAAGTCAGCTCATAGAGTTCAAATTTTAACTCAGAGTTGGTTTAACCTCCTTATTGAAACAGGCCCCTGTTCTCCCTGAAAGAGAAACAACTTATTTTGATTAAAAGCTAATTTGATCAACTTTTAGAAGTACACTATCATGACCTTAAAACTTGCAAACACAAAAATGAAGATGGCTTGTGATAAACGTGCTAGTTCGAGCAGCTCACACTTTTTTAGCTTTGATGGACTGATAATGGAGTACAACAGTTGTTTCGAGAGCAATCAGGATCTAGAAACAATCTCCTCAGTGAAAACATTTCACACTCTTTTAACTAAAGACCACATAACCATTCAAGAGGGCAGAGAGGAGTGTTGTCTGGATATGTCCCCACTGTAGCTACAAACAGAAACGAGCGCTATTGTGTGTTTGTGTGCTGTGGATGTTTGGGGAGGGAACGGTGAGTCAAGAATGGGGGCAGCTTGTTTCCAGTTGCAAGGGTTGCATCATAACTAGCAGGTTCCTGCGAAAATGCACTTTAGTACATGTTGTATGTTCAAGTACACAAAGGTTTGCAGGGTCAATGAGTTTGCAAGCCGAGTTGAAAAACAGGTCACATTTTTCCATGATGCCTTGACTGAGCCCTAGGTGATCTGCACAGGTAGATGCATTGACATTCAGATATTACAGCGCCTCATTAAACAATTAGTTCACGGTTAGAGACAAAAGTACAAACAACAGCCTGAGGCGTTTCAATGGAGCTCTGAGAAGCAGGAAGCACATTTGACAAAAAAATGGACTGAATATTTGCTAATTTGTAGACTTATTGTAATTTGAAAATCAACATGCAAGTGTTTGTGTCAGGTAAGTTTGGTATAGGGTTACGATATAGAGTGAAAAACGGCACGTCCTCACACCTGATTTAACTAGGTGAACGGCCAAAGGAGACTTGTATCAATCAGAGTTAGAAGGTGTGTTTGCGATTTTCATCATCTCTAGCCTGAACCTTTAAAATTCAGCTTGCCCTACTATGTAAACTTTCAGGCTGGAGATACAAACATGTACAAACATGATTCTGAACATGTATGAGACTAATAATATTTTGAACATATATAACACTGCCGTTTTAATGTAAGATTTGCTGCTTTTTATTTTTTTTAAAAAGTGACTCAAAAGCTCCACATTCTTAGACTGAGATAAAGCGGCAGTCTTGCCCTTTTTAGCAAATACTTTGCTGTAACCTGTGGCCTCTGTGGGAACCGCAACTGTGATGTAAGAGAATCTGAAGGGCTGAACTAGTTCTTCTTGAAACACCTGAGCATTTTCAGTCACTGCTGAACAGCTGTTTGTGATTTTCACTTTTGAAATGAGTATTAAAATGTGCATATTAGTCACTACAATGTTAATGTAGAGTATATTTCTCCTAAAAATGTACCGAACCTGGATGACTTCCTTCTGTGGAACACACACACACACACACACACACAAACAAACACACCAAACACACACACATTCTTCAGAATATCTTATTTTGATGCGTATATTAAAACTGCAGGATTGTCTTTATAATTTGTTTTTGGTTTATTAACCTTAACTGTTACTGTCCCACAGGTTCTTTTTATTTATTGCCTTTTTTTCATATCACATTTTATTAAAAGGTATCATTCGAAAGCTTACAAACTCAAGATTCAGCATGTGAAAACCATTGAAATCCGATGTTGTGTTACCATGGAAACGGTACTTTAATTTCTTTTAGCAAGTTCCTTCCCTAGTGGGTTGGGTCAGGTTTCATATTACAATATTTATTTTAGCTACTTTATAGTCAAAACTTTTTCTAATTTTGACAAAACACATATTGTCGGAAAAGTCTGAGTCTCACGGTTCCATATTTGGTGTCTGTTTTGTGATAAAAGTGATATTTGGACAGAAATGTATAAGTTTGTAACAGGAGAATGCATAAAACAAATTTAATAGATGTCTGTGTCTATTTTTGGTACATCACCTAAACAAAATTTCATAGTAACCCAAATTTTTGTGATATTAACTTCTAATTTGGAACACAACTTGGTTTTTTAGCGTACATTTTAGTACGTTTAGTACGTACAACATTTTTGTACATTTTTCATGTCTATTCTCAAAAATGGGGGTGACTTAAGGGGTTAAAGTGCTTTGATTTTGCACATACATCTGCACAAAACACCCTTGGTTTGTTCTTGTTGCAGGTGAACCTGTATTTCATGTAGTCTGTGAAAAATTTATAAACAAAATGATTATTTGATTTTAACTTCCACAGTTTTGTTCATGGTTTTTGTGTCCATGATGGCACCTGCTGAAGTGCCAGATGAATTTGCATCCAATAAAATGACAGTGTTTTGGTGAAAGACATTAAATATTTCTTGTTTATAAGCCTTTTTATTTGCTATCTGCATTATTAAATGGTTATGTTTTGTTAGTTGCATTTAGTATTGATTCCTCTCCCCCCACCCACGACCCATTTGAGAACTGCTATTTATCATATAGTGATGTTTATATGGGCGGTCCTGGGTTTTGGACTAATGCTGGTGAAGGTACTATGTATGTATTAATAGTTATATGCAGATAAAAAGTCAATAGGTCTTATTTTGGCCTATGCAGCAGATCATTCCCCTCTGCATTGAGTGACAATATTTTTTTTTCCCCTGTTCACATTCATATTCATGCAACCCGCAGCAAGTTTGATGCATTAATTGTGGAATATTGAACTACTTATACATGGCCTGTTGCCAAATGAAACCATGTCAAAGGAAGCCTCTATAAGATGATATTGATGGCACTAGTGCAGAGTACATGCCAGTAAGCTGTGAGTTTGGGCTATTCATATTCAGATGTGAGCCCTGGCAGCTTTGTGCAATGCATTCTTAATGCACAGCCATTACTGATGACAAGTATTTAGATTAGCAATTTTATCTCGGCATCTATTTGTTAAGCACAGAGCAGCCAATAGGGTCTAAATTGAGTTGTATATATATCACCACTAGATGGCAGTATTACACCATGTATTTAGAGCTGTGTGGAAGATTAGACTCTTTACAAGTATTTAGTGTTGACTGTATATATATATATACAGGTGCTGGTCATATAATTAGAATATAAACAAAAAGTTGATTTATTTCACTAATTCCATTCAAAAAGTAAAACTTGTATATTATATTTATTCATTACACACAGACTGATATATTTCAAATGTTTATTTCTTTTAATTTTGATGACTATAATTGACAACTAAGGAAAATCGCAAATTCAGTATTTCAGAAAATTAGAATATTACTTAAGACCAATACAAAGAGAGGATTTTTAGAAATCTTGGCCAACTGAAAAGTATGAACATGAAAAGTATGAGCACGTACAGCACTCAGTACTTAGTTGGGGCTCCTTTTGCCTGAATTACTGCAGCAATGCGGCGATCAGTCTGTGGCACTGCTCAGGTGTTATAAGAGCCCAGGTTGCTCTGATAGTGGCCTTCAGCTCTTCTGCATTGTTGGGTCTGGCATATCGCATCTTCCTCTTCACAATACTCCATAGATTTTCTATGGGGTTCAAGTCAGGCGAGTTTGCTGGCCAATTAAGAACAGGGATACCATGGTCCTTAAACCAGGTACTGGTAGCTTTGGCACTGTGTGCAGGTGCCAAGTCCTGTTGGAAAATGAAATCTGCATCTCCATAAAGTTGGTCAGCAGCAGGAAGCATGAAGTGCTCTAAAACTTCCTGGTATACGGCTGCGTTGACCTTGGACCTCAGAAAACACAGTGGACCAACACCAGCAGATGACATGGCACCCCAAACCATCACTGACTGTGGAAACTTTACACTGGACCTCAAGCAACGTGGATTGTGTGCCTCTCCTCTCTTCCTCCAGACTCTGGGACCCTGATTTCCAAAGGAAATGCTAAATTTACTTTCATCAGAAAACATAACTTTGGACCACTCAGCAGCAGTCCAGTCCTTTTTGTCTTTAGCCCAGGTGAGATGCTTCTGACGCTGTCTGTTGTTCAAGAGTGGCTTGACACAAGGAATGTGACAGCTGAAACCCATGTCTTGCATACGTCTGTGCGTAGTGGTTCTTGAAGCACTCCAGCTGCAGTCCACTCTTTGTGAATCTCCCCCACATTTTTGAATGGGTTTTGTTTCACAATCCTCTCCGGTTATCCCTATTGCTTGTACACTTTTTTCTACCACATCTTTTCCTTCCCTTCGCCTCTCTATTAATGTGCTTGGACACAGAGCTCTGTGAACAGCCAGCCTCTTTTGCAATGACCTTTTGTGTCTTGCCCTCCTTGTGCAAGGTGTCAATGGTCGTCTTTTGGACAACTGTCAAGTCAGCAGTCTTCCCCATGATTGTGTAGCCTACAGAACTAGACTGAGAGACCATTTAAAGGCATTTGCAGGTGATTTGAGTTAATTAGCTGATTAGAGTGTGGCACCAGGTGTCTTCAATATTGAACCTTTTCACAATATTCAAATTTTCTGAGATACTGAATTTGGGATTTTCCTTAGTTGTCAGTTATAATCATCAAAATTAAAAGAAATAAACATTTGAAATATATCAGTCTGTGTGCAATGAATGAATATAATATACAAGTTTCACTTTTTGAATGGAATTCTAATTATATGACCAGCACCTGTATGTATATCCACTTGCACCGCATTTACATTTGTTGGATTTTATTGAACAGCCTTTAAATACACATTTTAATAGCCTAACGGTATGTTTACTTTACCCTGCTGTGCTTTAACTCTTTTAAGTTGCCTTTTGTGTTGATCCATATTTGATTGTTTTGTTTCTCTCTCTCTCTCTCTCTCTCTTTATCCAGATCCTCACTGGAAATACAGCGGCTTTTCTTCGCTCAGACCAATAAGGTTGCAACTTGCAGTCAGAACTTCTAAACCTGACTGACAGTAGCATCAACAACACAAACATTGTTAATTAGTAAGAATGTGTTTTTCTTACTCACCCACTCATGCTTTCGATGACATCATACTGTGGAAAACCCAGAACCGTTGTTTGGCCATTGCATGCAATTTGTTTGTGTGTGTGTGTGTATAGGAAGGTCAGAGAAAGAAGCTTTTCCTGTAGACTGATAACAGTGTGTGTGAAAATGTTAAGCCCCAGAGGACATCTACAGGAAGTGGTAAGGTTGTTTATGGTTTTGCACAAGGAAATGGCAGTTTTTTGCACTGTTAAAACACATTTTCTTTTCTTTTTTAAGCTACGGGAAATAACATAACAAATATTAATTAAAGAAAACTAAAAAGAACACAATTTTGGATTTTCTCTAATAAGTCTGTATTCTTTACTCTAAAATAATAATGTAGTTTTGTGTGTGTTGTGTTAACTTCATTTTAAGTACCGGTAGTATGCTCCTTTTTATGAAAACCTTTATGGAAAAGAAGTTTAATCAAGTGTGCTATATTAGTATACTTCTTTTAAACTAAAAATAATAAAGTATACTTTCAGTCTATTTTTATATACTTCTCAGATATATGCTTAAAATTGCACTTAAAGGTGCAATATGTAAGAATTTTGCAGTAAAATATCCAAAAACCAGTAGGCCAGTGTTATATATTTTGTTCTCTTGAGTACTTACAATATCCCAAATGTTTGCAACTATTTGTAAATCGTAAGAAAATTGCAATTTTAACCAAGGCTCCGGGACGTGTGAGGAGTCGCCTGTCAATTGCGTCATACATATTTGATATATTTATAGACTAATTTTCTTGATTTTTTGCTAGTACCATGCCTCAGAGAAAAACACTATTTTGTCAAGTAGCTAACATAGCATAATCAGATGCAGCTTTATTTTTAGTAACAGTAATACAGCATTTTCTCCATCATACAATGTGTTTTAAAATTAATTGCATGCCATTTATCAACACAAGCTATCCAGCATTTAATATGATATTCTAATATCAATCTAGCTTACTGCAGTGTGCAACAAGTGTCTTACAGCAGCCACAGAGCGAAAGCACAGAGTAACGTTATAACATCATTTTCAGCACACTCAAATGTATCTAAGACCCTGTCCCAAATGGCACCCTAAACCCTCACGGTCTTCCTCTGAGTCCGCACTTTCACAACGTAATGCCGCTTTGACTGCCGGGTAAAGTCCTCTGCATAGCTCACAGTCTTGCAGGCTCAGCAAAAGTGTGCATCAAGGGCGCAAATGGGGCGCTCACAAGCACCTTTCTTTAAGCTTAAATGACGAATGGGACACTCTACGGTTTTGTGGACTTAACGGACACGCGCACACAGCGGCCATTGTAAGTCCACAAGACCAAAAGTGCACATGAAGTGTGCCATTTGGGACAGGGCCTAATATGATAAACAGAGCTGTGTTACCTCATACTCATGACCGGAAAAGCGGAAGCAGCGCCAGCGACTGTGGCATAATAAAAGTTCCGCTGCTCGTGGCCTGTGTTGCGCAATCGCTCCAGAGGCTTCCTTCAGCTTCCACAACATTCAGTCCTGCTCTGCTTCATACTACAGTAGCGTTAATCCATGAACATGATTTCTTCCCGAGTCCTATCCCAATTGTTTTCCATCGGCTGTGAGGTGAAGACCACATGTCCCAAGATTCCGCGCTCAAACTTGGCGTCATCAAGCTACGCCTTTGTTTTAAATAGGCCTTTTAGCGAGCTCTAGCAGACAGAAAATATTACATATTGCACCTTTAAGTAGGCCTATACTTGACTTATACTGACAGAAAAGTCTAAGCATATTTGGCCTATACTATAAGTATAATTAAGTATTCTAAGAATACTTGGCATGTAGTTGTGTTTAATCTTTTGATTGAGTAGCCTATTAAATACTTTTTTTCACATAGTTTTACATACTGTCTTATAAACTCACATTGTTATAAAATATTGATTTATAAAGAAAACAGATATGTTCCTAATTCTGAGTATCTGCATTTTTGTGTGGACTGGTAGTGCACATAGGAATTCACTTCAAATCTACTTGACTGTATTTTCAGGCTATCAGTGTTTTCACTGTTTTACGGTAGGGGGCGCTAATACACATCTTCTGATAAAAAAACTGGAATAATGATGCTGAAAATTCAGCTTTACCATCACAGGAATAAATTACATTAAAAATAGAATATTCACAATATTTTACTGAAGTTTTGATTGGTAAAAAAGCAGCATGGGTGAGCATAAGAGACTTCTTTCAAAAACTTTTTAAAAAATGTGAACAATAGTTTCTATGCATAATTAATACCGGGGCAATAAGAATGATCAAGAACATTCCTGCTCAGAACCATAAACCTCTTCTATCACAGAGTGATCACAACTACAGCACAGGTCTCCAAAATGTGTATACTGTTGTAGTATTTTCTTTCTACAGATATAATTACTCTTTGTTGTTATATAATGGAATCTGAAACTAACAAACAGTGTTACAGGAGAACACCATTGACTTTTTCTTCATCAGATCTCTTTGAAGGAAGGCGTAGTATCCCAGAGAGTGACACATGAGTGAATGGCTACCTGCTTGGTGAATGGGTAGGAATCCCCCTTGACTCCTAGACCTTTGCAGAATAAAAGCAGTGAGTGAGTTAGAAAAGAAACTGCAACACGAGCAACTGGATGCTTCAGAGGATGCTTTATCATTAAATCTGTACATTTTGAATTGGTTTTAGTGGTTGTTGCTGCTGTCCTCTTGAGCTTGGCGTAATGCATTATTCACTACGTGCTTTACCATGCTTTTTCTGTAAATGAGGGTGAGATGTACAGTGATGTTCATTCCATTATTCCTCTGGACTCATGGGACTCCATTATAAATCAACAGAAACCTGTGAACGAAAGTGTTAACTGTTTATTTCCTCTCCTTCTGTCTGTCTTCATTGCGGGGTGTGTTTTGTTAATCTCTCTCTTTTGCCATACATCTCTTCTACAGAAGCTCTGGGAATATCCTTTTACACAAAATCTAACCAGGCAGGAAGTTTCATGGTTACAATCTTGACGTCCTCTCTTGTCTGGTCTGATAATAGTATTTGTGAAGTTTGCAGGCTTTTCTGATGCTCAAAACCCATGTGGATTGTCTTTTCCCAGACTTTGTGACAGTCTGTAATAATCTGTGACATATGGCTAGACTAACTTTTTAGTCTCTTTTTGGAAAAGACATTAGATCGCAAATTCCCCTTTAACTTTCTTCACTGTTTTATGAGTGAAGGCTAAAACTTTACGCTTGTTCATTTCTGTCTTCAACCAATGTTTTATCAGCTCAACCAGACTTGTTTGCAGGCTTTGATCAACAACTGTTAGAAAGGATTCATGTTAATCCTTCAGGAATATCATAGACTTGAGACAGATTGCTGTAGAAGGTGTTTTACTGAGCTGGCGAATCAGAACTAGTTTATTATGCTGATGAAAACTCAAACCCACGTGGTGCATACTATCATTTTCATCATTTACCATCACAAGCTCATACAATGTTTAGGATTAAATAGCGCTTTGTTTGCGTAGTTTGAAAAGCGTTCTCACATTTTTTGCAGACTTGTTTATTTGCAAAATTACAATCACTGCAATATGAGTATTTCATTTTACGTAAAAAATAGTTTGTATGGCTATTTACATAATTTGTTCTGTGCTAGAAGTCAAACATTGTTTTAAATGTTTATAAAGGCAGTATGTGGAAATTATATTATTATTCATGTCCTGGGGGAGAAAATGGATCCTTTTAAATGGGTCATGTCCCTAGTTTCAGGATCTAAACTCTGATTGGTTTTGAGATGGGGATAATAGGTATTTAAAAGGCTGCATAAGATAGACTGTATATTTCTTGGTTCCCATGAAGGTAAGCAGAATTAAAGAGTTATTTCATATATCATTCATCCATATGTAATATTTTGCATTTTAAAATGTACTACTACTTAATCAGTTTGACACATTTATTTACAGCTAATCATGGGAGCAAAACTTTTACTGGTTTTTGTGATATTTCTGTTTTGGGGTAAGGCTCTTTATCTTTTGGATTTTTTTTATTTTTATGAAATATTACATTTTTAATATGAAAATATCTGTTATGTAAACACATTTTGTGATATATAAATGAATTAAAATTATTTCAATTTAAATGATTCCCGAATAGTTTTTGATTACATATTATTATAAAAATGTACTTATTTAATACCACTGTCTTCTAAACAATGTCTGGTTACAAATATCTTATATGCGTGGAATTAATTATCTCAATCTTTTTCTCTTGACCTCTTAAAGATGGCTGCCAGGCTCGATCTGCAGGACAAGAATTTGCCACCGCATTTATGCAAAACTATGTATCCCCTTTTGATTTGCCGCTCTTTCAGCTTTATATCACTTCTGTAAATTCTAAGTGCCTGGTACAGGTCAATGTGCCTGGTCTTCGTTTCACCCAGGAGGTGCAAATGACTGCAGGTCAGAGCATCACTGTGACCCTCCCCAAAGAAGTCGAGCTGTCTGGTACCAAGAGGTCCCGCAATACTGCCCTCATTCAAGCATCCAATGACATAACGGTTTCCTCACTAAACTCGAAACAATACACGTCGGATACGTCCCTGGTCTACCCTATGAGCGAATGGGGCACTGAATATTTTGTGTTCACCCCCACTAACTCCCCTCCATCCATGCTGAAGGAGTTTGTGCTTGTCAACGGTAAAGAGCAGAACACGGTGGAAGTGTTCCTTCGAGCGGCGGTCCGGTTTGAAGGCCGCTTGTATGGTGTCGGCAGTAAACTAGTTGTGGTGATGGGTCCTTTCGAAAATGTACAAATTCAAAGCCAAGGAGACTTGACAGGAACCCGCATTTCCTCGCAACTTCCCATCGCCGTGTACTCGGGCCACATGTGCACGTGGCGCTTTTCTAAGTGCAATCACGTTTATGAGCAGCTCTTGCCGGTGCAAAGATGGGGAACTCACTTCCTGGTGGCTCCGTTTAGCATCCAGAGCCAGTTTGACAGCATCTATATCCAGGCATCACAGTCAACAAATGTAACCATTCAGTTTGGCCGTACTACATTAAATGATGTACTTCAGCGTGGTATGATCATAGAGTACAAAATCCAGTTTCCAGATGGTCTTAACCTCATTGCTGACAGCGGAATCCAGGTGTTTTTTCTGTTTAATGGTGTGCGAACATCCAATAATGTGATATACGACCCGTTTCTTATAAATCTTCTGCCCAACAACAATTTTTGTTCTTCGTACACACTTGATGGGATAGCTGGCTTTGAAAACCGAGCCCTCTTGATTGTTCCGATCAATGAACAAGCAGGGATTCTTTTTGATAGCTTGCCTTTACCTGGAAAAATTCAGTGGCGGGTCATCAAAAACAGTGAGTACTCCTGGACTGAGCTGGTTTACCAACCTGGGGCAGGTGGGCACAAAGTAACCCATGCAAGTGCTTCTTTTGGGGTCTATAGTGTGGGAATAGACCAAGTGAATGGGTACGGAGCCCCAGCCCCATGCATTGATCCAGGTATGTCACAATTAAACACATTCCTCCTTTCGTTTAAAAAAAGCATTTACGTGTGTTGTTAATGCAGTATAGCCAGTCTTAAAGGGATAGTTTTTCTTCTGTTGAACGCAAGAAGATGAATGTTGGTAATCAAACAGTTGACGGTAGCCATTGACTTACATTGTACGAAAAAATTAATAAAAATACTATGGAAGTCAATGCTACCATCAACTGTCTGATTACCAACATTCCTCAAAATATCTTCTTTTGTGTTCAACAGAAGAAAAACTCACCCCATGTCATCCAAGATGTTTGTCTTTCTTTGTTCAATTGAAAAGAAATTATGGTTTTTGAGAAAAAAACATTCCATGATTTTTCTCCATGTAGTGGACTTCGATGGCTACCAACAGGTTGAAAGTCCAAATTACAGTTTCAGTGCAGCTTCAAAGGGCTCTACATGATCCCAGATGAGGAATAAGGGTCTTATCTATTCAATTCAATTCAATTCACATTTATTTGTATAGCGCTTTTCACAATACATATCGTTTCAAAGCAGCTTTACAGAGAATGCATGTCAACATTACAATTTAGAAAATGCAATTAGCTAATAATGTAATAATTTAACAATTTATTTACAGTCACTGTTAGCAATTTAATTGAAGGTAGAAGCAATGAGCTCCTGAAAAAATGAATTACATATTAACAATAATTAGGATATATAGAAATCTGGGAATGTGCGTGTTGATCCAGATGTTGCATCTTCTGAAGTCCTTGCAGAAGTTGACGCCGTCTCTTCACAGGTGATGGTCATCTGAGGTTTTCTTAAGAGGCTGGATCCAAACTTAAGCTGATGTACTCTCTAGTCAATGGAAAAACGGAAAAGCAAATGGCAAAGCAAATGGAGAATAATTAGCGTAGCTGCTGTTCATAATATTAAACAAAGATAGTCATGTGTAATTGATCTGATATGAGATGCATTATGCGAATGTTTAGCTAAAGAGATGCGTCTTTCATCTAGATTTAAACTGGGAGATTGATTCTGAGCTCCGAACGTTATCAGGAAGGCTATTCCAGAGTTTAGGAGCCAAATGTAAAAACGCTCTCCCTCCTTTAGAGGACTTAGCTATCCTAGGTACAACCAGAAATCCAGAGTTTTGGGATCTTAAAGAGCGTGAAGGATTGTAGGGCGATAGAAGATCGGTTAAGTACACAGGAGCTAAACCATTTAGAGCCTTATAGGTCATTAGCAGTACTTTATAATCGATACGGAACTTAATAGGTAACCAGTGAAGAGATGATAAAGTTGGTGTTATATGATCATATTTTCTTGACCTGGTAAGAACTCTGGCAGCTGCATTTTGGACTAATTGTAGCTTGTTTATTGAGGAAGCAGGACAACCAGCTAGTAATGCAATACAGTAATCTAGTCTAGACGTCATGAAAGCATGAACTAACTTTTCTGCATCAGAAACAGATAACATATTCCGTATCGTAGCAATGTTTCTGAGGTGGAAGAAGGCTGTTTTTGTAACATATGAAATATGATTTTCAAAGGACAAGTTGCTGTCTAATATAACACCCAGGTCTTTAACTGTGGAGGATGGAGTAACAGTACATCCTTCTAAATGCAGATTATAGTATGAGAGATTCTGTGTGTAGGTTTTTGGCCCAATAAGTAATACTTCAGTCTTATCTGAATTTAGTAGAAGAAAATTACTAGTCATCCAATGTTTTACTTCTTTAACACACTCTGTCAGATTGGATAATTTAGAGATTTCATCTGGTTGTGTTGAAATATATAACTGAGTATCATCGGCATAGCAGTGGAAACTAATTCCATGTCTTCTTATCTAATTTACTATCGTTATCTTAGATTTTTCCTCGTTTAAATAAATAAAATTGTGACGGTCTGATAGATACGACCTAAACCACCGTAATGCCTGTCCCTGAATACCAGTGTAATTTTGTAGTCGATCTAGGAGTATTTTATGATCTATAGTGTCGAACACAGCACTGAGATCAAGTAACACTAGTATTGAGATATAGCCTTGGTCAGAAGCTAGAAGTAGGTCATTTGTAATTTTAACGAGCGCAGTTTCTGTGCTATGTTGAGGCTATTATCTAGTGAAATAATCAGCCATTTTCTTAAAAAAATAAAAATGTATATACTTTTTAACCACAAACGCTCATCTTGCAGTGCTCTGCGATGCCCCACGCATTACGTAATCACGTTGGAAAGGTCACGCGTGACGTAGGCAGAAGTACCGCGGTCGGGCAAAAAACTCCATCTTAACTTGAACTGCTGACGACTCGTTTTGGCAGTTTGATTCTTTCTTTTAGAAGACTTTTTTTTTTTTTGTTGAACACTTTGATCTTTAAAACCTCAGATATCAGCCGGTTAGCATTGTTTGAAAATATCGTCATTCGGTATAACAAAAAGTGTCATTCGCTAAAACTGAAATTTTGGTTAAAACGAACTACTTTTTTGGTGACAAATTTTGTCCATCTTGTAAAAAAACGACAAAAGCAGTGTTAATTGATTATAAAAACCACATAATCTCATTGTTAACACTTAAGAAAACTTAAAAATTAATGCTATCTCCATTTTTTTTTTCTACACTTTTAAAACTTTCATTTGAGATATATAACTTTCATATGATATATATCATATGAAAGTTATGAGGTAGTTCAAAGTTATATGAAATGGAAATATTTTTTAACACTGTCTTGTCAGATTGTCCTTATGGTATAGTGGTAGAATTTTTGTTCAGCGTGCCAGAGGTTCTGGGTTCTAATCCGCCTCTGTATAATGTTTTTTTTTTTATTATTATTATTATTAAAACAAAAAATGTTCATCAGTGATTGTATATCAAGAGCAGGGACATGTTTATGTGTATTTTGTTATGTGATTTCACTGGAATGAATAGAGACGCTCCGCAACAGCATTAAGCGATAGATTGAAGCGCTTGTCCGTGTGAAGACTGCGCAGTGTGCACGAGTGCCAAGAGAACACTGTTGCGCCACTGATAACAGCGGCAACGAGCACTCAACATGATTTCAAAAACAACACATCCCAGTGCCAGATTGCCTATTATTTAACACAAACGAATAAATTGCTAATCAACTAGAGATGTTTCTTTTGTATTTGATACATCCGGCAAGATGTTTCAAAAAGTAGTGGGGACAATATCGTCCCACCCGCAAATTATGCCTATGGTCACACGTGACATTTCCAATATGATTACATAATGTGTGGCGCATTGCAGAGCTAGTGCAAGACAAGATTTGTGGTTAAGTATATCATTTTTTTTTTTTTTTTAATGACTGGTCAGTTTGCTAGATAAGAACCTCATTTCTCGACTGGGATCGTGTAGAGCCCTTTGAAGCTGCATTGAATCTGCAATTCGGACTTTCAACCCGTTGGTAACCATTAAAGTCCGCTATATGAAGAAAAATCCTGGAATGTTTTCCTCAAAAACCTTAATTTCTTTTCGATTGAAGAAAGAAAGACATAAACATTTTGGATGGCATGAGGGTAAGTAAATTATCAGGAAATTTGAATTCTGAAGTGAACTAATTCTTTAAGCATCATGTATATATTCTGTTTTCTCCATTTGTTGTAGTTGTGCCTCGTTCTTGCTTCAGCATCAACTGTAGTCCGGATGAGGAGTGCCAGATGATGGGTTCCTTACCCACCTGTGTGAAGAAACCATTTGGAATGTGTTGGGCTATGGGTGACCCTCACTACAGCACATTTGATCAGCGTTATTTTGACTTCATGGGCACTTGCACTTATGTTGTCACCAGGAACTGTCAGAAAAATGACAGTCTTCCAGCTTTCGAAGTCCTGGCTAAAAATGAAAACCGCGGTGACACGAGAGTCTCCTATGTGGCACTTGTAATTGTGAATATTGGCGGTATCACCATCAGAGTTGAAGGTTCTGATCCCGGAAAAGTCAGGGTAATTTTTTTTCTGGAAAAAAATTCATAGTAATTGCATAGTTTTAGTGCTAAACCTTTTAGAAATCTCAACAATATTGACAGTATTGTCTTATGTGAGAATAGCTTAGAACTCATAAATATTTAACCATTTGTTGTAAGAAGTTTTAAGTAATTTTGTCTTATTTTATAGTAAAAATATCTAAACATCTAAACAACTCAAGAAGCAAAATTTAGTTGTTTTCAGAAAATCTTTTTTTTTTTTTTTTTTTTTTACCCATTGCCATATATCCAAGTAAGAAGGCTTATCAAACTAGAAAAAAATTAGGGTGGGACTTATTGGATTGTTGTATCATTGTCATTTGCACACTTAAGCCGCATTTCCACCAAAATTACCTGAGACAATTTGTCCCAGGAACTTTTTCCCCCCAGACCTGTTGCTGTCTGCGTTTCCATCTTGGTCTAAAGTACCGTGAAGATTAAGCAAATTAGTCCAGTGACCGTCTGGATTTCATCCTCCGTATTTAAGCTAAATAAAGCCAGAACCTTTGTAGCGCGGCCACATAATTTAAAGTTTTAGTACGGCTGCCAGACAGATGAAATAACTGTTGCAAAAACAAAACAAAAAAATGACCCCACTCAGCATTTAAACCAAATGATAGCTTAGATAGCTTAGACCTCATAAATATCTGTACCACTGAGAAGATTTGTGTGGTAAGCGTTAAACATCTTGAAGGTAAGTGAGGATGGAATGTATATGTAGTAGTGAAATTGTTGATCAGTCTTTCTGTACAACTTATCCTCCAAGACCGTATATTTTTCCTCCGTTTCTTTGTCTCCCTCTGCTACTACCTTAAACAATTTTCCAATCTCAGGATCCTTGTGTTGTTCTTCCTAAATTAGGTCGGCAATGAAAGGAAGGTCATCCTTCTCTTTCTTCGAAGAGAACAAGACACACCCAGTGGTGGTAGGAATCTGGGAGAGAGCGTCAGGAATAACACTGAGCTTACCCTTTCAGTACTCCACTATGCAATCAAATTTCTGTAACCTCAGGGCCCATCTTAACAGATGATTTGTGGTTTTCTGGAAAGTCAGGACCCACTGCAAGGTGGAATGATCTGTGATCACAGTGAATAATTTTTGTTCCAGATAGTGTTGCCACTTTTCTAGGGTCCACACAACAGTGAGGCACTCTTTTTCTGTGGCAGAATATTTTGTTTCTGCTTTAGTTAATGTGCTAGCATATGCTATCATTCAGACAAACCAAGAAACTTTTGTACCACTTTGATGTTTTTGGGGACTGGATAAGAATGAATTCTCTGCACTTTTCAAGGATCTGCAATGAAACATTTGGTACTCACAATGTGTCCCAGAAACTTGCTTTCCTCCAAGCAGAATTTGCTTTTCTTCATGTTGATAGTGAGACCTGCTTGATGTAGTTTGTTAAACACCTTTTGGATGTCTAAGAAATGTTGGGACACAGAAGAGGAGTAGATGATAATATCATCCAAGTAGA
Organism: Elopichthys bambusa; assembly: GCA_037101425.1. Lineage (NCBI taxonomy): Eukaryota > Metazoa > Chordata > Actinopteri > Cypriniformes > Xenocyprididae > Elopichthys > Elopichthys bambusa. Next base: position 10,213,190 of record CM074444.1, read on the forward strand.
CAAGACAACACTGACCCCTTAAATTTCCCAAGACCAACTCCATTAGCCTCTGGAAAGTAGCTGGAGCATTTTTAGCCCAAAGGGCATCACATTAAAGTGATAGAGGCCCGATGAGGTTATGAAGGCAGTCTTAAACTTGTTCTCTGGGACCATTGCTACTTGCCAATACTCACTGTTTAAGTCAATGGTTGTAAAAATGACTGAACCGGCGAGGGGACTCTAGAATCTCTGCAACTGAAGGAAGAAGGTAAGCATAATTTTCTAAGTTTTCTGTAGTCCACACAAAATCTATGTCTGCCATACTTTTTGGCCAACACCACAGGAGAAGACCAGCCAGAATGTGATGGTACAATAATACCTGAGGATAAGTTATGGCCTGTTTTGTTGGAGACATGTGATAGGGTTTTTGTTTTATGGGGACATTGACTGTGGAGTATATTTGAGGTTGTAGTACATTTGTTCTGCCAGTTGTGTGGGTACATACCACAGGGTTTAATTGCAGAAGTTCCCACAGTTGTGGCTTTACAGATTTATGTATAGGGGCTAGGGCCTATAATCTTTGTGAAGGGATGAGAGGGAAGGAACCTTTAAGAGAGTGGAAATAGTGCCATTTGATCTCCTATTTTTGAGATTCAAAGAGGGATTTTGTTCAAGAATAATTAGGCTAACAGTCAAGTTACAAGAGAGTAGAAATAAAATCCCCAAACCCATTTGGCGTGCCGTTGAACTCTGGTATGTTCCATTTTGATTACCTCAACTCTTCCTTGTGCAGAGTATGATATATCCAAAGATTCCAATGCAGTCTTCCTGGTGTATCCCCCAAGGATTGAAACTCAAGCAATAACGGTTAAACTCCAAAGACGACCAGCAACTAATTTCCGCCATTTCCACCAGGCTCTCATTTCCGTGACTTGTCTCCAGTTCCTCATCTCCAGTTCCTCATCTCTACCTGTTCTTTTTGTCTCCTTTTTCAGACCACTCCCTTTTTTCGTCATTTTCTTTTGTGATTTTCAGTCAGATAAATAAATGAAGATAATTATCATAATGAACTGGTTTGAAAATGTGTTATTTATTTTGCTTATTCATTTGTTGAAGGTAATACAATGAAAGAAAATCTAACTTGGTGTCAAAGCATAATGATCTGTCGTTGGTCCATTGGTCACACTTTTTAAACTCCATTGTTGATTCGAATAGCAAATAACTCTTACTCACAACAGACTTTTAAAAATGGTGGTTTAAATAAAATTCTGTGTGGAGTCAACCAATCAAAATGCTGTGTGAACTCAACCAGTCAGCATGTTCAGCTCCCAAGTTTAGCCCCCGAAAGTTCCTGAACTTTAAGAAAGTACTACCCCACGAGCAAGGACTTTCTGAGGAGGTAATTTTTGGTCCCTGCGGTCGAAACACACCGAGTACCACCCCAAAGTCCCTAATTCCTGGGGAAAGTTCCTGCGGTGGAAACGCGGCTTTAACACACTAAATAACACTGTCGCTTAAACACTGAAATATTCCATTAAAATACTTACATTTTGATTTCATGGTGACTTTAAATAAAAATAAAAACCCAAAACATATTTTGAGAGAAAGTTCAAAATCTAGAGCTTTCTTGTACTGTAAAACAAGGCAAAAAAAAATTTTTTTTTTTTTTGCAATTTAATATGCAATAAAATGTTTTTATTTGTACAGATTGACCAGAGTGTGTGGAGTCTTCCTGTCGTTCTTGATGATGTTGGAGTATCCATGTTCCAGTCTGGCAGCTTCATCACCATCCTTTTTTCTTTTGGGCTGAATGTGCAGTATGGCTATAACCACTATCTCATGGTCTCCATGCCCACTGCCTTCATGAACAAAGTCTGTGGCCTCTGTGGCAACTTTAATGGTGATCCCAATGATGATTTCACAATGCCTTCAAGCACCCAGGCTCCCAATGTGACAGTGTTTGGCCAGAGTTGGAAAGTTCACAACTTAACATGGGATGAAGGCTGTAGAGATGACAATAGGGGCCATGAATGTGATGTTCAAGCACTTAAACAATGGGAGGGTGAAAACTACTGTGGACTCTTAATGAAGGTGCCATTCAGTCAGTGTCATTCTGTTATTGACCCTGCTATTTACATTCAGAACTGCTTGTATGATGTCTGTATGGCAGATGGCCACAAAAACTACTTATGCAATGCCATGGAGGTTTATTCGGGTGTATGTCAACATTTTGGGATACAACTAACCAACTGGAGAGTAGTAGCCAATTGTTGTGAGTAATAGTCTGATAAGCATTTTGCACATACATACTTGACTTAATATTGTTTTAGAAAATTGTGATGTTTTTTTTTTTTTTATCTGAATGTGTCTTCAGCTTACAGATGCCCTGAATACAGTCATTATGAATTTTGTGGTAGCGCTTGCCCTTTGACCTGCATGGGCCTCGGGGCTCATTTGAACTGCACTTTACCCTGTGTCGAAACATGCGCTTGTGATCCTGGTTTTGTTCTGAGTGGATCAAAATGTGTACACTCTGCCCAGTGTGGCTGTTCCTACAATGGACGCTACGTTCCCGCCGGGGAGGCTTTCTGGGCGGATGATGCCTGTCAGCGGCTTTGTCGTTGCTCCACAGAGGGTGGAAGTCTAGAATGCCAAGATGGAGGCTGTGGGGCTGGACAGCACTGCCAGGTGGTCAACGGCATTAGGGGCTGTTATCCTGTCTCCGAAAGCACCTGTATGGCACTGGGCGACCCCCACTACTACACCTTTGACGGGAAGTACTTCGACTTCCAGGTACTATTCTATTGACACACAAAGGAACTGCAGTTTTTTTCTTCATTATATCTTTTCTTCTGTGTGTCACAACCAAAAATGGAGGCAGAACTGCAGGAATAATGAAAAATCACTAGGATTTTCTTTTCCCACAATTTTTTTTTTTAAATAAAGTGTGAAATAGATTTTTCTTTTACGCCTCTCTCTTCATGGCTTCTGTAGTATAGGTATAAATGGTCACCGTGATTATGCCAAGTAAGACATGTTCCTGGATCAACATATTTTGTTGATCCTGGAACAACATTTATGTCTGAAAATTTAGTCATAATCCCTACCCCTAAACTTAACCCTAGCCATAAGTTATCCCTAAAATCAGGGGAAATGATAGGTGAACAATACTGATGTAGAACCACCTAACCTTGGTTGTAAGCCTAAACTTGACATAAACTGTAAACTTCCCTCAAATCTGATTGGTTGATTGGAATGTTGTTCCAGGATCAACAAAGATGTTGATCCAGGAACATGCTGTGTTTGGTGAAAGCACGTTCACCTGGTATAAATATTTAGTTTTTTCTCCCACGTGCAACTACAAAAATTTCTGCCTAAATATTTCCTGTTTACTCAAAGTGTCCTATAGTGTCAACTTCGACAATTTGGGGACGCATTGATTTTTTTAATTTGATTTTTTTACAGTTGGATTTCAAGCTATAAGAAGCTAAAATAAAATGTGTTTGGATGTGTAGCCTTTGTGTAAAATGATAGCATTATTATATTCTCCCTTCAGGGCAACTGTATGTATCAGTTGGTTGGGGTTTGTGTCTCATATCCTGGACTGGTGCCATTTGATGTGCTAGTGCAAAATGACTTTCGGGGAAGCAGAGCAGTGACTTTCACAAAGCTACTGGAAATCAAAGTATATAATATCAGCATTGTTATCGATAGAGAATATAGCAGTTTTGTTACCGTAAGTTCTAGTTACATGCATTTAACCACTGAAAATTTCATCTTTCCAAATAGCTGGATGTTGTCATTTGAGAAGTTTAAGCAAAATTTGCTTTATTTTTTCAGGTCAGTGGTGAGCTGTTGAATCTCCCTCTCAGTCTTATTGAAGGTCAGGTTTCTGTTTTCAGAAGTGGCTGGTCTGCTGTCGTTCAAACCTCTTTTGGTCTCAGAGTCACGTTTGATTGGAACAGCTTTGCAACAGTCACCATCCCAAGCACCTACATGGGTGCCGTCTGTGGCCTCTGTGGGAACTACAATGGAAATCCAGAAGATGATCTGACCATCAGAGGAACAACATTACCTTCCTCAGGACCAGTGGAGTTTGGTGCCAGCTGGCTTGTAGTCGAGATCCCAGACTGTGTCCATGGCTGCACAGACAGTTGTCTGGATTGTGACCCGGCCAAAAAGAGTTTGTACAAGATGTCTGATTTCTGTGGGCTGCTGCGTGACCCACAGGGGCCTTTCAACGACTGTCAAACCGTGCTGAATCCTGCTCCATTTTTTGAGGATTGTGTTTACGACGTCTGTTTGTATAACGGAAGGAGAGATATACTGTGCCAGTCCATAACGGCATATGTATCTGCCTGTCAGGCGATGGGAAAGATCATCAGCCCCTGGAGAACTGCTGAATTCTGTGGTGAGACAAACACAGGGAAATTGTACCTAGAACTTTCAGAGAAACAGTATACTGTGTAATATTGTGACCGTACACAAGACTTTTTGTAGAAGTAGAGATAGACTTTCATGACACTGCAGCATTAGTTCTATTCATCTCAACAAAGGCCTATATAAAGCAGGGCACAAATAAAAAAATATATGTTATGGGATAGAAGGGTGTGTTAGTACATTCAGTATAAGGGTACTGAGTTCAAAATCAAATCTGACATGTACATAATCTAGCCCAGGGGGTTTTAATCTTTTGAAGCCATGAACTCTAAATATGATCTACTTGCAATGAGAAATCAAAGTTCTTATCCAATTGAGTTTAGATATTTTGAAACTAAGCTGGAAAAATTCATAATTTGAGCAACAACATATTGTATGTATACATTTGTTTGCACACCTGTGGGCATCAACTTTGAAAAACCATGATCCAGCCCATCAATGAGAACAAGAATTGATAGTCATAGTGGCATTTTTACTAGTTATTAATTAACTATTTAATAATAAATGTTAAATTTAAACTTAACCAATCACATGTCTGTCTCTTGTCAGGTGTTCAGTGTCCTGTTCACAGCCACTATGAGCTCTGTGGTTCTGGTTGTGAAGTCACATGTCATAGTTTGGCTCCTCCCACTGACTGTCATAGCCGCTGTACAGAGGGTTGTGTGTGTGACCAAGGCTACATCAGGAGTGGCGACCGCTGTGTCCCCCTCTCTCAATGTGGCTGTCTCTATGGCAAGCGCTACTACTTGCTTTACCAACAGTTCTATCCTGGCAATAACTGTGAGGTGGTGTGCACATGTTCAGCAGATGGCCAGGTAGGAGAACATGCTAAAGTGATGACAGGGAGAATATACTACTGTTTTGACATTGTAATGTGATTGGATTTGATTTGTAGGGTTATAAAGTGCCTGTTATCTTAAAGGTATAGTTCACCCCAAAATGAAAATTATCCCATGATTTACTCACCCTCAAGCCATCCTAGGTGAATATGACTATCTTCTTTCAGACGAACACAATCTGAGATACATTTTAAAATATCCTGGCTTTTCCAAGCTTTATAATGGCAGTGAATGGAGGGACAGATTTTTTGCACCCATCCATCATAAAAGTACCCCACACGGCACTGGGGGTTAATAAAGGCCTTCTGAAGCAAAGCGGTATTTAAAACTCTGACCTGACGCATGACGTAATGACGAATGCAGAAGCGCAGAGGATGGAGCAAAACAAAACACTGGTCATGAATTAGAAGTCTTAATCTTAAAGAGAAATGTTGGAGGATTTTGATATAAGAGAAGAGGAGCTTGAGTTTGTTGCACAGCCCTATTTGTTTGAACAGTGAGAGGCGTCTAAGTTTACGATACTCCTACATCCTGCGTCACACATCATGTCAGGGGTTACTCTTGTGGCTAAAGTTGACTTGTGCAGTATGTGTACGGTCGTCTGCTGGAAGCTAGTTATTTTAGATTATGAGGTTTTAAATATGGATATTTTTCTAACAAAAACCCATTGCTTCGGGCCTTTTTTAACCCCCTGGAGTACTTTTACGATGGATGGATGCACTTTTTTTTTTTTTTTTTTAAGTAATGAAACTGCCTCAAATTATTTGTTTAACAGCATTCTGTTATGATGGAAATCATGGTGAAAGAAATGACTTTTTTTGTAATAAAATGGCAAACTCCTGTCTTGCTATCTATATATAAATATATAGGTAGATAAGTAGATATATTTCCACCAATCAAGACATTTGAAGTGGCAGTTAATGTTTGACAGCTTCATCATTTTGTGTTAGTTGTTATCTCTTTAGAGCTACATGACATGAGCTGTTTTGCTTGTGGACATGAATGCACTGTGTTTGTTTCCACAGGTGGTCTGTAATAAGTTATCTTGTGGCCCCTATGAGAAGTGTGAGCTGGTGGATGGCGTTCGCAGATGCCAGCCATTCGGGAACGCTGTTTGTGAAGCTGCTGGAGACCCACACTACACGTCCTTTGACGGGAAGCGCTTTGATTTTCAGGGCACCTGTACATACGTCCTGTCCCAATCCTGTGGCCTTGAAAGGACCAGCCTGACCCCTTTCTCCATCCAGGTGGAGAATGAGAGATGGTGGCCCAATAGCATAGTCACTGTTACCAAGCAAGTGGCCTTAACTGTCTACGGCAGCACCCTGATCATAAGACAAAACGAGCCCCAGATTTTGGTAAGTGGAGGTTTGTCTGCTTTTGTTCTTCAGAAGCTGCTCAATAAAGCTCCCATAATGCCTAATGATATGTGATTCTGAGTTTGTTGTTGAATTTCTGTAGTATGACTCTAATACGATGGTATTCCCACAGGTCAATGGGGTTTTAACTAACATCCCATACAGTTCAAACAGTTTGAATGGCTCCTTAGTCCAGGCCTATAATGACGGTAGTAACTACATCATTAAGGTCGGCTTTGGCCTCCGGGTGACCTATGACCGGGTTTACAGAGTCACTGTTACTGTCCCTGGCAACTACCGTGGCAAGACCTGCGGACTCTGCGGTAACTTTGACGGAGTTCCTTCCAATGACTTCCGTCTTCCGGGTGGCAATATTACACAGGATGTGAATGTATTCGGGAGAGCCTGGAAAGTGGATGTCCCTGGAGCAGTGTGTGGGGACGGATGTGATAGCAGCACATGTCTAGACTGTGATCCCACACTGAAAGCCATATTTGAGAAGCATCCCTACTGTAGAGTTCTGATTGACCCCAGTGGACCATTTGCCGCCTGTCATGCTGTGCTGAACCCTTCAGATTATATGAGCGACTGTGTCTTTGATACGTGCGCATCTGGCGGCAGCATCAAGGTGGTTTGCGACAGTGTGGCTAGATACGCTTTTAGATGCCTTGCAGCTGGAGTCCTTATCCAGAAATGGAGGACAGATTCTTTCTGCTGTAAGTTTGTTCTTCTTGACGGATCATGTGACACTGAAGACTGCTGAAAATTGAGCTTTGCTAACACAGGAATAACATTACTGTTTTATTGTAGTTTTTCTCAAATAAATGAAACCTTGATGAGCAGAAATGTCTTCAATTAAGGAATTAAAAAATCTGGGTCTAGACTTGCAATCAAGACATTCTTGCAATTTTAAAATATGCTTTGGACAATATTTATACAATTAGATTTTTTTTTATCTATACAAAATATGGCCTTAAACATTCCCAGGAAAAAATAAATAAAATCAAAATACAAAGACATCCTATAAAGAACAAAGATCTATATAACAAAGTTGTTGTTCTTTTTCCAATTTAACCAATTTAACTAATATATATACATCGATCAGGCATAACATTATGACCACCTTGCTGATATTGTATTGGTCCCCCTTTTGTTGCCAAAACAGCCCTGACCTGTCGAGGCATGGACTCCACTAGACCCCTGAAGGTGTGCTGTGGTATCTGGCACCTTTAAGTCCTGTAAGTTGCGAGGTGGGGCCTCTATGGATCGGACTTGTTTGTTCAGCACATCCTACAGATGCTCAATTAGATTAAGATCTGGGGAATTTGGAGGCCAAGTCAACACCTCAAACTCGTTGTTGTGTTCCTCAAACCATTCCTGAACCAATTTTTGCATTTGTGGCAGGGTGCATTATCCTGCTGAAAGAGGCCACAGCCACCAGGGAAATACAGTTTCCATGAAAGGGTGTACATGGTCTGCAACAATGCTTAGGTATATGGTACGTGTCAAAGTAACATCCACATGGATGGCAGGACGCAAGGTTTCCCAGCAAAACTTTGCCCAAAGCATCACACTGCCTCCGCCGGATTGCCTTCTTCCCATAGTGCATCCTGGTGCCATGTGTTTCCCAGTTAAGGAATGCACACACACCCGGCCATCCATGTAATGTAAAAGAAAATGTGATTCATCAGACCAGGCCACCTTCTTCCATTGCTCCGTGGTCCAGTTCTGATGCTCTCGTGCCCACTGTTGGCGCTTTAGACGGTGGACAGGGGTCAGCATGGGCACCCTTACTGGTCTGCAGCTATGCAGCCCCATACGCAACAAACTGTGATGCACTGTGTATTCTGACACCTTTCTATCAGAACCAGCAATTCAGCAAATCACTATTTGGCCCCTGTCAAACTTGCTCAAATCCTTACGCTTGCCCATCTTTCCTGCTTCTAACACATCAATTTTGATGACAAAATGTACATTTGCAGCCTAATATATCCCACCCACTAACAGGTGCCATGAAGAAGAGATAATCAGTGTTATTCACTTCACCTGTCAGTGGTCATAATGTTATGCCTGTAACATGTATACTATACTATACTTTTGTGCTTATCTTCTTATCCAATAAGTATCTAATTTCTGTCTTAATCATTGTCTTCCAGCAATGCCCTGTCCTGCTCACAGCCATTATGAGCTGTGTGCAGACGTCTGCTCTGCTGCCTGTCCTGGGCTCACTACAATAATCCAGTGTCATCAAACCTGCACTGAGGGCTGTGCTTGTGACAGTGGTTATCTTTTTGATGGCCAGCAGTGTGTTGAACACCAGCAATGTGGATGCTATGAGCAGGGACGCATGTTTAAGGTGGAGTGATTACTTTGAATTTGTTGTAGTGATTTTGGATATGCACACACATTAGCCGTAAGTGCCTGTCTGGATTTCCTTCTCTTTCTTGTCCTGCATATGACTGAGTTTCCTTTTTTAGGCTGGGGAGGTGGTTTACCTGGACCAGTGTGAGCAGAAGTGTCAATGTGATCCAGGGAAGGGAGTTTCCTGTGAGAGAGTCAACTGTCCTAACGACACACAGTGTTTACTGAGAGCGGGAGTGTGGGCCTGCTATCACTCAGGTCAAGATAACTGTGTTTTTATTCTTTTTCTTTGTATAAGGATCTATTTAAAGATGGTATTTTTTTGGTTTTGACTGTTTTGTGTTTATTACTAATATGCAAATTACAGGAAAAATGCAAGCAGATAGCAACTATAGTGTATTATTAAATGGCAGTTTCTTCTCACTGCTTCTGTCCACAGATCCATGTCAAGACATCCACTGTCGAGAGAAAGAGACATGCCGCTTTGAAAATGGCAAGGCCGTGTGTGCACCCCTGTACAACAGAACCTGCTGGGCGTGGGGTGATCCGCACTACCACACCTTTGATGGCTATTACTTTGACTTCCAGGGCACCTGTAGATACGTCTTGTCCGAGACCTGTGGGAATCTGAGCGGACTGGCGGCCTTCTCTGTGACACAGAGCAATGAAAACCGTGGCAACCCTGATGTGTCTTATGTGTGGGAGGTGGAGGTTATTGTACATGGCAACACACTTACTGTGGTGAACCATCTGAAGGGCCAGATCATGGTAATGAGTCGCTTCAGATATTTTTACTAATATTTTAAAAACACAAACTCATTCAGGTTCACCTGTCATAGTTTAATTTTTGATTCATGAAATAAACAGAGCTACTCAGTTTCTTTGTCTTAACAGCATTTCATAAATGGAGTCATAAAAGCAAATAAGCTTTTATCTTAGTATAATATTTTATTTATAATATACTTTTTATACTTTAATTTTAATATATTCATTTTAATATAATATTAACTGAATACAAAAATAAAATAATATCTGGTTTATCACTTCTTATGTGATCCTGGTAAACAGGCCCATAACAACTCATCAACCAACAACTACATCTGACCTAGTAATAAATAAATAATGGCAGCTATTTGGTAATTTTATTTAATATTTTTAAAATCCAAAATTTTTTTTAAATATGTTTAAATGTATTGAATAGAATATCTTTATTGTTCACCGGGGTGGACATTTGTAAGTAAAGTCTTTAATGATTCTGATTTTTTCTGTCAGGTGGATGGTTTGGTGTTTAATCTTCCACTTGATCTTCATGATGGCCGTGTGAGGGTGCGAGAGAGTGGTAATGCTGTGCTTTTGGAAACAGATTTTGGTCTGCGCGTCTCTTATGACTGGGATTCAAGGGTCGTCCTGCAGCTGCCTAGCAGTTACTATGGAGCTGTGTGTGGCCTGTGTGGAAATTTCAATGGTAATGCTGGAGATGAGCTGAGAAACCCTGCTGGAAACCTACTGCCAAGTTTGTACCAGTGGGCAAAGAGCTGGAGAGCAGAAGACAATGTCACATCTGCGTGCCGTGATGGCTGTGAGACCGGCTGCCCTGTTTGTGCTCCTCACATTCGTGCCCTATATGAAACAGACGCATTCTGTAGTGTCCTGACTTCTACAGGTCTGAGTGTCTTTAATGCATGTTTTGCTAAAGTGAACCCGCAGGCCTTCCAGCAAAGCTGTGTGTATGACCTGTGCTTCAGTAATGGAGACCGAAGAATTCTCTGTCAGGCTCTGGAGACCTATGTCGCTCGGTGTCGACAAGAGGGCGTCATTATTACAGACTGGAGAGAGAAATTCAATTGCTGTAAGTTTGCTTAAGCACTTATAAGGCACATGTTTGTATACTTAAAGTCACCATCAAATCAAAATGGATTTTTAAAATATTTTCTTTTATGGAATAATATGGAATATAAATGATATATCCGTGCATTATTTTGCGTTATTTATGAGCCATTCTACTCAGATATATGTCACAGTAGGGAAGGAAAGACTATCACAAATTCAGTTTTGATTCAGTTTGACTTTAACAACTCTTTACATTGCAAGTAAATCTCACGCTAGGCGATTAAATGTCTGTCCATTAGCCACTGACAAATATATTTTTAGATTTCACTCTCCAGTGATGGAATTAGAAGCTAAGAATAAGTTCAGCACAGATATATATATATATATATATATATATATTATTACTCGCATACATTTGAACACTTTGACTGAGCGTTTGAAATTCAAGCAGCAATCTTATTGGCTAGTGCTCACCTATTACCGTTCACGTTTTGATTTCAGCTAATCAGTTCGAGCAAACACAGACAGCGTAATTAATATTCATGAACCGAGAATCTTATCAAACATTAGAGTGTGTTATATTAAAGATAGTAGTAGTAGTAGTATTAGTAGTACAATCAGTAGTAGTATTATTTAATTAGTATTATTGTTAGTTTTTTGACAGACATACTGAATGACCAATAATGTGTCAAATATCACTAACCTACGTTGCTCGGTGTCGACAAGAGGGCGTCATTATTACAGATTGGAGAGAGAAATTCAATTGCTGTAGAGAGAAAGTTCTTACAAAATAAAAAAAATCTTACAAAATAAAAAATGCTTTAGTTTAGTTGTTATGATTCAAATTAGTATGCCGAGTAAACTAAAAGAAAAATTACATTCCAGTGGCGATTCTGTTGTCAAGTTGTGCATAGAGGGTTGCTTAAAGGGTTAGTTCACCCAAAAATGAAAATTATATAATTAATTACTCACCCTAATGTTGTTCCACACCCGTAAAACCTTCTTTCATCTTCGGAACACAAATTAGGATATTTTTGATAAAATCCGATGGCTCAGTGAGGCCTCCATTGCCAGCAAGATAATTAACACTTTTAGATGCCCAGAAAGGTACTAAAAATATATTTAAAACAGTTCATGTGACTACAGTGGTTCGACCTTAATGTTATGAAGCGACGAGAAAATTCAAATCAGTGGTTTGGAGCACCAAAGTCACGTGATTTCAGTAAATGAGGCTTCGTTACATCATAAGTGTTTCGAAATTTCAATAGTTCATGTGACTTAGGCAGTTTGATACACGATCCGAACCATTGATTCGAAACAAAAGATTCGTAAAGCTTAGGAGCTTCATGAAGCAGTGTTTTGAAATCACCCATCACTAGATATTGTTGAAAAGTCGTTAATTTGTTTTTTGGTTTTTTTTGGCGCACAAAAAGTATTCTCGTCGCTTCATAACATTAAGGTTGAACCACTGTAGTCACATTTACTATTTTAAATATGTCTTTAGTAGCTTTCTGGGCATCTGAAAGTGTTAATTATCTTGCTGTCAATGGAGGCCTCACTGAGCCATCAGATTTTATAAAAAATTTCTTAATTTGTGTTCCGAAGATGAACGAAGGTCTTACGGGTGTGGAACGACATGAGGGTGAGTAATAAATGACAGAATTTTCATTTTTGGGTTAACTAACCCTTTAACTTTAACCATGAACCTCTTCTTGTTTTTCAACAGCTATGAGCTGCCCGCTGAACAGTCATTATGAGGCCTGTGCGTCTCCGTGTCCAGTAACATGTCCGTACCCAGATCAACAGCATTATTGCACTGACACCTGTGTGGAAGCCTGTGTTTGTGACAGCGGTTTTGTCCTCAGTGCTGGCGCTTGTGTGCCCACCAATCAATGTGGCTGTTCTTTCGAAGGCGCCTACTACCGGCAAGGCCAAATGTTCTGGGCAGATGATCAGTGTCATCGGCTTTGTGAGTGTGACCGTAACTTGAGAGTCGTGGTGTGTCGTGAATCTTCCTGCGCTTCTGGTAAGAGTTGCTCAGTTGTTAATGGAAGTCGCAGCTGTCGGCCAATGAGCTCTGCTGTATGTGTAGCTTCAGGAGACCCACATTACCACACATTCGATGGACTTCGTTTTGACTTCCAGGGCACGTGTGTGTATCAGTTGGCGGCCCTGTGCATTTATAAAGAGGCTCTTGTACCTTTTAATGTGACCGTTCAGAATGAACATCGTTGGAGCAGAGAAGTGAGCTTCACTAAAACTGTCAATGTGTCTGTGAATAGATTCACCATCACGATGACCAGAGAACATCCATATCAAATACTGGTGAGTAGACAATATACACTTACATACCTTATATACACTAGTGGGGTTGAGAACCATTTTTGTTCAATTTGGTTCTATTAGTTCATGCATTCAGAGCATTTTAGCATGAAATACCATGCTTCTAAATATTTTTTCTTCAAAAATACTAAAAGAATCACAATGGAACTGTTTGAATTGTAACTGGAATTGTTTCCCTGGTCTACACACTATTTAAACAGTTTAAACGATTTAAAAATGTACATTAAATCACTTTTGTGATGGTAACCAAAATGTGTTTCATTCTCTTTTTAGTTTGATGGCCAGTTAGCAGAACTTCCCTTTTTGATGCAAGATGTGTTTATAGTTTTCCGCAGTGGTAACACTGCTGTGTTGAAGACAAACTTTGGTCTCCAGGTGACCTTTGACTGGTCCAGTGTGGTGAGGGTCACTTTGCCTAACAATTACAGCGGTGCGGTGTGCGGCCTTTGTGGGAACTTCAATGGTGTTGTTCAGGATGACCTTGCAATGCGCAATGGTACCGTGACACCCAACGCCAGTAGTCTGGGACAGAGCTGGCAGGTTGCCGCAACACCTGAATGTTCGTCAGCTGGTTGCCTTGGCATTGGATGCTCAACCTGCTCTGCAGCCCAGAGGGAGAATGCCCGGCGCTATTGTGAGATTATCACAAACCAGACAGGACCTTTCAGAGAATGTCACGCCCATATTGATCCCGGATCTTACGTAGAGGATTGCATATTCGACACCTGCCACTTCCAAGGACATCAGGCTGTGTTGTGTGACGCGGTGGCAGCCTATGCTTCTGCATGTCAGAGTCAAAGTGTCACAGTTCACCCGTGGAGAAATGCTACTTTCTGCCGTAAGTAATTGACTGGTTTTTTTTGTGTGTCCCTATTATGCATCAAAGGTCAAAAAACACTTTAATTTTCTCATAATATATTGCACATCACCTCTTTTCTCAAACAATTTGTTTCAGTCTCTCTAAACCCCTCTTTTGGAGACCCTACTCTGATCTAATTGGACAGAAAGCCCAATCTGTTGTGATTGTTCAACCGCTTGTTTTTCAGTATCAAAGTCCTCATCCTTTTGAAGTGCATGCAAAGTGGATTTGCAGCACTGAAAACAGCATCTTCTTGACTTGACATGTCGACAAGACGAAACAAACTCTTCCAGGCCTCAGCTCCAACTACAGTGTTTGAGGGCGGATCAAAGTAGACATTTTTTGTGGGCAGCCAATGAAGATCATAGATTGGCATTATGCAGATCGATTCTTTATTTTAGGAGGCCATATCATACACCCAGCGCAATGTGGCGGCAGGTGCGGCGCAAGTGTTTTTTGCTAGTTTCAACCCAGCGCAGTTATCATTTTTACGTCCTGCGCCACGTTGTTTAAATAGCAAATGCATTTGCGCCCATTTGTGCTCCTGGTCTGGGAAAGAGGTGTGTTCAGGCGCATTGTTGGTGTGTTGCTATTTTGAGGCAACTGAAATAGACTGTGCTACTTTTTTTTTTTTCATTATTTTAAAGAGCGTGTTAGTAATATGCGCCTACAGTGGGTGGACAACATGCGTACACTCTGCTTATTACACACACAAATGTGCCAAATATTTAAAATAAAAGAATTACAATGTAAAAGATTATTATTGTGTACATAAGGATAAAAATGCTTTGGTGGAATCCGGCTTGTCCCGTAGATGGTTGTCCGTTTCCTCTCTAGAGAAGCGTTCAGTTTTTCCGCTTGCAATCCCCCATGGCGCAACTGGCTTTTAAAGGGAATGGGAGATGAGACACTGATTTGTTTATTGCATGTTATGCCTAAAACACACCCATTACTTATTAAGAGAATAGGGACAACCCTTTTAGACCATGCGCCGGGTGCACCAACCATTCTTCCAGTCATTAAACTTAGCAAAAGTGGATTTGGGCTTTAGACCATGCGCTTAGATCGTTAAAATAGGGCTCAAGAACTTTAGTTGTTGTGCACTTTGACCTTTGACACTTTGCAGACCTTATACATACACAAACAGCTATATTAAACACTGAATGAAAGGTAATAATAGGGGCATAATAGGGGCATAATAGGGCACTTTAATGTTTTTCCTTGATGAAAGGGGAATGAAAAATGAAACCATTTAAATAACTATGCTCAAATCAGTGTCATTCTTGTCAACAAAATTACTGCCAAATGTTTAATGTGTTTTTTCTTTCTTTCTTTCTTTTCTTTTTTTGTCAACTATGAAAATTAGACAAAAATGTTATTTCAAGAGCTCAGGTTTTCAAAACAGGGAAAGTTGTTGTTGTTGTTGTTGTTGTTTAAATTATAAATTAATAAAAATCTATGAATATTTGCAGTTATAAGTAAAATGTTACTTACTAAAATTATATGCTGATTTATTAAAACGACTATTTTTGGTCAAAAACAATGATCTTTTATTTTAATATTTTCACTTTTCATTTTAATTTAAGTATTTTTGTAATGTACTTTTGTCATTTCTATTAGTTTATTAATTATATTTCCATAATTATTTTATTTTAATTATTTTTTTTTTTAAATCACTTTTAGTAATAGTACTTAAACTTATTTATTTATTTATTTATTTTAGTTAGTTTCAATGTTAATTGTAAATTTACAAAAACTGTCATTTACTCACCCTCATGTCGTTCCAAACCTGTATTATGTTATATTATTTTTGGAGATTTTCATCCCATTTTTACATTTTATTTTAATTACCGAAAACTATTTTTAATAGTTTTATTTTTAATGAACATTTATGCATTATCCAAAAGTGACTTAGCATTTAAGCTACATATTTTATCAGTTCTTGCTTTTCTCTGGGAATCAAATCCCTGACCTTGCTGTTGCTATGCTCTAATGTTAACAATAACAAAACTGATCAAAATACAAAAACTGACAGAAATAAAAATGAACACTGTCTCCAATCTGTCTATCACAGCTCCGTCCTGCCCACCCAACAGCCACTACAACCCCTGTGCCACAGGCTGTACCGAGACCTGCGTTAATCTCTCTGAGCTCAACTGCAGCAGACCCTGTGCTGAGGCCTGCCAGTGTGATCATGGATACATCTTGAGCGGCCAAACCTGTGTGCCACAAGCAGAATGTGGTTGCTTTTATCAGGGACGCTATTACAACAAACACCACATGTTTTACGTACAAGAGCAGTGCTTGGAGCTCTGCAGGTGTGGGGAAAATGGAACCGTTTCCTGCCAGACATCAAGTTGTGGGCCAGGGGAAGCTTGCAGGGTGGTGAATGGAGTATTAGGATGCCACCCTGTCAGTTATGGAAGATGTGTGGCCACTGGTGACCCTCACTATTTTTCTTTCGATGGCAGGAGGTTTGACTTTCAAGGTGCATGCGCTTATACACTTGCTAAGGTGTGTGATCAGATCGGAGGACGGCTGATGAATCTTTCTGTGGACACCACAAATGAGCAGATTGGAAACATAGGGGTTTCTGTCATCAAGAACTTGACTGTGACTGTCTACAACTTGACAATTACCATCAGACGAGGTGAACGCTGGAGAGTCATTGTAAGTGTTCATCTAGTTTGGCCTCAGTAAGATATTATTACTTTTATTCAGCAAGGATGCATTATACTGATAATGCAAAATATTTCTATTTCAGATACATGCTTTCTATTAATTAGATAATCTTTTTTTTTCTTTTTTTTTTTTTTTTAAATGTATCAGTTTCCACAAAAATATAAAGCAGCACAGCTGTTTTCAACATTGATAATAATAAGAAATGTTTCCTGAGCAGCAAATCAGCATATCAGAATGATTTCTGAAGGATCATGTGACAGCTTTTCCATCACAGGAATAAATTACACTTTAAAACATATTAAAATAGAAAACAGTTATTTTAAATTGTAATAATAAATTTACAATATTACAGTTTTTACTGTATATTTGATGAAATAAGCATAAGAGACTTTTGTACAGCAGTGTATTGAAATTAAGATACAATATTAAGAAATGATTAATAAGTAACCAGTATGAAAGAAACTAATAATAACAGAAAAGTGCTGATGGCCCACAATCTCTTAGGGGTCTGTACTTATTTCTGCTTATTAAAAATTAAGCAGAAAAATTTAACCGAAATCATTTTTGCTACTGGTTCTCTTTGACAGGTAAACAATGAGTTTGTCAACCTCCCTTCATCGCTTGGCCATCAAGTCACCATTAACCAGGTTGGTTTCACTGTGATAGTGCAAACTGATTTCGGCTTGAAAGTTCTGTATGATGCCAGTTACCATGCAGAAGTCCATGTACCCTCAAACTATCAAGGCAGAATGTGTGGCCTGTGTGGCAACTACAATGGCAACCCAGCTGATGACCTCTTGTTGCCCAGTGGGACTCAAAGCTCCAGTGTAGATGCATTCGGACAGGCATGGGCATTGCCGGAAAATGGTGTTCAGTGCCAAGGCAGAGGTTCCCAGAAGCAGTGCGATGAGACAGAAGCTGAGAGATACAGCAGAGATGATGCCTGTGGCCTTATGGCAACTGCCGCTGGTCCTTTCAGTGCTTGTCATGGTTGGGTGAATCCTCAGCCCCATGTGATTAACTGTGTATTTGACATGTGTATTATGGATGGAGATAGAGCTATGCTATGTCAAAATCTTCAGGCTTATGCCATTATCTGCCAACAAGCAGGGATACAAATCATGCCATGGAGAAATATTTCATTCTGCCGTAAGTTTGTAAAGCTAAACCTGTTTTTCTTTCTACCACTTCATTTAAGCTTTGTATCATAATCAATTTGTTATATACATACAACCAGTGTTGGGGAAAGTTACTTTTAAAAGTAATGCATTACAATATTGCGTTACTGCCAAAAAAAAGTAACTAATTGCATTACTTAGTTACTTTTTATGGAAAAAACTGTATTACATTACTTTTGTGTTCCTTTTTCTGACATCTTTAATTACTGTAGGTTTGCATAATGTTCTAAGTTTGCATTTGACTGCTTTTATTCATTTTGAGGTATACTGAATACTGAACGTTTTTTGTGAAAGTGAGTTGAGTAAATGCAAGCTCACATTTTAGTCTAGAACTACAACAAGCATCATGTTTACACAGCACACACAACGTCTCTGCACTTACTCCTGATTTCTCTCAACAAAAAACGAAGTAACTTGCGTTACTTATTTGAAAAAGTAACTCAGATAATTTGTCGTAAATTTAAAAGTAATGCATTACTTTACTAGTTACTTGAAAAAAGTAATCTGATTATGTAACTTGCATTACTTGTAATGCATTACCTCCAACACTGCATATAACAATATTTATATTACAATATAACAATATTTGGTCATACATTAGATTAGGGTCTAATTCTCACTGTTAACTCACTATTAATTACAACGTTTGCCTCAAACTTCTAATTACTGCTTATTATTAGTTAGTAAGGTAATTGTTAAATTTAGGTATTAGGTAGAAATTGGATAGGATTAAGGGATGTAGAATATGGTCATGCAGAATAAGGCATCAGTATCTGTTTTTAGTACTGATAAACAGCCAATATTTTAGTAATATGCAAGCTAATAAGCAACTAGTTATTAGTGAGAATTGGACCCTAAAGTGTTACCCAATAACACTGTGTGTGTGTGTGTGTGTGTGTGTGTGTGTGTGTGTGTGTGTGTGTGTGTATATATATATATATATATATATATACTGTATATAAACATTTCAAAAGTTTTTGAAATACAGAAATAATATTTTCATCCAGTAAGTATGTATTAAATTGATCAAAAGTGACAGTAAAGACATTTATAGTGTAACAAAAGGTTTCCATTTCAAATAAATGCTGTTCTTTTGATCTATATTCATCTAGGAATCCTAAAAAATGTATCACAGTTTCCACAAAAAAATGTATCAGCACAACTCTTTTCAGCATTGATTATAAGAAATGTTTCTTGAGCAGCAAATCAGCATATTAGAATGATTTCTGAAGGATCATGTGACACTTGACAGACTTAACATAAGACTTCTTTTCAAAACATAAAAAAAAAAAAAAAAAAATTCTCCAACTCCAAACTTTAGTTTTTATATAACTGGTTAGATGGATTATTTTTAATGATAAAAATGTGATACATTTTATTAATACATATTTTTGCATTTTCTTTCTTTAAGCGGCCGATTGTCCAGCTAAAAGTCACTATGTACAGTGCTCTAATAACTGTGCCAACACCTGTGCCAGTCTTAGTGGGTCCGTTAACAACTGCCCAAATATTTGCACGGAAGGCTGTCAGTGTGATGAAGGTTTGCTCTCAGATGGCGATAAGTGTGTGTCTGTGGGAGACTGCGGATGTGTCCATAATGGCAAATACCTAAAGGTGGGATTTATTGCTTTTCTTAAACCCATAAATGATCATTACTGTGTCGGATAAGAGCTGCTTATCAGCTTTTTTACAAACCTTTGTCACAGATTCCATGATGCTCCAAATCAAATGATAGCCATTTAATGTCTTTTTAGAAACATTTCTATAAATCCATTGTTCAGCGTCTTTTTATTAACTTGAAACATTGTTCAGTCTGACATGTGCAATTTCTGCAGAATAATGATATCATCCTACCTTATTCATCCTACTTGAAGTTGTCTGTGTATATTAAACTGAGATAAGAAAATGTATTTTAACACACACACATATACACATTGGATTTCAATAATAAATTGATGGTGCATGAAACTGTAGGTAAGCTTTTCTCTGCTCTGCCCTCTTAGGTTGGCGAAGTCTCATTGACTGACGACATGAAGTGTGTGTGTCATTCCGCCGGGGTGCTGGAGTGTGTGAAACAAGCCTGTGCCACAGGAGATATCTGTGATGTTCAGGATGGCAAACAAGATGGTTACCCTGAGCAAGGCCACTGTGTATTTGATGCAGATCACCAGTTGTTGACATTTGATGGTGTAAAGGGGATGGTTGGCCGGCCAGGAGCCTTTCAAATGGCTTTCTTATGTGATCAAAAGTCTCTTGACTGGTTCCGTGTGGTGTTAGATGCACTTGCATGTGCCAGGAATGATCCTAGTAATGTGACAATGATTCACGTCTTCTTCCAGGACATGATCATCACAGTCAACAATCGCCGACACAGCTGGGTCAGTGAAATATGTTTTTAAAGATTATAAATGTAGCATTATTTTTTGTGCTACATCAACCACAGTTTTAAACTATTTGATTCAGAAAAGTAAAAAGTGCTGGTGACACAGAAACTGTTCATATTTCTCTCACTGAAACAGGTGAATGGAAAGAAGGTCTCGTATCCCTTTATGCCTAAAGAAGGGTTGTCAGTCTCATACAGTAATGAGGCAGTCATCATTGAGAAGATGTCTACCATGAGACTGACTTACTCTGTCACTGAAGGGGTCGTGTTATACGTAAACGGAAACCTGACAGACAAAGTTTGTGGTGCCTGTGGCAACTTTAATGGAGATGCTGCAGATGATATGAGAACTTCTGATGGGAGAAACTCCACTATGATGTCTCTGGTTGTATCATCCTGGCAGGCTGAAGACTTCTTTACATGGTAAGGTCTTGATGTATTATTTTTGACAATAACAAAATATGCTAGTTTAGTCACATTAAAGCCTTTATACGGGATGTAATTGTGCTGCCTTCATCAATGGACATTGCAAAACAAACATCTTCAAATGTAATGTCAGTGACTAACCTATTACTCCTTATATGCTTTTATTACAGTGACGTGTAACAAACCTGGGAGGAAGATTTTGCTACCACAGAGATTTCTAATAGGGAAATTGTAAATTGTATTTAAATGCACATTGGGGTTTAGAATGACGCTTTGGTCTAAACTGAATGATTTCTACATATTCAAGTTTTAGTGATTTTTATCTTTATTTAGAGACTTTTATGATTTGAGATAATGCACATTAAATACACTTATGAAATCTACCTTCAAAATTGTCTAGGAATGTTTGTCTTTACTCCCCCATCCCCTGTGCCAGCCACAGTTGCATTTTTTTTTTTTTTTTTAACATTAAACAACATTTTGGGTAACAGAAGACATTTTAGCCATTGCCTAACCTTTGATGTCCAGCAAAGCAATGAAATTGATAAATGAAATATAAAGAGGAGGAAAAGAAGTACCGACTGTGAAATGTCTTCCTTGTTTGATCTGATGTGGGGCTATCTTAACGGTCCGGATACCATAATTTAAACTAACGGAATCGTTTTCCAGCAATTCAAACACTAACGCGTTTTTGCGTTCCACCTGAGTTTTGCGCACGACTCGGCGTTCTAAAGCTCAAGTTAAAAGAACTTCAACTTCAAAACGCGTCTTGCTTTTTTAATCGCAAAAACGCTCTGTGTGAATGGCCTGTAGTCACCTTTAACTATCGTATTGGGGGGAAAAAGCAGTTGAATGAATGACTGAAGCAAGTGAATGGTGACTGAGGCTGGCTGTCGCAATACAGCCATTATACCCTGAAAGTGCGTATGAATAGTACGATTTTCTGTTTCTATTTGGCGTGCTTTTTACACGCAGAAAATACCTTGTGTGGTACGTGTTTGACGTGCATATAATACGCATTTTACACGTGCATAGCTACGCACCTAACCCACACCACTAATCATACCCATTGCATGTCATATGCACGCAAAAAGAAATTTCAGCACGACAAATACAAACATAAACTCGTGATATAGGCTACTGTAAATATGCAGTAGGCTACTAGGAAATCAACCTATGTTATGCTCCATAAAGTATAAAGTAGCCAAGTCATACAAGTTGGGAACAACATGAGAATGAATAAATAATGGAGAGAAAAAAAAACTTTAAGCGTTGTAAGTTATTTTGCAAGATGTTTGCAACTGGGCATAGTTTTGCACATGGGAAATAAGTTACATAAAATAAATTACGGTGAGATGCCTAACCTACTAATCTTCATATAACTGCAGAAGCGTCTTTTCTATTTACAAACATCAAATAGCTTAACCAACATTCTGAGATGGACCATTCAGAGATGAATACAGCTTTTTATATTGCAGGTATACTATAGTATACTATATATCTGTTATTAAACGTGGAACTTTTGGCAAAAAAAAAAATAAATAAATACATAAGCATTTCCAGACAACCAGAAATATCCAGTATCACCACAGAAGATAAATATGCCATCCACTCTAAGCATGGAAAGACATTACTCACCCATTGTCTCAGATGGTAAGGTTTTAATCACTGGTCAATTAATTTTTGATTAGATATGATGCGATATGCCACACCCAACAATGCAGAAGAGCTGAAGGCCACTATCAGAGCAACCTGGGCTCTTATAACACCTGAGCAGTGCCACAGACTGATCGCCGCATTGCTGCAGTAATTCAGGCAAAAGGAGCCCCAACTAAGTATTGAGTGCTGTACATGCTCATACTTTTCATGTTCATACTTTTCAGTTGGCCGAGATTTCTAAAAATCCTTTCTTTGTATTGGTCTTAAGTAATATTCTAATTTCCTGAGATAATGAATTTGGGACTTTCCTTAGTTGTCAGTTATAATCATCAAAATTAAAAGAAATAAACATTTGAAATATATCAGTCTGTGTGTAATGAATGAATATAATATACAAGTTTCACTTTTTGAATGGAATTAGTGAAATAAATAAACTTTTTGATGATATTCTAATTATATGACCAGCACCTGTATATATCCTTAATCTCCAGGAGAAAGTGAGTGATTTTTTAAAAAATATTTTTTTATTATGCTTGTCAACAGTACAGACAGAGATTACATTAATGACATACAACTTTGTATATACAATACACAATATGTATCAAGAATATAGCCTATTAAATGTTATCAGAACACATAGGAAAGTTAACAATGACTAAGAAAGATAAAGGAAAGATAAGAAAAGCTAGAAAAAACATATGAGGGTTAGATATTAATTTATTGTGGCGGTGACGTACTTAGACGTTGGTGTAACACGTCTGTGATGCGACGTACTTATGTTAATACAAAATATCTATTACAAGTCATACATATACATAGTTCCCTTTCAAGGGAACTCGCGTTGCGTCGAGAAATTGACGCTTTGGGAACGCAACGCGTGATGTCGTCATGAAGCACGTGTGAAATCAGTCCAATGGTGTGTCGAGACGTCAGAAGCGGGTGACGTCACGGCCAGGAAGCTATAAAGCACGCTCAAACAAAGCAACGCTAGCTTCTGTGTCTTCAGTCGCGCTCTGTGTATCTTGTATGTCTTATTTGGTGTTGTCTGTCACTTATATATATCTATATTATGGCTGAAAAGCAGTTTAGATCTTGTGTTCATCCCTGCCCACGTTACATCTCGGGTGGGGATACACATGATCTTTGTGTTGCCTGCTTGGGAGCGGAGCATGCCCGGTCAGCACTCAAGGGTGCTGGCTGTGAGCATTGCGTTCATCTTCCATTGCGGACGCTCCGCTCCCGCCTGGCGCTGTTTGATGAGAGCGCTCAGGCTCGCGTTCCCCAGGGTTCGGATCCCGCTGCTGCCGAGGCACAGCGTCGATCCAGATCTTGGGGATCGCAAATGGATCTGTCAGAGGTGTTTGAGACGGGCCCCGCCCTATCTCAGCCCTCACCTGACAGGTCCAGTGCTTTTTCTCAGTGTTTGGAAGCACGCCTTGCGGTTCCTTCCACACCGGGTGAAGCACCGGTACTCAACGTATCCAGCTCCGAGGAGTTGGATATGGGGAGCACCGATCTTGCAGAAAGTGAGGACTCGCCATCCCACTCTCCTGCTTATGAGGAGCTGGTGGACGTTATAACTCGCGCCGTGGCCAAGTTAAATATAGATTGGCCAGCGGAAAAGCAGGACGTTCGTCCTAAAAGCAAGCTCGATGAGCGCTTCCTGCCCTCGCGAGCACAGCCTCCTCGTCGGGGTCTCCCGTTTTTTCCCGACCTCCACACTGAGGTGTCGAGGTCCTGGAAGAAACCGGCCTCCTATCGTGTGCATAGTGCTCAAACCACGCACTATGCATCGATAGTGGGGCTCAAAGAGCACGGTTATGGGACGATGCCAAAAGTGGAGGAGACGCTTGCTAGCTATCTCTCTCCACAATCGGCATCGCCCCTAAAGGCCCCGACACCGCCCACCAAGCCCGTCAGGATTACATCTAGCTTGGTGGGCAAAGCTTATCAGGCCTCGGGCCAGGCTGCGGCATGCCTCCACACCATGGGCGTGCTGCAGGCCTACCAGGCAGAGCTTTTGGGGGACATCGATGAGGGAGGGGGAATTACCCCCGACGTAGTCGACGAGCTACGTCGGGCAGCCGATTTATCTCTCCGGGCCACTAAAGAAACGGCCAAGTCTGTCTGTCGTGCCATGGCAGCCCTGTTGGCCACAGAGAGGCATTTATGGCTTAATCTCAGTACCATCAAAGATAAAGATAAGCACCTCTTTTTGGACGCCCCGCTTACACCTCCTGGCCTCTTTGGCGACGCAGTCAAAACTGTCGTCGAGAGGTTCCAGGAGGCCAGTAAACAAGCGGCGGCGTTCCAGAAGCTCCTCCCTCGTCGCTCTCATACCCCCGGGGCTGCTCAACAACTCCAGCAGCCCCATACATCTAAAGCCAGCTCCTCCCAACAACACCGTGCCACCCAGAAACAGAGCGTCACCACCCGTACTCCCCCTCAGCGACACGGGGGGCCGGGTGGCCGTTCTCAACCGCAGCCTTCAAGGGGTAGGATGGATCTTTGATCCGTCCTTATCGCCAAGAAGGCTGCAGGGAAAAAGGGCAGCCCCCTCCGAAGAGAAGTGTTTTACACCTCAGCATTTAGCGCTCACTTCTCTTCGGCGCCCTCAGGGGACCGCTCTGCCAACCCTGCCATCTCGGGTGTTCCAGGGCGCAGCGGCCCCCAGCGAACATTCACTCAAGCATCCGCCCATAAGCGTAGCGGTGCTGGGGTGTTCGCTCCCTCCGAGGAGGGTCTCAGAGCGATCAGTTCAGTTGCCCCCTGCCGGTGCGCCGCATCGGGGCACCGAGCTGGTTATTCAAAATATACCAGAGGCCAGTCTCGAGAGACTGGTTCCCTTAGTAGAATATCTGACAGCGTGGAAGCTACTGCCAAATATTTCTCAATGGGTCCTGCGTACAATCGAAAAAGGTTATGCCATTCAGTTCGGGTCTTGCCCACCCCGGTTTGTGGGGGTCCTACCCACCGTGGTGGGCCCCGAGCAGGCTCTGGTTCTGGAACAAGAAGTGAAAACTTTATTGGAGAAGGGAGC
The DNA here is from genome assembly GCA_037101425.1 of Elopichthys bambusa. Taxonomy (NCBI): domain Eukaryota; kingdom Metazoa; phylum Chordata; class Actinopteri; order Cypriniformes; family Xenocyprididae; genus Elopichthys; species Elopichthys bambusa. Next base: position 10,238,567 of record CM074444.1, read on the forward strand.
CATAGATTATGTACTTCCCTCCGACGCAGAGAACGGTTTCTACAGCCGTTACTTTATTGTTCCAAAGAAGGATGGCGGGTTGCGTCCCATTCTAGATCTGCGTCAACTGAACCAATCCGTTATGAAACTCAAGTTCAAGATGTTGACACTGAGGCAGATCGTATCTCAGATCAGGTCCGAGGACTGGTTTGTTACGATCGACCTCAAGGACGCATACTTCCATATCTCCATCCTTCCACATCACAGGAAGTTCCTGAGGTTTGCTTTCGGGGGCAAAGCTTACCAATATCGGGTTCTTCCATTCGGCCTAGCGTTATCACCCCGCACATTCACCAAATGGACGCAGCCCTGGCACCTCTACGTCTTCAGGGCATTCGCGTCCTCAATTATATAGACCATTGGTTGATGCTGGCTCATTCACAACAGTTAGCGGCTCGGCATTGAGATGTCGTCCTCGCTCACATGAAGAGCCTGGGGTTGAGGCTCAACGCCAAGAAGAGTATGCTTTCTCCAGTTCAGAGAACCACTTTTCTGGGTGTGGTTTGGGACTCTGTTGCGATGCAGGCGCGTCTTTCTCCTGCTCGCATCGAATCAATCCTTTCTACCGTAAGCCGGTTAAAGCTAGGCCAGTCACTCACTGTAAAACAGTTTCGGACAAGAACTGTTGCACATGAGACCCCTGCAGTGGTGGCTCAGAACCAGGGGATTCTCCCCGAGGGGAAATCCTTTTCGCTTGATCAAGGTCACGCGGCGTTGCTTACATGCCCTGGCCATTTGGAAGAAGCCCTGGTTCCTATCCCAAGGGCCCGTGCTGGGAGCTCCTTGTCGTCGCAAAATGCTAACGACAGATGCTTCCCTCACGGGCTGGGGAGCGGTCCTAGACGGACGCTCGACTCAAGGTCTGTGGGGCGGTCACCACCTCTCCTGGCACATCAACTGCCTGGAGATGCTGGCTGTCTTTCTGGCTCTCAAGACTTTTCCCTCAGATCTCAGGGGCCACCATGTTCTTGTCCGGTCAGACAACACATCGGTAATCGCCTATATAAGTCACCAAGGGGGTCTGCGGTCACGCCCACTCTCCAAATTGGCGCGCCAAACCCTCCTGTGGTCCCAAGGGAAATTTCTGTCACTCAGGGCAGCTTATATCCCCAGGGTCCAGAATGTCGGAGCAGACGTCCTGTCGAGGCAGGGGCTGAGGCCCGGGGAATGGAGGCTCCACCCCGATGCGGTGAAGCAAATTTGGGAAAGGTTCGGCCAGGCTCAGGTGGATCTGTTTGCGTCTCAAGAGACTTCTCACTGTCCACTCTGGTTCTCCCTCACGCATCCAGCTCCTCTCGGACTGGATGCTATGGTACAGACGTGGCCGAGGCTTCGTCTGTACGCATTTTCCCCGATCGCTCTGCTCCCGGGAGTTCTAGAAAGGTTCCAGTTAAGTTTTTGACCCTAAAAACACTGTTCCTCCTTGCCATATCTTCCTTGAAAAGAATAGGAGATCTACAGGCCCTTTCGGTTGCCCCCTCGTGCCTGGAATTTGCACCTGGTATGGTGAAAGCCTTTCTTCATCCCAGACCTGGTTACATTCCTAAAGTTCCCACTAATGTGGCTAGGCCCATTGTACTGCAGGCCTTCTGTCCTCCTCCCTTCAGGACGTCAGACCAGGAACGCCTTAATTTGCTTTGCCCTGTTCGGGCCCTAGATGCTTACGTCCACAGAGCTGCCCTGTGGCGTAAGACTGAGCAATTGTTTATCCTCTTCGGGTCCCCCAATAAAGGGGCCCCGGCGTCTAAGCAGAGGATGAGTAAGTGGTTAGTTGAGGCTATCTCACTTGCTTACGAGTCGGCCGGACTGACGTCACCTCTAGCAGTCCGAGCCCACTCTACCAGAAGTATGGCGGCCTCCAAAGCCCTTCTTTCGGGAGCCTCTTTACACGACGTCTGTGATGCGGCAGGCTGGTCCTCACCGCACACATTCGTCAGGTTTTATCAACTTGACCTTAGCTCCCCCGGGGCCCGGGTTCTCTCTGGCGACTGACGAGCCACACCAGACAGGCCCTTGTAACTATGGCGGCGTGGGTATTAACGTTCCCAAAGCGTCAATTTCTCGACGCAACGCGAGTTCCCTTGAAAGGGAACGTCTCGGTTACGACTGTAACCTTAGTTCCCTGAAGAGGGAACGAGACGTTGCGTCGCCCTGCCATACTTCCGGCACGCCTGTCAGCGCTTACCTCAGACACTTTAAGCTAGCGTTGCTTTGTTTGAGCGTGCTTTATAGCTTCCTGGCCGTGACGTCACCCGCTTCTGACGTCTCGACACACCATTGGACTGATTTCACACGTGCTTCATGACGACATGACGCGTTGCGTTCCCAAAGCGTCAATTTCTCGACGCAACGTCTCATTCCCTCTTCAGGGAACTAAGGTTACAGTCGTAACCGAGACGTTTTCTGTTAAATTAAATCTTTATTTTATTAGTTAACCCACATCTGCCAGTTCATTTAGACCAGTTCTCTGCACTGCACAATTTGTGTCTTCTTTATTTAACTTGTCATTATTTATTCTCTCTCATGTCTTTCCAAACCTGTATGACTTTTTTTATTTGATCTGTGTGTTGTGTGTGTACAATGAAGGAATGATATCTCTTTATTCCTACGCAACATCAGGACTCTTGTTTTAAAAAGAGAATCCTTTGATTGTACAGGTTAATAGTTCCCGCACGGGGGATGAGTTTTGTGTTTAAGATTTCACTATAAAAATCTTCAGAAGTGTCAATATTGACATATTCTGATAATTTGGAAGGTACACTATCGCACACACATGCCTTTGTTAGTATTGATTTATGAATTCAGTTTTATGAATTCGGTGTTAATGTTACTATAGCTTAATATTGTTCCTACACTGACAGTTTTGTGTTATTTTATATAGGAGAAGCTTTAAAATATATATGTAAGTTGTACTCTGAACACAAATCAGTACCTATTTTATGCCCATGTTTGTTACAGTCTCTATATAATTGTTTTTATCCAACTTTTCCCTCCTTATTCACTGATAACAGGCATTAGAAGTTAAAAGAGAGACGATTACATTTTAAAACAGCCGTGTGAAACAAACCTGGAGAGAGGCGAGAGGATTTAAAGAGAAAAACAAGAGAATCTCAGTGCATTGATTAAGGGGGGAAAAGAAAACCAAGAGGTAAAGAATAAGTGACTGAAAAGATACCATAATACCGCAGCTTTTTTCCTAGAGCTGCTGTAAAGCCAAAACAATCTCTATCCATTAATTTTCCTATAATGTGAAGCTGCTTTGAAACAATCTGTATTGTAAAAAGTGCTATATAAATGAAGATGATTTGATTTGACTTGACCTGACCATCATCTCACATTAAAATAGCAGTGACTTCGAAGTGTGGCAAAGTCTCATAGTCTGCTTGGAATTTGTGCTCTACATTTCACCCATCCAAGTGCGCACACAGCACAGTGAGTATTGAACACACACACCGTGAACACACATGTTGATTAGGTTGTTAGGTTGGTTATGTGACTAGGTTAGTTGGTTATGTTGGTTAGGTTAGTTAGGCGGTTATGCTGGGTAAGTGGTTAGGTTAGTTAGGTGGTTAGGTTAGTTAAGATGGTTAGGTGATTAGGTTAGTTAAGTTGGAAATGTGGTTAGGTTAGTTTTACTAGTATACTAGTATACTACTAGTATACTACAAGTGGTAACTAAATACATTTTTTAAATACAGAGATAGTATGTTAAATTTCAGTTCATATTCGTGGTTCATACTCATATCTCAAAATAGCACAGTTGAGTACACTTAGATGTTCTTAACATTATCTTAAGAAGCACTAATAGAATCATAGAATCACATTTAAAACAATGATATTAAATTGGGACAGGCCCTACAGCGTACATAAACTAAAAAAAATCCCCCTGCCATTGAAAAGTCTTCAGTCTGCCAGTCTTCAGATTCCCAGCATGTCTTCAGTCACATGACATCTCATCTCACTGCGACAGGCCATCTGCTGAAAAACACACCTTCAAACTCAGTTACTACTGTACAAGAACATGTACAGGAAGTAGGGTTGGTCCAAATACCTTTTTTTGAGCTTCGAAGCTTCGATAGTACCGAATATCAACACTGAATATTCGAAGCTTCGCAGGGAGGGGGCTGAACACATTCTTCTCTCTAATAAAGGCAGTGTAATGAGTAGAAATATGGTGTGGCCCCTTTAAGATCTGCTCACTCCCGGTTGAACTGTCTGCATTGTATGTGCAACTTGAGCATTATCGGTTATTTCTGTTTTTCTGTTGCTCATTTAAAGTTATTTTCTTTATTAAGTAACGCTGTGTATGGCAAAACACTGACACAGTAAAGGGTAGGCTATTTAAATAAAAGACGAACGAAAAAATAAATGAACAAACTGTAATAAATAAAGAACATGCCATCCCAGTAAAATTTCACATTTGAGTTTTAACAAGCTCCTATATTTTGCAGTAGATTATAACAGGTAAAAAGGCTAATACATTTTGTTTCTATTATTCGATTTTCCACAGTGTCAAAGCTTCTGTCCATACAAGCTCATGCAGTTGTGCGCTTCAGACAGAGAATACTCCAGTTACAGGGAACACTTTAGCAGGCTAAGAAGAAGCAAATATATTTATTAAGTATAACAAGGTTGGGTTTCTTCAACTGTCCATCCTATTAAAAACGGCTAGGCGATATAAGATAATTGTAAAAAAGAGTATTGTATTTCGGCAGATTTTATAGTGTAAATATATTCAAACGCGAATGAGAACCATTTCATGAGGGGGATGCCAGGTGTGCGGAAAAAAACACACACAAATATTCGAATCCCAAAATTGAAAATCGAATACCAACCCACCGAACGAATATTCAAACGCCGTCTTCATGGCTTTTATTGGCATGTTTTGCTAAATTTACATTTGGCAGTTTGGCTCTGTATACCCCGTCCTTTTCATGAGCTCCATAAAAAATTAAGACGGAAACAGCAGCAGCTTCTAGGGTGACTCTCATTTTCATTATATGGTCGTTGCTCTTTGGGACAAAAACCAATCCTCAGAAGGTTAACGAAAATCTATAAATATTTTGCATGTTCTTACAGAGCTAAAGCTGGTAGAAATATAGGGGAAAAGCTTTACTTGTGTTCTCTGAGAAATGTACCAATATAATGTAATAGCAAAATGAGCTAACAAATAACACAAATTTAAAAATCTAAGAGGACTTGAATCTATGAAAATGTGTTTTTTTGGTCCCCCACCAGGGACATTTAGTCCCAAAATGATAAGATAATATACATGTACCATATACGACTATTCTGAGCTGAGATATTAAGGTTTCTGTAAACCTAAACATTCATAGAACCCAAATGTGAAGTGTCATGACACAAACACAGAAACTGTGGTTAAACCAAGTAAAATAAATAAAAACTAGTGGTTTTGCATCACCAGAGATAATCACTCAAAATAATTAGGATAATGTATATTACTTTTTAATGCGCTTTCTCTTAGAGTAAGCCATCACTGGAAACTTCTGGAATCTATCTAATAAAGAATTAAATTTTCTTTTTACGTGAAAGGAAACTGCTTATGAAATCACACTAAACAATCCTGATCCTGGAGGTCCAGCAGAGGTAATCTGGTCCAGGACCATAGTGTCAGGACTGCTGTAAACGCACACAAAAATCAGTGAACTCACGGCATACTGGCACTCTCCTCTACAGCACTGGCCCTCGGAAGGTCTGTTTCCTATCTTTATTGACGCAGATGAAGGCTGTATGAACGCTGCTAACTCTTGCCTGAACACTGAGTTCCAAGATCCTGCTTCTGACGACCTCCTGCTCCTCCGGCCTGCTCCTTCAGCTCCAGAGAGCAGATCACAGACCGGGCTGCCAACTGGTGGATCGTCCGTCTGCAATGAACACAAATGATACGGCACTAATATCAACATAAACATGAGATCAGGTTTTTTGCAAAGGTAAGTAAAACCATAGCCTAAATCTACTCCAGCTGCTCCTGAATGATGGAGAGTTTTATCTGCCAACATAAACGGCAATGCAAAATCAAGAGTGATGTCCAAGTTGATTCTTAAGACAACAACTCAGTGATTCAGTGATCCGGGATATTATCAGAGCTTGAGTGAGAGCAATGGATGGTGTGAAAAGGAAGTTACTAATGCTGAATTTTATTGCTGGTTATGTATAAACAATGTAATACTCAGGTCACGACTGTCAGTTATTTATGATGTAAAGCTGCTTTAAAATGGTGAGTTGTTTGAGCTTAAATGTGCAGACATCACCATCTGTATACAGATATTTTAGCTAAAATAACACTAATTAATGGAGCGCGTCTCATGGCTCATTCTAACCGTTGCGCCAGCCACAGCCTAGCGTTGTGCCTGCCTCGGGATCTCTCACTGTTTTACAGCTGCCTGAATCTGATACATTGGCACAAAGTTTGTTTGACGTTGGACGTTCGAAATTCGCAAATTTAGGGACCGTCTCAAAGTTACATACGACATTGGTATACACGTTTCTGACTTCAATAAGGTGTCAACTATAATGCACACCTTTTAGATTTTCGATATTTACTAAAATGTTTACTAAACTGTTAAATTATATGAAAATATTGCTTTGCATTTCATACTGTATATGGGCTCATACACAAAATAGCCTGTGTCATAATTTAAAGCTCAATAGCATTTGAACTGAATGACTTACGGTAATAAAACAAGTGTTCATCTAGGTGTCAACTATAATGTACACATTTTCCATGTTTTATATTTATTAAAATAAACTATAAATAATATGTAAACATAGCATTCATATTTTACATATGATTTGACAGTTTATTTTAATAAATATCAGAGATGCACTGATATATCAGCCGATAAAAGCAAATTTTCACACTAACAGCTATAGGCCGATAGTTTAAAAACAGCCGATAATCAGGGCCAAAATATCCTATCGATCAAAAGAGGGCATGAAAATGCACTGCATTTTAGCTTTCTGTAAAGAAAATGCTAAGAAACCATTTTGATGTTAAATAATAACAGTAATTATATGAATTACTAATATTCAGAAAGTTAGGAAATATTATATTAATATAATATAATTATTAACATAATACAATCTTCAGAATTTAGTTAATGTGTTATTAATTTGAGTACTTTTATAACTGATAGCAGTTACTCTGAAACAAGCTGATAAAATGGAGAGAATAAAGTTTTTATTTGCACTTCCTTGAAAATATAATAATTAAAAATATAATTATTAATTATAATGAAATTATCATTAATTTAAAAGAAGGTATAAAAGACAGAACCCCCAAACTATCGGTATTGTTACTGGTATCGGCAGATATCACTCTGAATAATAGGCTATCGATATCGGTGGAGAAATTTAGTATCGGTGCATCTTAATATCAAAATATCTAAAAGGTGTGCATTATAGTTGACACCTATTAACACTGTACAGTTGGTTTTATGACTATAAGTAATTCTCTTCAAATGCAATTGAAGTCAGAATCGTGTATACCAATGTCGTATGTAACTTTGAGACTGTCCCTAAATTTGCCAATATCTAACTTCCACCGTCAAACTTTGTGCCAGTGAATCAGATTCAGGCAGCTGTAAAACAGTGAGAGATCTTGAGGCACACGCATGACGCTAAGCTGTGGCTGGCGCAACACTTAGAATGAGCCACGAGACGCGCTCCATTATGGACAAAACGAACTAATAAAATATAAGATAAGATGACATTTAGTGCAATCCTGCTCTTATTAATCTATCTGTTTGCTCGCGTGGAGGTGTTTCTTTTGTTGTGCTATGTGGGGTATTCCTGTACTGTAGCAAGAAAGAGTCTAATCTCTGCTGTAATGGTACTGGTTCTTTGGATGCTTTCAGTAAATGTTTAAAAGTCTGTACGAAACGCTCAGCCAGACCGTTGACGGCTGGGTGGAATGGTGCAGAGCGTACGTGTTTAACACCATTTGTTTTTAGAAAACATCCAAACTCCTCTGATATAAATTGTGGGCCATTGTCGCTAACTAGGGTTTCAGGTATACCGTAACGACTGAATAGACCACACAGAACCTGAATCGTCTTAGAGGAAGTTGTCGAATCCATTACATGAACTTCTGGCCATTTTGAGTGTGCGTCAACAACTACCAGAAACATTCGTCCTTCAGATGGTCCAGTGAAATCGACGTGAATCTGCTGCCAAGGAGCTTCTGGCCATGTCCAGGGATGTAAAGGTGAGAGACATGGAGATTTTTGATTTTGTTGACAGGACATGCAGGTCTTTGATTTTTCTTCAATTTGAGAGTCAATATTTGGCCACTAGATGTAGCTACGTGCTAAAGCCTTCTTTTTTACTACACCTGGATGTCCTGTGTGTAAATCTTCCAAAACTCATTGTCTCAGATTCGATGGAACAATAACTTGCTGTCCCCACATCAGACAGTCCTGCATCAGTGAGAGTTCCTCCTTCCTTGTGAGATATGGTTTTAGTACATTTTCTGAGTCTTTGGTAGATGGAAATGATCCAGTGGCTACCATCTCCTTCACATGACAGAGGATTGGATCTGCTCTGGTTTCTTTCCTGATGTAGCTGCTACACACCATTTTTGAGGTAAGCGTCCACTGCATCTCTCCTGTCTCTGTGCTGTACAGGCAGTGGTAATCGCAATAACCCATCAGCATTTCCATGGTCATTAGCACTTCTGTATTGAATTGTGTAGTTGTGTGCAGCCAGCAGAAGAGCCCTGAAGTCTTGCAGCAGCCATGGATGGAGTTGATTTGTTAGGATGGAGTATGGTGATAAGTGGACATCCAGTGAAGTGACGTCCATATAGATAAGTATGAAACTTCCTTACTCCAAAAATTATTCCTAGTGCCTCACGTTCTAGTTGGGCGTAGTTTTGCTCAGATTTACGCAAAGGCTATAGGTCTTTCATGCCCATCCAGCATCATGTGTGAAAACACAGCTCCCACCCCGTAGGGTAAAGCATCACCTGCCAAACGAACTGGGAGTCTTGGATTATAGTGTGTGAGTACATTGGGTGTTAACAGCCACATTTTAGCATCTTGAAAAGCTTTCTCACACTCTAGAGACCACTTCCATTTTGCCTTTTTGTGTAACATTGCATTCAGGGCGTGAAGAACTGTGGCCAGATTTGGCACAAATCTTGCATAATAATTAACCAGTCCCAGAAAGGATCGGAGTTGGTTAACATTAGCTGATGCTTCGGTGATGGCACACAGTTTTTATGGGGACTTGTGAAGCCCTGATGCATCGATCACATGTCCCAAATAGTCCAGTGAAGTTTTGAAAAACTCACCCTTCTCACTTTTAACCCGAAGTCTGTATTTCTCCAGCTGACTCAACACAGCCTCCAGGTTAGACAAATGATGAGCATTGTCTTTTCCTGTGACCAGGATGTCATCCAAAAAACAATGTACAAATGGCAGCCCTTGTAACACTTGTTCCATGATGTGTTGAAATATCGATGGAGCAGTGATGCCGAAGGGTAATCTGTTGTATACAAACATTCCTTTGTGGGTCCTGATGGTAAGATATTTACGTGAATCTTTATGCACAGGAATCTGCAGGTAAGCATGTGAAAGGTCTAGTTTGCTAAATCTTTGTCCCCCAGCCAGTGAAGCAAATAGATCTTCTATTCGGGGTAATGAATAATGTTCTGCACACAGAGCTGGGTTCACCATTATTTTGAAGTCACCACAGATCCTAACATTGCCACCCTTTTTGATTACAGGCACAATCGGGGTTGCCCATTCACTGAATCACACAGGTGAAATGATTCCTTGTCTCAGCAGGCGATCAATTTCTTCCTCCACCTTGGGTCTGATGGCATACGGTACCACTTGTGCTTGGAAAAATCTCGATTGGGTTACCGCTTTCAGGTTTAAGGTAGCTGTATACCCATTGAATGTCCCTAGATCTTCTCTGAATACTTTGGCATACCTTTTTAGAAGACTGTCCAATGTCCCTTCATTAGCATGGTGCACTGCTCTTACAGTTTTGATCGTACGCTTACCCTTGTATGTTGTTACAGGAAACGCAGCTCCTCTGTTGGGACGAGAATGGCTTCACAGAATTCAAGTGCGTGTCAAGTCTGTTTAGCTTGACATGCACTTTGATGACACCTTAGTCGAACATGGCTCAGTTTATCTCTGTACAGTTCACTTGAGATAATAGAGACCGCCACCCCAGTATCTACTTCCATCTTAATTGGCAATCCCTCAATTTTTGGCTGCACTTTAATTACAGATGACACTGAATCAGTTTCACTTTTCATTATGTTCACCCCTGGAGAATTGTGCAGTGTTGTGTAGTGTCAGTTCGGCATCCGTGTCCGAATTTGTCTCTTCCTCACTCTTTTTCATATTAGCGTCCACTTGGTGAATTGGTCTTTTCCCTTCCATTTTACACTTTTCCCTTTTACTGTAGTTCTAGGTACTTTCTCCTACGTCTTTTTACCTTTACACATTCGTGCAATGTGGCCTTTCTTTCCACAATTGTGACACAGTTAGTCTTTGTAAAAACACTCATTTTGGATATGGTTGGACTTTCCACACCTATAACATTTCTCCTTGAACGATTCTGACCACAGGGACATGGCATTTACTTTCAATGAGTTGCTCAGGTGCTGTGATTCTCTAGATACAGCCTCCATCGACATCGCTATATCCATAGCCTTTTGATATCTGAGCACTGATTCAGTCAATAGTTTCCTCTGCATTGACTTGCTACTTGGAGCACCACGGCCAAATCCCAAGCCGGAACCCTTGTGCGTACCGCAGGCCTAAGCCTCAGGGTGCCACGGAGGAAGCGAGTAATAAGAGGGTCTCTACCAAGAGAAGAACCAGCCGAAGGTGTGTGGTAAGCCGCAATGGCCGCCACGTAAACCTTCAGGGTGGAGGGAGATAACCCTGCAGTGAATCGTTCCTGCAGAAATTCCAGGACCGCACCAACGGGACAGGAAACTTGATCAAACTGACGACCACTGCACCAAGAAGTGAAGAGATTCCACTTCAGGGCGTATAACTTCCTCGTGGAGGGAGCTCTAGATTGGAGAATGGTCCCTACAACCTCATTTGAGAGACCGGAATTTATCAGCTGGGCCCCCTCAGAGGCCAAGCCCACAGGTTCCAGATTTCTGGGCGGGGGTGGAAAATTGTGCCCCCTGCCTGGGACAGAAGGTCCCTCCTGATCAGAATCTCCCAGGGAGAGCTGTCTAGGAGAGATACCAGGTCCGAGAACCACACTCTGCCCGGCCAGTGCGGGGCTACCAAGGTGAGCCGGACATGGTCCCGGCGAACTCTTTCTAGAACTCCTGGGAGCAGAGCGATCGGGGGAAATGCGTACAGACGAAGCCTCTGCCACATCTGTACCATAGCATCCAGTCCGAGAGGAGCTGGATGCGTGAGGGAGAACCAGAGTGGACAGTGAGACGTCTCTCGAGACGCAAACAGATCCACTTGAGCCTGGCCGAATACTCCCCATATTTGCTCCACCACCACGGGGTGGAGCCTCCATTCCCCGGGCCTCAGCCCCTGCCTCGACAGGACGTCTGCTCCGACATTATGGACCCCGGGGATATACGCTGCCCTGAGAGACAGTAATTTCCCCTGGGATCACAGGAGGATTTGGTGCGCCAGTTTGGAGAGTGGACGTGAACGCAAACCCCCCTGGTGATTTATATATCATCACCATTATTTATATAGCGCTTTTTACAATGTAGATTGTGTCAAAGCAGCTTTACAGTGATAACTGGTACATTATTTTGGCTGCACAGCAGCTCGTAAGGAATAGTGTCAATGCAGGCAGATCAAAGCACTGTTGAATATCAAATGTCAATTGTCAAGTGTCCCCAACTAAGCAAGCCAAAGGCGACAGCGGCAAGGAACCCAAACTCCAACAGGTGACATCAGGTGGCAAACAGGTGTTAAAATGGAGAAAAAACCTTGGGAGAAACCAGGCCCAGTCGGGGGGCCAGTTCTCCTCTGGCGAACAGTGCTTTGTTACGACTCAGGCTGCTATCATAAGTCAGATATGATCGCAACATTCAAAGTGTTTAATTCAGTTCCATCCAGTTGAGGATCGTATTCATCACACCGGTATGGACGGTTGTTGAGGAGATGTGCCACTGGTTGTCATGTTGATGAGGCCTTCATAGTGGATGATCTAGTTGACTCAATCTCTGCTGATACTTCAGGGCTGTGTTGTGGTTGTGTCATGGCGCAGGTCCTCGATCTCACCCGGATACGGCCCGGATCCGGCTGACTACGGTAAACCTCGGGATAAACAGAAAGACTAATATTAGCCTAGATGCCATTCTTCTTCTGATATAACGAGTACATCTGGTGTTATTGGAAGTGTTCCCGGTTCCGGCTGAACTAATTTATGCAGCCTAATAATCCTTTAACGGATTTGAAAAAATAAATTGATAATGTGTTATGTGTATGCCAGGTTAAAGAGATGTGTTTTTAGTTTAGATTTAAACTGACAGAGTGTGTCGGCTGCCCTTGAACAATGCTAGGAAGATTGTTCCAGAGTTTAGGTGCCAAATAGGAGAAGGATCTACCACCTGCAGTTGATTTTGATATTCTAGGTATTATTAGCTGGCCTGAATTCTGAGATCGTAATAGACGCGAAGGACTATAATGCATTAAGAGCTCGCTCAGGTACTGGGGAGCTAAACCATTTAGTGCTTTGTAGGTAATTAGCAAGATTTTAAAATCTATACGATGTTTAACAGGAAGCCAATGCAGTGTTGACAGAACCGGGCTGGTATGGTCATATTTCCTAGTTCTAGTAAGAACTCTAGCTGCTGCATTTTGTACGAGCTGTAGTTTATTTATCAGGCGAGCAGAACAACCACCTAGTAGAGCGTTACAGTAATCTAGCCTTGAGGTCATGAACGCATGAACTAACTGTTCCGCATTTGTCATCGAGAGCATATGTCGTAATTTAGATATATTTTTAAGATGGAAGAATGCGGTTTTACAGATGCTAGAAACATGGCCTTCAAATGAAAGATTGGTATCAAAGAGCACACCCAGGTTCCTAACTGACGACGAAGACTTAACAGAGCAGCCATCAAGTGTTAGACAGTATTCTAGGTTATTACGTGAGGAAGTTTTTGGTCCAAAAATTAGAATATCTGTTTTTTCTGAATTTAGTAGTAGGAAATTACTGGTCATCCAATTTTTTATATCAGCTATGCATTCCGTTAATTTTGTGAATTGGTAAGTTTCGTCAGGGCGCGAAGAAATATAGAGCTGAGTACCATCAGTGTAACAGTGAAAACTAACACCATGCTTCCTGATGATATCTCCTAAGGGTAGCATGTACAGAGTGAAAAGCAATGGTCCTAGTACCGAGCCTTGCGGTACTCCATATTCAACTTGTGATCGATATGACCTCTCTTCATTTACTTCTACAAACTGATAACGGTCAGATAAGTATGATTTGAACCATGACAATGCAATTCCACTAATGCCAACATAATTTTCGAGTCTATTTAAAAGAATATTATGATCAATAGTGTCAAATGCAGCACTAAGATCCAGTAACACTAATAGAGAGATACAACCACGATCTGATGATAAGAGCAAATCATTAGTAACTCTAATGAGAGCAGTTTCAGTACTATGGTATGGTCTAAATCCTGACTGGAAATCCTCATAGATACTATTTCTTTCTAAAAAGGAACATAGTTGTGATGATACAGCCTTTTCTAGTATTTTTGACAGAAAAGTGAGATTTGAGATTGGCCTGTAATTGACTAATTCTCTAGGATCAAGTTGTGGTTTTTTAATAAGAGGTTTAATAATAGCCAACTTAAAAGTTTTTGGTACGTATCCTAGTGATAAAGATGAATTAACGATATTAAGAAGAGGATCTATGACCTCTGGAAGCATCTCTTTCAATAGCTTAGTTGGTATAGGGTCTAACATACATGTTGTCGATTTTGACGATTTAACAAGTTTAGACAATTATTCCTCTCTTAAAGGAGTAAATGAATTGAATTTTTCCTCAGGGATACTACAATGCACCGTCTGACGCAATACTGTAGTAGACGGTTGCGTGGTTATAATTTTTTTTCTAATATTATCAATCTTGCAAGTAAAGAAGTTCATGAAGTCATCACTGCTGTGCTCTTTGGAAACATCAGAAGTTGAAGTTTTATTTCTTGTTAATTTAGCCACTGTATCAAATAAATACCTAGGGTTTTGTTTATTTTCTTCTAAAAGTTTTGAAAAATAGGCAGATCTAGCAGATTTTAAGGCCTTTCTGTACTCAACCATTCTCTCCCTCCACAAAATGCGAAATACTTCTAGTTTTGTTTTCTTCCAGCTGCGTTCCATTTTTCTGGCTGCTACCTTTAGGGCCTGAGTGTGCTCATTGTACCATGGCGTTGGATTAATTTCCTTAATCTTTTTTAAACGCAAAGGAGCAACTGAGTCTAATGTGCTTGAAAAGACAGAGGCAATAGTTTCCGTTGCAACATCGAGGTCTTCTAAGCTGTCTGGCATGCTAAGGCGATGAAACTGATCAGGAAGATTATTTATAAAGCGTTCTTTAGTGGTAGAAGTGATGGTTCTACCAAATTTATGGCAGGGAGGCAGTTTAGCTGTTTTGACTAAATGTAGTATACACGAGACTAGGTAATGATCTGAGATGTCGTCACTCTGCTGCAGAATTTCAACGGCATCAATATCAATTCCATATGACAATATTAGATCTAAGGTATGGTTACGACAATGAGTGGGTCCTGACACGTGTTGTCTAACACCAATAGAGTTTAGAATATCTGCAAATGCCAATCCCAATGAGTCTTTTTCATTATCTACATGGATATTAAAGTCACCAACAACAAGTACTTTATCTGCTGCTAGTACTAACTCCGACAGAAAATCAGCAAATTCTTTGATAAAGTCTGTATGGTGTCCTGGTGGCCTGTATACAGTAGCCAACACAAATGTCAACTTACATAATGTTACGTAAAGTACCATCACTTCGAAGGAATTATATTTGAGAGACTTTTGACTAATACTATAAATATTACTATAAATTACAGCAACACCTCCTCCTTTGCCTTTCTGACGAGGATTGTGTCGATAATCATAACCTTGAGGGCTAGACTCATTTAAAGTAATGTAATCGTCCGGTTTTAGCCAAGTTTCTGTCAAACACAGCATATCTAGATTATTGTCTGTGATAATATCATTTACAATAAGTGATTTTGATGAAAGGGATCTAATATTTAACAACCCAAGCTTTATCATTTGTTTATCATTACTATCTCTATTTTTTATTTGTTGAACATCAATTAAATTTTTACCATTAAATGGGTTTGGAAGTTTTTTGTTTTTACTAATTCGGGGTACAGACACAGTCTCTATGTGATAATATCTAGGTGTAAGAGTTTCTATGTGTTGGGAATTATCTGACTTCTGTAACGTGAGGCAGCTAGCAGACGGTCGGTTTAGCCAGTATGTCTGCTTCCTGACCTGGGCCACAGTTTGTCATGTTTCAGCTCTAAGACTATGTGCCATATTACTAGAGAGAAGAGCAGCACCGTCCCGAGAGGGATGAATACCATCTCTTTTCAACAGGTCAGGTCTGCCCCAAAAACTTTTCCAATTGTCTATAAAACCTATATTATTTTGCGGACATAGGTATATAGGCGACCACCGATGTGTTGTCTGACCGGACAAGAACATGGTGGCCCCTGAGATCTGGGAGAAAACTCTTGAGAGCCAGAAAGACAGCCAACATCTCCAGGCAGTTGATGTGCCAGGAGAGGTGGTGACCGCCCCACAGACCTTGAGTCGAGCGACCTTCCAGGACCGCTCCCCAGCCCGTGAGGGAAGCATCTGACGTTAGCGCTTTGCGACGACAAGGAGCTCCCAGCATGTGCCCTTGGGATAAGAACCAGGGTAAGCAACGCCGCGTGACCTTGATCATGCAAAAAGGATTTCCCCTTGGGGAGAATCCCCTGGTTCTGAGCCACCACTGCAGGGGTCTCATGTGCAACAGACCAAAAGGTATCATGTTGGATGCTGCTGCCATCAGCCCCAACAGTCTCTGAAACTGTTTTACAGTGAGTGACTGGCCTAGCTTTAACCGGTTTACGGTAAAAAGGATTGATTCGATGCGAGCAGGAGAAAGACGCACCTGCATCGCAACAGAGTCCCAAACCACGCCCAGAAAAGTAGTTCTTTGAACTGGAGAAAGCACACTCTTCTTGGCGTTCAACCTCAACCCCAGGCTCTTCATGTGAGCGAGGACGACACAGTTGACGCAGATCCAAAATGGGACGCAACCCGCCATCCTTCTTTGTAGAAACGGCTGTAGAAACCGTTCTCTCTGTCGGAGTGAGGGCTGAGATAGGGCGGGGCCCGTCTCAAACCCCTCTGACAAGTCCATTTGCGATCCCTAAGATCTGGATCGACGCTGTCCCTTAGCAGCAGCGGGACCCGAACCCTGGGGAACGCGAGCCTGAGCGCTTTCATCAAACAGCGCCAGGCGGGAGCAGAGCGGAGCGTTCGTAACGGAAGGAGATCACAGTGCTCACAGCCAGCACCCTTGAGTGCTGACCCGGCATGCTCCGCTCCCAAACAAGCAACACAAAGATCGTGTGTATCCCCACCCGTGATGTAACGTGGGCAGGGATGGACGCACGATCTAAATTGCTTTTCCGCCATAATAATATATATATATAGTGAGTGACAAACAACACCAAATAAGACACACGAGATCACACAAAGCGCAACTGAAGACACAGAAGCTAGCGTTGCTTTGTTTGAGTGTGCTTTATAGCTTCCTGGCCGTGACGTCACCCGCTTCTGACGTCTCGTCACACCATTGGACTGATTTCACACGTGCTTCATGACGACATCACGCGTTGCGTTCCCAAAGCGTCAATTTCTCGACGCAACGCGAGTTCCCTTGAAACTTTTTTGAGATGTGTTGATGCCATGAAATTTAAAATCAACTTATTTTTCCCTTAAAATGATACATTTTCTCAGTTTAAACATTTGATATGTCATATATGTTGTATTCTGAATAAAATATTAAAATTTGAAACTTCCACATCATTGCATTCCTTTTTTATTCACAATTTGTACAATATATATATATTTAATGAAGTCTCTCATTCACTGCTATAAAAGTGAAGTTACCCAACTATTTCGACTTCTGCTTCTGAGAAACCCGAGTTGTTTGGAATTATTTAGAGCTCCAATAACCACATGACAGTGTGGTGGTGAGATGTCGCAACTCTGTTTTTTAATGGCTCTGGTGATAAAAAGCCCCACTGATTTATGATTTATGATATATGATTGGTCAATTTTCCTGTCAATTGAAATTCAGGTAACACTATAAAGTTCATTAGTTAACATAAACTAAAAATGAACTGCACTTCTAGAGCATTTATTAATCTTTGTTAATGCTAATTTCAACACTCACTACAGTTTTTCTCGATTGCTTAAACACTATAACCAGGCTTTTGACCTAAAATTTCAAAATCATAACGCCATTTATCAAAAAGCACACCCATTTCCCTAAACTATAAATACTATTCCCCTTTTTTGACGCATGAATCAGATTTATTGAACTGTCACTGCAAAACTCTACACACAGATCCTTTCATTTCTCATTGCCTAGACCATGTTGTCACTTAGAAAGCACTAGCATTCTATATTGTTCACTCAAGTCAGCATAGCTTGAGCTAAATTAGCACACCGTTACCCACTTGGAAACACTAAGAGTCAAAATTTATTACACACCAATCAGAACCTTCAAATAGATAGATAAAAGAGCCCCAGTCAGTTCATTCAGTTTTGGAATAATGGATCCAGAGAGATGTGATTGAAAAGGTCAAGGACACCAGAGGGGAAGAGGAGGAATAGGAGGAGGTTGAGCAAGAGCGGTAAAGAGTGGAGGAAGAGGTGAAGTAGGGGGAAGAGGATGAGGATGAGGGGCAGGGAGACAAGGAGTCTCAGATGAAATTTGTGCCACTAGTTGACCAAAAGTGGCGTTTCTAAATTTGTGGGTGTTTATAAATCATGCAATGAAAATGATACCCTTTACCCGACCCCACCCCTAAAACCTACTCACACTCTGACGTGGGCAAATATGGCCTCGCCCACTGATCTGGTAACTCCTATTAGTGTCCTGCAGATACCTGTACTTAGCACGGTGTAGTCAGAAGGACTTCTGAGACTGCTGCTACCGCTGTTTGTATTCTGTCAACGAAGATTAATCTCTCTCTCTCTCTCTCTCTCTCTCTCTCTCTCTCTCTCTCTCTCTCTCTCTCTCTCTCTCTCTCTCTCTCTCTCTCTCTCTCTCGTCCAGTGCTGCAGAGAAATCAAAAGTGAAAGGATCTGCACGTGAAGAACTGCATACGTGAAGAACTGCAATTAAAGTGGACATTTGGAAAGCTTTTTGGAATTAGAGACTTTATGACCCATTTTGTTGTGCATGCTGGATCGAATCGGGACATGTAAATAGTGCTACAAAACTGTAAGTATTTTTTATTCTTACCACAAGACTGCGATCAAGTTAACTTTTATTATCGTTGGTTGCCATAGATGGTTCTACGAAATAAATTCTTACCTTCCTAGTATTTTGTAGCGAAACTGCGTAGCCTATAGGTCTATGTTCTAGCAGTAACGGTTGCTAAGTTTTACCTATTTCACTGAAACGGGCATACAACAACACTACACACTTTTTTATTGGGATGTGCGCAACAACTAATTTCATTAATGTTTAATCGGAAATGTTGCAACCGTCTAGTTGACTAGTCGAAGAAAAAAACAAAAGTGTGTTCCAATCAACAGTAAGTGGACTTAACTTTTATGTTGCTAGATTTAGCAACTTTTCAGACTACCCTAGCAACTTTATTTTCGAAAAGCACCTAGCAACAAATTCAGCTATTTTTAACATTTATTTGGCAACTTTTAGCAACTTTTGAAACGTGACTCAAACAATAAAAAAACACTGAACAGCTAGCAGCACATCAGCCTGGAGAGAGCTGAAGAAAGATGCCGAACAGTACACACATTAAGTTGATTGTTTCAATTGTTTAATAAGAAATTGTTCATTTATGATAAAGCATGTTATTAGCTTGTACATATAATAGTTGTTCAGTTAGGTACAATGTAAGAATTTTTTTTTTTTTTTTTTAAACAGAAAATGTACTGGTAAAAACACAAAATACAATGCGTAACTTAAAACACAGGTAAAACACCTGTGAAAAATCAATACAGACAATTCCTTCATATTAACACAGTAGGTTACATTGTGTCCTTTTTATACGGAATACACTGCCTAAAACTATAATTGTTCAAAATGTGTCGTTTTACAAACAATAGGAAAATGTAATTGTCCAAAAATGTGCAACTGTATAATAATTCAATGTTGAATTTAAAAATAAAAATATCTGATCATAAAGATGTATATATTATATTTACAAATAAAAAGTTTTTTATTTAAATTAACATTTTAAATCATATTTTTTATGCATATTTTACACAATAATTTAGTTTTGCTTCATGGTTACGTAATGACATCACACCGTCATTTAGCAACTTTTAGCAACAAATTTGACCTTTAACAACTTCCCCTGAAAATTAAACACTGCTTCACAGGGGTCTTCATGGCATCTTAAGTGAGATTCCAGTCCGAAGGGACCAAACATGTTCAGTTCGAAAGGCACTGCGAACGGCATAGGGAATAAGAAAACATTGATGCATCACTTCACAGGAAGTGGAGAGCAAAAATCACCCCAACTGTCATTGCGCACGTCACCAGTCAGAACTAACGATGGAGCAGAGCCGTTGAATTTTTTTAAACAGCTCTCCAATGGATGAATTTACGTATGCGTTTGAGTATTCATACATTTTGTTATTATTTTACAAACTAGAGTATTTATGAATGGCTATGGTGATGAATGTTTATGTTCCATTTGCAAATTCTATTATATGAATAGGTATGACAAAGTAAAAGTGGCAAGAAGCTGAGGCACTGTCATTTTTTATTTTACTTTATTTACCTCAGGAGTGTTTACTATGTGGCTGCGCATTGACTGACAGGGTCCCTACACAATGTTCACTGCTCCCTAATCCCCCTGAGCAAGGGAAGTGGACTTGAAGTGGAAGTGGATCCATTGAAGTAGACTTCGCCAACAATAATCGCTCATTTGGAACGATGATGTAACAAATATTGTAATTCACTATACTTTCAAATTTAAAATCATAATAGGCATAAAGCATTATGCATCTAATAAATATAATCAAAACATTGCATTAGTCTATTAGTTGTATTATGTGGTTACAGACTACTTGTATGAAGAGATTGCTGTAAATTTTACATTAGCTTAGTTTACTCACCTGTAGATGTTATTAATGATGGCTGTCCCCAGAATAGACTGCAAAATACACCTCTGACGTTGCAGAGAACATGATCCAGACCACAAATTTGAAAATAAAACAAAAGATGTAGGCTACTTAACAATAGTGTTGCTTAACACAGTATTTCACATTAGCTCACTGTGTTACGACCCCTGGCTCAGGGAGCGCAACAAAAAACAAGGGACACATGTAAACCAAATGATAGGCTCAAAAGTAATGTTTATTTAACTATAAATAGAATGAAACCAATTAAAGGAAATAACAGTGTTTCTGAGTCCATCAGTAACATCAGTGTGTAAAGCAAGGTGCATGGTTGAAAGTGTAATACAGTGTTGAAATATAGATGCAGAAAGCAACCAAACATAACACAAGCAAAATCCAAAACCAAAGTTCAAAACCAAAGTTCAAAGCCAACGTCCCCCCTTTTGCTTAGCTGAAGATCTCTTTTAAGGAGCGTCTGAAGCACTCCAACAGGTGTATTCAATTGATGGCCAACTGAGGTCATTTCTGGGCAATGTACAAAACAGAATATCCCAAAAACCAACACGGGTCGTCACGCTGCTTAATAGGCTTTGTGTCTCCCACATCCATATCATGTTCCACCCAATCAGTACGGGATGGCGCATCACCATATAATTCGGGAAGACTACGTAATAAGTCACATAACTCCTGGCATCTTACAGGAGATAAATGACGGAGAGTGAACTCTGAGTTCTGCAACAATTATTTAATCGGCCACGGAACATGCAATCGTTAGGCGAAATTTTCCTCACCCACTAAACTCACATTACCCCCACTGATGGAAACAGCTGAAAGTGCCAGATGCAAAGATGTCAAACTTTTCACAGGGTTAGTTTCATTTTTATAATAGGGTTTTAATACATTTACTTGGCACTGTTTAACTAACTTTTAACTAACTTGATCACCTGGTTCAAAAATTCGACGCTCGACCGTACGATCATACAATCGCTTCATATTTTTCTGATGTTTTTCAAGATTTACATTTGCTAGTTCTCTAGACTGAATGAGCCTGTTTTTAAAACCCAAAACATTTTACTTTACCAACTTTACCAGCTTTACCAACCTCTTGAAATACAGACAACAGTCCACAAACTTTATGGCCAAAGACCAAGTCGTTAGGGCTGAAACCCGTACTTCACGTGCAGCTAACATCATCCATGGTAAACCTTCTTCCCAGTCTCTATCCAGCTGCACACAGTACGCACAGAGAAGTGACTTTAATTAATGACTGATGGAATCTTTCCAACACACCTTGACTTTGTGCATGATACACTGTATACGCTGACAGATATAAATTGGGTTAAAACTTTCACAATAGAATGAGACGTAATGGTACGCAGTGGATATGCCGCAGGAAAGCGTGTGCTCAAACACATCACAGTAAATAAATAACTGCTACCAGACTTCAAATGTGGAAGTAGCCCTGCACAATCGACAATAAGATGCTCAAAAGGTTCACCTGTGGTTTGAATTTCAAAGGGGCAGATTTCAACACCTGATTTGGCTTACTCGTTAATTGGCAGGTTTTGTATCTTTTAATATAAGCAGAGATGTCTCGTTTTCAATGCGGCCAAAAAATAAATAAATATTGCAACAGGCGATCATAAGTCTTAGGCACCCCCTGGTGACTAGATGGATCATGCGCAATTTCGATCATCATTTGTCGAAACTTAGTAGGAACCACTACTTGGAAAACAGGATCCCCAGTGAAATCCTTGTGAGGAATCCATTTCTTCAACAACACTCCATTGTAAACAAAATATCCATGGCAGCATTACACTCTTCTAAAGGAAGAACAGCACTCTGGAAGGGTTCACACAAAGACGAGTCAATTTGCTGTTCTTTTCCCAATTCCTCTGCAAAAACAGAAAAAGACAAGGCAGACAAATCAGGCATAAACAAATTAGTACAGACTTTATCAAGTTGGAACTCTTTTTGATCATACAATTCATCCTTATCGGCACAAGTCGCTACACATGCCGTGTCCTGACACAAATAATTCAGTTCAGTTTTGATTTTATTGTTAGAGGTCACTATAGGGAACACTGAACTATCAGCCCACACACGTTCACCTACCAGTCCGTTTCCCAAAATAATCTGGACCCCCTCAACTGGCAAAGCTGGTCGTACTCCCATTACAACCTGATCTTGAATCAAATCGGCCTTAAGCCTTAAGCCCGGAACACACCAAGCCAATGGTCGGTCGTCGGGCAGTTTTTGTGCGTCGGCCGACTGAGTTTTCTCAGTGTGTTCCGTACCGTCGGCTGAAGTTGGTCCTCGTAGGCTTTTTCTCGGCCAATTCGACATGTTGAGTCGCCGTCGGGCTGTCGGAGATATTGAAAACAGTAAGCAAGCACTGCTTTGTTTATGGTTTGTATACATGCAGTTTCCAACACCATCAAATTAATTAAATCCTCCAATGTCTTAATATCTACTGCTGTACACCAATGATTAAAGTGTTTTCTCAGATCGCACACAAATTCTAAGTATGTTTGCAACTCTTCTTTTTTCTGCAGTCAAAAGCGCTGTCTGTATGCTTCGGGTACACATTCATATACTTTTAAAACTACAGATTTAACTTTGTCATAATTTTTACAATCATTGACCGACAATGAAAAAGCTATTTGTGCTTTCCCAGTTAACACACACTTTAACAGTGTGACACAATTATCATCTGACCAGTCCCTTAATTCTGCCATGCATTTAAATAGAGTAAAGAAAGCATCAGGATCTTCCTCATTGAATTTTGAAACAAGTTTTAGATTTGAAGTGATCAAAAAAAGACATACTTTGTTCCTGAACAGAACTAGACGGCTTACCTTCTTTCATAAGTTGAGCTTTAGGAACTCTAAATTAGGGCTGGGCGATACAGCTAAAAAAAAAATATCATGATATAATGTTTCATATTGATCGGTATCGATAATTATTGAAAACATTTTAGAAGAATTTTTTTTTTTTTAATTTAACCAATGCATTTTTTAATAAGACAAAAAAACAAATAATTTTAAAAACAAAGCTAAATAAAATGTAAACAAATCTTTCTTATATTTTATATGAAAATTAAATAAATAAGTGTTAAAGAAACTTAGAGCTGCTGTAACGAATCGTCACTTGAGTTGGGATCCATAAGCAGGCTTTATTAGAAGAATGCGTAGTACAACAGGCAGGGTCAAACAGGGGCAAACAGGAATGGTAAGGGACAGGCAGAATCGTAGTCAGGGTACAGGCAAGGAATCAGGGCAGGCGGGTATCACTCACAGTCCAGGTAACAATAAACAGTCCAAAGGCAAGCGGCAGAGAATCGTAAACGAGAGGCAAACAGGATCAGTAACAGGCAGGCAAATAATACAAGAAAACGCTCAGAAATGCACACGATACAAGACTTTGCAATGGTGATGGGGAAATGAGTCTTAAATAGTCCAGTTAAATAGTCCATTAGTATTTATATCTGAACTATAAACTTTTATCTTAGTACTTCTGTGATAATTTGAATATTTGTAACACAAAAATAAAGATACTGTGTGGTTGAAAACATTGTTTGTGCAGCTGTT
The DNA here is from genome assembly GCA_037101425.1 of Elopichthys bambusa. NCBI lineage: Eukaryota > Metazoa > Chordata > Actinopteri > Cypriniformes > Xenocyprididae > Elopichthys > Elopichthys bambusa. The sequence continues at coordinate 10,262,595 of CM074444.1, forward strand.
AATACCGAAATGACAGCTGCTCTCTCAAAAACTTTTAAGTAGATCAACTGTAAGACGCAAGGAAACTGCCACGCTGACGAGCCGATATGTCCTTTTTTATTCACAATCTCCTCATCACCGGCAGGTATAGCACTCATTTTCATGTGTTTGTGTGTTCTGATCTCACGTGGCGATTGCGCAACTGAACTCCAGAGCAACTTGTTTGCTCTGTTTTGCGTCTGTTTGTGATCCAGGGATGGAGCGAGCTTGAGAGTTGTTCATGCAACCGAACTTCATGTCTGTTTACATTTTAATGCATTTAAGTGAAACTATATCGAGAGTTATAAAATTTTCTATCATTATCGAATAAGACGTACCGTTAAATAAATATCGATACCGTTTTATCGCCCAGGCCTACTCTAAATCCAGTTTCGCCTTTTCCAACTCCATCTTACCTGGTTCAGAACGCTGTTTAAATTTCTCATACTCCATCTGTAAAAGCAGCGGCTCTTTTTGCTGTTCAAAAGACAGATTAGTTTGTAAATCAGATGCACCTAATACAGATTCTCTAAAAATGGTCTCTAAAAAAACATCAAATCAGTTTTTAAAGCTACCTTAACATTTTCTTTGAGCTTTTTATCTTTAATTTAAATTTCATAATGTTCAGCGATGCTTAATAACTGATCTTTAGTACACCTGTCCAAAAATTTATGAGACGGTTAACTAACAAATGCATCAATATCAGCCATGAAAAATCACCAGAAAACAATTTAATTTACACAGTGCAATCAAATAACGAGAGTTCCCTTTCGAAAGGGAACGCATATGGGGAACGTCATCACATGAACCGTTGTCTGAAAGCAATTATCAAATCTCACCAATCCTATTGGCCAGTGACAGCCTATTACGTCATAATAGACACAACCCAGAAGTATAAAAGGAGTGCCTAGAGAAGCAGTCAGCATCTTATCGTCTTCAGGGACTGTTTTGTTTGATTGCAATTCTTCGAATCTGGTAAGGAATTTACTATGTCTAACAAATGTTTCAGAAAGTGTGTGGATCCGTGTCCCAGGTTTTTGACACCCGATAACACACAATCTGTTTTCTGTCTGGGAGAGGAGCATGCACGGACAGTGCTCGAGGGCGCTGTCTGTCCAAACTGTGAGAGTCTGCCAATTAGGACGCTCCGCTCTCGCTTGGCCCTCTTCTCGAGGGAAAAGCGGCTGGCATCTGTGCCCGGTGGTTCTGGTCCCGCCCGTCCTGAGACGGAATGGTGACTGAAATCATGGGGCTCACAGATGGAGCTCGCTGAGGAGTTAGAGAGAGGTGTAAATCTCTCGCAACCCCCAGCGGCTGATGAGGGTAAGCTGCTGAATGATGATGATGTTCCTTCTTTGACATCATCTGATCCGGCAGCGAGTGCTCTTCTGGCTTTAAGCCCAAGAGAGCAGGAGATGGCTGTTGAAGAGGAAGAAGGCGAGCCTTCTGAAACTTCAAAGCCTCCCTGCCCCATGTATGCAGAGCTGCTCGAGGTTATGGAACATGCTTCTGGCAGGCTGCAGCTGCCATGAGAGTGTGTTAAGAAAGGGACCGCACGCGGGCAGCTCGACGTACAATTCCTTTCCGGCCATAATCTGGCAGCCCCCGTGAGCCTTCCATTCCTTCCTGATCTATATGTGGTGATCGAGAAGGCATGGAAGAACCTGTACTCGGCTCATATTCACCGACATCAGCAATCTAATTTCGCTGATGTTGAGGGAATGAGCCAGCATGGGTATGTGTCGATGACCCCTATTGACGAGATGTTTGCTAACTATCTCGTCACAGGGTGGGCACAGACATTAAAAGCTCTGGTCCTGCCTTCGAAGCTCCTTACTTCTCGCTTGAATGGCAGGGAATACGTGGCAGCGGGTCAGACTGGTGCTGCCTTACACACGATTGCAGTGTTACAGGCTTACCAGGCTGATCTGCTGAAGGATCTGGATCAACGGCAGCATTTAAAACCTGCATACCGCTCAGATTCAGACAGACAGGAGGTCCTGGCCTGTCCCGATCCGAGGATCGGAGACAGGGCCAGAAGTCCAGTATCGCCTCTTGGGCACCTCCTCCTCGGAGTAGGTCCCAGAGAAGGCGGGACTCTAGGAAGAAGAAAGATTTGAGGGAGGTAATCAATTACAGACTCCAGCAGTGTAGTTAGATCTACCATCTCCTTTCTTCTTCTACCTCCTGAGTAATAATATTTTACCCAGGCGCTTCTTACAATCAGGCCGAAGGCTGGGCGCATGATAAAAATTTTCTGTTGGCTCGCCTTTTGTTAAGGGGCTCTTTCAGGCTTGAAAGAACCATAGATTCCATCCTTCTATGATGGTAAGTCTCCGTTCTTCGAGCTACAGGAAGTAAGTTTGGTCTATATTTATATATTTAAATATATTGACCTTAGTTTTCCTGTATCGTTTTCTTCCTGGGTGTGTAAAAAGAAATAAAAGGGGAAAATTAGGACCCTGAAGTTCCCATTAGGTTGGTAATCTTTGTGTTGGCTATATGGCCACCTTTACAACCACCACATGGTAGAGTAGCTATTCTCCTCTGGTCATAGCTAGAGTTTGTATTAGAGTTTAGCACTTTTTACTTCAGATAGATCTATGTTAAGCACCTGACATTGTTTGGCTTGGGTTGAGCATCGCTCCTCTGAGCTCTTGTTTTATAGAGTTTATTTCAGAGTTGCCTCTTCTCTATTGAGAGTTTTAGAGGCTGAGTTTAAGCCCCAGGCAGAACTATGCTTATGTGTGGCCCTATAGGCCCACAGCTGTAGCTGGCCTAGGCTAGAACTAGGGTTTAGGTGATATACTGAAGCATTTCACACTTTTATTACTACCCCTGTCAGGAGAGTGTAGTTTTTCCCTACTCTTATCAGAGTTGTCAGGCCAAGGCTCATTACCCCTTTGGTGTAGGTGCAAGATAGATAGCAGCTAAGGTAGCAGACTATTGCTAAGTCTCCCTGATGCCGTTGTCTCAGGTGGTAGGCCCCTTATCACTATGTGAATAAGAAAATGCTAGTGTTGCTGTGGCCCCACTTTTCTAGAGCTTCTCATTCTATACTTTGTTTAGTCTTTTCCCCTGAACCCCTTGAATTAAGATTCAAGCTTAAGTGAAACAGTGTTAGCTTTATTTAAGCTCCTGTTAAGCTAATCTATCTTTGGTGAAAAGCACCCACCCTTGGAATTTACAATTTCAGGGTAGTATGAATGAAAAGTGAAGCATTCCCCTGTTTCCCAGGGCTGTTAATGCTCTAGTTCTATTTTGCCCTACACAATGTGAGCCCAATAACTCTATCTCTGCCACAGGTTAGCACCTGTTTTCTGTAGTAGTAGGCTTTGTTCTGGCCTCCTTCAGAGCATGGTGACTAAGTTTGTACTCATCTTGCTAATAAGGGTAAAAAGTGTTTTTTATGGAGTATATGGCCAGTTGGAATGCATAGCTCTGGTTGAGTTTGTTTAGTGAACCTCACTATTCAGTTTGGTTCTTATGTAGCTCCCTTTAGAGTTTGAACACTACCACAAGATGCTGATTGTGTTGTTTGGAGTAGAAGGCTTTGTTTTGGGCCTCCTTCAGAGCACAATAGCTTGTTGTATCACAAGTTTTGTTAGTAGATGTTTAGTTAGAGTTTTGCTCACTTAGAACTAGCACTGCCACAGGTTTATGCCTGTGTTTATTTGAAGTAGTAGGCCGGTTCTGGCCTCCTTCAGAGCATGGCAGCATATATTCTTTGTACTCCCCTTACTGTGAAGGTAAAAAGTGTTTTTACTGAGTACATTGCCTGTTGGAATGTGTAGATTTTAGCTCAGGTTGAGTTAAGATAGGTAACCTCATTTGATAATTTGGTTCTCAGATTAGGCTTCCTTAGAGCTTTGACATTTTATATACAGTATGGCTCCCTTAGAGCTTAGACACTGCCACTAGCTGACAACACGTGTCATTCTGAAGTCACATGTCCTGTTTGGGCCTCCTTCAGAGCATGATGGCATAAGTTTGTACTCCTCTTGCTTAAAGAGTAAAAGTGTTTTTACTGAGTGCACTGCTTGTTGGAATGTGTTGAGGTAGACTGTTATGTGGACACTCTACAGTCTTATCTGCTAATTAAACTCCGTTTCATTCTGAATGGGTTCCCATGTTTGTGGGCTCTTGCTTTATCAGCAATTGAGCTGCTTTAGGTGTGTGGCCTTCACAGGCCACCCTGTAAGCAATTCCCCCCACATCTGGGTGTCTTTTAAGCAGACTAAGCATGTAGTCTTCACATGTTTGGCCTTTTGCAAGGCTGCTGTGATAGATTCTACATGATGTAGAATTACTTCATGTTGCAGGCCCTTCCTGGGCCTCCATGATTTTGTGTTTACAGTATGGTTTATCTGTTAGGTTGAGCCCAGTACTCCCCTCGTTTAGAGGGTTGTTCTGATTAGTACTTAACTCCCTAAATCTGATCAGTGGTTGAAGGCCTCTCTGAGGCCTCCCTGTTGAAGGTCACCCCCTAGGCTGGTTGTACTCCCCTTGTTTGGGTCCCTTTAGAGTGCACAGTGTAAATAATCAAGCTCTGAGTAGATCCTACGATTGAGCAGAGTTTTACTCCCCTCATTGGTAAAGGTAAAAAGCGCTAAGCTGAGTCCTGCTCTCCAGGATGCCCGTCTCTACGTTCTGATCTGAGTTGGTTACTGCCTCTTTTGCAGTCCTTCTTACTGGATATCTTCTCTGAAGAATGTGAATTGAGACTCTGTGATCAGACAGGTCGTTGGCCAAGACTAGGTTGCTTTAATTAGACCAGGTCGGCCTCCCTGGTGGCATTCCCCTGACAAGTGACTGGCTAGGGTTCCTTCAGGCCCCCTGGCTCATTGGACCTCGGACCTCATTGGACCAAATGGGTACAAAGATTTGACAACTATGTTACTGCAATGAACATTAGTGGTGACGTGACACTCAAGGCCCTGCTGTTGCATCTGGCTGGAGAAAATATTTATGACACACTTGCCGAAGCGGCAGATAAATATGCAGATGCAAAGACTAAGCTCACCTAAAAAACTACTTTGCACCAAAGAAAAACGTACAGTATGAAGTGTATATATTCAGAAATGCAACTCAACAGCCAGGAGAAAGTCTAGACACATTCCACACAAGACTCAAGATGCTTGCTAAGAACTGTGAATTCACTGATATCAACAGAGAAATAAAAGCACAAATTGTTCAAAGCTGCACATCATCCAGACTTTGCAGACGTGCTCTGAGAGAGCCAGACTTGTCTTTAGAGGACCTTTTAGAACACAACAGGACCCTTGAGATCTCAGAACTGCAGGCATCTGGCACTGAAAATGGCTCAAAAATAACTGAATCTGTTAATGCAGTCAGCCACAAACCATTCAAAAATCAAACAAAACATTATGATGACAACTCAACATGTGCAGCTACAAAATGTAGAAATTATGGAGGTATTTTCACAAGACTGTTTGTCCAGCAAAAGGCAGAACATGTAATGCTTGTGGTAAACCCAACCATTTTTCCAAAGTGTGCCGCTCCGCTGCCAAAATCAAAAGACAAGCAGCGCAAAGATTCAAGCGCACTGTGCAAGACAAACAACACAATGTTCATCAGGTCAGTGCAGACACGCAGCACAAAAGCCCAGACTCATCTAGCAGTGATGATGATGATGATACGTCTTTGTCGTCAAAACCACTAATACTGCCAAATTACCACAAACACACATTGAACTATGTAACATGAACATACCTGCACTTATTGATTCAGGAGCTGCCGTGAACATCCTAAGTGAGACAAATCTCTGTTAAATCCACCAGAATTGTGGCCATCTAACATCCAGATATTCTCTTTTGGTTCCAAACAGGCACTTCCTATTCTTGGCACATTTTCTTGCAGTCTGAAGTCATGAAGTGTCATGACTCGTGGAACTTTTTATGTGATACCTGGCAATGGCTGCTCTCTAATCATTTACCAAACAGCTGAGGAGTTGAACCTTATCAGAATCTTGAACTCTTTCAACACTGCTACTGTCATGGAAGCTCTGAGACTTTGAGTAAGATCCAAGTGCAGCTTTATTTAGGGATATCCAAAAATCATAGTCACAGCCAGGCAAGAGTCATAAAAACATAAATCAGTGTTACAAGAAACATAAACCAGAAACAAGAAAACAAAAACCAAACAGAAAAACAAGATGATCCAGAGTGCTCAGAAGTGCATGTGACAAAATCTAAAACTCAATGACACAGACAGAAACAACTGAGTATAAATAGACACTAACAACATAAGTGATGACAGCTGGGTGCAAAAGATGAAGAGTCCAGGACAAAGGACTAAGAGTGATACAATAGTCCGGGGTGGAGTGCCCTCTAGTGGCTAACCAGGGCACTCCAAACTGGTGATTATGACATTTGAGCGTAGAATCTTTAGTACTTCTATTTCTCACTACCTCAATCACACTTTAGCTGTTACTTTTGTTGTCGTTTGAGCATACAATCTTTGGTACTTCTATTCCTCACTACCTCAGTCACACTTTTGCTGTTACCTTTGTTGTCTTTTGAGAGTAGGATCTTTAGTACTTCTATTCCTTAGCTGCGCAGAATATACCTGACACAACTTTCAAGTTGCTCTTTGCAGAAATGAAGTTTTATTTACGGTCAAGAGATCACTTGTCACAACAACCGAGTGAATCTCAATGAATAGAAAGATACGTGCACATTTAAATCTTACAGTTGAGTAAAAATCAATGTCACTCAAGTCTTCTTTACTGTGATTTGTTATGGTGATTGGTTTGTAATGATCTAAGCTAATCATATGACTATTAGGTCTACTGTGTTAAGCACTTTTTGGATAAGTCTACATGGTCTTTGACCTGAGCATTCTTAGTCTGCATTTTCTGTACATATCATGTATGTATGTACATATCAAATATTTCTATCACATCATACAATAGAATATGCAAATGTAACATTCATTGCCGTGCCATTCATAAATATTCTAGTTTGTTCTAAATATTCTAGTCAAAATATTTATGAATACTCAAATGCATTTGTAAACTCATTGCAGAGCCGTTTAAAAACTCATTCAACGGCTCTGCTCCATCGTTAGTTCCAACTGGTGATGCAGTGTGCAATGACAGTTGGGTGATTTTCGCTCGCCACTTCCTGTGAAGTGATGTATCGATGTTCCCTCATTCCCTGCCCTTCGGATTGGAATTTCACTCAAGATGGCAGAATACCCTGTGAAGTATAAGTGCACCTTATGTCAATCGGAATGCACCTCAAGTGTGGGTAGCTGACACAGACAGTAGACAATAGGTGTGTACGTTGTAGTCATAGCCACTCATAATAGCCATAGGCAACACTGAAATCTTTGATGCAAATACAGTCACCACTTTTGTCTTGCTGTAACATGTCTGTCAACAACAATAAAATAATGACTTAAGGCCCTTTCACACTGAATGCGAAATTCGGGACGAAAATGCGAGGATTTCTTTTTTTTTTTTTTTTGACCTGTGTGTCGATTTTTTTCCCCCGTTGCTCTGCGATGAAATGGGCCGTCCAATTAGATTTGAGCTTTAGATTACATGCCTGGAGCAGCAGCTGTTACACAGAAGGGCAAGAGTGGTGGCGCTGTTTCGAAAACTAGTGTAAACAAACACCAAAGAAGAGTATCCATGTGTTACGGCTTGGTAGCTAAAGGGATGAGGCATGCACGGACTTCCCCAAAAATAGGGTATTTAATGGATTAAGGAGAACGAAATAACCAAAAGCACGTTTTACACAACAATAATATATCAATAAGAACAGACAAGGAGTGAGAGGAGTGAGTCCATTATAAAGGGTGTGCAGATGATGAGGTCCATGTGCAGGTGATGAGTGCTGATGGGGAGATGACGAGGAAGTGAGTGCAGGTGTGGAAACAGGAGGATCATGGGAAATGGAGTCCGGGAACGCAGGGAACTGTGACACCATGTGCACAAGTCATCCCCTTGGAATTATAAGGTTCTATCTGACATTTTTGTCAAAATTGAGTTATTCACATTCATATTCTGTGACAGCTTTTTTTTAGAAAACAAAAAGGTTCTATGTACAAAGTCGCACTCTAACTTGGTTCTATAAGGTTTTATCTGCGTGAGCCAATCAGCACTTCGAATGCACACACGAGGAACAATCAGGATCAGTGTTCTTTGTCATGTCGCCGCAATCGAATAAAAATGCTAAATCAATGAAGAGATTGACTGTTTTATTTATAATCTTGTCAATGACAGCAGCCCAAATTCCAGGGAATTGCAGTCTTTGTGTGTGTTTTGTTGTATCTGATTGCTGAGCAGTTATTTTCAGTTAGACACCATGCTAGCCAGCAGCACTATTAAGCAATAGTATCCAGCTGCAGACCCATAGCACCAGCAGTTTCAGAACAGAAGTTTCAGAACCGGAAGTGAGAGGTGGGGCTTAAACAGTCATAGTTGCCTACCTATACACGTCATTTTCTTTAGTTAAATATAAGCTGTTTTTACGTGAATTTTGATCTGATTGATGTCTACAATATTTAACAACAATACTTTTAAATAAAGTCACTTTTTTGTTCATATATGTGAAAGATATCATGATGTTCAATGAGGATTTTTAATTACTTAATTATTTGTAACAATTTGAACATGAAGGAAATACGATCAAATATACAATCAAATGGAAAACACTTTACATGTTACACATTTATTAATATATGTTTGAATTAATACAAAAAACTTGTATAGTTGTAGTATCGTTGAAGTAACAATTAACTAAAGTGTTTGTATCCACCTATTATCATTAAATCTTCTCAAACTCTGTGTCGTTAAGTATTATTTGGAACGTGGAGGAAATATAGTCAAATGGGAAACACTTTACAACACACATTAATTAATATTTTTTAAAATAAAAACGGCGTATAGTTGTAGCCTATATCCTCAAAGTATAAACAACTGTGTTTGTATCCATTCATTGACAATAAGCATGATCAATAGGCTGTTTTAAAATTTTGCTCTTTGTACATCATGATATCTTATGCATATTATATGAACAGAAAAGTGATTTTATTTAAAAGTATTGTTATTAAATATTGTAGATATCGATCCGATCAAAATCCATGTAAAGACAACTTATATTTAAAAGAAAATGACATGTATGGGTAGCGCAAATATGACTGTTTGAGCCCGACCCTCACTTCCGTTCTGTGGCTGCGGTTCTGAAACCTCGGTTCTGAAACTGCTGGTGCTGCGGGCCTGCAGCTAGATATGTCTCCTATTAAGAGGATTGGTTCGGGTTTTGTAGTCTATTTGCTTTACTCTAGTCATGTCATTGTCATACGAGGGAAAGTTATGTATATATTAGGTTATGTTTTAACCTTGATCCATCCTGTGTACTTGAATTGAGCTGTATAGCTATAAAGCTCTACGCTATGGCATACTGGATTAAAGGGTATACTAGATTAAGTGAGATGAAATGTTAAATTTTACATTGTTGGTAAAAACTGAGTTGTTGCATAGTTAAAGTAATTTAAATATTTTAAATGTTAAATATTTTTAATTATATATAGTCAGTAAAATTATTAAACTTTGTTAAACACCTTTGCTGAAGCATTGTCTGTTTTCTTGCAGTCTGTTTTAGTCTTAAAATGTCTTAAATTTTTACAAAATTAAGGCTTAAAGGTCAAATACTAAACAATTTTATTGATGGGGTCTTGATTACAACAATAAACGTTAGCATGTTATTTCAGAAATACTGATGTCTAGAGAGAAAGCCATTTTCCTTTCCCACTTTCTGAGGAATAAAGTCCTGCTCAGATGTATTACAGTAGCTGCTTTCTGTCTAAACAAAAGGAAACTTAAACTTAAATGGTTCCTGCAATAATGTATTAAATTACCCATCATATTCCTACCTAAATTTAACATCTGCACTGGACAAAATATTTAGCACCTTTTATGCTTAACCTGAACAAGAAAAAAATATTCATTTAAAATATGAAATAAATGTCATAAAAACTATTAAATTGAACTTTCTTATGCATGTCAGCACATTATTACAACACTAATTTTGTGTTTTAAAACAAATTATAAGTAAACTGTTTTGTAAATTTTTGCTTCAATTAATTTTTTGGCAGATAGAACCTTATAATTCCAAGCGAATAGTGTTTTTATTTTTAGAATTAAAAAGGTTCTATCTGCATTTGACCCGTTCCAAAAATCCCCATTTACAAATCTGAGAGGATTTTGATATTGTACATTTAGAATACATTCAGGGTCCCTGTCATTTTTATGTTTGAAAGAAACTTGCTCCCCATATAGTTTTTGCTATATGGAATGCAAAAACTTTGAAGCTCAATATCTCAAAACTGCTCAGAGTGCAAATAGAACCTTATAATTCCAAGGGGACGAAGTGTTATGATTATGAGAGCGCGTTTTAGATCTGTCAGTCATCATATAATCACATCTCCTGCTCTTCTGTATATAAAAAATGAGAGAAAAATGTTTCTACAGATAAAATATGATGGCAAACAGACATATGACTATGACGATATGTTTTCTGTGTGTTTTTATGCAACTCATGGTATTTTCATAACAATAAAGGACGTTTATGACAAAATGATAAGCAGATTTGGCTTTCAAACTATTATAAAACGTACAAAGAATGCATGTCTGCCCATTATCGAATCAAAACCCACTTTAGGTCATATCAGAAGTTATTACAATAACTCAATGATGGTTTAAAGTGCATTTTGAGCAAAGACATTAATAATCATTTAAATTTTGAAATGTAGCTTGATGCTAATTGTACCTCTAATTATATTTTATTATGTATTCTTGTAAGTATTATAGATAGTTTGTGTTTCTAATGTAGTACCAAACTTTTTGCATCTTAATTTAACACTGTATATTATGCAGTGGATGATGTTAAAGCCATATACGAAACACATATGAGAACAAATGCATTGTTGATCGCCGCCACCTAGCGTGCAGGCTTGAATTAGCGGAAGATGCGTTACGCGTTCGGTGTGAAAGGTCCGTTCTTCCACGATTCGCCTCGCTTTTTTGCGTCGCATTAAGTGTGAAAGGGCCTTAAATCTGCAAGATATAAACCAAACAAAATAATTAATTATTATTATCATTTAAAAAATGTAATCTAACTTTTTTTTTTCTTTTTTTTTTTCAGAAAACTGCATCTGAAGTGGCATTTAATGTACAGGTATATTTACACAGACTGTTTAATGCAGCTCAGAGCAGTAGCATGAATGCAGTTAGAATTGCATAAATAATTCTGAGATTAATGTTTTAAAAAGGTATTAATGGGTTTTACAAAATGAATACTGAAATATGAAATAATTAAAAAATTAAATGATACTCTAAATATGAAACTAAAACCACCATTAGGTGGCGGAAAATCACTGTTTTATTGAGCGATACATTATTTATTCATTCATTCAACCAATTCATTAAAACGGCTGATTTTTCATTGGCTCACCTGATGCATTAAAGAACACGGATTCATTCAGTAACGAAATACTGTTGTGTGTTCCTCGGAGATGCACAACACTTCTGGGGGGTATTCCAGAAAGCAGGTTATGTGACATATCTGGGTATGTTTAAGAGTAAGTAAGCGGATAACCTCAACTTTCGGTTCCAAAAACTGAGGTAACTTTCAGGGTATGTAAGTAGCCATAGCAATTTGCTCTCTGAACATAACCCGCTCCTCTCCATCTTTGATTTTCAAAAGAATTCCATGTGCAGTTCACTCTCAGCCAATAAGATTCCATGTAGCATTTTCATGGATCAGTCGTCTATTCTGATTGGTTGATAACTTTTGACAGTGTTTAATCCAGAAGTGAATTAATTTCTAGTGCAAGAGTACAGAGAGGTTCGCGAGTGCAGTTTGAGCGCTCACACGCAATATGAGAGGAGAAACAGTTCATAAGAGAGCACTGTATATTTGAGCGCGCATCCAGTTTTGTGCGAGAGCAAAGGAAATCCGCACGTGAGCAGAGAGATTCAGGGCACCACAACCAAAACTTGTAGAATCGAAAATTAAACTGAGTGATAATTTGTCTGTTTGTGAATTATTCTAAAAACCTGGAAAATTAAAGTTTGAGGCCAACTTTTCATTTGGTTCATTCTGATTGTGCGAATTGAACAAAGAACTGCAAAGCCCACTGTGAATCCAATTTATTAAGAAACCAATTTATCATATTTTTAATCTGGGCAGAGCAAAAATATAACTGGAAGGGAGTGAGAGGAGTGAGATCCCTCCTAGTGATAATTTAAAAAAAAATCATCTTACAGATGGGCCTAACTCAAATCAACTTAGGAAAATGTATTTATCTATAATATTATCATGCATGCTCAATTTATAAAAAGCAAAATGAAACCATTTATTTTACATGTTATTTTGTAGCCTAGATCTGTTCTCTGATAGTGAAAACTTTGCAAAATTTGCATAGTCATGATAGTTATGTTGCTTAAAAACAAACATCTAGACCTACAGTATAAGCAACACTGGACATTTGTATAGATTAGTATTATTTCTCACTATACGTGGACATGAATGAAGTTAAATATTTTCTTTTCTCTTGGTGAAACAGTCTCTGTGATCATGAGGGGTCATTCATTGCGTTGGTCATAATTTATCGGTAACACTTTACAATAAGTTTCATTAGTTAACATTAGTTAACTACATTAGTTAACATGAATTAATAATGAACTGCACTTCTACATCATTTATAAATCTTTGTTAATGTTCATTTCAGCATTTACTAAAACATTATTAAAATCTTGTTAACATTAGTTAATGCACTGTGAACTAACATGAACAAACAATGAACAACTGTATTTTCATTAACTAACGTTAACAAAGATTAGTAAATACAGTAACAAATGTATTGCTCATGGTTAGTTTATGTTAGTTAATACATAACTAATGTTTAACTAATGAACCTTATTGTAAAGTGTTACCAATTTATCTTTGGCTGCATTATGACCTCCTAATTCGGAATATGATTAAAGATTGCATATGATTAAAGATTGCATATGTGGACGTGTTATGAGAAATTAGATATGTAATTGAAAAATTACATTTTAACTCCGCTCAGTCAAATGAACGAAATGACTTAAAGATTATTTCATTTTGCGAAACAAAATTTAAAGTCATCAAATCAAGTAAGTAAAATGATCTGATCTGCGTATGGGTAAAGTTACTTATACATAACACAACTAGAGCTTATTTTACGTATAATCAAGTGCGTAGCAATCATTACAGTCCGTGTACACCGTGAAGCTCTACAACGAAAATAGCGTAGCAGTATGACAGGGGGACAGATGAATTTGTTAAATTAAGTCTTTTTTTTTTTTTTGCGCACAAAAAGTATTCTTGTCGCTTCATAATATTAAGGTTGAACCACTGAGTCATGTTGACTATTTTATCTATGTCTTTAATACCTTTGTGGACCTCAACAATATATCGTGATATCTAAAGAAAGTAGAAGCCTTGAAAAAAAAACAATGCTATCAGTCATATTCATCTTTACTTTGTTTAGTGTTTTGCTTGTTTTAGTTAATGTATCACACCATTGCATACAACAACTGAGACAACAATTGTAATAAATTATCCTTATGAAAAAAAAAAACAAAGATGGCTTGAAGAACACAGATAAACCGTCTGTCACAATGGTGTGTTGATTCTCTTCATGTTTATTCAGCCAAAGCATTTCTATCTGCCTTTTATTAAGCTAAAGCGATGTCTGTCCATATTAGGGATTTCCTGGAACGTTAAAGGTTTAATACTATGGGTCCCAGTCCCACTTGTGGACTTGCTGTGCGAGGGTGCCCTCCGGTGTCGAGTATGAATGATACAAATTACATGAGAAAGTTTAGCGCTCCAAATCGCCCTATTTTAGATAAAAAATACAACAAAAATGTTCCTCTCTAAAGATATTTGAAGTAAAAATCCATAAGTTTTTATCCGAATGAGCACTTTTTTTTACTAAAAGCCTCAAGGGATGTAAATATAACAAAACACAGAAAGGTGTCAGCAGTTGACAGGTTAAATGTATATTTCCTGTTTCAGGACTAGCTAGTGGCAAGATGAAGGACACAGAGGTGGGTCAACAGATTGGTGGTTTTGCCCACTTTTGCGCTCACTGTAGGTAGAGACATGATTTTGCATGGCAGTAGCAGCTGCGCATGCTGCGTCTTCTGCTTTATGACAGAAAGCAACGTAAAGGTGCAATACCACCACCTATTGTAATTTGGGATGTCAAGCAGGTGCTGGCGCTGGATTATTTACATGTCATATGTACTATTCGTTTGAAAAATTCGGATTTTTGCGATATATTGTGACATCCTTAATTAACAAGATATCGATATTTTATGTTTTGAATATCTCGGTTATCGTCAATACTGGTATATCGTGACACACCTAGTTTGAAAAATTGAAAGTGAAAACTGGATTTGCACTCGCATTCCTAATATTATACCTAATATTATTTCTTGTAAGTTGCATTCAAAATACAGAGCTGAAAAATCAGAGGAGCCGCATTAAAATTGGTATGACACTTCTTTAACTGTCTACAAAGTTTATATCGATGCATAACGTCTCGGTTACGTATGTAACCCTCGTTCCCTTTCACGTCGTGACTGACAAATTGGGATCTTGGTAGAGAGACCAATCTAATTTGAGTGTAAACTAAAGGAGCCAATGCACATTTGCATGTGATATTTGCATCTGACTGCCACACCATGCAGTGCAGGTATAAATAGACAGCAGGTGCAACGCATATCAGGTTTCCACTGAGGAGCCAAGCTGTGGGGACGTGACATCTCCGTTCTTTCCTTCAGGGAAATAGGGTTTCATAGGTAACCAAGACTTTCCCTTTCATGTTGTGACCGACAAATTGGGATCCCTACCAAAGCACCACAGGTGCTGCCATTTCCAGTGCCCTGCCTGATCCCTCTTTGAAGATGGGACAGGGCTTACACAGAGAGGGTTGATCACTGCTATTTCTATCAGTGAGACTTGGATAACACAGGGAAAGAGTACCCTTTCCATAGGAAAAGGAACACTGCAGAGGCCACATCCTACCATAGGGAGATTCTAAGTAGAGTATACACATATAGACTAACTCCTTAGAGCTGTACTGCATAAGGAAGTCTCTGAAGTGGCTCACACCCAGTTTGGGAGGAGGCTACATGTGGCAGAGACGGCAAAGCGAACTCTGCCAAGGTAAACAACAGACGGAAACAACAGATGTGAGCTTGTGCCAGACGCTCCGCTACGTCTGGCTGCCATGGTTGATGGAGGAACTCAACAGGGTTTACACAACCAGGAACTCTCTGGAGAATATTAGTACAACAGTTAGGGCACAGCAAGCCGACATTAAGCAGGAGCCTCTCAGTGTCTCTACCTGTTTGAGGTGAGAACACAGGAGGATACCGGCTCAACACGAAGGCTATAGAATCTAGCGAACGTCTAGGGCTGGGTCTGCCTCCTCAGGGGCAGCGCTTGCAGGTTCACCTCCTGGTCCCTGAAAGGAGTGGTGGGAACCTTAGGCACATAGCCAGGCCAGGGTCTCAATAGCACATGTGTGTCACCCGGCCCAAACTCTAAGCACGTTTCATCGACCAAAAAAGCCTGCAGGTCCCCTACCCTCTTGATGGAGGCCAATGCCACCAGCAGCAAAGTCTTCATAGAAAGAATCTTTAGCTCTACTAACTGCAAAGGCTCAAAAGGGACCTTCTGAAGAGCTCTAAGCACTAGAGCCAAATCCCAAGAGGGTATGGAGGGAGGTCAAGGAGGATTTAACCTTCTCGTCTGCCTAAGGAACCTGACAACAAGGTCGTGCTTCCCTACCGATGCTCGTGCCAAAGTGATGGTGTCCGCTACCTCCATAGGGTTTCCCGTCTCTGAGAAAATAGATCCTTCCTCAGAGGAATCCGCCAGAGAGGGGCTGTCATAAAGAGCATCAGTTTTGGGAACCAGGTCCAGTTGGGCCAGTAGGGCACAAATAGCATCCTTGTCCTCCCTGACTTTGCACAGTGTCTGTGCAAGTAGGCCAGCTGTGTGCCACTGCATCCGTGCCGAGTGTTTCCTCGGTCAGGGAATAAAACAGTTGGCGGTGAGAGGTTTCTGAAGAGGCAAACAGGTCTACCTGAGCTGCTCCGAAATGTTTCCAAATCAGCTGGACCACCTGGGGATGGAGTCTTTATTCTCCCGGGAGCGCAGCTCATGAGAGCTCGTTGGCCACACGGTTAAGCACCCCGGTGATGTGAATGGCACGAAGCAACCTCAGATGCTTCCGACTACAGAAGATGAGATGACGGGCGAGTTGTGACTGGAGCGTAGACCACCTTGATGGTTGATGTACGCAGTGGTCACAGTGTTGTCCGTACGGACCAATATGTCTTTGCCCTGTA
This sequence comes from Elopichthys bambusa, assembly GCA_037101425.1. Taxonomy (NCBI): domain Eukaryota; kingdom Metazoa; phylum Chordata; class Actinopteri; order Cypriniformes; family Xenocyprididae; genus Elopichthys; species Elopichthys bambusa. Next base: position 10,279,036 of record CM074444.1, read on the forward strand.
GTGGCATTTTTGGGCGGCTCAGTGCAAGATGTACTGCTAGCAACTCGGCCATGAAGCCAGTGCTGAAGTGGTCTGATATGAAGCAAACCGAGCAGTGTTTTCTGCCTCTGCAGCTGCCTCTGAAATAGTTTCCCAGGAGCCTCTTAAATAATTTCAGCAGGACTACCGTCCTGCCTTTGAACGTATTCAAGCAGTTCAGCACCGACTGAGCACATTCCTCTGTGAGGCGTGCTGTCTATTCGACCAAGTCCAACTCCATACTGAGAAAAGAGATCCTGTACACAGGGGATAGTTTGCATTTTTCCCAGTTGACCCAAAGACCCAATTGGCTGAGGTGACTAAGCACCAGGTCCCTGTGTTTGCATAACTGATCTCAGGACTGTGCTAGTATGAGCCAGTTGTTGAGATAGTTGAGAATGTGAACGGTGTGTTCACTCATGGAAACAAGGGCCACCTCTGTGACTTTTGTGAAGACACGGAGAGATGGGGACAGCCCGAAGGGCAGGACTTTGTACTGATATGCTCGACCCTCGAACGCAAAGTGCATGAACGGCCTGTGTTGACTGAGTATCAAGACATGAAAGTATGTTCATGTTAACATTTTGAACGGTAGCTTGTGAAGGGCTCGGTTCAAAACTTGCAGGTCCAAGATTGGCCAAAACCCACCGCCTTCGGTACAATGAAGTAGGGGCTGTAAAACCCTGACTTCATATTGGTTGGAGGTACTGGCTCTATTGCGTCCTTCGCCAGTAGGACTGCGATCTCCGCTCGCTAAACACGGCCATTGACAGCTTTCACTGAAGTGAACTGAACGCTTCTGAACTTGGGGGGACCCCGGGTGAACTGAATTGCATAGCTGAGCCTGATGGTCAGAATGAGCCAGCGAGATGGACTAGGGAGCACTAGCCAGGCTTGCAGAGACCGTGCCAGCAGGATCATAGGGACCACAGGTGTACCCGAAGTGGGGCAGCGAGGTGGGGGACCGTGAGGGACCGTGCTCGGGAGGCTCTTTTTTCAAGGTGGCCCACAGCAAAGTCTGAGTGTGTGGTGCAACACTTACCTGATTCCACAGTTGGGCAGAGGGTGGTTGAGAAAGCATGGTTGCATTCTTGAGCCGCCCCCACTGCTGCTCACTGGTGATAGAAGAGGAAGATGAGAGTGATCCGGTTCTGCACCGTCCACTGATTTCCTGCTCTTTCTTTGACAAAAATAGAAAGAAAGAAAAAATTCTCCACTTTGCCCTCCTCCGGAGGAGGAAGTGGTGCAGTCACAATCTCCTGAAGAGCTGTCCCCTCTGTCTCTGGGTCGCCCGTCTCAGGGCCTCTTACTCTTACGCTTGCTGCCTTGCTTGGTGGGGGCCTTGATGGGCTAGGCGCCCTGCCTACGACTGGCTCCTCGATGCTGCTTGGATGGAGGTGACAGAGGCAGCCAGAGATGATGTTCCTGGACCACTAGCGTGGACATCACACGACCCAGAGACCACGCAGTAACCTACGTCGCTCGTAGTGCGAAGACCGTTGTGGTGCAAAGTTCTTGTAGAACTTCTGGATCATGAACACCCTCATGCAGGTCTTTGGACGATTTGGCTTGATGGACCTGCAATTATACCATAATTTGCCAGTTAGACCCGACGAGTGCTTACAGGCCTGGAAGGGGAGACCCAGATCACCCTGCCAGGTGGAGTTAGGGCACAGTTGCATCACACTGAAGGCACAAATAAACAACCGAGAGGACTCGGCCACCGCTACAGTGCCGTAACACCAACACCAAACAAAAAAAAAAAAAAGCTTCTTCCCAGAAGAACTCACTCTTTTTTAGAAAACACTGCTTGTAGATTAGAGCAGGAACAAATTAACCACTCAGCTCCGGAGCAAATGTGTTGCACCTGCTGCCTATTTATACCCGCACTGCAGGGTGTGGCAGTCAGATGCAAATATCGCATGCCATGCATTGACTCGTTTAGTTTACACTTGAGGTAGATTGGTCTGTCTAGCGAGATCCCATTTCGTCGGTCATGACGTGGTGTCGAACGTGACTGACTGAAAGGGAACTAGGTATGTAAGTTATATACTAAATATGTATAATATTTTTGGGTAAGTCAATTTTAATGACTAATTTGTACTACATTTTCATGAAGACCCAGTGACTAATGGACGACGTAGAAGGTTTAAAAGATGGAGAGTTCTCTCCAAGAAGCAGGTATGTTACTGATGGCAGCAAATTCAAAATCACAGTGACATTCAGTCAAATAAAAAAAAGCTTCACAACATCAAATTGTTATTTGTTATTTACTGTGTGTTATTTAAGATCAAGAAAGCGATCAAAATCAGTCACTTCAGAATCCAGCTTCCTGTCTTTGAAAAGCAACCATTCTATTATTGACCCTCCAAACTTAAAAGATGGCATAATGTCACCTGAATGCAGGTGAGATGTGCACCAGTCTAACAGTAATCAAACGGCTAGCGTTGTATATGTACTTTCATAACCGGTTTCATATCTTGAATTTAATAGTGACAGACAAATAACTGTAAGAGCAGGAAAGAGATCAAGATCAGTCTTTACAGCACCTAGCTGCCTGTCTATGAAAAGCAACAAGTCTATTGTTGATCCACCCAACCTAAAAGATGACAGAATATCACCTGGAGAAAGCTCAAACTCTTTCTTAACCAGCATGCTGTCCGTCAGGAATAACTGGTCTATAAATACATCTGACATGGAGAAAGAGGGACCCATGGTACCACAGCAAAGGTCTGTCATTGTTGTCCCAGTAATAAGTCTTCTGCATTTTGTTTAACAATTACTGAATAACAAATTAAATGGAAAATAAATATAACTAATTATTACCTTAATTGTTGTTTCATCAGCTTTGAATCTAAACATGATGGGACATCTGTTTTAGAGAAATTCAAATCAAATATGCAAGAGAAATGTCATTGTTTGCATGAGGGAACAGCAAATCAGGGAAACCTGAGAGTCCTCAATGAGATATACACAAAGGTCTACATCACAGAGGATGGAGGTGGAGAAGTCAGTAATGAACATGATATCAGACATGTTGAAATGGCATTTAGGAGAGCAACAACAGAAGAATCACCAATCAACCTAAATGACATCTTCAAACCATTACCTGGACAAGACAAACCCATCAGAACTGTGTTGACTAAAGGAGTTGCTGGCATTGGAAAAACAGTCTCTGTGCAGAAGTTCATTTTGGACTGGGCTGAAGGGAAAACGAATCAGGACGTTCACCTCATATTTCTACTTCCTTTCAGAGAGCTCAATTTTATGAAGAATCAAAGTTACAGTCTCTTGGGACTTATTAATATATTTTTTATTGAAACAAAAGAATTGGAAATATACCGTGATAAATATAACATTTACTTTATTTTGGATGGTTTGGATGAGTGTCGTCTGTCTCTGGATTTTCAGAACAACGTGAGGATGTATGACGTGACTGAATCAGCTTCAGTGGACGTGCTGCTGACGAACCTAATTGCAGGGAATCTGCTTCCCTCTGCTTTCATCTGGATCACCTCCAGACCAGCAGCTGCTGATCTCATCCCGTCTGAGAGTGTTGATCGAGTGACAGAGGTACGAGGCTTCAATGACCCACAGAAGGAAGAATACTTCAGGAAGAGAATCACTGATCAGAGTCTGGCCGATAAAATCATCTCACATCTGAAGTCATTGAGGAACCTCTACATCATGTGCCACATCCCAGTGTTCTGCTGGATCTCAGCCACTGTCCTAGAGAAGATGTTGAGTGGAGCAGAGAGTGGAGAGATTCCCAAGACTCTCACTGAAATGTACACTCACTTCCTTATCCTTCAGACCAACATCAAACATGAAAAGGACTATGAGATGAAAGTAAATGATGAAGACATGATTCTTAAACTGGGGAAACTGGCTTTCCAGCAGCTTATGGAAGGCAATCTGATCTTCTATGAAGAAGATCTGAGAGAGTGTGACATTGATGTGACAGAAGCATCAGTGTACTCAGGATTGTTTACTCAGATCTTCAGAGAGGAGTTTGGACTTTGTCAGAAGAAAGTCTACTGCTTTGTTCACCTGACTATACAGGAACATCTGGCAGCCCTGTATGTGTATGTCTCCTTCATGAACAATAAGATAAATGTATTTGATCAAAATACTACACCATCTTTGTCCTCAAATTCAGGAATTTTTCTATCTGACCTGCTTAAAATTGCTGTTGATAAAGCCCTGGCCAGTGTAAATGGACATCTGGATATATTCCTCCGTTTTTTTCTGGGCCTCTCATTGGAGTCCAGTCAGACTCTCTTAAAAGACCTTCTCAAACAACCAGGAAGTAGCTCCCGATGCATAGAGAAAACCATTAAGTACATTAAAAACAAGATCATGGGCAATCTTTCTCCAGAGAAGTCCATAAACCTGTTCCACTGTCTGAATGAACTGGGTGACCATTCTCTTATAAAGGAAGTTCAGCATTTTCTCAGTTCTGGAACAATAAGAGGAACAAGACTTTCACCATCACAGTGGTCAGCTGTCGCCTTTGTGTTGCTGACCTCAGCAGAGCTGGATGTGTTTCACATAAGCAAGTATGCCAGAATGTGCAGTGACATTGATGAAGTTCTTGTGAGGCTGCTGCCTGTGATTGAAGCATCTAAAACAGCCCAGTAAGTATACCACTTTTGATAGTTTTAATATGACAACAATCTTTCTAGTTAATAACAAGTCTATAATATTAAATTAATTTTAATTTTTCTTTACCTGCATGGACAACAAAAATTAATTGCTATTAAAGATTTCAATCAATATTTGTTTAAACACATTAACAACTCATGCAACCAACCCTCTGAAAGTCTCAGTTCAGAAATTTTAGTTTATATATATATATATATATATATATATATATATATATATATATATATATAAAACATAAACATGTGATTAGAACACTGTTAGATTATGATTATGATTATGATGCAGCAATATTATTAATAAAGAAGCATCTAAAAAGTGGTGAGAGTGAAGAGCGACTTTATGCCATTAAATTGAAGCCCGTTCTATGACACATCCTATGATATTAATCAGATAATTTAGATACATAACACAGACGCAACATTTCAACTTGTATCTGCACAAAAAGATGCAAATGCCAGTGAATTTTAAAGTTATGATGCGCTTTCATGGCAGCGCCCTGAAACACGGGCAAAGATAGAATTTACTATAGATATCTATAAAGTTTGCATTATAATACTATGTTTATGGCAGATTTGTGCTATATTTTCATCTACATTATTAAGTGATTCTATAAATCACCTGCGTGTTTTCAAAGCCATACGAATTATGCCATTGAACAAATATGACGAAAAAGCACTGCTACATTATTATAACATCAGCATTTTTATTTATTTATTTTTTAAAGAAACATCTAAAAGCAATATGACCGTCTCAAATAACTCAATATCGGGCATTGCATTTGAGCATGAAACTAAACACTGATATGCAGTGCATTCAGCAAGTTAATAAATGTTGATATTCCAACGCATCCTATATTAGATTAATCAGATGTAGCTAATAAAACTTTCATCTGCAAAAAGTTCGCGAATGCAAACGTGAGCTTGACCGAAAGTGTAACTCCAATTGCGCTTTTAAAACACAGCTAACGAAAGCACAACAAATTCACATTATAATAGGCTACATTAGTGTCACTATTGTAATTGTTTTATTTATTCTAATATTTCAGGAATATTTTGGATTCAATTTGCACTTTCTGATCAACCAAAATGTTATCTTCACTGTCATGATCGAGTACTCGAGTACTTGATCACTGTTGCACATCTATATATATATATAATAATATATATATTAGGGCTGTCAACGTTAACGCATTTACGCGATTAATTAAAAATAATTTGACACATTTAGCGCAAAATAAATTACGGAAGCGTGTGAAATTGCATCATAACGTAATTTATGTCACACAGTTAGATGAGCTTAAAGTCCATGCTGATTATATCAGAGATGGCAGAGAGAATTATTCATTCCAGTGTCTATTTTGCTTAAAAAAACGAACTCTGTCATATTCTGTCATTGTATTTAAAGAGCGTGAGCCCTCCCGCATCGCGCTGTTCCTGTCTGAACGGAATGTTGAAACATCCCACCGCTGTATGGCCAGCTGATATGAAAACTATGTTTCTCGGCTGGATAAAGCAAACCAGCTTCTTGCTATAAAAGTTTTGATGGATGAGGATTGCGATCAAAGTAAAGACGATTGTGGTGACGCACAGAAGCACGCGTCTATTATATTGATGGGCAAACAAATCATGTATGAGCGCTCTCGATGCACTGATCGCACATTGTATTTATGCACAGACACATTTCAGTACATTCATGTTGTTTTCACACACATTCAGGATAATGTTTGGATTTGTCATGTGTATGTTGCTGTGTACTTTAGTATATATGCAGGTCAAGGCAGTTGGTTTAGGTTTTTTTGGCATCTCCATGTGGTCCTGTTCAGTATCGCAACTTGACTTGTCTAAAATGTAAACAAGCTCTTTGCTGTTGCACATACTAATCGCCAGAGAGAACCCAGGCCCCGGGGGAGCTGAAGTCAAGTTGGTAAAACCTGACGAATGTGTGCGGTGAGGACCAGCCTGCCGCATCACAGACGTCGTGTAGAGAGGCTCCCGAAAGAAGGGCTTTGGAGGCCGCCATACTCCTCGTAGAGTGGGCTCGGACTGCTAGAGGTGAAGGCAGTCCGGCCGACTCGTAAGCAAGTGAAATAGCCTCGACTAACCACTTACTCATCCTTTGCTTAGATGCCGGGGCCCCTTTGTTGGGGGACCCGAAGAGGATGAACAATTGCTCAGTCTTACGCCACAGGGCAGCTCTGTGGACGTAAGCGTCTAGGGCCCGAACAGGGCAAAGCAAATTAAGGCGTTCCTGGTCTGACGTCCTGAAGGGAGGAGGACAGAAGGCCTGCAGTACAATGGGCCTAGCCACATTAGTGGGAACTTTAGGAATGTAACCAGGTCTGGGATGAAGGAAGGCTTTCACCATACCAGGTGCAAATTCCAGGCACGAGGGGGCAACCGAAAGGGCCTGTAGGTCTCCTATTCTTTTCAAGGAAGATATGGCGAGGAGGAACAGTGTTTTGAGGGTCAAAAACTTAACTGGAACCTCCTCAATCGGTTCAAAGGGGGCTAGGGACAGGCCTGGGAGCACCACAGCCAAATCCCAAGCCGGAACCCTTGTGCGTACCGCGGGCCTCAGCCTCAGGGTGCCACGGAGGAAGCGAGTAATAAGTGGATCTCTACCAAGAGAAGAACCAGCCAAGGGTATGTGGTAAGCCGCAATGGCCGCCACATAAACCTTTAGCGTAGAGGGAGATAACCCTGCAGTGAACCGTTCCTGCAGAAATTCCAAAACTGCACCAACGGGACAGGAAACTGGATCAAACTGACGACTACTGCACCAAGAAGTGAAAAGTTTCCATTTCAGGGCGTATAGCTTCCTCGTGGAGGGAGCTCTAGATTGGAGAATGGTCCCTACAACCTCGGTTGAGAGATCAGAATTTATGAGCTGGGCCCCCTCAGAGGCCAAGCCCACAGGTTCCAGAGCTCTGGGCGGGGGTGGAAAATCGTGCCCCCTGCCTGGGACAGAAGGTCCCTCCTGATCGGAATCTCCCAGGGAGAGCCGTCCAGGAGAGATACTAGGTCCGAGAACCACACTCTGCCCGGCCAGCGCGGGGCTATCAAGGTGAGCCGGACGTGGTCCCGGCGAACTCTTTCTAGAACTCCCGGGAGCAGAGCGATCGGGGGAAATGTGTACAGACGAAGCCTCGGCCACGTCTGTACCATGGCATCCAGTCCGAGAGGAGCTGGATGCGTGAGGGAGAACCAGAGTGGACAGTGAGAAGTCTCTCGAGACGCAAACAGATCCACCTGAGCCTGGCCGAACCTTTCCCATATTTGCTTCACCACCTCGGGGTGGAGCCTCCATTCCCCAGGCCTCAGCCCCTGCCTCGACAGGACGTCTGCTCCGATATTCTGGACCCCGGGGATATAAGCTGCCCTGAGTGACAGAAATTTCCCCTGGGACCACAGGAGGATTCGGCGCGCCAGTTTGGAGAGTGGACGCGACCGCAGACCCCCCTGGTGATTTATATAGGCGACTACCGATGTTTGTCAAGAACATGGTGGCCCCTGAGATATGAGAGAAAAGTCTTGAGAGCCAGAAAGACAGCCAGCATCTCCAGGCAGTTGATGTGCCAGGAGAGGTGGTGACCGCCCCACAGACCTTGAGTTGAGCGTCCGTCTAGGACCGCTCCCCAGCCCGTGAGGGAAGCATCTGTCGTTAGCATTTTGCGACGACAAGGAGCTCCCAGCACGGGCCCTTGGGATAGGAACCAGGGTTTCTTCCAAATGGCCAGGGCACGTAAGCAACGCCGCGTGACCTTGATCATGCGAAAAGGATTTCCCCTCGGGGAGAATCCCCTGGTTCTGAGCCACCACTGCAGGGGTCTCATGTGCAACAGACCAAAAGGTATCACGCTGGATGCCGCTGCCATCAGCCCCAACAGCCTCTGAAACTGTTTTACAGTGAGTGACTGGCCTAGCTTTAACCGGCTTACGGTAAAAAGGATTGATTCGATGAGAGCAGGAGAAAGACGCGCCTGCATCGCAACAGAGTCCCAAACCACGCCCAGAAAAGTCGTAGAGGTGCCAGGGCTGCGTCCATACATTTGGTGAATGTGCAGGGTGATAACGCTAGGCCGAATGGAAGAACCCGATATTGGTAAGCTTTGCCTCCGAAAGCAAACCTCAGGAACTTCCTGTGATGTGGAAGGATGGAGATATGGAAGTATGCGTCCTTGAGGTCGATCGTAACAAACCAGTCCTCGGACCTGATCTGAGATACGATCTGCCTCAGTGTCAACATCTTGAACTTGAGCTTCATAACGGACTGGTTCAGTTGACGCAAATCTAGAATGGGACGCAACCCGCCATCCTACTTTGGAACAATAAAGTAACGGCTGTAGAAACCGTTCTCTGCATTGGAGGGAGGTACATAATCTATGGCTCCCTTCTCCAATAGAGTTTTTACTTCTTGTTCCAAAACCAGAGCCTGCTCGGGGCCCACCACGGTGGGTAGGACCCCCATAAACCGGGGTGGGCGAGACCCGAACTGAATGGCATAACCTTTTGCGATTGTACGCAGGACCCATTGAGAAATATTTGGCAGTAGCTTCCACGCTGTCAGATATTCTACTAAGGGAACCAGTCTCTCGAGACTGGCCTCTGGTATCTTTTGAATGAGCAGCTCGGTGCCCCGAGGCGGCGCACCGGCAGGGGGCAACCGAACTGATCGCTCTGAGACCCTCCTCGGAGGGAGCGAACACCCCAGCACCGCTACGTTTTCGGGCGGATGCTTGGGTAAATGTTCGCTGGGGGCCGCTGCACCCTGGAACACCTGAGATGGCAGGGTTGGCAACACGGTCCCCTGAGGGCACCAAAGAGAAGTGAGCGCTATACGCTGAGGTGTAAAACACTTCTCTTCAGAGGGGGCTGCCCTCAGGGTCCTGACGCTGCTGGCGTCAGGACTTTTTCCCTGCAGCCTTCTTGGCGATGAGGACAGATCTAAGATCCATCCTACCCCTCGAAGGCTGCGGTTGAGAACGACCACCGGGCCCCCCGTGTCGTTGAGGGGGAGTACGGCAGGTGCGGTTGGTGACGCTCTGTTTCTGGGCGGCAGGGTGTTGTTGGGAGGAGCTGGCTTTAGAAGTATGGGGCTGCTGGTGTTGATGAGCAGCCCCGGGGGTATGAGAGCGACGGGGGCGGAGCTTCTGGAACGCCGCCACTTGTTTACTGGCGTCCTGGAACATCTCGACGACAGTATTGACTGTGTCGCCAAAGAGGCCAGGAGGCGTAAGCAGGGCGTCCAGCAGGAAGTGCTTATCCTTATTTTTGATGGTACTAAGGTTGAGCCATAAGTGCCTCTCCGTGGCCACCAGGGCTGCCATGGCACGGCCGACAGACTTGGCCGTCTCCTTAGTGGCCCGGAGAGATAAATCAGCTGCCCGACGTAGCTCATCGACTACGTCGGGGGTAATTCCCCCGCCCTCATCAATATCCCCCAAAAGCTCTGCCTGGTAGGCCTGCAGCATGCCCATGGTGTGGAGCCTGACCCGAGGCCTGATATGCTTTGCCCACCAAGCTAGATGTAACCCTGACGGGCTTGGTGGGCAGTGTCGGGGCCTTTAGGGGCGATGCCGATTGTGGAGAGAGATAGCTAGCAAGCGTCTCCTCCACTTTTGGCATCGTCCCATAACTGTGCTCTTTGAGCCCCACTATCGATGCATAGTGCGTGGTTTAAGCACTATGCACACGATAGGAGGCCGGTTTCTTCCAGGACCTCGACACCTCAGTGTGGAGGTCTGGAAAAAATGGGAGACCCCGACAAGGAGGCTGTGCTCGCGAGGGCAGGAAGCGTTCATCTAGCTTGCTTTTAGGACGAACGTCCTGCCTTTCCGCTGGCCAATCGATGCTTAATTTGGCCACGGCGCGAGTTATAACCTCCACCAGCTCCTCATAAGCAGGAGAGGGGGATGGCGAGTCCTCACTCTCTGCTACATCGGTGCTCTCCACATCCAGCTCCTCGGAGCTGGATACGTTGAGCACCGGTGCTTCTCCCAATGTGGAAGGAACCGCAAAGCGTGCTTCCAAACACTGAGAAAAAGCACTGGACCTGTCAGGTGAGGGCTGAGATAGGGCGGGGCCCGTCTCAAACCCCTCTGACAAATCCATTTGCAATCCCCAAGATCTGGATTGACGCTGTGCCTCGGCAGCAGCGGGACCCGAACCCTGGGGAACGCGAGCCTGAGCACTCTCATCAAAAAGCGGCAGGCGGGAGCGGAGCGTCCGTAATGGAAGGAGATCGCAATGCTCACAGCCAGCACCCTCGAGTGCTGACCGGGCATGCTCCACTCCCAAACAAGCAACACAAAGATCGTGTGTATCCCCACCCGTGATGTAACGTGGGCAGGGATGGACGCACGATCTAAATTGCTTTTCCGCCATGATAATATATATATATATATATATATATATATATATAGAGAGAGAGAGAGAGAGAGAGTGACAAACAACACCAAATAAGACACACGAGATCACACAAAGCGCAACTGAAGACACAGAAGCTAGCGTTGCTTTGTTTGAGTGTGCTTTATAGCTTCCTGGCCGTGACGTCACCCGCTTCTGACGTCTCGTCACACCATTGGACTGATTTCACATGTGCTTCATGATGACATCACGCGCTGCGTTCCCAAAGCGTCAATTTCTCGACGCAATTTCTCCCTTGAAAGGGAAATACAGTTTTGTGAAAATCACACTTCAGTCTGATGGTTTTTGCCCTTTGCTGGATATAAGCAATGATGGCAAAATGGACATGTTAAACCAGATAAATGGTGTATGCTTAATTTCACGATAAGTGTACGATTAATCGCAATTAAAATGTTTATTTTTTTGTCAGGTAATCTAAACCAACTGTGCTCTGAATGAACTGAAATTTCAACCTTCTGAAATTGGTTTATAATCCACAATTCAAGCTACTTTTTGTTTCTTGAAACATCAAAGTCAAATGCTATAATCTTAGTCTTATGCAGTTTAAAGCAAACTCTCCAATTGTATAGAAACTATTTGCACAGACTTTTAGATTTTTTTTAACTGCAGCTGCAGATTTCATTTAATTGCATTTACTGTAATGTAGTTTTTTTTTGTTTTTTTTTTCCTTGTACAGTCTTCATTATTCTATACTGTCAAAGAAGTGTTGTGCAGCTTTGGCCTCAGCTCTCAGTTCAAAAAGCTCCTGTCTTAAGGAGCTGAACTTGAATGGGAATGGACTTCAAGATGAAGGAGCAACAGATCTCTTTTCTGGTCTGGAAAGTCCGCATTGTAAACTTGAGATACTGAGGTAAGTACAGTATATGCAAGTTTTGCAACCCTTACAAAACATGAGACAGGGACCCCCTGTAATGAAGCTGGGGAAAAAAAGCTGCTGGTAGTTTTAGGAGTGGGAAATTAAATGTAATTTATTTATTTTGTATGTTTACACTATTTGCCATTTGTTTATTATTATTATAATTTATCACATTTTTTTGTGTCTTCAATATGTCATTTGTTTGCCCACAGGCTTGCAAACTGTAAACTGACAGACAAAAGCTGTTCTGTTTTGGCTGTTGCATGTAAAACAAAATTCTTGAGCTTGAAAGAGCTCAGCCTGAATTGCAATAACCTGCAGGACACAGGAGTAAAGTATCTTGCTGCTGGATTGCAGAGTCTGTACTGTAAACTGGAGATACTTAAGTAAGATTATCTATTTAAGACCAAGACAGATTAGATCAAGGAAGCAAAACCAATAAACTAATTAAGAATGTATTTATTGCTTATTTGAAAGTTTTCAAACATTAGAATCAGTAATCATCATCTACTGCAACTCAGTACTGTCACTGAAAAAAAAATACTAAGCAGAAGAAAAAAAAAAACTAATTTAAGACATTCTATAGATGAGTTGGCCAGTAACACTTGTCATTGTTCTCTCTGCAGGCTATGTAAGTGTGGCTTTACTGATGAAGGTTGTGTTGCTCTGGCCTTAGCTTTGAATTCTAACCCTTCCCACCTGAGAGAAGCTTATCTGGATAAGAATGAGCTTGGAGACAAAGGAATTAATCTGCTTTCAGAGGCATTGAAGAATCCTTGCTGTAAACTGGAGATACTGGGGTAAAATAATCTCTCTTAAAGCTCCTATATGGGCCATTCTACAGAAAGTCAGAGTTGGAAACGTCTTGAAAAAAATTGGTCCTTTTCCACAAATTTTGTATATGTGCAAATTGTATAATATCCAAGGCACACATTTCTAGTAATTGTGCAGTTAATTCTCATATTGTATTTTCCGACAGGTTTGGAATATTTTTCCTCTCCCCAAATTTGTCACTACCGAAACACAATAATAAATAATTTAATAAGAAGGGTTATATTGACCTATTAACATTTTGTTTACATCTACCTTGTAAATATAGTTTTTGCTATTTTAAAAAAAAAGGTTTTCACAGGTAAATCAATAACAATTACAATTTTAACAATATTTCAAGTGTAATTTATGAGATTTGTTGTATTTTGAATTCAATTGCTCTTTGTAAAAGGCATAAAGTTAATCATACTAATTTCAAAGTTAAGGATTCATTAGTTTAGAATATACAATGAACCCAACACTATCATAACATCTTAGTTGATAATTCAATATACTTTATTTTTGACAAAACATCCGATTTTTTTCGGTCGTGACTGCACATTTTTGGTAGTGAGAGTCATGTGTTGTTAGCCACCACATCACAATACAGAATTTTAACTTGAATACTAAAGCACTACTAAAACATATTAAAATACTAATGATTTGCATAACTGTATTAACATTTTGTTTATTTCCCCCAAATAAATGATTATGTGTTCCATTTTGTCACTACCAAAACAATGATGACATGTTTCGGTCGTGACAATTTTAGATATTTTTGGGCCTATTTTTGAACATTTGTTTTTTTTACATAAAGTTTCATGATTTAAAAATATATATCTTTTTTTTTTTTTTAAATTCACTTTAAAAAAAAAAAAATCAAAAATATTTTTTTAAAAACAACAATGGAAAAAATTGCAAAATTAAGGGGTTAGGGTTCAGGACAGCCACCTCCCAATTGAAAGTACCCAATAAATGATAATTTTATATATATTAAGCTTACTGATAAATATTATTGTGGGATTCAGTAGATAATAGAAGGATCTTAGTAAACATCTAAAATTTGAATACTTAAATGTGATTTTTTTTTTTTTTTTTTTGGGGGGGGGGTTGTGGGACAGCAGTTTGTACCAATTGTAGAATGGCCCATATATCTAAAACAATGTAAAATTGTTAAAGGTCGGGAATTAAAGAGATAGTTAACCTAAAAATGAAAACTGTCATCATTTACTCATCCTCATGTTACCTCATGTTGTTCCAAACCTGTATGAATTTCTTTTTCTGAAGAATCTTTCACAAATTACCGCTATATCTTTAAACAGTGCATTGTGGTTTATGTTTGAAATGCCTTACACTGAATTATTCTTGAATATTTTCACCAGTGTTATATATATACAGTGGGTACGGAAAGTATTCAGACCCCCTTAAATTTTTCACTCTTTGTTATATTGCAGCCATTTGCTAAAATCATTTAAGTTCATTTTGTTTTCCTCATTGATGTACACACAGCACCCCATATTTACAGAAAAACACAGAATTGTTGACATTTTTTTTATTTATTTATTAAAAAAAAACTGAAATATCACAAGTATTCAGACCCTTTGCTGTGACACTGAGATGGTCCTATACCTTCATTTGAGTCCAGCTGTGTTTGATTATACTGATTGGACTTGATTAGGAAAGCCATACACCTGTCTATATAAGACCTTACAGCTCACAGTGCATGTCAGAGCAAATGAGAATCATGAGGTCAAAGAAACTGCCTGAAGAACTCAGAGACAGAATTGTGGCAAGGCACAGATCTGGCCATGGTTACAAAAACATTTCTGCTACACTTAAGGTTCCTAAGAGCACAGTGGCCTCCATAATCCTTAAATGGAAGACTTAGAGCCCTTCCTAGAGCTGGCCATCCGGCCAAACTGAGCTATCGGGGGAGAAGAGCCTTGGTGAGAGAGGTAAAGAAGAACCCAAAGATCACTGTGGCTGAGCTCCAGAGATGCAGTTGGGAGATGGGAGAAAGTTGTAGAAAGTCAACCATCACTACAGCCCTCCACCAGTTGGGGCTTTATGGCAGAGTGGCCCGATGGAAATCTCTCCTCAGTGGAAGACACATGAAAGCCTGCATGGTGTTTGCTAAAGAAATAAGATTCTCTGGTCTGATGAGACCAAGATAGAACTTTTTGGCCTTAATTCTAAGCGGTATGTGTGGAGAAAACCAGGCACTGCTCATCACCTGTCCAATACAGTCCCAACAGTGAAGCATGGTGGTGGCAGCATCATGCTGTGGGGGTGTTTTTCAGCTGCAGGGACAGGACGACTGGTTGCAATCGAGGGAAAGATGAATGCGGCCAAGTACAGGAATATCCTGGACGAAAACCTTCTCCAGAGTGCTCAGGACCTCAGACTGGGCCGAAGGTTTACTTTCCAACAAAACAATGACCCTAAGCACACAGCTAAAATAACGAAGGAGTGGCTTCACAACAACTCCGTGACTGTTCTTGAATGGCCCAGCCAGAGCCCTGACTTAAACCCAATTGAGCATCTCTGGAGAAACCTAAAAATGGCTGTCCACCAACGTTTACCATCCAACCTGACAGAACTGGAGAGGATCTGCAAGGAGGAATGGCAGAGGATCCCCAAATGTGTGAAAAAACTTGTTGCATCTTTCCCAAAAAGACTCATGGCTGTATTAGATCAAAAGGGTGCTTCTACTAAATACTGAGCAAAGGGTCTGAATACTTAGGACCATGTGATATTTCAGTTTTTCTTTTTTAATAAATCTGCAAAAATGTCAACAATTCTGTGTTTTTCTGTCAATATGGAGTGCTGTGTGTACATTAATGAGGAAAAAAATGAACTTAAATGATTTTAGCAAATGGCTGCAATATAACAAAGAGTGAAAAATTTAAGGGGGTCTGAATACTTTCCGTACCCGCTGTATAAGTGCATTCTAGTCTAATCTTATGTATCCTTAGCTTAAGTGAAGAGAATGTCATTGTTTTCTCTTCAGTATGACTAGATGTGGTGTGACAGATAAAGGTTGCGCTGCTCTGGCATCAGCTTTGACATCAAACTCCACACACCTGAGTGAACTGGATTTATCTGAGAATAAACTAGGAGACTCAGGAGTGAAGAAGCTCTTTGGTGGGCTTGCAAATCCTCACTGCAAGGTGAAAACACTAAGGTAAGATTCACTATGGTCTGATGCTCTTAATAAAGAGCTGAGAGTGATTAGTATATTGTGTGTCCTGCTGCAGGCTGATGTATTGTGGGATCACTCAAGAAGGTTGTGCAGCTCTGACTTCATCTCTGAGATCATCACACATCAGAGATCTGGATCTGTCTGGAAATAAACTTGGAGATTTGGGCGTGAAGCAGCTCTCAGCTGGACAGCAAAATCCTTTCTGTAATATTGAAATACTAAAGTAAGATTGTGCTTTTCAGAATCAAACATTACCTTGTCTCCACTCAGAGACTTAATACATAATAAAAGTACACTAAATTTGAGATTGACACTATAGAGCTAATGGTATCATTACATTTTATAGTATCAACTTGCTGCCAAAGTACTTTTCATATCTGTCTACAGACTGATGTATTGTGGGATCACAGCTGAAGGTTGTGCTGCTCTAGCTTCAGTTATGAAATCAAATGCAACAGATCTAAAAGAGCTCTATCTTGATAAGAACGAGCTCAGTGATTCAGGGGTGAAGGTACTCTCTGCTGCTCTGGAGCATCCTTGCTGTAAACTGGAGACATTAAAGTAAGATTACCTCTCTCATTGGCACCCAGCAAATCTGTCTGGGGAAAAAAAAAAAAAAATCTGAAAAATTGCTAAGTTGTACCTAATACACCTCTTGCCTGTGGAAAATAATTGTAATGCATAGGAGTCCTTAACAAATTTAAAGTATACTGAGTTGCAACTAAATTGGTTTATTTAAAAAAAAAAGTTATTGGTTTATTAAACAAGATATTATATATATAATTTAAAGGTTGGGTATGTATTTTTTCAACAACACTGTTGGACATTGTTGATATTTGAAATCAACCCAAACAAATCCATTCCTCTCTTCATTGCTCCACCTCCAAAACTCACCCTCCAATCCTAACCACCCTGCTCTGAGTCGGTCTCGAACCCCGGCTCGTCCGCTGCTGGCATGCGAGGCCAGTGCACTGACAATGGTGATATACACCGCATTCTCTAGCAATCGTCAGTGTGCAGTGGTTTACCTGCTCAAATTTTACTAGCTGGCCACTGTTACACACACAGTACGACAGCGGGTGTCTGTTTATCACAGCTGACGCGCAACAAAATGCCTCACGAAAAATAAAGCGCAGATGAACAAACGACAAGGAAGCACAAAAAATGAACGTACAGTACACAATAGTAAATGCAAACAAGTGTTCGCTGTTAGTTGCCAACAGCACAGCAGCCCCAGACAATCAATGACACTCAAACACAGTTTTATTCACATGGCACGGAATTAAAGCAGCCTCCGCATCTGTTTTCAGGCCTTCCCGCTTAGCTCTCTCCAGCCCTGGAAAGCTTTTCTAGTCGTTAGTCATTTGTTAGTTGGCCCGACTAACTTCCAAACAGTGTAGTTGAAAAAAATACATACCCCACCTTTAAGACTGAATCTACTGAACAGGAGATCTCTGTGTTCTTTCTGCAGGCTGTGGGATTGTGGTATCACAGATGAAGGTTGTGCTGCTCTGGCTTCAGCTCTGAAATCAAACCCCTCACATTTAAGAAATCTTTATCTATTCGGGAATAAACTCAGGCACTCAGCGGTGAAGCTGCTCTCTACCCTAAGTGATGATCCACAAAACAAATTGGAGAATTTTGAGTGAGTATTTATTCCCTCAGATACAACTGTAACTAATGTATACAGTACGGTACTTATATTATAAACTTGTCACAAATACTATAATATATAAGCTGTAGTTACACAAATTCAATATGAAGAACTTGTAAACTAGGTTCATTGTCCTGAGTGAGGGCATACTCACACTAGGCACGGTTGTCTTTTACAAAGCCCTGGTGCACTGTCCCCCTCCCCACTCACCCGCTGGCCTGCACTCACATTGCACTTAACGTTCTGGGCCGGAGCACACTTGTATTTACAATACAACTTTTTGTTTTGAAGAAAACTGGAAGAAAAGTGCTTTTGCTAATATACTCTAGATTTATCATTTATGCAATTTTCACTTGATTATGCTGCATGTATAAGTATATTATTATGGAGGCAGCTTACGTTTTATGGAGGAATTTTCAGCTTTACTTGCGAACTACAATTCCTGTTCATCAATATGGTGAGAAACAGATAAGTTATAAACATAAATTTATGAAATAACATAATTAATTAAATTAATTGTGTGTACTAAAAGTGTACTATACAAGTAGTAATTGAAGATTTTTGCTGTCATGTTGATGACAGAGTAGTAGCTGCTCTATGCTCCAGTGCAGTTAGTGATCAAACTACATGTCAAGCAGGCCAGGGCACTGTTCAGAGCGTTCACACTAGTCAAATGAACTAGACTTTGGGGGTCAAACATGCTTGTGCACGGTTCAGATCGCCTAGTGTGAGTACACCCTGAGTTTGACATCTGTAACTGTTTTGTGTGGACTTTCAAGTGTAATTTCCAGTAACTTTCCAGTAATTTTTGCACAAATGTTTCTAGTCTGTCAGAGGCTAATTCTAATTATTTTGTATTTAAGTGTATCTCTAATTTATTTTCCATCAGTTTATACTAGATGCTGTTCTCTAATGACTGAAGAGTTGCTGTACTGCTATACTGCTGCACACATAGTGTCTGATCACACTCAAAACGTGATAACCCACCTGCTCATACTTAGCACATCTGACACTCATCTTTGTTTTTCAGGGATTTTTTTATCAATCATTATGCTACAAAATATATTATGAATTTTACACCATATTATTATCCACATTTTTATTTATTATTATTTTTTATCTGTTACTGGTAATTAAATGTGTGAAAAATCAAGTAAAAGTAGTGTTTATATGAATAGTATACCCCATCGCTATTTAAGTGTTAATGAGTGTTATTTCCCTTTAGGGGCCAAGCACTAAAGGTACCTATTTTATGTTAGTTTTCTTCTTCTTCCACTCTCGGATCTATGGTAGCCCATATAATTGTATGGTAAAAAAAGATGTGCACTCGAAGTGCACTCATGTTTATAGGGTAATAACATTTGAACAATAAAGGCTAGAAACAATTTTTTTCCTCGATTCCTTTACTCAAGACAATTTGATTGCATCCTATTCCATCATGAAAATTTTCTGCCATTTTGAGTTTTCTGAAAAGCCTACTTTTTCGATCTAATTCTAGATGGTTCATCCGATTTCCACCAAAATTGGCTCAGATAATCTTCCGACCATGCTGACAAAAAGTTATTGAAAGCTTTTTGATAGACCAAACAATTATTAAATAACACATCAACAAAATAGATGGCATGATGTCAGGCCAATTCTGAGGCTATAACTTTACAATCCTTTGGCATACTGACAACAAACTTTGTATGTGTCATTGTCACCTCACACTGACCATACCCCATCAATTTGGTAATAACACCACCCACTGGTCAAAAGTGATGCGCAATTAAATCATATTCCTAGGGTTCAATTGAATTCATGATTTTTCAGCTTTTTTGAGTAAAATAATCTAAAAATATCTAATCACTCACTGGATTGGTCTGATGGTCCCAGCCATGCTTGCATGACCTGTCTTTTATGTGCTTGGCACCTTAATTCCTGCTTACAGCTGTATTTTTATTTCTCTTTCTTTCATCTTGAACTTTGTGTAAATTCACATTTCAGGGATTTAGCTTTACATAGAATGCTTAAACAATCAAAGAGAGCATGCACATCCAAAAAAATTATGAAAATCTGGTGCACAACCAAACATAGCAGAAAAAAAAAATGCCAAAAAAGTCAGCACACATGTTGCTTTAATGGACATTAATGGTCTCACCAAAATTGAGCTTCGTGCTTTTCATCAGACTAAAGTCATACATAAAAGCACACTCATACTGTATACAGTCATGTAAAAAAGTAAGGACACCCTATAGTATTCCATGCTTTTCTGTATCAGGACATTACAAAAAATCATCTAGTGCTTGGCAGGTCTTAAAATTTGGAAACAAAACACATGGCATATCACACCGTGTCATCATTTATTTAACAAAAATAAAGCCAAGTTCGAAAAGTCATGGGTGACAATGTTAGAACATCCTATGATTCAATTGCTTGTGGATCCACTTTTTGCAGAAATAACTTAAAGTAATCATTTTCTGTATGCCTTTATCAGTCTCTCACATCATTCTGGAGGAATTTGGCCCACTCTTCTTTACATGTTGCTTTGTTATTGCACAGCTCTTGCCACAGCATTTAAGTCGGGATGAGGTCTGGACTTCGACTGGGCCATTGCAACACCTTGATTATTTTCTTTTTCAGCCATTCTGTTGTAGATTTGCTGGTGATCTTCAGATCATTTTCCAGTTGCATGAGCCAATTTTGGACATGCTTTAGCTGTCAGACGGATGGCCTCACATTCAACTCCCGAAAACTTTGATATACAGAGGAGTTCATGGTCGACTCAATGACTGTGAGGTGCCCATGGCTACAAAACAAGCCCAAAATCATCAGTCCTCCACCAGCATGCATGACTTTTGGTATGAGGTGTTTGTGCTGATATGCTGTTTTTGGTTTTCACCAAACTTGTGCATTATGGCCAAACATCTCCACTTTGGTCTCATCTGTCCAAAGGACATTGTTTTAGAAGTCTTATTGTTTGTTCAGATGCAACTTTGTGGGGGCTTTGGGGGCTGTGGGGGCTCGAGCCCCTGCCCTTTTTCTAAATTAACCAAAAGTGCCCCTCTCAGACAAATAGCAATAATAATATTATGGTCAATAAAACAAAATGCATTTAAATTATAATTAACAACGTGTACAATAGTAATGAATCACTCAAAAGCTTGAAAATTCCTGTTTATTTTTACATATTCGTCAGTCTGAGGCGTTGCCATTACATGTTGCTGTGGGTTGCGTGCATTTTGATTGGCTGACTGATTTTCCACAGTCTGTTCAGGCTCTCAAGCCATATATTTGAATTTGGGAATTTGGGATTTTCCTTAGTTGTCAGTTATAATCATCAAAATTAAAAGAAATAAACATTTGAAATATATCGGTCTGTGTGTAATGAATGAATATAATACACAAGTTTCACTTTTTGAATGGAATTAGTGAAATAAATCAACTTTTTGATGATATTCTAATTAAATGACCAGCACCTGTATGGTGAGTGCCTATATGGCTTGATGGGGAAAACAAAGATATCATATAGTTATAGATAGTTTAAAAAAAAAAAATGTATCAACAATCAAAGCTAGTGTGTCGATTTAATTAACATTTTATATATTACAAAAAATTTAAATATTACATAACTCATTAATGCCCATTTGTCATGTATAATACACGTGATATTGCACAAGAAGTTCAAATTCATTAGACAATGTGAAGCAGAGCATTAATTTTACGTTTTAATTCATTAATCGGTTGAAAATTACATGGACAGATGAGCTTGCATTTGTGGAGTGATTTCTGTGGTTTCTCATTTTATAAATCAAATTCCATCGCTGACAAAATGGATGGTAACTGACTACAACGCACTGTACAAAACCATGCAGCACCAAAAGTTGCATTAATGGTAGGTAAATAAGTAATCAGCATATTAGAATGATTTCTGAAAGATCATGTGACACTGAAGACTAGAGAAATTATGCTAAAAAAATCAGTTTTGCTTCACAGAAATAAATTATATTTTGAAGTATATTAAAATAGAAAACGTCTCTGTTACATATGTAACCCTTGTTCCCTGAAGGAGGGAACGGAGACGTACGTCAGAAATGAA
Organism: Elopichthys bambusa; assembly: GCA_037101425.1. NCBI lineage: Eukaryota > Metazoa > Chordata > Actinopteri > Cypriniformes > Xenocyprididae > Elopichthys > Elopichthys bambusa. The sequence goes on from CM074444.1 coordinate 10,300,744, forward strand.
CCAACGAATTGGGATATCACTAGAGAGCCCTATCACCTTCGAGTGTAAACTAAATGAGCCTATAAATATTGGCGTGCATGATTAATAGCACCTGCTCCGTCCCGCAGCGCGGGTATAAGTACGGATGCAGATGCACGTGCACTTTGTTTTTCGCTGAGGAGACAGGCATGAGTCTGCACTACAGCGAAGGCACAGGAACTGTGGCGACAGGACATACGTCTCTGTTCCCTCCTTCAGGGAACGAGGGTTACATATGTAACTGAGACGTTCCCTTTCAGTCGGTCATGTTCGACGTATATCAGAAGTAAGCCGATAAATTGGGATCCCAAATAAAACGCCACAGTTACTGACCCCTTCCAGCGCCCAGCGTAAGCTCCTGCCACCAAATTGGGATCCCAAATAAAATGCACCTTAGGGCGGAGAAGGGGACGAGCTTACATCGAGAGAGTCTACTGCTGTTCCGCATGACCCACTCAGTAAGACTTAGACAACACTGGGAAAGCGAACCCGTGAGGGACGCTGCGGAAGCCACAACCCACTGAGATGGGGGAATTATGTGGAAAAACACATATGGACTGGCTGTGGGCAGTACACATCTGGAGTCCCTGGGATGGCTCCAGCCTAGATTTAGGGGAAGACTCATCTGACATCTGACTCTGCTAAGGAAAAGACATGGGCTCGCCGTAGGGAGTTTAACCGTGGACAATACACATATATACGCTTACGTGAAGGGGTCACAACATATGGCACCCAGCCAAGCATCAATGTCGGTGACGGATACTTGGCCTAGCAACAGACACTCCGCAATGTCTGAGCCGCAGGGGGTGGTGGAGAAACTCAACAGGGTTCGCCATAATGGGGAACTCGCTGGAGCAAATAGATGCACGTATCCGACCCAGGGGGCGGGAATGGTGTAGTAAGCCGACACTTAGAATGGGTCCTTCGCGCTACTCGTAAGGGCGAGTACAAGGGAAGATACCGGTTCTACACGAAGGCTATAGAATCTAGCAAACGTGTTGGGTGTCGCCTAGCCCGCAGCTCTACATATATCTGTCAGCGAGGTGCCGTGCGTCAGCGCCCAGGAAGAAGCAACTCCTCTAGTGGAGTGAGCTCTTAACCCGAGCAAGGCAAGACAAGGGCTTGGGACTGATAAGCCAAGGCGATGGCATCCACTATCCACTGGGCCATCCTCTACTTGGAGACAGCTTTTTCCATTCTGCTGGCCTCCGTAACAGAAGTTGATCTGAGGTCCTAAAGCTTTGCGTTCTGTCCACATACAAGTGCAGAGCGCGGACGGGACAGAGCAAAGCCAGGGCTGGGTCTGCCTCCTCCGAAGGCAGCGCTTGGAGGTTCACTACCTGATCTCTGAAGGGAGTGGTAGGAACCTTGGGCACATATCCAGGCCTGGGTCTCAGGATAACGTGAGAGTCACCGGGCCCTAACTCCAGGCACGATTCGTCAACCAAAGATGCGTGCAGGTCCCCTACCCTCTTAACCGAGGCCAATGCAACCAGGAGAACAGTCTTAAGGGACAGTACTTTTAACTCAACTGACTGCAAAGGCTCGAAGAGAGGTCTCCGGAGAGATGTAAATACCAGGGACAGGTCCCGAGAGGGTATGGAGGGAGGGTGAGGCGGATTCAGTCTCGTTGCCCCCCTCAGGAACCTGACGATCAGGTCATGCTTCCCCAAAGACTTACCATCGACTGCATCGTGATGTGCGGCAATAGTGGCAACATACACCTTGAGGGTGGAGGGAGACAGCCTTCACTCCAAGCCCTCTTGCAGGAAGGAAAGCACTGACATGATCGAACATGTTCGGGGATCCTCTCATGAGAGGAGCACCATTCAACGAATAGGTTCCACTATAAGATTTCAGTGGGGCCACTCAGGCAGTTCAACACCGACTGGACGCGCTCCTCGGTGAGGCGCACTGTCCAGGCGACCTAGTCCAATATGTAGTATGATATACAACTTTATCTCGTGAAATGAATACATCATGATTCTCCAAATGATTGACTCTGAGATTTTTAGAGTGCATCACGATTCTAGGCTCGTTTTTAATGGTGCTCTGGGCTAGTTTTTAACTGCAGTATGCATACTGAAAATCTCAAAATTGATCCAGAATCATTTGGAAAATTGCGATGCATCAGTTTACTGACCCAGCCCTATTGCAGTCATGAGTGTGTAGCTCCTCTGAGCATCAGTGGAACAGCTGTCTTGCCTATAATGTGTACAAGGGTGTTTCCTGTGTACAGGGAGGCAGTTTCTCATCTCAACTGAATGAGAAAAGAATCGATATTACAAAGAGTAAAAACACAAATATTACAAAATGTGATATTAAAAACATGTAAAAGTCAGTCGTTTTATAAAGTAACAGTGTCCAACAGCAACACCCACAGGGAAAATTACAGTAGGAGGCTTGCCTCCTCTATCACCACTGAGTTAAAACAGGCACCCTAAAGCGTACAGTGGTTTTAGTGGGGGGTAATTGAAAATGAATGGGGGAAAGTCACGTGTGTCACAAGTGAGGCTCCCGCACTTCCTCCCCGTACACACCGGAGGGAGCCTTCACCGGAATATTGACTTTTTACCATTCGGACTACAGTTCCCATAGGCCCTCATTTCTGGGACAGATTGTGCATACACCTGCACCACATGACACTCTCACACTATTTAAGCAGCACACACACATTGCGAAGTCTTGATTTGCCCCGGTGATCATTTCTGAGCGTTTTCTGTGGATTGTTATTACCGTTGACGTTTGGACTGCCTACCCTCTGTGACTCTCTGCTGCCTGCCCTGACCCTCGCCTGTTTATCGGACTGTGTTTGTTTGCTGCCTGCCCTGATCATTGCCTGTATCCGGACTCTGTCTGTCTGTCGCCTGCCTCGACCATTGCCTGTCCCTGTTTGCGTCTCTGCCTTTGCCCTTGCCTTGTTAATACTGTTCTTAATAAAAGCTAAAAATGGATCCCCACTCTGTTGACCTATCATTACAACGTGAGAAGAGGAACAGATAAATCTTCGTATCTGTGTCTGTGACCAGAGTCTTGAGGACAGCTGAAAATAAGTTGACTATTAAAATGAAAAGCTGAACATTAGTTCACAAATAATATATTGTTTAAAGCTGCTGTCCATTATTTTATTTTTTTTGTGTTCAAAATTTACAAAAAAATATATAATGAGTGAGTACATCATGAATCTATTTTATCCTGAATCACTGTTACACCTATAATCAGTGTTTATATTCGGACTATTTTAGACTGGTTCAGATCGTACCAATGCGGAGTAGCACAGTGCCGGTAATCACTACGGTATAGCTAAAATAAGTGTTTAATTTCTGACTATTTTAGACTGGTTCGGGTCATACCACTGCAGAGTAGCACAGTGCCTGTTCAGTGTTCTTCCGCAAGATGCATGCAGTTTGGTTTATTAACTTATTATTTATTAAAGCTAGAGCGCCAAAAGTTACAGACTGCAGCTTTAAACCGTTACTGCCTTTAGTTATTATTTGGGAATAAATGTGTAAAAACACTAACTTGATGAAATTTATACTTGGTTTTATAAAAAGGATGTTACATAGTTATTGCAAAAAATACAAAATAGAGCTGTATTTGGTCTCTTTTTTTATGTAATGTTTATTTAACCAGGAAAAACCATACATAAATTTAACCATACATAAATTTACATTAGATATATAGTATAAAAAAAAAAGTGAGGACTATGCCTCCTCATTTTAAAACACCATCGCACACCACTGGATGTGTATCCTGCAGTCTGACAGAGAAATAAATAGTTGCAGTGTGCCACAATCTCACTGGTATCGCTTTGTACAAGCAATAATTGTAAAGGACAGTAAAATTCATACAGTCTGTATGGGCTTTAACTCGCATATTAGAAGTATTGAATTTGTGCACAAGCAAAACCATCTACCTGGCTGAACCGTGGCCACTCCGGCCTCCACGACAGCAGTGGGCTGATGAGTATTCTCATAGGACAGAAGCAGCTCAACATTCTTATCGAACCGGTAACCAGCACTCAGATTCACCTACACACACCATTACAGGCTTCTTGAAACTGTGGCGTTAAGTGCATAAAAATTGACACACAGAGACACAGTACCGTGGCGTGAGTGTGGTCAGAGTCGAGGAACACCAGAGGATCCAGAGGGCAGCTGGACTCCAGTCTGGAGATGCGGTCTGACGATCTCACATCAACACTCAGTGTGTACGGGATAACACATACTGAGGAAATTTCTGGAACACCAGCGGCTGAAGCTGAGACAATCACATGGACAAACAGAGATACTATATAACACCAGTCAATATAGAGCCGAACCACATAACCAGAACTGACCTGTGCAACTGGTTGGTTTAGGACAAAGCCGATTTGACTGCTGAACACTAATGCTGTACTACTGTACTACCCATTTCTGATTACTATCAATGTTGAAAACTGTTGTGCTGCTTCAGACTTCTGTGGAAACATCATACATTTTATATTTCAGGATTGTTTGATGAATCGAAAAAGTTAAAAAGATTTTAAATAGAATCTATAAATCAAGAAATATAAATGTCTTGACTGTCACTTTTGATCCTTGATGAATAAAGTGTTTTTTATATATATATATATATATATATATATTACTGATTATCCCAAACTTTTTAATTGTAGTGTATCATGGTTTCCACAAAAATATAAACTATTTTCAACACTGACAATAATCAGAAATGTTTCTTGAGCAGCAATATTAAAATGATTTCTGAAGGATCATGTACCACTGAAGACTGGAGTAATGATACTGAAAATTCAGCTTTGATCATAGGAAAAAAATTACATTTTACTATATGTTCACATAGAAAACCACAGTTTTTGCCATAATTTTTTATCAAATAAACCCAGCTTTGCTGAGCAAGAGAGACTCAAAAACCTTATAAAAATCTTGATTATTCCAAACTTTTGACTAGTACCGTATGTGACTATAAGAGGTTTAACTATATCTAGGAAGGATAGTTTCATGAAAAGATTTCTTGTTCCTTTGTTTTGGTTTGTTTTCAAATCTTTGCTGCTTTAAATCAGATGTAACAGATTTTTTTTAGAATCATGTAGAAAGACAAAAACATGGAAAACACTTGTGTACTTGATGATGATCTTGAGGTCTTTTGTGAAATCAGGTAAACAGCACCTACAGTTGTGTATCTGGGGTTGAGTACAGCTGGCAGACAGAAGTGTAGCGCGTGGTCGGCCTGAACACTGAGCTCGATCACATAGATGATGGTGATGGAGGCGTTCTGACCCGGAGACAAACAGCCGACACTCATTTTGAACACATCCAAACTCTCATCGCTCTCTTCCAACAGAAACACTTGCTGACCCGAACTCACAGCATCATTATACTGATCCCGCGCCTGGAAGAGACAAATACATCCATAAACACTTTTATTCCAGCTGACACAGAATTTATAATAAGAGAAAGATATGGGCACAAGAAAAGAAAATCCCTGCTCATTTCTGTCTGATCTGAACATTCCACATTTTTAACTGATCAGTTCAAAAACTTCTCAAGACAACTACTGTGTCTAGTGTCATGGAATGAAACAGGATTGTGGGATATCATATCCTGCCTGCGGAGGCAGTATTTCTCAGTTTGCGGATGCACACAGGTGTGTTTGATTAAGGTCAGACTGTGCAGGAATCAAATACCTCTCACAGATAAAACACATTACCGCTGGTGTTTAGACTCACGCTCTGTTTGTCTTGCACCTCCGTCACAATCTCCTGCTCTCCGATCTTGGCACTGAAGTGGCAGACGGCGGCATCCGTGGGCAGCGGGAAGACGAACACAGCGTCGAGTGGACGCTCCTAGTCATTGACATACTGCAGACTGGAGCTGACAGAGGCCACATGATCCCGAACCTGCAGCTGCACTGAGATGAACTGAGAGAAACACACATACATCAGAAGATCTGCACCTACTGCTGTAATTAAGAATTATACATCATAGCGAATATAAACAGTTAAAGCTGTAATTATGAGGAGGGAGTGGAGAATTTATACCTGGCACATTTTTGTGAGACATGAGACAACAGCGCTTCCTCATACTTACACTCTGTGAGAACAAATCAGCTTTTACTGCACATTATATTTCATGTAACATGTGTCTGTTTGCACATAACCTCCATTATATTCCATATAATTTGCTGCAAGATAAAAAGCTGCTGTATAAAGTTGTGTATCAGTACAGTAATATCGTAAACAGTGTTGGGGGTAACACTGTCATGATCACCAGTTGGAGTGTCCTGGTTAGCCCCCAGAGGGCACTCCACCCCGGACATTGTCTCACCATTTCGGACCCATAACCCTTTGTCCCGGACTTGTCATCATGTCTTCATTGCACTCAGCTGTTTTCACTCATGTCATTTAGTTCTGCCTATTTATACACTGTTTGTTTCTGTCATCTTCATTGAGGTTTAAACTGTTGTCACCTGCAATCCTAAGCACCTGGTCTTGTTTTCTTGTTTTTGGACTGTTTCTTTGGATTTTGACTCTTGCCTGGCTGTGACTACAATTTTGGATTTCCCTTAATAAAAGCTGTACGTGGATTTTACCCCAAGTCTCCGAGCTCCATGACAAACGCATTACAAGTAACTTGACTTGCATAATCAGATTACTTTTCCAAGTAACGCATTTCTTTTCAGTTTACAAAAAAAAGTTACTTTTTTAAATAAGTAATGAAACTTACTTTTTCACATTTATTGACTGACAGCTGAGAGAAAATACATTCGTGATAGATATGGAAAATATCAGAATCGTTCCAGATTCATTGTATCATGAATCGATAATTTATGTATTGTCCCAGCCCTGCTCTGGCTTCAGCTCTGACATCACACCTGAAACATCTGGATCTGTCTCATAATAAAATAGGACAATCAGGAAGGAAGCTGTTCTCTGCTGCTCTAGACAATCCTCATTGTAAAGTGGAAATACTGAGGAGTTTTATGATCAAGTCTCACTATCACACATTACAAACTGTCTAAAGGTATTGTTATTTTTCCGTTTTTTATTAAATCATTCACCCAAAAGTATGAAGAGTGTGTCATTGTTTTCTATAAAATCTTAATTTTGTTCAGATGGCCTACTAGAATACATTTACATGACTTAATGTTCAAAAAACAGGTGGTGTGACATTGTTTCACCCTCCGTCTGAACATTCTGTTTTAGTTTGGATTCCTTCTAAAAAAGCCCAGTCTGCTCTGATTGGTTAGTTGGCCCCAGTCTGTTGTGACTGGTCATCCACTTAGAGCAAATATAACACCCCTTATAACCAGCGAGTAGGCTATCAGCTCCAGGGCTGCCTGAGGCACTGTAACATCAGTTTTGTCTTATTTCAAGCCCGATTCTTCAACCACCGATTCTTCAATTCCTCTGTCTTTGGAAGTCCTTTGTGACAGAAATAGTGGCAGGAATAAACAAGGCATTTAAGGTATGTGTCTAGCATAGGAGAGATTCACTTTCTTTGGCGTGGGCTTTGTGCTTTTAATTTTGCAGATTGTTTACAAGCACAAACAGCTTAAACACTAACATTAACAGACAAGTCATCTACAGTATGTACTTTAATTTTGATAAAGTTCATTTAAGAGCTGAGCTGAATGTATGTGTAAAGTGTGTGAAGAGTCTGTTATTGTTCTCTCTGCAGGCTGCATGATTGTGAAATCACAAATGAAGGTTTAGCTGCTTTGTCTTCAGGCCTCACAGAGAAGCTGCCCTTCGAGCCATGTGTTAATATGGATAGTAAAGGGAATCACTTCATGTAAGTTACAGTTTATTTCACTTTGCTCAGACATCTACATAAATATTTAATTATCACATTTTTATAGGCAGTTGCGCACAGAACTAAAGATGTTTTCATCTAATCAAGAAATGTAAATGTGTGTTTTCGCTCTTTCAGTTTGCAAAAATTCAAAGAGAACTCAGATCATGAACAGGACTAGAGTAATCCTGCTTAAATTCAGATGAATATATTTTGAGATGTAACTGGTTGCAGTTTTAACCAGCACTCAATTCATTATTTACATTAAATGTTAATATAAAATGTGATATACAATATTAATACATTTATAGACACCACATGTACATATACACCATTCTCTTTGTTAAATGAAATTAAATAAATGAAAATAATAATAATAATTACACACATCTGCTAGTTCATTCAGACCATTTTAGATATATTGCACAAGATGAGTTAATTTTGTTTATGGTGAACAAAAGGTTTATTATTTCTTAAAGGTATTATGACAGTTTATTTATCTTTATTTATATTGAGAGTAAAACAGAGCCTTTGAATCATGATGTCAATAGGCCAGCCTGGAAGTCAAATTCACCATTGGTTACATCAGGAATTTCCTACGTGTTTTTATAATAGTTGTGGGAACAGGTTGATAATAGACTACAACTACCACAAGGAAGTGAGTTTATGTGCTTGACAAATCAGACAACCGTTTTTCTTAACTTACATTTTTATAAAACTTCCCCCTCTCTTTGCAGTCAAAGTGTGCATATCTTTCCTCATCTCGTTCTTCATCAGAGACCAAATCCTTGTTAACAACAACTGCACAACAGAGACATTTTTATTTAGTTATTTAGATAATGTTATATAGGGGAGAGACCGGGGAGTGTAACACTGTCATTTTGACAAGTCAGAAAAGATCTGCGGTTATGTCATCAATATCATAGACTCCCATCACCTTTTTGAGCTCATAGGAGAAGTGGCATGTGGCTGTGAAAACATTATATTTTTAGTAGACATATGTGGCAACCATGTATGAAATTTTCACAAACAACCACTGAGTTACCAATGCTTAATTAAACAAAAGGTAGCCTATTACTTTCATCCCCGGTCTCCCCCTATTTGTATATACACTCCATAGTTGGTCGCACAGTGTTTTAATGAAAAGGTGACTTCAAAAAAAAAAAAAACATGCACTCTTAATGACAGTTAATTTTTTATTTATTTTTTTATCAGAACAAGGTACATAGAAAGTGTTCAGTGAAAAAAATCACTTCTTAAGACATTGCTTTTTATACATTTTCCACCCACAAATTCCCAACACAACAAACCCAAATGCTAGGAAAAATAAATAATAAATAACATAATACACACACACATGAGGAAAGAAAAAAGAAAAAAAAAGGGGGATTTCTCAAGTTACTTTAAAGAGGGAGGAGTATATTCTTCTCAAAATAGTTTATTAAAGGGTCCCATGTTTTGTAAAAATGTTCTGGTTGATCCCCTAAGAAAATATTACATTTTTTCAGTTTTTAGAAACATCATTAGTTCACTAAGCTATAATGACAATTTGGGTGGATTGGGTGATTTCCACTCTAAGAGAATTCCCCTTCTAGCTATCAATGTTGCAAAAGCCAAGGCATTCTCTTTATTTTTAGTTATTTGAACATCGTCTCCTGTGACACCAAACAGAGCCATTATTGGGTTAGGGTGAATTCTTAATTTAAAAGATCTCATAAACTTCAAACCAAAATTGTCTCAGTTTAGAGCATGACCATAACATATGGGTTAGATCTGCTTTTGATGCATTGCAACATGTTTCATCTATATTTTAGCTAACTTGGTTTTACTATAATGAATACGGTAGAGAACTTTCATCTGAATCAGACTGTGTCTTACACAAGATGAAGTCCCATTTACTCGGTCCACAACTTTATCCCAGGTGTCTTCAGACATATCAATTCCCAACTCTTCTATCCATTCAGCTTTGATCTTTTCTATCGATATATTTTGAAACGACATGATCAGGTTGTATATTTTTTATATGAATCCATTAAGGTATGAAGGGACCCTCAGAACTAAATCTAATCGTGACTCAGAAGGCAATTGAGGAAACCTAGAGCAGTGGGCTTGGATAAAGTGACGAACTTGAAGATATAGGAAAAAAAAAAAAAAAAAGAGAGAGAGAGAGTTTTGAAGATTAAATTTTTTAACAAGATCACTGTAATTAGCAAAAATATTATCAGTAAAAAAGTCACTGCATTTCACTAGGCCCAAGTACTGCCATTGCCTGAAAGTAGAATCTATCTTGGCAGCTGGGAAAAGATGATTATTGCATATGGGGTTTTCCAAGGCAAAGTCTGTGATTTATATATTTTGAGAGTCGAAATTACTACTGGGCTTGACACTTAAATATTTTGAAATTAAAAAAAGAAATAGCTGTAAAATGTGATGGAAAGTTTGGATATCCTTGTGTCTTGCACTCTAGAACGATAGAAACAATGCCACCTTCAGGAATCAAGGTGAACAGCACAATGCTCTGGGTTTAGTTAACTCGTGTGATAATAGCATGTCCTGCCTTATAGCTGCTTACCATCGTGTTACGGACACTATCCTCTGGAACTGGCTGTAAACGTATGTAGGCTGCACGCATCTTTATTCAAATCAAACAGAGCTGAGGTAGGCTAGGGGCAAGGGGAAAATTTTGTCATCCGCTTGTAAACGAACAACATGAATCGAAAACGAAACTTAATTTTTTTTGTTCATCTAGTAGTTTAAAAGTGACTTTTCATAAATGTTCGTTTATTCAAAGAACTGAAACGTATGTTTATTTAATTTTAATATTGACTATTTTAAAACGTTGTTATTAAGCATGCTACCTAATACAGTATACGCCTACTGTAGGCTACGTGAGGACGATCGGGGCTAGTTTGCACTTTTAACTGCACTTTTACAGAAGGACGGCCTCGTGCATCATAAGGCTTGTTTGCACGCATTTTAGTGTTTAATTAAATTCAACTCAACTCACCATTTTACTTGGGAACAGCGAAAAAACTTAAGAGAGTGAAATACTGTATCATTATGCTCCCCACAGTTTACTGACTTGTGACGTTTAAGGTTGTGGTGCTCCGACTATCATCAAACCTTTCAAAACTGAGAGAAATGGATCTGACGTATTATCTAGGATTCAGAGGAGTAAATCTGCTCTCTTCTGCAATGGCAAATCCTCGTTGTAATCTGGAAACATTGAGGTAAATCATCAGGTTAAAAACGACCTGGTTCTCAATGTTTTTTGTTGTTTTTAGCCTATTTGTTTTTAAATTATTTGTGTTGTCAAACTACCATGAAATGTCATCTTTTTTTTTTTTAATTTTTTTTTATTAGTTCTAGATTTCAGGCTGTGCTTTGAGATTCAGTCGCGTGTCACTTCTTTTTGCAGGTTGAATGACTGTGGTCTCACAGATGAAGGTTGTGATGCTCTGGCTAATGCTCTGACATCAAAACTCTCACACTTAAGAGAACTGGATCTGTCTGGGAATAAACTAGGAGACTTTGGAATGAAGATGCTTTGTGCTGGACTGGAAAATACATTTTCTAAACTTGGAACACTTAAGTAATATTACTAAAATCGCTAAACATTGAATTAATGTTACAAATTAGCTGGCTCTCAAAATTAATGCTATTTGAAAAATAATTTGAATTTTATAATAAAAAAAATCTGTAAATGAACAGATTGATTCTTTAGATTACAACTTGATTCTGTTATCTAATCCTATTATTGTGAAAACAACTATGTGACGCTCATCATCATCAGCAAAAAAACTAAAAAAAATTACTGGCCAATGTAGATAATATAACGGTCAAATACTATAATAAAATAGATTATGGTGATTTGTATAGTCTTGTACATTAATCGTTGGGCCTGATTTTTTTAAAGAATCTAGTAACATGTATGGAACTAAAGAGTTGTGTAGGGTTGTAGTTTTTATTTGTAAAGAAACTCCCTGACAGAGTGAAGAATGTGTAATTTTACTCTCTGCAGACTGAATGACTGTGGTGTAACATATGAGGGCTGTGCTGCTCTGGCTTCAGCTCTGACATCAAATTCCTCACACCTGAGAGAGCTGGACCTGTCAATGAATAGCCTAAATTATTTAGAAATGATGGTGCTCTCTGCGGGACTGGAGAATCCATACTGCAAACTGGAGAAACTGAAGTAAGATCTTGATTTTGAGTATCAGATATGAGGTTGTCCTTATTATTGTCTGATGTTCATTGTATACTATGAAGGATCAAAAATATTTAATTAAAAGCAGTATGTGTCAATATATCATTCTTTTTTTCTTTCTTTTTTTTTAAACCTATGAAATTTGTCAATAAGTAACATGCAAATTACATTTTCTATTGGACAGTACATTTTTAACAAATGTTATGATTTATTTAATGAGTATATTTATTTATTTATTGAAAGAAAAAGATATATTGTTTTTTTAATGAAATGATTTAATGATTTATTTATTAATATGACACTCCTGGTCCTCAGTATAATACTTTTATGCTTTTAGTTTGCTGGGTGTTATTACGTTTTGTTTATAAGTTAGCAAGATATAAAAATGTGTTTCCCCCAAAAAAACTTGTATTGTTTGTAGTAGAATTGCAGCCGATTTTTTTTTGTTTGTTCGTCTTTTGTTACAAAAATGAACATGTATTAATGTTACCATAGTATGAAGCAGAGCAGGGCCGAGTGCTGTGAGAGCTGAATAAGGTCGCTAGAGTGATTGCTAATGAGAGACTAGCGCAACACGCGTCTCGAGAGCAGCGAAGGCTGCATACGTCATCAAGGATGTCTTATTTAAGAAAAGTAAACGTAATAAAATTGACTGTTATTCCTCGTGAGGTGTAAAATACTGAAGTTTCTTTCTTACTTTGCAATCTTACCGTTACTTTTCTTAAATGAGACCAGCTCAATGACATGACATTTTTAATCCAAAAATCTTACATATTGTGCCTTTAAGATTTGGAAGATCAGATTTAAATTTAAACAATAATTTTTAACTACTGAGAAACCCATATCAATCTAATATAATATGGTGATTATGAGTCTGTAGCATCATGTATTGTTTTAATTTTGTCCTGCAGGTTGGCGAGTTGTGGTTTCACAGATTGTGCTGCTCTGGCGTCTGCTCTGAGATCAAACCCCTCACACCTGAGAGAGCTGGATCTGTCTGAGAATAGCCTAAGTTATTTAGACACAATGCTACTCTCTGCTGTAATGGAGAATCCTTTCTGGGAGCTGAAATCATTGAAGTAAGATCATGAATTGGAGTGTCAAACCTGAGATAGGCCTCATTAAGACAAATCTAGAGCAGATATAAAGTGGCTATAAAAATAAGTCTACACATCCCTGTTGATTTGAGAAAAATAAATAGAAGAAAAATCATGTCAGATCCTTTTACGTTTGATTTGGGGGGGGGGCAATAATACAAAAAAAGAATTTGTATTATTTTTTGTATCAATAATACAAAAAAAGAATAAAATTACGTGGTTGCCTAAGTGTGCACACCCTTTTATAATGGTGCATGGTACTCTGTTTGGAATTAACGAATCAATAAAAAAAAAAAGAGAAAGCTCATCACCCAAATAGCACCATACCCACAATGAAGGAGTATGGAGGTGCAATCATCATGTTATAGAGCTGCTTCTCTTCAGCTTGGGACTGCAGAAGTAGTCAAGATAGAAGGAATTATGGATAGTGCCAAATACCAGCCAACCTGCAGGCCTCATTAAGAAAGATAAAGAGGAATTTTATAATTTAGCATGAAAATAAACCCAAACACAAATATTTAGACTTTTTTTTTTTTAAAGTTTCTGTTTGTTTATTGCTTGAATTCTATTTTTATGCATTTTTTTTAGATTTTTAGAAACCTGCAATTTGAATATGGGTGTGTAGATCAATATGTCTTTAATGTGTCTTGCAGATTGGTGAATTGCAGTTTCACAGATGATAGTTGTGCTGCCCTGATGTCAGCTTTGAGATCAAACCCCTCACACCTGAGAAAGCTGGATCTATCACAGAATAACATAGGTTACTTAGACATGATGCTGCTCTCTGCTGCAATGGAGAATCCTTTCTGGACACTAGAAACACTGAAGTAAGATCATATCCTCGTGGTCTTGTGCAATTGTTTTTGGGTCTCGCAGAATGATAGTTACAGTTTTAAAATAGTGACACCAAAGGGTGCAAACCAAGACTGTAAAAACATACTACTGGTTTGTGTTTATAGTCAATGTTAAGTAAAATCTTCTGAAATGAGCTCTGTGTCCTAAACTAAGTGATAGTATGTTGGTGTTATCTTTGCAGGTTGAAACATTGTGGTATCACAGATAAAGTTTGTGCTACTCTGGCTTCTGCTCTGAGATCAAACCCTTCACACCTGAGAGAGCTGGATCTGTCTGAGAATAAACTAGGAGACTTCGGAGTACAGATGCTCTCTACTGTGCTGGAGATGCCTTACTGTGAACTTGAAACACTTAAGTAAGATCATGAATTTTAATGTCAGATATGAGTTAGTCGCATTCAGTATTGTAGTTAAGGCAAAGCATTTTAATATTTGATTAAATGTAGTTTTAATTTAGGAGGTTCTAGCTTCACTGGCCTGAGAAAGGCAACATAGAAAAATTGAACTGTTTGTTATTGTTCTTTCTGCAGGTTGGTCAGTTGTGATATCACAGATAATGGCTGTGTTGCTCTGGTATCAGCTCTGAATTCAAACCCATCACACTTCAGAAACATGGATCTGTCTGGGAATAAACTTGGATACTTAGGAATAAAGCTGCTCTCTGATGCATTGAAGAGTCCTTATTGTAAACTGGAGACATTGAAGTAAGATCATTGCTCTGAGACTTGCAATTGAATAGGTTCACATAATGTGTATTTTTGATTTTTATAGTAAGCCCTTTTTAAAAATCATTGTGACATACAAGCATGCATTGCATACTAATGAGTGGTGTTAGTCTATAATCCATGTGTTATCATAATGTTTCTTCTGAACTCTAAAGGATTTGAGGTATCATATCATTAATCCTTATAGAATACTGTCTATAACTGTGAGAACATGTTCCCTGCTGAGAGAGTAGAAAGTGTAATTTTTCTCTCTGCAGATTGAATGATTGTGATCTCACAGATGAAGATTGTGTTTCACTGGCTTCTTCTCTGAGATTAAACCCCTCAAACATGAGAGAGCTGGATCTGTCTGAAAATAAACTAGGAGATTCTGGAGTGGAGCTTCTTTTTGCAGGACCACAGAGTCATCTATCTAAACTTAGAACATTTAAGTAAGATCCTAATTTTAAGTGCCACTTTTAAGTTACTGTAGTCCTCATTAAGACATGTTTATTTATCACTTCTCATTGTGATTTTAATGTGATTTCAGTGTTCATTGACGTTATTCTAGGAGGTCACAGTGCTGTGTTGTTTTTTGTACAGGTTGGTGAATTGTAGTATCACAGATGGCGGTTGTGCTGCTCTTGCTTTAGCTTTGAGATCACACCTGAGAGAGCTGGATCTGAGTGGAAATAAAGTAGAAGATTCAGGAGTGAATATTCTCGCTGATGGGCTGCAGAATCATTACTGCCAACTGGAAACACTGATGTAAGATCATCGCAGAGTATTGCAATTGCTTTGATTCTCAAAAGTTTAGTTTGGTCTCTTATGGTAGATTTTGGGTGATACCTGTATAGAAGGAAAATGCAGAGAAGGAAATTTTACATAATATTATATATATGGTATATAATATAAATTATAGTTTATAGTTTTACATAACTTATAGACTTACAGATTTTTTTAATTTATGCAGCCTAATAATCCTTTAACAGATTTGACAGAGTGTGTCTGCTTCCCGAACAATGTTAGGAAGTTTGTTCCAGAGTTTAGGTGCCAAATATGAGAAGGATCTACCGCCTGCGGTTGATTTTGATATTCTAGGTATTATCAGCTGGCCTGAATTTTGAGATCGCAATAGACGTGAAGGACTATAATGCATTAAGAGCTCACTCAGGTACTGGGGAGCTAAACCATTTAGTGCTTTGTAAGTAATTAGCAAGATTTTAAAATCTATACGATGTTTAACAGGAAGCCAATGCAGTGTTGACAGAACTGGGCTAATATGGTCCTACTTCCTAGATCTAGTAAGAACTCTAGCTGCTGCATTTTGTACGAGCTGTAGTTTATTTATCAGGCGAGCAGAACAACCACCCAGTAGAGCGTTACAGTAATCTAGCCTTGAGGTCATGAACACATTAACTAACTGTTCTGCATTTGTCATTGAGAGCATATGTCATAGGTTAGATATATTTTTAAGATGGAAGAATGCAGTTTTACAGATGCTAGAAACATGGCCTTCAAATAAAAGAGCAGCCATTAACAGAGCAGCCATCAAGTGTTATACAGTATTCTAGGTTATTACGAGAAGAAGTTTTTTGTCCAAAAATTAGAATCTCTGTTTTTTCTGAATTTAGTAGTAGGAAATTACTGGTCATCCAATTTTTTATATCAGCTATGCATTCCATTAACTTTGTGAATTGGTAAGTTTCGTCAGGGCGCGAAGAAATATAGAGCTGAGTACCATCAGCGTAACAGTGAAAACTAACGCCATGCTTCCTTATGATATCTCCCAAGGGTAGCATGTACAGAGTGAAAAGCAACTGTCCTAGTACTGAGCCTTGCGGTACTACATATTAAACTTGTGATCGATATGACATCTCTTTGTTTACTACTACAAACTGATAATGGTCAGATAAGTATGATTTGAACCATGACAACGCAATTCCACTAATGCCAACATAATTTTCGAGTCCATTTAAAAGAATGTTGTGATCGATAAGGTCAAATGCAGCACTAAGATCCAGTAACACTAATAGAGAGATATAACCACGATATGATGATAAGAGCAAATCATTAGTAACTCTAATGAGAGCAGTCTCAGTACTATGGCACGACTAAATCCTGACTTGAAATCTTCACAGATACTATTTCTTTCTAAAAAGGAACATAGTTGTGATGATACTGCCTTTTCTAGTATTTTTGACAGAAAAGTGAGATCTGTAATTGACTAATTCTCTAGGATCAAGTTGTGTTTTTTTAATAAGAGGTTTAATAATAGCCAGCTTAAAAGTTTTTGGTACATATTCTAGTGATAAAGACGAATTAACAATATTAAGAAGAGGATCTATGACCTCTGGAAGCATCTCTTTCAATAGCTTAGTCGGTATAGGGTCTAACATACATGTTGTTGATTTTAATGATTTAACAAGTTTAGACAATTCTTCCTCTCCTAAAGCAGTGAATGAATTGAATTTTTCCTCAGGGACACTACAATGCACTACCTGACGCGATACTGTAGTAGATGGTTGCATGGTTATAATTTTCTCTCTAATATTGTCAATCTTGCAAGTAAAGAAGTTCATGAAGTCATTACTGCTGTGCTCTGTGGAAACATCAGAAGTTGAAGCTTTATTTCTTGTTAATTTAGCTACTGTATCAAATAAATACCTAGGGTTGTGTTTTTTTTCTCCTAAAAGATTTGAAAAATAGGCAGATCTAGCAGTTTTTAAGGCCTTTCTGTACTCAATCATTCTCTCTCTCCACGAAATGCGAAAAACTTCTAGTTTTGTTTTCTTCCAGCTGCGCTCTATTTTGCTCCGAGTGTGCTCATTGTACCACGGCGTTGGATTAATTTCCTTAATCTTTTTTAAGCGCAAAGGAGCAACTGAGTCTAATGTGCTGGAAAATACAGTTTCTGTTGCAACATTGAGGTCTTCTAAGCTGTCTGGTATGTCTAAGGCGATGAAACTGATCAGGAAGATTATTTATAAAGCAATCTTTAGTGGTAGAAGTGATGGTTCTACCATATTTATGGCAGGGAAGCCGTTTTGCAGCCTTGACTAAATGTAGTATACATGAGACTAGATAATGATCTGAGATGTCGTCACTGCTGCAGAATTTCAACGGCATCAATATCGATTCCATGTGACAATATTAGATCTAAAGTATGATTACGACAATGAGTGGGTCCTGACACGTGTTGTCTAACTCCAACAGAGTTTAGAATGTCTGTAAATCCCAATGCGTCTTTTTCATTATCTACATGGATATTAAAATCACCAACAACAAGGACTTTATCTGCAGCTAGTACTAACTCCGATAGAAAATCAGCAAATTCTTTGATAAAGTCTGTATGGTGTCCTGGTGGCCTGTATACAGTAGCCAGCACAAATGTCAACTTACATAAAGTACCATCACTTCGAAGGAATTATATTTTAAAGACTTTTGACTAATACTGTAAATATTATTATAAATTACAGCAACACGGGAGGTGTTGCCTTTGCCTTTCTGACGAGGATTGTGTCGATAATCGTAATCTTGAGGGCTAGATTAATTTAAAGAAATGTAATTGTCTGGTTTTAGCCAGGTTTCTGTCAAACACAGCAAATCTAGATTATTGTCTGTGATAATATAATTTAAAATAAGTGCTTTTGAAGAAAGGGATAACAGCAGTGCTGACCTCCTTTCAAAATAAGAATGGAACATTGGTTAACCCAGGGTTAGGTGTAATGTGAAAAACCTTATAATATAAATAAAAAACGTGTGCAACTTTGCCAAATCACTCATGATTCTGGGTGATGCTTATTGGTTTTGTGCTGTAAATATGGGTTTTCTATAAAGTAGTACTCTAGACATCTATGGTTGCATACTGGTAAGTTGTTTAAGATTGTAGTCTCTCTTTAATAAAAATTCTAAACTGAGCTGATTTTTATTGTTCTCTCTGTAGGCTGGTGAGTTGTGGTGTCACAGATGAAGGTTGTGCTGCTTTGGCTTCGGCTCTGACATCAAACTCCTCAAAACTGAGAGAGCTGGATCTGTCTAAAAATAAACTCTCAGATTCAGGAATGAAACTGCTCTCTGCTGGACTGGAGAATCATCACTGTAAACTGGAGGTGCTTAGGTATCTTACCACAGTTTCTCCTATTAAACATATTAGTAAATTCGTTTTATTACTGCTGTGGGAATGCATGAGTGATGTATTGACCAGTTTTGAAGCAAATCCACAAAATGGGTCATATTTTACATCTTGTAAAAGTGGCATTATACGTCTTTGATGTCCCCAGAGTGTGTATGTGAAAGATCGTTTTTATAGCATGTTAAATTTGTCAGTTTTTGAGGGTGAGCAAAAATGCTCCATTTTTGTTTGTCCCTTTAAATGCAAATGAGCTGCTGCTCTCTAGAAGAGGGCGGAGTTTCAGGAGCTTGTGTTAGCAGCTCCGATTAACGTTACCTCACGCAGACTAATTGAAAATGTCAGAAACTGTTCAACCTTTTATGTTCAAACTGGAGTTGGACAATGATGGGGAGACTCAAGAAGAAGTGACAACATGTAGAATGCAACAGGATGTTTCTGAATGGTTATTTGATGAATTTATGTAGCTGATGTGGAGGTAACTATCTTTAATTAGCATATTCTGTTATGATAATCTATAAATCGCTCGTGTGGAAACTATTGTAAGATGCCTACAGATCTAGAGAATATATGCTGCATGAAGATAAAACAGGTATAGTTTAGTTTAATTACGGTTATAACTTGTCATTTTGTCATCTTGCTTTTATGACATGCTATTGCATTTGTGTTATGTTCTGTAATGCAGTAGCATGGCCTCACCCTTTGTTGCGTGTTCTCAGGGGAAGGGTTTATGTACATTTTAGGGTTACCAACCTGGGAAGATGCTCATTGTAGTCCCTTCAAGTCATTTGTTGTAGTCCTTAAACAGAGAATTCTTTAAAAGAAAATATCTCGCTTTGCTTTGAACTTTGAGCATCCTAACTTTGTAGATGTTGTTTATGCTCTAACAGCAACATTACACACTAACTAAAGTTTAAAAAGTGAAATCATAATCAACAACCCCTTTAAATAAAACGGTGGTTGTGAACTCTCTTTAGAGTCCTTCCTCTATAGCAGTGGTTCCCAACCACATTCCTGGAGGCCCCCCAACACTGCACATTTTGCATGTCTCCCTAATCAAACACACCTGATTCATATCATTAGCTTATTAGTAGAAACTCCAAGACCTGAAATGGGTGTGTCAGAAAAAGGAGAAATGCAAAATGTGCAGTGTTGGGGGCCTCCAGGAACGTGGTTGGGAACCACTGCTCTATAGAATAAACAGAAAGAGTGAAAAGTGTGTTCTTGTTTTCACTACAGGCTGAATGATTGTGAAGTGTCAGATGGAGGTTGTGCTGATCTGGTTTCTGCTCTGACATCAAATCCCTCACACCTGAGAGAGCTGGATCTGTCTGAAAACAAACTAGGAGACTTAGGAGTGAAGATGCTGTGTGCTGGACTGGAGGATCCCCGCTGTAAACTGGAGATACTGAAGTAAATTGTAGACAGAATTCGATCTGTTACTTTAAGATACTTGTTTAAGATTATTGTTACATAAGACCACATTTTATAAATAGACACTAATTATATGATAGATTTATAGAAAATGAAAACTAAATAGAAAAATTTGCAAAGTTTTGGTCTTCCTCTGATCAGGCATGTTTTTTATACCTGACTCACCCACTCTCATTTTTATGTCTTCCTGGTGTCTTTTGCTGGTCCCCCTTTTCTTCCTGTCCTTTTTCTTCCATACCTATTAAAAAGAGGCTCAGAAATGTCTATGTCCTCCTCTCTTAAAATTGTGGAATATAGTATATTTATAGTACAACCACGACAAAGTAAAACACAAACCTATAAATAAATTTCTAAGTATAACAAAAAGTAATAAAGTGCATTTTCCTGTGATTCAAGTTTAAGTATAAGGTGCAAGATAAGGAAGTTAAGAGTGTCTTACTGTTCTCTCTCTACAGATTAAAACATTGTGGTTTCACAGATGAAGGTTGTGCTGCTCTGGCCTCTGTTCTGGGATCAGATCACACATATCTGAAACACGTGGATCTGTCTGTTAATACATTTGGGGATCTAGGAGTGCGGCTGCTTTCTGCTGTGTTTTACTAAGCATTATTGATGTAAAGTGGAAATTTTCAGGTAAGATCATGTTGTTAAGACTGGTACTATTCCAAAAAGAAAAATTAGCTATTAGTGAGTATTTATTTTCTAACTCTTACAGTAGTTATATGTGAATTAGATTATAGGGTTAGTTCACCCCAAAATGAAAATTCTGTCATTAATTACTCACCCTTATGTCGTTCCACACCCGTATGATTTTCATTCATCTTCGGAAGACAAATGAAGATCTTATTGATGACAGAATGCTGTCAGATTTCCTTCCATTGACTGCCTTTGTAACTACCACTTTGACGCTTCAAAAACTGCACAAAGAGATCGGAAAACTAATCCATATGAATCAAGCGGTTTAGTCCAAATTTTCTGAAGAGAATTGATAGCTTGTTATGATGAAAAGATTTAATTTAGGCTTACTTGCGTGTAAACCTTGATCAGTGAACATAAGCAGAAGCTCAACCGAACCTGAATAACGCACAAGATCAAACCTCTTCCGGAAACTCAAACATGCTACGTAACCAATAAGGTTCATTTTCATGTGTTACGCAGCATGTATGTGCTTCCAGAAGAGGTTTGCTCTTGTGCAGTTTAATTTGGAAATCCAACATCGTCGTATGCCAGGCAAAGGGTCAAAATACTTACAAAATCCAGCAAAAACAGAAAACAAGGAACCAGGGAGAGTGCTCAGAAGTGCAGGGTGACAACAACAAAAACTTGATGACAAATGACAGACACAACCAGATGAGTGAAAACAGCTGAAAGCAATCATGGCTGATAAATCCGGGCAGTCCGTGATAGTGACAATAGTCCGGGGTGGAGTGCCCTCTGGTGGCTATCAAGGGCACTCCTGCAGGTGATCATGACAATCAGAAGAGAAGATATTGTTGAATAAACTCAATGTTTTTTTGTTTTGTTTTTTGCACACAAAAAGTATTCTCATCGCTTTATAAAATTAAGGTTGAACCATTGTAGTCACGTAAACGTTTTTAACGGTGTCTTTAGTACCTTCCTGGACCTTGAAAGTGGTTAGTATATTGTTGTCTATGGATGAGTCATATACCTCTCGGATTTTGTCAAAAATTATCTTAATTTGTGTTCCGAAAATGAACGAAGGTCTTAAGGGTGTGGAACTACATGATGGTGAGTAATTAATGACAATTTTCATTTTTTCATTATTTGATCTGAACTGATTTTACAAAATGAATGAGTTGTCTGAATAAATAAACAGTAATTCTCTATTCCAGTGGTTCCCAACCACGTTCCTGGAGGCCCCCCAACACTGCATTTTTTGTATCTCTCCTTTGTCAGACACACCCATTTCAGGTCTTGGAGTCTCTACTAATGAGCTCATGATCTGAATCAGGTGTGTTTGATTAAGGAGATATGAAAAACATGCAGTGTTGGGCGGCCTTCAGGAATGTGGTTGGGAACCACTGCTCTATTCATTTCAGTGACATTCCTATACCTTGACCATTCCAAATGAAGTTTTTGTTGTTGTTGTTGTTGTTGTTGATGATATTTATACAAATTTGTTTTACAGAGGCTCTTAAGAAGACTGCACTGATGACAAAGATCAACTGGAATGATTTGCAGGCTGAGGAGAAATCCTTGATGATTCAGTCCGAAGTTGTAGTCAGTATCTTCTGGCTGGGTTGCAGGCCTAGGCCTGCGGGCCTTGCAGGCTCACAGGCCGAGGCCTGCAGCAAAGGGGGTCTCTTTAGTTGTCCAAGAAGCAAGAGAGCGAAGGAGGGGTGTTGTGCATTGGATGTTAACCTCTGGTCAAAGTCACACCTCTTAGGGTTGACCTGACCAATGAAAATGTTGTATTTCCAGGTGACAACATTCCTCCTGTCAGGGTTTTTTACGACCGAGCAAGATTAACTGGCTGAGTTGATATATTGACATATTGCATACAGAAGCATTTAAATCTTCTTGATACGAATCCATAGACACTAAACATGGACTAATTGAAGTTACCTTAAATGTATCATAAAACATGTGAATACAATACTGAGTACCATACAACAAACAGTAATAATGGATACCATTTCCTGGGGATATGCATGTTCATTTATAGAACAGTCTGTCTTTAAATGAATGCAGGAAAGTCTGTTTTCTGTGGGAAAGATGCAGGTTTTCTGTGTGTCTCTTTGTCTCTGCTCTTCTCGGCTCTTCCATGTGGCAACTCACATTCTTTGGCGCAATAAAACTTGTAACTGAGAACTTCTCGGGGGATGGGGGACAGACCCCAGATTGAGCTTTAAACAATTATTGGTTAACTATAACAAATAATTGTGTCTGATTTGTCTCTGTTGTTACAGAAAAGATAGTCTTTAATCTGACATTAATCTGCTTCTTTAAATATTGTCTCTGGAAATGTCTGAGTATAGCATAATATGATGGGTAGTTTCAATAAAATTGAAATTTGAAAAGATTTCAATGTCAGTGTGCTCTAATGCTTAAAATCTTATTTGTGTAGTGTTGCTATTTATTTATTTATTTAGATGGAACCCAGATGATCCCTAGTTGGGCCCCGCCTAAAGCCCTGTGAAATCCTGCATAAAACCCACATGAGTAAGTTGCTGGGGCCAACATGGAACCCGCAGACAAACCCACTTACAGCCCATATTTCAGCCCATGTAGTAACCTTGTAGTATCTACATTAAACCTAAGGCTAGGACCAAGATGAGTCTTGCGCATTTTGCCCAATTGGTGCCCACCTGTGGACAATTGCAATCCTATATTAAATCCATGTGGGCAGTTGGCATGGGGCCATTAACCCGTGGACATTCCCATATAGAGCCCATTTTTCAGCCCATTTCAAACCCACATGGGCCCCACATACAAACTTGAATATCAGAAGGTTTGTCTGATATATGAATTTTTCTTTGCAGTTGCTGGAGGATGCAATTCTTTCTCAGAAAGTTTAGCAGATCAGTACATGATAGTCTTATCCAAAGAATCACCTGGAAAGTACCATTTCAACAAGTCACAATATCGCTCAGACAGAAACGTTCCTTTTTTAGCAATCAAGCTTGCCTGGGTCAACTTGGAGGCTATCCAAGCTAATGAGACTCTAAATAGTGTTATGTGCTCATCTATGCAGCCAAAGACAGAACAGTTAGCATGCTTGCATTAGCATTGTTTAGCTAGCCATATTAGCATAATGGTTTGAAATTAAAAGTGCATCACATTTGACCTGATAATCTGCAATTTAATCTAATATTCACAAGTTCACATATACATGTAATTAGATAGAGTAAAGTAATGCGTATTTGGCATGCTGTCCAGGGGGAGGGCTCCGAGCTCTTAATTTTGGCCCAAACCCAGAGTACTCCCCCCGGATGTGGTTATGAGAGATAGAACTAGAAGTGAGGAGATGGGGTGGTGGAGGGATGCTGATAAACTGTCAACGAACAGAGGTAAGTCTGCAGTATATATACCTCTGTTGGTTGATTAGCTGAATGCTTTCCACTTGTGATGATTAGTCTAATTATCTGCACCTGCTCCTCCCGAATTTTGTTAATAAAACATCAAGTTTAATGATATGCAAAAAATAACCGGCAGATGAATGACACAGATGGGGATCCAACAGCAGGTGAGGAGAACAACACACATGAACAGTCACAGAGAATGATGATGATGAATAACTTAACTTTTCCAGCACTTTTGCAGCACATTCAAAATCACAGAGACAGAGTCAAATAAATCAAAGTTTTTGTAACGGTGGTTGTAACAATTGCATGATGAAGAAAATGAACTAGAATAATCTCAGGAATACAATAAGGAAATCAAGGATACATTAGAAACACAACCACAAACATAAACAAAAACCGACAAAGGACTATACTGATGATAATCACAGAAACAAACAGGGACATAATCAGAAACCAAGGAAACGGAAACTAAACACAGCAGGGAAACAGGAACTAAAAGAACAGAATATCAAAATAAGAGTCCATAAACATTTTACAGCAATGTTTTTTTTTTTTTTTTGTTTTTTTGTGTGTGTGTTATTTAAGATTAAGAAAGCAATCAGTCTCTTCAGAATCCAGCTTCCTGTTTATGAAAACAACCATTCTATTGTTGACCCTCCAAAATTAAAAAATGTCACCAGAATGCAGGTGAGATGTGCAGCAGTCTAACAATAGCAATCAAACAGCCAGCACAGTATCATGAAATGTGTAATTAATGATTGTCAATATTAGTACTTTTGTTCAATAATCATTTGTACTTTCATAATCAGTTTCATATCTTGAATTTAATGGTGACAAATAATTTTAAGAGCAGGAAAGAGATCAAGATCAATCTCTACAGCACCCAGCTGCCTATCTATAAAAAGTTTGTTGTTGATTCCACCCAACTTAAAAGATGACAGAATGTCACCTGGAGAAAGCTCAAACTATTTCATAATCAGCATGCTGTCAGTCAGAAATAACTGGTCTATACATCTGACATAGAGAAAGAGGGACCATACCATGACAAAGGTCTGTCATTTCTGTCCCAGTAATAAGTGTACTTACTCTCAAGGAGGTGGAGAAAGTCAGTAATGAACATGATATCAGACAGATTAAATGGTATTTAGGAAAACAACAACTGAAGATACACCAATCAACCTAAATGACATCTTCAAACCATAACCTGGACAAGAAAAACCTATCAGAATTGTGCTGACTAAAGGAGTTGCTGACAATGGAAAAAACAGCCTCTGTGCAAAAGGTCATTCTGGACTAGGCTGAAGGGAAGGCAATTCAAGACGTTCACTTCATATTTCCACTTTCTTTCAGAGAGCTCAATTTTATAAGGACTCAAAGTCTTGGTCTCTTGGGACTTCTGAATATATTTTTAATGGAAACAAAAGAATTGGAAATATACAGTGATAAATATAATGTTTACTTTATTTTGGAAGGTTTGGATGAGTGTCGTCTGTCTCTGGATTTTCAGAACAACGTGAGGTTGTGTGATGTGACTGAATCAGCTTCAGTGGACGTGCTGCTGACAAACCTCATTGCGGGGAATCTGCTTCCCTCTGCTCTCATCTGGATCACCTCCAGACCAGCAGCAGCTGATCTCATCCCCTCTGAGTGTGCTGATTGAGTGACAGCGGTACGAGGCTTCAGTGACCCACAAAAGGAGGAATACTTCAGGAAGAGAATCAGAGATCAGAGCATATGCCGAGTTACTGGAGGTTGTGGAACGCGCTGCTGGCAGACTGCAGCTGCCGTGGGGGCGCCTGAGGAAAGAGCCTGTTCGCGGCAGACTTGACGAACGTTTTCTTTCCGACCACAACCCTGTGACTCCAGTAAGCCTTCCATTCCTTCCAGATCTCCACGTTGAGATCGAGAAGGCATGGAAGAACCCATATTGGGCCAGCATGGGTATGCGTCGCTGCCGCCCATTGACAAGACGTTTGCCAACTATCTCGTCACGGGCAGAGCACCGACACTAAAAGCTCCGGTTTTGCCGTCCAGACCCCTTAAACAGACATCTCGTCTGAATGGCAGAGCATATGCTGCTGCGGGTCGGGCTGGTGCGGCTTTGCACACTATGGCAGTGTTGCAGGCGTACCAGGCTGATCTGCTGAAGGCGAGGGCGCGCTCAGCAGCTTATAAAAATTGCATTTCGCTCAGATCCGATCCTGGGCCCAGACAGCCGGGAGGCACTGGCCCGTCTCGAGTCGAGGCTCTGAGGCAGGGCCAGAGGTTCAGTGTCGCCGCTCAAGCGCTTCCTCCACCTCGGAGTAGGCGAGACACGAGGAAGAGGAAGGTTGATTTGAGGGAGGTGATTGATCACTGGCGCCAGGTAATACTATTTGTTGCCTTTGCCCCTCTTCCTTGGCCTCCCAGGGCGTTTTTTAATTACTGTGTATGACACCTTTGAACAGTCAGGCTGACGGCCGGGCCCATGATGAATTTTTTCTGGAGGCCCGCCTTCTGGCTTGATAGTGAAAGGGTTCTTTGGGCTTCTAGAACCATGGATGTTTTCCTTCCCATGTTTGTGAAGGAGCAGTCTTGGGTCTTCGAGCCACGGGAAGGTAAGACAGAGTCAGATTTAATTTCTTAAAATGTTGACTTTGTGTCGTTCCTGTGTATTTCCTGAACATGTCACAGTAAATGTAACATTGAGATATAGCATTTAAAGGGGTTTTGGGCAAAACTGGAATGTTGAGACTGACTAAGCAGGTCACAAAATGGCTGCTGCTTAGTTTTCTCTCTATGTTGAGTAGCCTCTCGGCTATTTTCAGTATAGTTTGAGTTGGCACTCATTACTTCAGTTTGTATGTCTACGGCGGCTCACAATGTGCTCACATATTCTCACAGGTTTACGCTGCCACAGGCCATGCCGCGTGTCTGTCTGAAATAGTAGGCTTATAATAGCCTCCCTTAGACCATGTTGGCTTTGTTTGGTTCCCTTTAGTCAAAACGTATATTTAGGGTACATTGCCTGTTGGAATGTGTAGCCTAGCGCAGGTTGCAGTTAGCTTCCCTTAGCTTTTTGGGTTACAGCTGGTTCCCTGTAGCTTGGTTCCCTTTAATTCACGAGCTGTAGCCACGTGTTATTGAATTGGCAGGCCCCTTCAGGCCTCCTTTTTAGTTCACATTTGGCACAATTTGTGTTTTAATCTGTGAGTAGGCTGATCGCCACCTGTTACTGGAATGGAGGCCTCCTTTTTCTAGTCGACTTGTTGGCAGGATGCCTGGGAAACCATGCCACCGTCGGCCACGCCCCATCACTGACGGATAGGCCCTAACAGGCCTGTTCTCTGTGTTTGGCAGTGTTTTTCATGTGTTAATCATGACACTTTTAATACATGGCCTCTGGGTGGTATGGTTATGGTAGCCACTTGCTGATGCCACATGTTTACTAAGGCAGGCCTACTTTGGCCTCCGGTGTAATATGTGGAGTTCAGTTATATACTCTTCTCGCTATGAGGGTGACAAGGTGCTTTTTACAGAGTATTTTGAGTGGCTAGCGCCTAGGGTGGATCTTTTGTGCTCCTAGAAATGGCCATGAGACGACGCTGTGTGTATTAGAGGTTGCTAGGCCTACGGGCCGCCTAGTTTAACACACTGGAGTATGTTTGGGTGTATTTCTCTTTGAGAGTTATCTTTATACACTTCTGTTGGCCAGAGGCCTAAGTGATAAACCAACCTCCTTTTGTCTGGTTGTTTATCGTCCTTTGGGCCTAAAACACTGCCGCAAGCTGATGCCACGTGTCTGTTGAGGTTATAGGCCCCTCCAAGCCTTCCTTAATGCATGTTGGCGTATGCTGTACTCCTCTTGGTTTAGAGAGTAAAAGGTGGTTTTACTGAGTACACTGCTCGTTGGATCGTGTTGGGTGGATTGTCATGCGGGCACTTTGCAGCCTCTTAGGCTGCCATTGAAGTCATCTTTCTACCCCAGAAAGACAAGACAGGTGTTTAGGGGTGGCCCCTAAAACCGGGCCACTTTCTGTTTGACTTCTGTTATTCACTTAACTAATATCATGCTGTAGGCCTCTTTCGGCCTCCATGAGTATGTACCCATCGCATGGTCTACCTGTTAGGTGAGCTTCGTACTTCCCTTTTAGGGTTATGTTTGTAATAGTGTTTAGCTCCCTAAGCTGGTCATGGTGGTAGGCCTTAATCAGGCCTCCTTCTAAGGATCCAGCATCAGGCTGGTTTGTGCTCCCCTGGATCAGGGTTCTGTAGCGCAATGCCTCCTCAGTGCGTTAATTAAGCACTGGGTAGATCCTAGGATGAGTGGATTATACTCCCCTCAATACGAGGGTTCATAGCACTTAGCTGAGTTCTGCTCTCCAGGATGCCCGTCTCTACGCGTGGGTTTGAGTTTGTTTCTGCCTCTTTGCAGTCACTCTTACTTACTATCTTCTATGAAGAATGCGTGTTAGGAGGCTCTGTATTCAGACAGGGTTGGACCAGACTAAGTTTGTCTCAGATCAGACTAGATCGGCCTCCCTGGTGGCATTGGGGGTGACTTCGTTCCCCTCTAGTGACTGGCCGAGGTTCCCTTTGGTTCCTTGCCCACATTCCCTTGAAGGGACCACTTTTTCTTCTAGAAAGGTTGGTTCCAGGCGCCTTAGCACCTTCTGTAGGGCCTTTGAGGAGGTCCTTCATGGAGTTCAGCTTGGGCTGTTGGCCGAAGGGATTGCTCAAGATGATGGATAATGACTGCTTCTCCAGGCGCCTCTTTTATACTTCCGGTTCGCACCTGTATGACGTCATAGGCTGTCGCCGGCCAATAGGATTTGGAGTTATTGGATAGTTGGCTTTCGAACACAGAGTCACATGACGTTCCCCATAGCGTTGCAAACGCAGAGTCTCGAACCCTGATTACATTCGTAACCTGAGACGTTTTTTTTTTTGTTGTTTGTTTTTTTTTTTTTTTTCAGTTTGTTTATGATCTACTTTGTTTTTTTATTCTTTAGGAGGAGCTGTAACTGGAAAACCCTGTTGGTATTAGATATTTAAACACACTTAAGAAAGTTTAATATTTGTCATACTGTACCATCCACTACACTGTAAAGAAAGTATGTTAGCACTAAAGAAACACAATAAGTACAGTACATGCGATTATTCTTTTGCTTTGGATATTAGAATTATCTGTAGTTTTTACAGTTCAGCTCTCTCCATATGTCTAGCCACATTTCAACAATGCACATAATTACAAGAATTCTTTACACTGCTGGGATGTTTTCAAAAGTTCACTGTGTGTAAGGTTTCTATCACCACTGTTGTGTGCTCATGCACACCTTCAATATCATTCAGCTGTCTAGAAATACTACTTTTGTCAATATCCAACAAATGTTTTTATTGTTGTTGTTGTTGTTATTATTAAGGCCTGAGCACCAATGGTGTTAGGACCCTATTGTAATTGCTCAGTCAATTATTATTCTTCTCTGAAATGAATCGCATTTTTGAGGGTCTAAACATGCTCGAAAACTCATGAAACTTTGCACAAGCATCAGAAGTGGTGAAGATTTACGTCTGATATGGGTTTCAGAATTAGGTGTGGCAAAATGGCTCGATAGCGCCACCTACACAATTTCAATTAAGCACCCAATACCTCAAAAAAAGTCCCTAGGTGCAAAATCTGTAAACCCAGTTTTTGCCATTTCCAGAGGTTGTACTTTAATGAACTCCTTCTAGAGCTTTAATCAGATCAACATCATGTTTGGTCAGTGTAATCTAAATGCCTTTGAGATGTTAAATTGTGAAGATCTAGAGTTTTCGCTGAAGGGCGTGTCCATGGCAGCTTGACAAAGTTCGATGTTTCGCCATGAAACAGGAAGTGTCAGGCATGCAGTGTTCGAAATGCCCCAGACTTCACATGATTGATAAGAGTACTGGTCTGAAGACATCTACATGCCAATATTTAGTTACAATCATAGTGCATAGTTACAAATTACATGTTTTACACTGTGATTAACTCCTCGTAGAGATTTAACCAGATCAACATCATATTTGGTCTGTCTAATCTTAAATCCTTAGCGATGTTAACTTGTGAAGATCTTGAGTTTTCACCGTCTGTGGTGGCCTGACAAATTTTGATGTTTCGCCATGAAAGAAGAAGCTGTTGTAACTCAGGCACTGTCCGATGTGCCCCAAACTTCACATGTTTGATAATAGTCCTCACACTGGCCGTGGCGGTGAGCCCGGGTGGGAGGGCCCTTTCATCGCTGCTTGCAGCTTTAATTATTATTATTATTGGATAGTCTTTATTTAACACAAGAGCACACACTTTAGCATTAGCATTGCAATAGTCTACCTATAAGTGCATGAGCTTGCATGTAGAGACTAGCAATAGCGAGCTAGCTAGCTTTCAAATCATAACATACCGCCCTCCCTTCAGAGCGCTCTCCAAAGCCACACCTCCTCCAAAACACATGAAGCGTTAAACTACCTCATCTCGCAAAGCACTTAACATTAGAATGATAATGAATGTAAAAAACTTAGAGTAAAATATGTTTCTGTATAAAATTACATATTGCACCTTTAATTGAAAGAAGATACACCGCCACATAGTTCTACCGAAAGTGACATGAACACACCTGACGTCATCAACACTACTTCCCAACTTGTAAATATGAACTTCCTAAGAGAAATTGGATGCACCATTATACACAGGGAAAACAAAAATGGACATAGCTTTAGAAAATTTATAATTTTTAAAGACAAATGAAAACATGCTGTTTTTTTAAATGGAGGCACTTGAGGAAACAAAGAAACAAAGTAGCATATTTAACAATAAATCTGCAACATTCTCCAGTCACGTGTGAGAAAATAATGTTAAAGTTTGGATAAAAGAAACCCAACAATCCTACATGAGATCAGTACAGAGTGACTTGATGACTTGATGTTCATAGATAGTAGCATCAACAATATGATTGCTGTTATTTATTTATTTTGAAGTGTTTTTTGTAGTATAGTTGTATTTATGAATAAATAACAAAATTATTTCTTGTTTTCAGAAAATGATTACAGCAATATTTTATGGAAAGCGCAATAGGAAGAATGCAGGGTTAGCTCTTCTATGTGAGGATGAGGAGGCCAAATTATATGGAATTATAGGGATTAAATGATAGGGATCTACTTATTTTTGGTTTGCATGAGTTCCAAGTATATAAATCTATCAATTTCTAAAAGAAATGTGCATTTAAATAGAAAAGAAAATCATAATTTTATAGAAAAACTACTTTTTTGACCATTTTCCATTGTGGTACAGCGTAGTTCTAGACTGGGCTGAAGGGAAAGCGAATCAGGATGTCCACCTCATATTTCCACTTGCTTTCAGAGAGCTCAATTTGCTGAAGAACCAAACATTCAGTCTTAAAGATCTTCTACAGTTTTCCATGGGCACAGAACAACCGGAAATCTCTCCAAATGAATGTAAAATCATCATTTTTGATGGTTTGAATGAGTGTCGTCTCTCTCTGGATTTTCAGAACAATGTGAGGTTGTGTGATGTGACTAAATCAGCTTCAGTGGACGTTCTGCTGACGAACCTAATTGTGGGGAATCTACTTCCCTCTGCTCTCATCTGGATCACCTCCAGACCAGCAGCAGCTGATCTCATCCCCTCTGAGTATGTTGATCGAGTGACAGAGGTTCGAGGTTTCAATGACCCACAGAAGGAGGAATACTTCAGGAAGAGAATCAGAGATCAGAGTCTGGCCAATAAAATCATATCACACCTGAAGTCATCGAGGAGCCTCTACATCATGTGCCACATCACAGTGTTCTGCTGGATCTCAGCCACTGTCCTAGAGAAGATGTTGAGCAAAGCAGAGAGTGGAGAGATTCCCAAATATGAGAAGGACTATGAGAAGAAATTGACAGATGAAGACATGATCCTCAAACTGGGGAAACTGGTTTTTCAAGAGCTTATAAAACGCAATGTGATCTTCTATGAAGAAGATCTGAGAGAGTGTGGCATTGATGTGACAGAAGCATCAGTGTACTCTGGATTGTGCACTCAGATCTTCAGACGGGAGTTTGGTCTGTGTCAGAGGAAAGTCTACTGCTTTGTTCACCTCAGCATTCAGGAACATCTAGCAGCTCTGTATGTGTTGTTTTCATTCAGTTTGAAAAATGTAGATGTTCTCAGTGAATATCAGGCCGTAAAATACAATGTTCAGTCCCCAGCATGCTTCACAATCTATGAGAGGGCTGTCGAAGAGGCTTTGCAAAGTAAGAATGGCCATCTTGACCTCTTCCTTCGTTTCCTTCTGGGTCTCTCGTTAGAGTCCAGTCAAACTCTTTTTAAGTGCCTACTAACACAAACAGGAGGAACGACTCACAATACAGAGGAAATTATCCAGTATGTCAAGAAGAAGATTAGAGAAAATCTTTATCCAGATAAATCCATCAATCTGTTTCACTGTCTGAATGAACTAGGTGATACTTTGGAAAATGAAATCCAAGAGTATCTGAGCTCAGGGACGATAAGAGATGCCATTCTGTCTCCGTCACAGTGGTCAGCTCTGGTTTTTGTGTTGCTTACTTCAGAGCAGCTGGAAGTGTTTGAATTAAAGGAATACATCAGGGATGAGTTCAACCAAATAAACATCACACAGGATCAAGTTCTCCGTAATCTACTGCCTGTGGTTGAAGCATCCAGATCAGCTCAGTAAGTGAACTGCTCATTACGAACAAAATACTGAAGAAAGTCTGTATTTTATGCTAAGAATATATGAAGTGTTTATAGAGCTTCTGAATCGCATGAATCAGTGTGATTGACAGTCTATATGCATATGTGTTGTTGACATGATGTTTCAAATAGTGCCCTGCAGTTTCTATTCTTTGTCTAAAACTTATTTTAAATTGTATTTAAAATGTATATTTTAAATTATTTTTAAATAATAATGTATAATCTCATATTTAGAGTACAATATTTTATTATAATTTTAAAATTATGAAATCTTTATACTGAGGCACAATAAAAACATGGTACTCTCATTTGGATCACTTCCAGATCAGCAGCAGCTGATCACATCCGAGTGTGTTGATCGAGTGACAGAGGTATACGAGGCTTCAGTGACTGTGGGGACATGACCAAAGCACAGGCGGGGAGATACTGCTTGCAATCAATATAAAATATTTATTGTCTCA
Organism: Elopichthys bambusa; assembly: GCA_037101425.1. Taxonomy (NCBI): domain Eukaryota; kingdom Metazoa; phylum Chordata; class Actinopteri; order Cypriniformes; family Xenocyprididae; genus Elopichthys; species Elopichthys bambusa. The sequence continues at coordinate 10,334,203 of CM074444.1, forward strand.
AAACTTGCAAAAAAAAAAAAACATCAAACCCAGGACACTAGTGTTGACCCTCCTCACAGAGGCCCCAACCAGAACTGACTCCGACAGGTGGGTCCTTTCAAACTCAAGGGTTAAACCTAATCATAGTCACAGGGAAAATGAAAATAAATAAATAAAAAATCATACACATACATAAACACATAAATAAACTCAACAATGGAATATCAAATTCAAAATTAATTTTAACAATCAATACTACCCAAATAAATACAAGAAATAAACAAAACAATACATTTATACATACATTCAAATAAACACAATGAAACAATGATACCCCTGCTCATACTGGTAAGTAGACAATGTCTACACTAACCATAATTCCACAAATTCTATAATTCAAAACATCATCAATCACGTGGTATTGTCATTTCGATACAAGCATCGGTACAGCGTGTGATATAATAGTGCTTTGAAAACTGCATCAGAGCCCCGGTATTAACCGTCCCATCACTAAATAAAATAAAAATAGTCCCTTGTTTGTCCTGAGACTAGGAAAGATAACCCAAAATGTTTTTTAAACAACTAACATTTATACAAATGAACCAAACAGATATAAAGGTATATACAAGAATTACTTATGAGATCTTCACAGTGACCCAAAGAAGGAGGAATACTTCAGGAAGAGGATCACTGATAAGCCAATAAAATAATCTCACACCTGAAGTCCTCGAGGAGCCTCCATATCAAAGTGTTCTGCTGGATCTCAGCCACTGTCCTAGAGATGTTGTGTGGAGCAGAGAGTGGAGAGATTTCCAAGACTCTCACTTAAATGTACACACACTTCCTGATCCTTCAGACCAACATCAAACATGAGAAGGACTATGAGAAGAAAGTGTATGATGATGACATGGTTCTCAAACTGGGGAGGCTGGCTTTTCAGCAACTTATGGGAGGCAATCTGTTCTTCTATGAAGAAGATCTGAGAGAGTGTGGCATTGACATGACAGAAGCATCAGTGTACTCAGGATTGTGTACCTATAGAGAGGACTTGAATTAGAGGAAAGTCTACTGTTTTGTTCATCTGACCATCCAAGAACATCTGGCTGCCCTGTATGTCCATTACTCCTTCACAGAAAACATATTATTACCAAACCAACTCATGGAGCAGAAATCGAACACGTTCCAATATTTGACCTCCATCAGAAAGCTGTGGATGAGGTTGTAAACAGTAAAACTGGACATTTAGACCTTTTCCTTCGCTTCCTTCTGGGCTTCTCACTTGAGTCCAATCAGACTCTCTTAAAAGTTCTTCTGACACAGAAAGCAGAGGAACATCCAACTCCAGAAAAAAATCATTAATCTGTTCCTCTGCCTCAATGATCTGGGTGATCGCTCACTAATAGAAGAAATGCACCTAATCACTAAATCTCTCACAACTCTTTGTTCTGTTGACTTCAGAGAATTTGGGTGTCTTTAAGAATTATGCTTCAGTAATCGATTCTGCTCACATACTGCAAATTCTTCTCAGACTACCTGTGATTGAAGCATCCACATCTACTCAGTAAGTAATAATGACATACTGTATGTTAGCAAAACATACATTACTTTTTTTTTTTTTTTTTCTTTCATTGAGGTATAGAAGGGTTCAACAAGTTCACAGTTTTAGTTTTTACTTTCTAGGGTGCAGACTGACAGGAAAGCAGTGATCTTCTATCCAGAGCTCTGAGCTCAGAACCCTTGTGGGGTGAACTAACCCTTTAAACTACAATCCTCAGAACTTTCAAAACTTTAAAAATGGTTTCAGGTTTTTAAAACAACTTGTACAGTCTGTCATTTGAAATATAATGTAAAATATCTCTGCAGGCTGATTATGGCCTTTTCACAGATGAAAGTTGTGAGGTTCTAGCTTCAGCTCTAAATTCAAACCCACACCTGAAAACACTGGATCTGATGGGAAATTCATCTGCTATATATATATATATATATATATATATATATATATATATATATAATTTTTTTTGTTGCCTGTTAGGGTAGCCTAGATTATTTACTTCCACAACTTTGAGAAGATTTTTTTATTATTATTTATTTACTTCCACAACTCTGAGAGAGTTTTTCTTTATACAAAATTCTACAACTTCAGATTCAGATCGCCCAAATATTTGAACAGTTACTTAAAATGTTGGAATTTCATTGAATTAGATATATATAAAAAAAATATTTTAAAAAATCATACTGGTCATCTGAAAAAAGCTGATCTTGCTTTAGCTCTGAGTTCAGACAACTCATGTTTGAAAGAGCTGAATTTGTCAAAAAAAAAAAAAAAAAAAAGAACCTTTTGGAGATTCAGGAATTAAACACCTCTCTAACATTAAGAATCCTTACTGGAATCACTTTGGTAAGATCATTTTCCTGTATGTCACTCATAGCCAAGTCCAAGTGTCAAGTGGGAACTCTTTTCGTTTAGACAAAATGTACAATGAATTATAGTGTGTATTAATGTAAAATAATAAATTAATAATAAATTAAATTTCAATAAATCTAATTTTCTGTTAGATTTAAGAGTGTTTTTTTCTCTCTCTCTCTCTCTCTGCAGGCTTATTGATTGTGATATCACAGAAGAAGGTTGTGCTTCTGCTTTGACATTAAACCTCTCACATTTAAAAATCTTGTATCTGTATGATGAAAAAGTAGGAAAGGCAGGAGTGGAGCATCTCTCTGTTGCTCTGAAGAATCCTGTCTGTGAACTGGAGAAACTGGGGTATGAATATTTTTTTGTTTAATCAATATTACAGTTAAACTGTTACTTTTTTAAGGGCCCCTATTATGCTTATTTACAGGTTGCTAATTTTGTTCAGAGGGTCTTAAAAAAATGTTAATGATAAAAAAATGTTAAAAATGTGTTTTCTGTTGGAGAGATTCACTCCTTTTGGTGTGGACTTTGTCCTTTTTTTATTTTGCAGATTGTTTACAAGCACAAACAACTATATTACACACACACACACACAAAAAAAAAGTAAAAAAAAAAGGTTAACAGTTCACATAAAAATATCAATAACATTGCCTTTTGACATTGGAATTTAAGTGGTGGCCTATTTGCACGTTGCATACCCGCTTTTACACCACTATGCATACCCAAATAGAGTTAAGACACATGAAGTGACTCAAGTATAACTTGGTGCTAAAATAATCATTGAAAAGTCAATTCAGTCTCAAATAAAAGTTATTTTAAAAGTTATTCATTGTATTATAAGCAGAAATAGATCCCAAACAAGCATATACATGTATTTTCACTTTGATAAGAGCTAAATGAGTTTATTGAACAGTGTGTCATTGTTCTCTCTGTAGGTTGTATAATTGTGATATCACAAATGAAAGATTCATCTTTTCACATGGAGGACAACTGAGGGACTCAACACAACTATTAAAAAAGGTTCAAACATTCACTGATGCTTCAGAAGGAAACACGATGCATTAAGGGGTGAAAACTTTTGAACAGGATGAAGAGGTCCAAATCTTTCTTATTTTGCATGAATATAATTTTTTTTTTCATTTAGTACTGCCTTTTGGAAGCAACAGAAGATACTTTTCCGGAAGACAAATTAAATAGAATTTACCTTGATCTTCAAATTCCAAATGTTTTCACCCCCCATCTATTAATGCATCATGTTTTTTTTCTGGAGCATCAGTGAATATATGAACCTTTTTTAAAAGTTGTGTTTGAGTCCCTCAATTGTCCTCAGTGTGAAAAGACGGATCTCAAAATCATTCAGTCACTGCTGTAAAAGGTTCAAATATGCAAAAAATGCTGGAAAACTGAAGAATCTGCAGGACCTGGAGATTTTTTCTGAAGAACAGAGCTCAGTTTAACTGCTCAGGACAAACAAGGGACTCATGAACAACCATCACAAAAAAAACAAAAAAAAAACAGTTGTAGATCATCCAGGTAACCACACACAGTATTAAAAATCACTGGTTCACATACTTATGAATGGGGTTATTTTAATAAATTCAGCTATTTTTTTTGTCTTGTGGATTATATGTAAACATCTTTTATGTAAAATATCTTACTCAGGTAAGTACTAAATAAAAAATAACATGCATTTTGTATTATCTCCCTTATTTTGTTAAAATTATTAACATTTTCACAGATTCTGCAAGTGGTTCACATACTTTTTCTTGCAACTTTTTCGGTCAACCACTACATTGTGTAGTGTTCACACAATAATAGATTATGGTGAATTGTATTAATGCTGTACAGTAATTGTTGGGTCAGATTTTTTTAAAGAACCTAGTAACATCTATGGGAACATACGGATGAGCTGTGTAGGGTTGTTGTTTTTATTTGTAAAAGAAGCCCCTTACAGAGTGAAGAATGTGTCATTTTACACTCTGCAGAATGGTTTGAGGTTTGAGGGCTGTGCTGCTCTGGCTTCAGCTCTGAAATCAAACGCCTCACATCTGAGAGAGCTGGACCTGTCATTGAATAGCCTAAACTATTTAGAAATGATGGTGCTCTCTGCGGGACTGGAGAATCCATACTGGAGAAACTGAAGTAAGATCTTGGTTTTGAGTATCAAATATGAGGTAGTCCTCATTATTGTCTGATGCTCACTGTTTACTATGGAAGATAAAGTATCTTTAATTAAAAGCAACAATATGTGTTAATATATGTGTCAATATATGTGACATAATATATTCAATAAATAAATAAATAAATCATGAAATTTGTAGCAACATGCAAATTACATTTTCTATTGGACAGTACATTTTTGACAACTGTTATGATTTATTTAATGACTATTTATTTATTTATTTATTGAAAGAAAATGTTTTTAATGAAAAATGTATTTATTAATATGACACTGCTATTGGTTTGCTGGGTGTTTTTTAGTTTTGTTCATAAGTTAGCAAGATATAAAAAAAAATATGTTTCTAAAAAAAATATGGCTGGATTTGACCAAGCTTGCATTGTTCATGGCAGAATTGCAACTCTTTGTTACAAAAATGAACGGGTATGTAAAGTTGCAAAGACCAATGTAATTATAATAACAAAAAAACCTTTGAGGATTAAGCCCTAAAACTCAAAAAGCAAGACTAAACCAGGATTAGGCCTTAGTTCAATTAGGGTATTAAAGTAGCTTTTATATACCCTAGAAGAAAACATTACTGGTGTGCATCTTGAGACAAAACAATGTCAATGCAAGTTGCTTTCAGTAAAAACAGCTCAAACATGCTTTTTAGCCTAGGACTAGCTTAAGCCTTGTCTGTGAATCCAGGAGATTGTGTTTTGATACCCCTTCTGAAGTCACATGGAAACCATTAAAACATCTTAATCTGAAGATTGATTGTTCAGAAGACACAATGGAATCATGTAAATCATGTACCAGCAGAAGGTGGCATATGTTTCACGAAGACAAGCACTAATTAACTAACTGATTTGAGAGTCATTTGAGCAGTTCTATGCCTTTAGTGGCTATTAATCTCAAAATGAGTGGACCTTGCTAAAATATTCTGTGTAGATATGTCTTTTTAACATCTTAAAGCTTGGGTTTTAATTGATGAGTTTAAAGCACAAATGTAAATATTGAGAATTATTTTATTTTATTAATTTTTTTGCACTTTTACAATATGTATACAATTCATTCATTTATTTTAGTAAAATGTAAGAGCGTGTGCAGCCATTCTAACTTGATTGTGTCGAGTACGGTCTCAACCGCTTCCATTTATTTTAGCTCTACAAAAACTGTCCGTTATGCTGCTTGATATTGCAAACTGTTACTTATTATCATATTATTTCATTCTTTTTCATAATCATAAACACACTGGTTTGAAGCGCTAACTATTTTTCCATTTACAGCATTTTGTTATTCTTCTCTTTATTAACTTATTGTAACGAGGCGGGACACGAGGTGAGATCCATATGTAAGCTTTATTAGACTGAGTTCGTCGTCAAACAGGCAATGGTGGAACAACAGCAAACAGGTATGGCAGAGAGTAGGCAGAATCATAGTCGAGGTACAGGCAATAGGTCAGGGCTGGCAGATAACAATCGTAAGTCCAATAAACAATACACAGTCCAAAGGCAGGCAGCAGGGAATCGTAGACGGAGAACAGAATGGGTAAATAACAGGCAGACAATAACAATAAGAAGCGCTCAGAAGTGTAACCAGAGTATACAAGACCTCACAATGTGTGTGTGGATGTGACTAGCTTACATAGTCCAGGTAATGTGCTGCAGTGTGGTGATTACTGATTGATGAAGTGAGTGCAGATGATGGCCAGGGAGGATTATGGGCAATTAAGTTCGGGAATGACTGGAACTGTGACACTTATAGGCAAATAGCAGCAAATAGTCAGAAGTCTCCCCAGATTCACAAAAAATAGCTTCCGCGTTGAAAAATAAGGTGAATAAATCATATTTTTTTTATTACCAGTTTTTGATTACATGTTGTATTTTGCATATTGATACCTTTGTTTTATATATATATATATATATATATATATATATAATAAAATAAAAAAATCTTCAACACCTGACTGATCTTTGTCCGTCGTATAAAATATATGGCTCAATAAAACAGTACAAAGGAGCAAAGTTCTGCTGATCTCTGTAAACAAGTTGTACTGTGCAATGCAACCATGTCTCTGACAATGCTTGTAGTATTAGCTGCATATAACTGTAGTTGATGCATTATTTTAAAGGACTGGAGCTAATATTTACCTGTTAATAAAGAATTTTGGAACCTGAGAAGAGGGGTTTGAGTGCTGTCATGAATCCAAGCAGTTCACATAGCTCCTTAGGTGAGTGTGATAAATATTGATTACTGCACACTTTGATCTGTTTTAGTCATTTTGGTTAATCAAACTTTACTCTAGAAATTATGGATGTCCACTTATAATCGATTATTGCTCTTGATGATTGATTAATGATTAAGTAATTTAGATTAATTTATGTTTAAATACTTTTTTTAATGTAGCTATACGGTACACGTCCAAAATAAGTTTTTTAGTTTATTGCTGTTTTTATGTCTCAGCAAATCAAGACGGTGACGAAATAGTCAACTTAACAAGAAAAATTATATACAGAAAGCTACAGAGAATGCTCCCTTTATCACATTGTCTATCACTAAGGTTGTCTGTCGTTTCAGTTCAGCTCTCTGAGCTCTGCATTTTAAAGTCACCTGTTATAAACAATGAAGCTGACTACACCGCACAATGAATCTCATATTTACATTATGCCTGCAAACCTTATACTGAGAGCATTCACCAGAGTGAAGAACTCAGTGAAGAAAACTATAGCATTTATTTTTTGGTATTGTGTGGATTTGTTTGGCGCCTGTGACTTAACAGTCTGTGGTTAGCCATTGCATTCATATGCTCAACAGACATGTTTGTGATTGGCTACAATGTTGAACACTGATGCAAAAAACAGTAACAGTATGGTAAATAGAAACCATTGAAGCAATGAGAGTAGATGGAAATAGGATGTTATAATTAACACTTTTCGTGATTAGTTCATCGCTGTAGCCATTATTGCAATGGCATTTTTTTGGAATTTGTAATATTAACATAAACAGCTTGATGTTTTATCTAGACTTTTTATAGTACATGCTCACATACCTCTGCCCTGATTCTTTCTCAACAGAGCTGAGGATTGTCCTTTTTGGTCCAAAAAATGCTGAGAAACGTTCGGCAGGAAATACTATCCTGGGCAAAAAGGAGTTTGACTTGAAGAAGACTTTGCACTGTATGAAGATGCACAGCGAAATATCTGGTGCGAAGATCACTGTGGTTGATACTCCAGGCTGGTGGGGAAATTTACCCTTTGAAGAAAATCCTGAACTCTATAAACAGGAAATTGTCCTGAGTGTGACTAAATGTCTTCCAGGACCTCATGTCCTGCTTCTGGTCTTAAATGTGGACACACCATTTAAACAAAATGAAAAAGACATTCTGTGGGATAATGTTAGATGTTTTGGGGATGACGTATGGAGGCACACAATAGTGTTGTTCACATTTACAGATAATCCCGGAGGTATAACAACAGTATTTGAGAATGAAACCCTCCAGTAGCTCATTGAGAAATGTGGGAACAGGTATCATGAGCTTAATATTAAAAATCTGGATGATGGATCTCAGGTCACAGAACTGCTTAAGAAAATACATGAGATGGTGGAAGAAAAAAGAGGCGGCCATTATAAAATAAGAGACATTTTGCACCATGTGGAGGAGAAGATGAGAGAACAGGAAAAGAGAGCAGAGGAAAGAAGGATAAAAAATCAGCATCTAAAAGACAAGAACAAGTGGTGAGATTTGTATAACTATGTATATTGCTATTGCGTTTAACCAGAGACAGTTTAAGGGGGAAAGCGTTTGGCCCCTTATAATGAATGAACAGTAACTGTAACACTCAAAGTGGCTCTCTAAGAATTAAGTCACACTTTTAAGTTGAAGGACCTCTTTCTGATCGAGCTCACTCTAAAAAACTCAGACTTTAAACTGTATGTTTTATCATTGTTTTCATAGTTATTTCCTCATTTGAAATATTACTGTTAAATTTACTATTTAAGTAAAGCTGCTATCTGCTTGAACAATAATATTCCATTAGGCTGCCGGAAAACATTACCAAGATGGCCATCTACGGTAGTGGACTGACTTGACTTCAAGGAACTTAATTTTTTTTATAGCCTACTCTATTTATGACACAATGATGTTCCGTCTCGACAGAGACTCCTTTACCGGAGGTCATGAAAACAGCACAAAGACTAACAGAATGCTGATCTACCATAATAAAATATTTATGTCTGCCAGCAGAAGATGAACATCCACTCTCAGAGCTGAGGATGGTGCTGCTGGGTTATAATGGATCTGAGAAGAGTTCAGCAGGAAACACCATCCTAGGCAAACCTGCATTTAATTTAAAAAGATCACTTGCATCTGAAGTACGAGGAGGAGATGTTTCTGGAAAACACATCACTGGGGTTGATACTCCAGGCCAAAAAAGAAATTACCACTCAAAATACACCCACAGACTCTATAAAGATGAGGTTGTGTTGAGTCCGTCTTACTGTCCTCCAGAACCTCACGTCTTTCTGCTGGTCATACGAGTGGATGTTTTTTTTCACTTAAGTGTACAGAAGGGCAGTAGAGCAACATGTTGCCTATCTTGGTGCAGAAGTCTGGAATCACATGATTGTTCTCTTTACCTTTGGCGATTGGTTGAGAGACACAAGCATTGAGCTGTTCATTGAGAGTGAAGGAGAAGCTCTTCAGTAGATAATAGACAAATGTGGGAACCGGTATCATGTCTTCAACAACAAGAACACAGATGATGGCCATGGATCGCGGAACTGGTGGGGGGGGCCGCTCGGGCCCTGGGCCCGGGTAACTTTTGAGGTCTGGTACAAATATGATATACAAAAATGCATAGGCTACAGGTCCATACGTATGCACGATTAATCATTAAAATATTGCAACGTCGATTCAAACACACTCGCGATCTTATTCTTAAATGACAACAATTCCGAAGTCTATTAAACCTTTAAAGTTACGATCATGCCGCAATATAAATTTAAACCTGCTTTCACGCTGCCGCTGATCCAGAGCGCGCAGCGTACGCTTCTGAAACAGCTTCACAAACAGTGTTCAGCTGACAGTATTGCTATGTTGCAAATATATATATATATATATATATATATATATATATATATATATATATATATATATATATATATATATATATATACAGATTATCCAGTCATAAAGTATGCTTAAAAGAAAATATATCTGGCATCCAATTTATAGGTCACTATTAGCACTAATATTAAAAAAGTAGTACAATCTTACAGACTATGTAAAATGTACAATACAGACTAAGATGAAGTCTTTATGTAGCCTACATTAACAATGATTTGGGGCAATTAAAATGCATTATAATGGCGGATTATGAAAATCTTTTTTTATTTTTCTATTTTTCTTTTTTAAAACGTGGCGCTTCTCATCCAGTGTGCGAACTGCGAAGTTCTGCAAACCACGCCCCTCTATCACTGTAAAAAAAAAAAAAAAAAAAAAAAAAATAGTGTAACTTTTGGCCTACTATGTTTGTCAATATTCAATAAATGTTTTATTTTGGTAAATTTCAAATTTTGTTCAGCAAATGAAACATTTTTAGAGCCTAACATGCCTAGTCACCAGTGAAGCCACCAGGGGTAAGCTGGTGAAATGCGCTATTTAAAGCTGTTGGTACACAAATAACACCTCTTTTCAATCGTAGTAACGTAGACAAGCAGCTACAACCTAATTTTCCTCCGCAGTGGACAAAATACATTGATCTCAATGCGAAGACGGCTGAAAGACAGATTTGAAGGGACCGTCTGCAAAGTGCAAAACCCGAAAAGCGTTAATAAAAAAAGACATTTTCCCAAAATAAGTGTTGCAGTATAACTATCAGGAAAGCAGTAATGTATGTGTAAAATAAATTTGGAGACACTACAGTGTAAGTTATTGACTGTTTGTAGTAACGCTTTTCGGGTTTTGCACTTTGCAGACGGTCCCTTCTAATCTGTCTCAGCCGTCTTCGCATAGAGATCCATGCATTTCGTCCACCGCGGAGGAAAGCTGGCTTTGAGGAAAATCAGGTTGTAGCTGCTTGTCTACGTTCCTACGATTGAAAAGAGGTGTTATTTGTGTACCAACAGCATTTAGCTCACGAGTTATTGATCTGGGGAATTCGAATCTGTGAATATGCGGCCAACTTTACTTAAGTAGAGTACATTTGTCTGCCTCGTCAATTTGGGATTACTTTTCACAAGAATGCAGTTGTTTGATGTTGTTACACCACTCCTATACAATGTAATCTAACTTGAACTGTACTGACGCCGGTGTGCTGGATAGACAATCAATCGAGACGGAGCGAAATCCACCTGACACAGGTAAGTAAACTGGCACGATCACACAAACATTCTGTACAGAACCGACTCCCACCTCATTCACAACAGTGTTGGTTTTAGGTCACAGAAAGAAGCCTAGGTTATTGTCGAGAGAGTGTATTATATTACACTCTTTTTTTTTTTTCTTTCTATGTAATGCCAAAATGGCTACTGTATCAGTTTATTAAACAGTGGTGCTAGTAAAACATGATGTGATTTAAGTAATTTAATGCTGTTCTATTTATTAAAAGTGGCACAGATCTATCGCTAGATAATAAATACCATAAAGCTAAATATATATAGTGGTCAGCGTAAATGAGTACACCCCCTTTGAAAAGTAACATTTTAAACAAGATCTTAATGAACACAAAAACAATTTCCAAAATGTTGTCAAGACTAAGTTTTATATAACATCTGTTTAACTTATAACATGAAAGTAAGGTTAATAATATAACTTGGAGAACAACATTTTCAGTTTTATTCAAATTAGGGTTATGCAAAAATGAGTACACTCCACTGAAAGTCTCTGGAGCAAAGCTACATTTTAGACTACAAATGTCTAATTTAACAAGAATTCAACCACAGGTGAGTCTAATTATTCATTACACAGGTGTCCAGCAAAAAGTTTACTCTAAAAGGGTATTAAAACCCCTTCCTATTTCATTCTGTCAGCAATGGCACCACATGGAAGAGAAATGTCCTGAGAAAGAAAATAATTTCTTTACACCAGAAAGGTGAAGGCTACAAGAAGATCAGCAAAGCTTCACTTATCAGTCAGAATACTGCAGCAAAAGTGGTACAAAAATTTAAAAAAGATGGAACTGCAACCATCTCACAGAGTTAACACCTCGACAGGAGCGTCTTCTGATGAGAAGGGTTGAAGAAAATCGGCATGCAAGTTCACTGCAGTTATCTAAAGAAGTAGAAAGCCAAACTGGGGTGACTATTTCCCATGACACAATACGGCGTACACTGCAGAGGAATGGCATGCATGGGTGCCGTCCATAAAAGAAGCCTCTCCTAAAGCCCAAGCACAAAAAAGCCTGCCTAGAGTTTGCCAGGGCCCATGTTGACAAAGATGAAGACTACTGGGACTCTATACTCTGGAGTGATGAGACAAAGATAAATGTTTTTGGAACTGATGGCTTCGAAACTGTATGGCGTCACAAAGGTGAGGAATACAAAGAAAAATCATGGTGCCTACAGTGAAACATGGTGGCAGTGTCCTTATGTGGGGCTGCTGGTGTCGGGGAGCTGCATTTCATTGATGGCATCATGAATTCACAGATGTACTGCTCTATACTGAAAGAGAAGATGCTACCATCACTCCGTGCCCTTGGGCGTCGTGCACTTTTGACAACATGACAATGATCCTAAACACACATCTAAGGCCACTGTTGGAGAACAGGGTAAAAGTGATTCAGTGACTTGATCTGAACCCAATCGAACACCTATGGGGAATTCTGAAGAGACAAGTTGAGCATCACTCTTCGTCCAGTCTCTAAAAGAGGTCATTCTTGAAGAATGGAAAAAGATAGATGTTGCAAAATGTCGCCAACTTGTTCATTCCATGCCTAGAAAACTCGGTGCTGTCATTAAAAATCATGGAGGCCATACAAAGTACTAGATGTAGTAGTTTTTGTTGTGGGGTGTACTCATTTTTGCATCATCCTAATTTGAGTAAAACTGAAAAATGTGTAATTTAAGTTATATTGTTAACCTTACTTTCATGTTATAAGTTAAACAGATGTTATATTAAACTTAGTCTTGTCAACATTTTGGAAATTGTTTTTGTGTTCATTGAGATATTGTTTAAAATGTTACTTTTCAAAGGAGGTGTACTCATTACGCTGAGATAGTATATCTTTCTGTAAAGCTGCTTTGCTGCTATACAAATAAACTTGTCTAAAAATCTTACTACTAACAAATAGACACTTTATTTTTCTCAAGTAACACTAGCATATAATAAATACTATGAAGGTACTTATTTGCATTTAGTCATCATAAGTAAATGAAGAATTAGATATTTAAATTCAGTGTAGTCTTGAACACAAGTCAGTATTGAGATGAAATGCATTTATAAATCTTGATATAAATATTGCCAAGATAACAGTTTTGAAAGGAAAATTTTACATGCGAAGTGCTTTATTAGTTTGGTTACAGATCAATGGAGCCAGAAAGACCAATGGAGCCAGAGAGACCAGGGTCACCAGAGCCAAGCTGTGGGTCCCTAAAAAGATGCTGGTCAAGCAAACATGGCACATGCTTTAAAGATAATGGGTACAATGGAAATGCTTTATAAAATCTGTAAATTTAAAGACAGATGAGGTCACTTTTGAACATTGATAAAGTCTTATCTGAATAAAAGAACATTTCATGATAAAATCAGTTTTGAACAAAATGTTCATTCATTTGTTTTTGTTAAAGTTCAATGCAGGTTGAGAAACCAGACTCGCCAGCTCCCAGCTGTGTGTCCATAAACAGTGGCCAGTCAATAGAGCATCCAGTGTTCTTTAAAGATGGAGATACCTCTGTACACGGGTATGTTTAAAAATGAAGATGGAAAACATTGGAGGCATTTATAAACTGTAAAGCCTGAATACTGAAGCTTTATCTGTGTCATAATTACTCATAGTAATGACTGTCAACATGCTGAAGTCTGTAAAATGGTCCAGTCACATGTGAGAAAACGGGGTCAGAGTTTGGATAGGAGAAACCCAACACTACATGAGATCAGTACAGAGTGCAGGTATTTAGACATACAGTATAAATAAGTAAATTAAAGCCACTGTAAAAAATCAAATGAATATTGATACGTTTTATAACATTTACTTTCATAAAGTCGAATCAAGTTATATTTGGGTGTGTATAAATCTGTGCTTGCTAATTTGCTAACATTGTGTTTTCTAATGTATGTTGAAGCTCTGACTGTCAAAATGCTGAAGTCTGCAACAAACTGAAATCAGACCTGAAGACAAAGTTTCAGTGTTTCTATGAGGGAATAGAAAAGCAAGAAACCCCAACATTCCTCAATGAGATTTATACTGAGCTCTACATCACAGAAGGTGAAGGTGGAGGTGGAGGTATAGAGATCAATAATGAACATGAGATCAGCTGGGTTGAAAAAGCTTCCAGGAAAGCCACAACGGAGGACACCCCAATCAACTGCAATGACATATTCAAACCTTTACATGGACAAGACCAGCCCATCAGAACTGTGCTGACTAAAGGAGTCGCTGGCATTGGAAAAACTGTGTCTGTGCAGAAGTTCATTCTGGACTGGGCTGAAGGGAAAGGAAATCAGGACATCTACCTCATATTTCCACTTCCTTTCAGAGAGCTCAATTTGCTGAAGGACCAAACATTCAATCTTAAAGATCTTCTACAGTTTTTCATGGACATAAAACAACTGGAAATCTCTTCAAATGGAGGTAAAATCATTTTAATATTTGATGGTTTGGATGAGTGTCGTCTGTCTCTGGATTTTCAGAACAATGTGAGGTTGTGTGATGTGACTGAATCAGCTTCAGTGGACGTTCTGCTGACGAACCTCATTGCGGGAAATCTGCTTCCCTCTGCTCTCATCTGGATCACCTCCAGACCAGCAGCAGCTGATCTCATCCCCTCTGAGTGTGTTGATCGAGTGACAGAGGTTCGAGGTTTCAGTTACCCACAGAAGGAGGAATACTTCAGGAAGAGAATCAGAGATCAGAGTCTGGCCAATAAAATCATCTCACACCTGAAGTCATTGAGGAGCCTCTACATCATGTGCCACATCCCAGTGTTCTGCTGGATCTCAGCCACTGTCCTAGAGAAGATGTTGAGTGGAGCAGAGAGTGGAGAGATTCCCAAGACTCTCACTCAAATGTACACACACTTCCTGATCCTTCAGACCAACATCAAACATGAGAAGGACTATGAGAAGAAATTGACAGATGAAGACATGATCCTCAAACTGGGGAAACTGGCTTTTCAGGAGCTTATGAAACGCAATGTGATCTTCTATGAAGAAGATCTGAGAGAGTGTGGCATTGATGTGACAGAAGCATCAGTGTACTCTGGATTGTGCACTCAGATCTTCAGAGAGGAGTTTGGTCTGTGTCAGAGGAAAGTCTACTGCTTTGTTCACCTCAGCATTCAGGAACATCTAGCAGCTCTGTATGTGTTGTTTTCATTCAGTTTGAAAAATGTAGATGTTCTCAGTGAATACCAGACCTTAAAATACAATGTTCAGTCCCCAGAATGCTTCACAATCTATGAGAGGGCTGTCGAAGAGGCTTTGCAAAGTAAGAATGGCCATCTTGACCTCTTCCTTCGCTTCCTTCTGGGTCTCTCGTTAGAGTCCAGTCAAACTCTTTTTAAGTGCCTACTAACACAAACAGGAGGAACGACTCACAATACAGAGGAAATTATCCAGTATGTCAAGAAGAAGATTAGAGAAAATCTTTATCCAGATAAATCCATCAATCTGTTTCACTGTCTGAATGAACTAGGTGATCATACTTTGGAAAATGAAATCCAAGAGTATCTGAGCTCAGGGACCATAAGAGATGCCATTCTGTCTCCGTCACAGTGGTCAGCTCTGGTTTTTGTGTTGCTTACTTCAGAGCAGCTGGAAGTGTTTGAATTAAAGGAATACATCAGGGATGAGTTCAACCAAATAAACATCACACAGGATCAAGTTCTCCGTAATCTACTGCCTGTGGTTGAAGCATCCAGATCAGCTCAGTAAGTGCACGCTCTTTCACATTATGAACACAATAATGAAGTAAGTCTGCATTTTGTGCTAAGAATATGTGAAGTCAAATGTTTATAGAGCTTCTAAACCACATGGATGTGTGATTGACAGTCTACATGTATATGGGTTGTATATGTTTACATGAAGTGATGCCCTGCAGAATGACTTGCTATACTTTGTCTAAAACAAGTTTGGACATTTTAAAATCATATTTAAATGTATATTTTAATAATAATATATAATCTCATATTTAGTTCCTTTGTGCTTACATGTGTTTGTACAGATTGTACAGTTCTTTGACTAGAACTCATTAATAAAAGCATTAAATTGTATTTCCTGGTGCCATTAAAGCTTGATATTTTATTGAAAAGTTGCAGGTTCAGAGAATTTTTGCATAAACTGATGAGTACATTAAAAAAAAAAAAAAAAAAAAATGAATGAATGCACAAAAGTGATCTTATTTTATTTTCAGGCTTGGCTGTTGTAGTCTCTCAGAGAATTGCTGTGCTGATCTGGCTTCAGCTCTTGGCTCAGAATTCTCATGTTTGAGAGAACTGAACTTAAACTTCAATCATCTGAAGAGTTCAGGTGTGAAGTTACTTTGTGCTGGACTGCAAAGTCCTCACTGCAAACTGGAAACACTGTGGTAAGACTTTTTTAGACTTATTTTAACTCTATTTTAACTCTCTTTATTTTTTAATAGCATGAGATCTTATTATAAACAATATTGCTAACACTTCAGCTGTCCTCCATATATTATCTGAACTACTAACACAATCTACACAGTTTAAAGTGTTTGTCTTAACTTCAAGGATGATTATAAAACTTTTATTAGCATTTTTTATACTGCATATTGTGCTGTATTCC
Organism: Elopichthys bambusa; assembly: GCA_037101425.1. NCBI lineage: Eukaryota > Metazoa > Chordata > Actinopteri > Cypriniformes > Xenocyprididae > Elopichthys > Elopichthys bambusa. Next base: position 10,350,718 of record CM074444.1, read on the forward strand.
TGAATTAAGAACTATTCTTTATTTGTCTGCAGGTTATGGCGGTGTGATATCACAGATGAAGGTTGTGCTGCTCTGGCTTTTGCCCTGAATTCAAACCCCTCACATCTAAGAGAGCTGGATCTGTCTGAGAATAACCTAGGAGATCAAGGCATGAAGCTTTTCTCTGATGCGCTAAAAAATCCTCAGTGTAAACTGGAGACACTGAAGTAAGTTCTTCAAGACCTGAAAAAAAAAAAAAAAAAAGGTCTGATGTTGGTATTCAAAATATGTAATTAGTCCAGTTAAGAAGCTAGTCATAAATGTAGATGTTCTAAGAGTCATCATTGTCTGCTAACAAAGTAATATTACATTAGCATATAATGTAGAGGAATCTATTTAGTTTTGATGGTTTACCAGGAATATTAGCACATTAACTTTTTCCAAGTGTAAACAGAACACATAACATAATTTTAAATCGATCCTACTGATGTTTTTTGTGGATGTGTAATGTTGTACTAGTTTTTTAATGAACTAATCAAATGTAAAGAATTTAAAGGGGGGGTCTAATGCTATTTCATGCATTCTGACTTATTTACACTGTTAAAGTGTTGCATTCTCTTGCTAAACATGGCCAAAGTTTCAAAACACGAGTTGGACGTATAACGAAGTATTTCTGTGCCAAATACACTTCAGACTTCTTACATGTTTCAGAGGGTTTTTTTCGAGTACGGCCCTGTATTAAAGAATGGAATTCCTTGTACGGGCATTTCTCCCGGAAGAGCGAGCACACACATCAGTCAGAACGAGAGAGCAAGATCATGCCCATCAACTTGCTTCGTTCGGGTTATGTAAGTCGTCGGCAGCCCTGCATAGGACTTGCTCGAGAAAGATTTGTTACTTTGTTTTTAGACTACGAAATTAACAAGGTCACCAAAGAGGTGTGTTTTTAGTTGTGAGGTAACGCCAAGGTCGCGGGTTCGATCCCCGTACGGGCCAAAAAACCTGCTGTTAAGTGGAGCTGAGAGGTTTGTGCTCACGCATTACACTGATGCGCTCTCGACATTTGTCATTTAAATATCCATAGAAACCGCCTTTTTAAGGCATTTTTAGTGGCCCAGTTTAACGCTGTATTTACAGATTGTTTGAAACTGAAAGATGGAGCGGTCACAGCGGTAAAAGATCCCGGTCATGAGTCGGAAACTGCAGGTGGTGAGTTAAACTGCATCAAATGTCTGTTTTGTTGGCAGTTGGCGCGTAAGTGCATATAATGTAAACAACACGAACGTATAATGAATCAAAAGTTATCCAGAGGTAATGTGATGGTGTATTGTGTGTGTTTAAATACATTGGTTTAACTGACCATTGATAGCTTTGCTACGCAAAAGCTGCGCGTACTTGTCACTCTTTAGCTTCGCACACGGCACGCCTACAGGAGCTCGGCAGTTTCCGGAAAGACTCGGTACAGCGTATCTTTCTTTTATAAATCTGATAAAACTAAAGACTTTTCAGAGATGTGAAGGATGATATACTGCTCTATAGGTACTCAAGATTAACATGAGATTGGTTGAAAATGTACCTTTTAAAGAATGTCCCATTGTTATTTCTGCAGACTGAGACTGTGTAACTTATCAGATGAAGGTTGTGCAGCTCTGACTTCTGCTCTGAGATCAAACCCCTCACACTTGAGAGAGCTGGAACTGTCTGAGAATGAACTGGGAGATGCAGGCGTACAATTTCTCTCTGATGGACTCAGGAATCCTCTTTGCAACCTGGAGATATTATGGTAAGATCATTATTTAGGACTGGTGATCCTACTAATGAAAAGTAAAGTGTTGTAGTGTGTTCTGAAATGAGAGTGTAAATACTGTGTAATTTTTCTGTCTGAAGGCTGAGGGAGTGTGACATATCAGATGAAGGTTGTGCTGCTCTGACTTCAGCTCTGACATCAAATCCCTCACACATGAAAGAGCTGGATCTGTCTAATAATAATCTCACAGAGATGGGCACTGACCTGCTTACTGCAGTAAAGTTCAATCCACACTATAAACTGGAGAAATTACAGTAAGTTTGAGTTTTTTTTTTTTAAATGAAGGGAAAATTGTTGCTTTAAACGCTAGGAGAATAATGTATTCAACTAACAGGAGACATATACTTTTATCTGAAATAAACACCTTTTTTTTTTTTAAGCTTTATTTGAAGACTCCAGCTAAGAAGTGACTGATGAAGTGGATTTGTTGCTGCAGTAAAGCTGTACCAGTGACTGATACACAGCGTTTTAATCCTTCATTCATTTTCACAACTTCTTTCCAAAGTAAATGAAGATCCATTTGTTTTGAGCTGAAATTAACTCGGTTTTGGTGAATATTTTAATAAAGTCTGTCCAACCAACGTGATCTCATAAGAATACGTGTATTTTTACGTGACGTGTGGTTCTACCATACGTACATTTACTTACGTTTTCATACACATAAAAACGTACAACATTAACGTATTTATAGCACTAAAACGTAAAAATACTTACGTATTAACAGCAATAACACGTAAATCATTTACGTATCCAAGTGTTAATGTATATGTATCTACTCAATATGAAAATAACATTTCTGTTCGTGACTTGTGCTGCAAACTCGTTTCGGAGAATTACATAATGTTAAACAAGACTACATTTTAAAACTTTATGAATAAAATTTCTGTTTAACTATTTTGTAATATTTAGTTTGTTTGCTGGACGACACAGAAGACGTTTTCTCCTATGCAGCGACTGACAATACAACCGTAAGATACACCAAAGCACAACATAAATTCACAAATCGATTTTATTTGTTTGCTGTACTCCAAATCTTCAGAATCCATATGTTTGTAAGGAACCGATCCGAATTCAGCCCTTTATCCACCAATCTTCATCTTCATTCTCAGCAGCAGAGACCATCACAGTCAAAGCCCGAGCTCGTTATGATTCAAATTTGAAAGTAGCGCCACCATCGAGAAGCTTTACGACATGGTTTACGGGACTGATATCGAACGCTCATTGGTTCTCACCTGCTTCGTCATAGATTGCGACATGTCGTGTTTCAGTGGGTTGATATTTGAAATGAGTGTGCGCATTCACGGAGAGAAGCCGGATTCATCATATTTTCATGGATTATTAAGTTAAATTCTGCTCTGTACCTTATAAAAAACTATTACCGCCAGAGAGGACTGCGATAGCAACTCATCATCGTTTGAACTACTTCTGGTACCACTTCTGACATTTGCGCAATAAATAAATTATTGTGATTACGCTTGTTTGTCTTTTTTTTTTTTTTTTTTTTTAATTATTTATAACAGTACGGAGTTTTAAGAAATGGTTATGGGTAGGTGTAAGATTAGCGGTTCAAAATATCGTTTTAATGTTATATTTTTACTAAAATTGTCATTTTCTCACACATTTCTGTCCATTATGTTTTATTCTTTTAAATGTATGTATAAAATGGGTATGTTTAGGTTCGGGATGGGGTTTAGGGATCTTCGATTTATCTAAAAAACGATCAAATGGAAATTCTACATATATCTTTATGACATGACAGATTCGTAAATATTTTACGTTTTCTCGCTGTAAAAACGTAAGTATTTTTACGTTTTAGTGCTATAATTACGTCAATATTGTACGTTTTAGCACCTTTCTAAACGTACAAAAATGTACGTTTTGTGTCTTTGAAAGTTACGTATTAATACCTACGTATTAACAATGAGACCAGGCTGGTCCAACACAATGTGGTGGTGATTGAACTATTTTCTGAATGTTTTAGATTCTCTCCAGCAGATCGTTAAACATGAATGTTCTCTATGAAATTTCCCTGGGGGTTAAATGATCTTTACCATTTAGTTATTTATGCATTATTTTTGTGCTTATTTTATATTGTAATTATATTGTAAATGTTGCAGATTGGTATAAAGCTGCAATATGCAGTTAATTCCAATTGTTGTAATTGTATCTAAAAAAAAAAAAAAAAAAAAAAAAAAAAGCTTTTTCTGGCAATTCAAATGATGTGAAATAAAGTGAAGATGTACTATCATTTTTAATATTAACTTTGTATTCTTCTCTTAAGGACTCTTAAGGTTTGTTTTAATGTTGCTATGGTTTGTAAGGCCTTTTATCTGGCAGGTATAATAGTGTACACTCGGTGAGCTAATATCTGAATGAAGAGTATCTATAGCAGTCAGGAAGTTGAAAGAAAACATTGTGCTCCGGAAGAAGGTCTAGAAAAGGTAGGTGGTTGGTTATTTTTTTTGTTTTATGCATTCATTAATGTGTTTTGAAATAGTTTGAAAGTCTTCGAACTAAAAACCGCATATAAATTAGTACTAAAATATACAGTACATGTTACTCACGTAGATAAACTACTTTCTTTTTAGCGATATAAGTTACAGTTGCAAACAAAAGCTGGCCTGGAATTTACTGAATGAGTGGAGCGCAGCCACAGATATTGTCCGTCTTCCGATCAAAGCGATCCGTGACCAGTGAAACCACTCCAGGTTTTCAATGTATCTACCAGAAAGTGGTCTGTCTTGTATTTCTGCCAGTTGTTTACCTGCATACTCTCATGATCTCGGGATGAGGGTGGGTGTGGTTCTGAGAGCTGTTAGACAAGTGAACAAAAATGAAAGTTAGAAACTGCCTGAAAACATCTTAGGTGACTGATTTGCGGGGTTGTTGCCATCTGGGCTAGAGAATATATCTGTTTTATACTAAATCAAGGTAAAGAATGAAGTTCTGTTCCTAAAGATAATGCTCTCATTAACAAAGATGCCTAGGTGAGTATAAAAAACGTGTGAATGTTATAATATTGTTAAATTATTTATACAAGAATTCTTGTAGCAGTTCTTTTTTTATTATTAGCTTGATATAAAAACATTGTTCATTTATCAGCTTTTTAATTGTTGAATTCTTTTGAATATAATTTGCATCTGTAATTTCCTGAAAAACCTACAAAAGCAAAAAAAGAGTTGGTTCAACTAAACTAAATTAGTTAACACTATAAAGTAGGTATGCCTTAAATTGTGTTTATTTGAAATGAGACAATGATTCTTGGTTGTTTTTTAATTTACTTTTAGATGTGAATTTGGGATTTGAAAGCAGTCTCATGATCAGTTAACCTGACTGAAAGAATTAGGTAAATACCATTAAGTACACAAGTAGTTTGGTGACATGTTTGCCTTGTACTGTGACAAAAACAACTTGTTTTGAGAGATAAAGAGATTGGTTTAAAAAAAAAAACAATAGGAATGTTTACACTACATGACTACTGTCCAGTATTTTGTATTGCATTTATAGCCTATTTGCATTTATATTTGGTGTTTCATAGTGTCTCAAATGAATTAGGTAACTTTGTAGTTCACTAGTTCTTGTTCACTTGCTATTATGACTATTGTTTGGCTTATTTGCAGAGTCATTATAGCTGGAATGAGTAGTGAAAATGTTTGCTCCACTAAACCGAATGCTCCACTAATACTGAGGCCAACTAGTAAGTGTTTTTATTTTATTAAAAAAAAAAAAAAAAAAAGTAACTGCTTTATTTGCTGGCTAAAAATAAAATCTTGGCTTACTATACATGGGTTGGCAACTAAACACACTATTAAACTATCATGGAGGCTGTGAAATGTTTTTTTTTTTTTACTTTATGTCTGATAACTTAATATAACGTTACCACCATTTCTATTTCACTGAAGCACAATCTAGCAGGAGAGAACAGATATAACAAGACCCGATCATTAGGAGTAATCATTCAATGGATCAACTTGAGGTTAAAAAGACTCTTCTTGAGCCCAGGTAAAAAAAAAGCATGATTTAGTTTTATGTAATAAAATCAAAGAAAATCGCTTTACTTTTTATTTTTTAAATTGTTATTTTATATCTCACAATTGCACCTACTTTATTGTGTCCTACTGAATTAATGTGGTAATGTCTCTGTTTCTCTGAAGCTCAGTGCAAATGGGGAGATCTTCTCCATGTCCCAGCCATGAGTCCATGAGGAGTGATATGTCAATGAAAAACCCATTGGATTTTAAAGAATCCAGGTAAAAGATCAGCAAGATTAAATCCTCCTTTATGTAACTTTTCAGTCTTTAGTTCCATGCAAAAATGATAATGTTATGCGCAGACATATTCTCAGCTGTAGCTTGCTTGAATGTAGTTCCTTTTTAAAGGGTTAGTTCACGCAGAAATTAAATTTCTGTCGTTAATTACTCACCCTCATGTCGTTCCACACCCGTAAGACTTTTGTTCATCTTTGAAACACAAATTAAGATCTTTTTGACGAAATCTGAGAGATTTCTGTCCCTCCATAGACAGCTATGCGACTACCACATTTGACGCCTCAAAAAGTTCATAAAGAAATCGTAAAACTAATCCATATGAATTGAGCGGCTTAGTCCAAATTTTCTGAAGCCTAAATTAAATCTGTTCAGTGTATAAAGTGATTGTGTCTCTTCAGAACATTTGCACTAAACCGCTCAATTTATTTGGATTAGTTTTACAATCTCTTTATTAAATGTATGAAGCGTCAAAGTGTCAGTTGCATAGCTGTCAATGGAGGGACAAAAATCTCACAGATTTCATCAAAAAGATCTTCATTTGTTTTTTGAAGATCAAAGTCTTACAGGTTTGGAATGACATGAGGGTGAGTAATTGATGACATTTTTTTTCTTTTTTGGGTAAATCCTTTAATATTTGGTCATTAAGAGTAATCATTCAATGGATCAACTCGAGGTTAAAAAAAACTTTTCTTGAGTCCAGGTAAATGATCATGACCAAAACCCATTTTAGCTAGTTTAAAAGAGTTTTTAGTTTTATGTTATAAAATCTTTCTCTCACAATTGCACCTACTTTATTGTGTCCTACTTGAATCTGAATAAGAGGAAGCTCCACTGAATTAATGTGGTAATGTCTCTGTTTCTCTGAAGCTCAGTGCAAATGGGGAGATCTTCTCCATGTCCCAGCCATGAGTCCATGAGGAGTGATCTGTCAATGAATAATCCATTGGATTTTAAAGAATCCAGGTAAAAGATCAGCAAGATTAAATCCTCCTTTATGTAACTTTTCAGTCTTTAGTTCCATGCAAAAATGATAATGTTATGCGCAGACATATTCTCAGCTGTAGCTTGCTGGTTATTGAATGTAGTTCCTTTTTAAAGGGTTAGTTCACGCAGAAATTAAATTTCTGTCGTTAATTACTCACCCTCATGTCGTTCCACACCCGTAAGACTTTTGTTCATCTTTGAAACACAAATTAAGATCTTTTTGATGAAATCTGAGAGATTTCTGTCCCTCCATAGACAGCTATGCAACTACCACATTTGACGCCTCAAAAAGTTCATAAAGAAATCGTAAAACGAATCCATATGAATTGAGCGGTTTAGTCCAAATTTTCTGAAGCCTAAATTAAATCTGTTCAGTGTATAAAGTGATTGTGTCTCTTCAGAACATTTGCACTAAACCGCTCAATTTATTTGGATTAGTTTTACAATCTCTTTATTAAATGTATGAAGCGTCAAAGTGTCAGTTGCATAGCTGTCAATGGAGGGACAAAAATCTCTCAGATTTCATCAAAAAGATCTTCATTTGTTTTTTGAAGATCAAAGCCTTACAGGTTTGGAATGACATGAGGCTGAGTAATTGATGACATTTTTTTTCTTTTTTGGGTAAATCTTTAATATTTGGTCATTAAGAGTAATCATTCAATGGATCAACTCGAGGTTAAAACAAACTTTTCTTGAGTCCAGGTAAATGATCATGACCAAACCCCATTTTAGCTAGTTTAAAAGAGTTTTTAGTTTTATGTTATAAAATCTTTCTCTCACAATTGCACCTACTTTATTGAGTCCTACTTGAATCTGAATAAAAGGAAGCTCCACTGAATTAATGTGGTAATGTCTCTGTTTCTCTGAAGCTCAGCGCAAATGGGGAGATCTTCTCCATGTCCCAGCCATGAGTCCATGAGGAGTGATCTGTCAATGAATCTGTCATTGGATTTTAAAGAATCCAGGTAAAAGATCAGCAAGATTAAATCCTCCTTTATGTAACTTTTCAGTCTTTAGTTCCATGCAAAAATGATAATGTTATGCGCAGACATATTCTCAGCTGTAGCTTGCTGGTTATTGAATGTAGTTCCTTTTTAAAGGGTTAGTTCACGCAGAAATTAAATTTCTGCCGTTAATTACTGACCCTCATGTCGTTCCACACCCGTAAGACTTTTGTTCATCTTTGAAACACAAATTAAGATTTTTTTGATGAAATCTGAGAGATTTCTGTCCCTCCATAGACAGCTACGCGACTACCACATTTGACGCCTCAAAAAGTTCATAAAGAAATCGTAAAACGAATCCATATGAATTGAGCGGTTTAGTCCAAATTTTCTGAAGCCTAAATTAAATCTGTTCAGTGTATAAAGTGATTGTGTCTCTTCAGAACATTTGCACTAAACCACTCAATTTATTTGGATTAGTTTTACAATCTCTTTATTAAATTTATGAAGCGTCAAAGTGTCAGTTGCATAGCTGTCAACGGAGGGACAAAAATCTCTCAGATTTCATCAAAAAGATCTTCATTTGTTTTTTGAAGATCAAAGCCTTACAGGTTTGGAATGACATGAGGGTGAGTAATTGATGACATTTTTTTTTCTTTTTTGGGTAAATCCTTTAATATTTGGTCATTAAGAGTAATCATTCAATGGATCAACTCGAGGTTAAAAAAAACTTTTCTTGAGTCCAGGTAAATGATCATGACCAAACCCCATTTTAGCTAGTTTAAAAGAGTTTTTAGTTTTATGTTATAAAATCTTTCTCTCACAATTGCACCTACTTTATTGTGTCCTACTTGAATCTGAATAAAAGGAAGCTCCACTGAATTAATGTGGTAATGTCTCTGTTTCTCTGAAGCTCAGTGCAAATGGGGAGATCTTCTCCATGTCCCAGCCATGAGTCCATGAGGAGTGATCTGTCAATGAATCTGTCATTGGATTTAAAAGAATCCAGGTAAAAGATCAGCAAGATTAAATCCTCCTTTATGTAACTTTTCAGTCTTTAGTTCCATGCAAAAATGATAATGTTATGCGCAGACATATTCTCAGCTGTAGCTTGCTGGTTATTGAATGTAGTTCCTTTTTAAAGGGTTAGTTCACGCAGAAATTAAATTTCTGTCGTTAATTACTGACCCTCATGTCGTTCCACACCCGTAAGACTTTTGTTCATCTTTGAAACACAAATTAAGATTTTTTTGATGAAATCTGAGAGATTTCTGTCCCTCCATAGACAGCTACGCGACTACCATATTTGACGCCTCAGCAAGATTAAATCCTCCTGTATGTAACTTTTCAGTCTTTTGTTCTACCATGACAGCAAAAAATAAAAAATAAAAAAAGGATTCTACCAGACATGTTTTCAGCTATAGCTTGCTATTTATTGTATGTAGTATTTGAAGTCTCCTTATTAAATAATACATATTACAAAAATAAATGGACTGCACTGTGAGTAATAGTTTAAAATGTATTTAAAGAATAACAGGTATTATTTTGGATTTCCAGTAATGCCTCACTTCTCAAATTAAAGCTGAGGAGCATTTTCCAGTGTTTGCGTGAAGGGATGTCAAAAAACAGTGCCCTCATACCTCTCAATGAGATTTACACTAAGCTCTACATCACGGAAGGTGGCAGTGGAGTGATCATTAATGAACATGAGATCAGATGGATTGAAACTGTGTTTAGGAGAAGAATTACAGAAGATACTCAAATCAACCTGAATGACATATTCAAACCTTTACATGGACAAGACCAGCCCATCAGAACTGTGCTGACTAAAGGAGTCGCTGGCATTGGAAAAACTGTGTCTGTGCAGAAGTTCATTCTAGACTGGGCTGAAGAGAAAGCGAATCAGGATGTCCACCTCATATTTCCACTTCCTTTCAGAGAGCTCAATTTGCTGAAGGACCAAACATACAGTCTTAAAGATCTTCTAAATTTTTTCATGGACATAAAACAACTGGAAATCTCTCCAAATGGAGGTAAAATCATTTTCATCTTTGATGGTTTGGATGAGTGTCGTCTGTCTCTGGATTTTCAGAACAACGTGAGGTTGTGTGATGTGACTGTATCAGCTTCAGTGGACGTGCTGCTGACAAACCTCATTGTGGGGAATCTGCTTCCCTCTGCTCTCATCTGGATCACCTCCAGACCAGCAGCAGCTGATCTCATCCCCTCTGAGTGTGTTGATCGAGTGACAGAAGTACGAGGCTTCAGTGACCCACAGAAGGAGGAATACTTCAGGAAGAGAATCAGAGATCAGAGTCTGGCCAATAAAATCATCTCACACCTGAAGTCATCGAGGAGCCTCTACATCATGTGCCACATCCCAGTGTTCTGCTGGATCTCAGCCACTGTTCTAGAGAAGATGTTGAGCGAAGCAGAGAGTGGAGAGATTCCCAAGACTCTCACTCAAATGTACACACACTTCCTGATCCTTCAGACCAACATCAAAGAAAATGAAGAAAATGAGAAGAAAATGAAACCCCAGGACATGATTCTCAAACTGGGTAAACTAGCTTTTCAGCAGCTGGAGAAACAGAATCTGATCTTCTATGAGAAAGATCTTAGAGAATTTGGCATTGACGTGCAAGAAGCAGCTGTGTACTCAGGATTGTGCACTCAGATCTTCAAGGAAGAATCAGGGCTGTTTGTGGGGAAAGTCTACTGCTTTCTTCATCTGAGCGTTCAGGAACATCTAGCAGCTTTATATGTATATCTCTCCTTTGTGAATCAAAACAAAAATGAATTAGATCAATCAGGTTTTCTACTCAAATTGCTGCCTTGTGCTGCACAAAGTTCAATATTTGACCTCCAGCAGAGAGCTGTGAAGAAAGCTCTGCAGAGTACCAGTGGACATCTGGACCTTTTCCTTCGTTTCCTTTTGGGGATGTCAATGGAGTCCAATCAGACTCTCTTACAAGGCCCACTGACACAGACAAAAGGCAGCTCTGGCGACAAAGAGCAAATAGTTAAGTTCATAAAGGCGAAGATCAATGACAATCCTCCTACTGAGAAATTAATCAATCTGTTCCACTGCCTGAACGAACTAAATGATCATTCTCTAGTGGAGGAAATACAGCATTATCTAAAATCTGGGACTAGAATAAATACCACACTGACAGCTTCGCAGTGGTCAGCATTGGTCTTTGTATTACTGACCTCGGGGCAAGAACTAGATGTGTTTGATTTAAATGAATACATCGGGACACACATCTTGGCAGATGAATGTCTTCAAAGGCTACAGCCAGTGCTTGAAGCATCCAGAAGTGCAATGTATGTCATGCTAGTGGTAATTAAGTGAATATATATAAATATATAAATTAATAATAAAAAAATTAATAAATAATAATAAAAAAAAATTTCTGTGCAGGCTTTGTGAGTATAACCTGACAAGGAAAGGTTATAGCACCTTAGTTTCTGTTCTCACCTCAAAGACTTCATGTCTGAAAGAGTTGAACCTGGCTAGAAATAATGTAAATGAGTCAGAACTGAAGCTACTCTGTGCTGGATTGGGAAATCCTCAGTGTCAACTGGAGAGACTGAGGTAAATTCATCTTTTTGTTTTTATTTTCTTCAGTTTTTTCTTTATTTTCCTATATTTGGTTTATTCATCTATTTATAGTAAATAAAATGAAATATTTTAGTAGTACATGTAGTTTATTCTTTAAAACAAATTTAGAAATGAGACAAAATACAGTTTATAAAAGTTTGCATCTCATGTCAATTTAGCTTGTTTTAAGGCCCCTATATAATCTTAAAGAATGTTTTGCGAAACTAGAAGTCTTAAAGTATTAAATGAGTAAACTTCTTTTTTTATGTAGACTGGAGTCTTGTGGTGTTTCTGATAAAGGTTGCACTTCTCTGGCTTTGGCTCTGAGATCAAACCCCTCACATTTGAAAGAGCTGGATCTGTCCGGAAATAAAATCAGTAACTCTGGATTGAAGATTCTTTCTGCTGAATTGCAGAATCCTTTCTGTAAACTAGAAAAACTTTGGTGAGATTACTTCTCTAGTTATCCTCGCTAAAACATACATTTTGACATTACCCTACTGTACCTTTAGCTAAGGAATGGCATACTATATTTAGATTTTTTATTTTATTTGTAATTTAGGAATTGTGTGTCCTTTAACCTATATCTGCTGCCATTTTCTCTGTAGTATGAGACTTTGTGGTGTCACAGATGAAGGTTGTGCTTCTCTGGCTTTGTTTCTGAAATCAAACCCCTCACACCTAAGAGAACTGAATCTGTCTGGGAATAAACTGGGAGATTTGGGAATGAAAAACCTTGCTGATGGACTAGAGAATCCTCACTGTAAGCTGGAGATACTCAGGTAAGGTTACTGTATGTCACAGAAGTAATAAATGACACAGTAAATATTATGACATTGTTTTGGGGTTTTTTTCTGCAGGTTGAGAGACTGTGGTATCACTCATGAAGGTTGTGTAGCTCTGGCTTCAGCCCTAAGATCAAACCCCTCACATCTAAAGGAACTGGATTTGTCTGGGAATAAACTCAGAAACATAGGCGTAAAGAGGCTCTCTGTTGAATTGGAAAATTCAGACTGCAATCTTGAGATACTCGGGCAAGATCAGCACTCACCACTTTTGTCAAATAAGTTTTGTGTGAGAAAGCTAGGGACAGAAATTAATGTGTCATTCTCTCAGCAGGTTAAACAATTGTGACGTCACTAGTGAGGGCTGCGCTGCTCTGGCCGAAGTTTTGAAATCACATCCTTTAAGCCTGAGAGAGCTGGATCTAGGGTTTAATAAACTGGGTGACTCAGGTGTGCAGCCACTTTTTGCTGCATTGGAAAATCCAAACTGGAAATTGAAAGTTCTGCGGTAAGCAAGACGAAAATGCTGATTTCACTACCAGTCATCACATTACCAAAAAGTCAGAATATTTTTCAGAATAGATACCGGTATCTTTTACATTCATGTCCTTTTTTCTGTAGTATTGCTTCTATATATTCAATATATTCAGTTGCATTTTTTTTTTTTTTTTTTTTTTTGTATTATAATTGTAGGACAATTCAAGATAATGTGACCTTTTGTACAATTTCACAAATGTTCTTATTTGTTAAATTATTTTAAAATCTTAAAACATTATTTCCAGGTTTAAATTAAAAAACAATCAAGATTTTCAATGTCATCTTAGACATTAAACCCCACTAGACATTTATATAGTTTTCCACATCATTAGGATTTTGTTCTTTATTCTTTACAGACTGAGAGATTGCAAAATTGCAGAGGAAGGTTGTGATGCTCTGGCTTCAACACTGAAATCAAACCCCTCACACCTGAGAGAGCTGGATCTTTCTCAAAATAAACTGAGAACCTTATGGGTGAAAATGCTCTGTAGCGCTCTGGAAAAGCCTGACTGTAATCTGGAGATACTGCGGTAAGATCATTATTTTTGGCCTGCACCTTCTCTGACAGGGTGCCTCATTAAAGCGTTAGTTCACCCAAAAATGAAAATTACGTCATTAATTACTCGCCCTCATGTCGTTCCACACCCATAACCTTCGTTCATCTTCGCAAATTACAAAGAAAACATTAAACAAATTAAGATATTTTTGATGACCGATGGCTCAGTGAGGCCTTTATTGCCAGCAAGTTAATTTACACTTTCAGTGTATGAGCGATGAGAATACTTTCTCAAAAAACAAAATAACGACTTTTCAACAATATCTAGTGATGGCCAATTTCTAAACACTGTTTTGAATCTTTTGTTTCGAATCAGTGGTTCGGATCGCAAGTCAAACTGCCAGACTGCTGAAATCACGTGACTTTGGTGCTCCGAACCGTTGATTCAAAACAAAAGATTCGAAGCAGTGGTTTGAAATTGTCCATCACTAGATATAGTTGAAAGGTCGTTATTTAGTTGTTGTTTTTTTTTTTTTTTTTTGGCGCACAAAAAGTATTCTTGTAATCAATTCTGAAGCTTCAGGGGTTTTATTTACTTATTTATTTATTTTGTCTTTGCAGTTTGGAAAATTGTGGTCTCACAGATAGAAGTTGTGCTGTTCTGGCATCAGCTCTAAGATTGAACCCCTCGCACCTGAGAGAGCTGGATCTGTACATGAACAACCTCGGAGATTCAGGAAGGCAGCTGTTGTCTGCTCTGAAGGATGACCCAAACTTTACACTGCAAAAACTACAACTGCAAACGCTACAATATTAATCACATCATTATTCGTAGATACCCAGTTTTTAAATAAGATTGTGTTATTCTTCTGTATTGAAATGATCCTTGCATGTCTGAACATGTAAAGAGATTATTGATTATGCGTCTTTGCACTGAGCTTAATTTTGTATGACTGATAAGTTGACTCCAGTGACTGTTGTCAGGCTAAACACTTGTCAGATTTCCACATTCTTCTTCATGCTACAAGGCCGCAGACAAATCATGAGAAATGGACATGGACAAGGTGCTAGTTGTATGTGAGTCTGACTCCTCACATTAGGAAGGATGAATCAAGAAAGGACTGTAGCTAGCTAGATATTACTGCACTTTACTGTTTATTAATTTTATTGTTTACCTTTTTTTTACGTTTCTGATGTATTATTGCTATCTTTACTGGAAATGCAAGCTACACTGCAAGCTGTTAATTTGTTTGTATAAGCTAAACGTTAAAAATCATGTATACAAAGCCAACAGGCAAAAAAAAAAAAAAAAAATCATTAGTGCAAAAGAGAAGAATGTTATCCTCGCAGAAGTTGGCAATGGCAAACGTAGTGAAAGTATTGTTTTATGGAATAACGAGTGATTCAACACTACCTAAAATTATACCCGTTACAAACCAAACGTACGTTTTAAATAATAATAATAAATACTTGTAAATGTAACTGTAGTTTTAATGTTTTCTTTGTAAATATTCACTTTCCTACATGACCACGGAGGAGAATCGGAGGGGCGGACAGACACCCTTTATTACAGTCTATGACAGACACCGACACACTGTATTTTTATTTATTTTAACAAATGACAACCAAAATCAAACCCATAGAAGCTTGTGAACAGTTTCGAAGTGGCTGCGTGCAAGTTATACTCATTCACAAGCCGAGTGAGTCATACTCGCAAATGTAATGTTAATTATTAAACCAAACAAAATTCAGATTCTTAATGATTTTCAGTACATTTAACATAGATAGGCTATAGCAAGTTATTAACAACATTATTTCTACATTTTTCTGAACATGTACACGGATTCTGTCTCGCGCACTTATTCAAGTATTTGGAAAGTATTTGGCTGCAGAAAGACGCGTTCGGCGTGTGCACTGCGCACTATCTAGTGGACTTTTGTTTTTAAGCACTCGATTCATTCTCGCATGGGCTGTTGTACATTACACAAACTGTCCGTGCCATCACAAAAAATTGGGCGGACGTCCGCAAACCCTCCTGATGACGAAAATTACACGATGCGAACGCCCGACGTATACTTTGGGGTTAAGCCGTAATAGCTTAACCCCTGCATACCCGGACGCTACGCCACTGTCCTTGTTGTATTCGTGCGTCTGTGACTCTTGATTCGGGTGTGTGACAACGATGCGTTTTAAAAGGCAAAAGAGAATTGTCTTGGGGGCCCCCCAGTGTTCAGGGCCATGGGCTGCAGCCCATGTTGCCCATTAGGATAACGCGGCCCTGGCGATAGGGAGTGGGTTCAATCAGTGACATTATTAGATTTGATATACAGGGTCTCCCCGTGACCACCTCAACCTGCTTCCCTTAGTGTTTGTACACGTAAAAGGGCGAAGATTGTATTACACCGTCCAGTTTTTCCGTGAATGATGATGTGAGCTTCTGTTGCAATTCTCGATTCAGCATAAATGACCTACAATGGCGAAATTTTTCACAACCACAACAGAAAATCAAAAATACTGCCCTTAACATCACTAGCAGAAAGGCTACGCGATATAAACAAAACCAGAGTAGAACTGAACACGGCCTGAAGGCAGCTTCACATTCTCTATATTTACCTCCTCGATGGCAGTTAAGTCTTTCAATTCAGTAGAAAAATTGCTCCTCTTCATAACATAACGTTCACGTCCAAAATATGTTGTAATTTTCTGTTTACACCTTTCTAAACTGGCACAGTACAGACTTTTCCCCCATTTCTTCCATTCGAATTAGATCTAATTTTGCTTGCCCTCCAAATGAATTTCACGTGAATTTACATATAATTCCACTAGAGGGAGATGTTTATCAAACTATAAGAGTTGTAAAGCTTCACTTATATCTTACATAAGAGGAACCCCACTCTAACTTGACCGTAAACTGTAAAGACAACAGTTCTATACAATTAGTAATTATTTATATGTGACGCTGATATTTGTAATTCAGTATCTCGGTAAATTATGGAGTCATACACATTAGGGTCTCTTTTATCTGCTTATTCCAGTGTAATCACAGATGTTTGTGTTAAACGCAAGTGATAATAAGCGGAAAGGACGATACAGTGTGCTTGAGACTGCTTCTTCACTTCAGAAAACACCAATTTATCTCTGTATTTATCTTAATATCATCTTTCAGGAAAAAATAAAGAATGGAATATATATACATATACAGTGGTGGTCAGAATTATTGGCACCCTTGGAAAATATGATCAAAGATGATTGATTTGGGGGGGGGGGGGTAACTGTGTTATTATGAAATAAATGTTTTTCTCTAAAACACGTTGGCCACAATTATTGGCACCCTTTTATTCAATACTTTTTGCAACCTCCTTTTGACAAGATAACAGCTCTGAGTCTTCACCTTTAATGCCTGATGAGTTTGGAGAACACCTGACAAGAGATCAGAGACTTTCCTTCATACAGAATCTCTACAGATCCTTCAAATGTCCAGCTCCATGTTGGTGCTTCTTCTCTTCAGTTCACTCCACTCATTTTCTTTAGGGTTCAGGTCAGGGGACTGGGATGGTCATGGCAGGAGCTTCATTTTGTGTTTAGTGACACATTTTTATGTTGGTATTGATGTTTGTTTTGGATCATTGTCCGGATGGAAGATCCAACCACGGCCCATTATTGGATTTCTAGCAGAAGCGGTCAGGTTTTGATTTTTATCTGTTAGTATTTGATAGAATCCATGATACCATGTATCTGAACAAGATGTCTAGGACCTCCAGCAGAAAAACAGGCCCACAACATTAAGGATCCAGCAGTATATTTAACCGTGGGCATGGGGTACTTTTTATCCATGTGTGCACCAAACCCATCTGGTGGGTTTGATGCCAAAAAGCTCTTTTTTTAGTTTCATCTGACTATAGAAGCCGGTCCCGTTTGAAGTTCCAGTCGTGTCTGACAACTGAATATGCTGGAGATTGTTTCTGGATGAGAGCAGAGGATTTTTCTTGAAACCCTCCTGAACAACTTGTGGGGATGTAGATGCTGTTTGATCATTTTTTAGGCTTGCTGAGACTCAAGACTCAACTAATCTCTGCAATTCTCCAGCTGTGGTCCACAGAGAGTCTTTGGCCACTCTAACTTTCCTCCTCACTGTGCATTAGGATAATTTAGAGACACGTCCTCTTCCAGGCAGATTTGTAACATCTTTAGTTGATTGGAACTTCTTAATTATTGCCCTGATAGTGGAAATGGGGA
Source organism: Elopichthys bambusa (assembly GCA_037101425.1). NCBI lineage: Eukaryota > Metazoa > Chordata > Actinopteri > Cypriniformes > Xenocyprididae > Elopichthys > Elopichthys bambusa. Next base: position 10,368,358 of record CM074444.1, read on the forward strand.
TTTTCAATGCTTTAGCTGTTTCTTACAGCCACTTTCTATTTTGTGAAGCTCAACAAACTTTTTGGAGTGTTTTGGAGAAAAACATTTATTTCATAATGTGATTTCCCCCACTTTAAATTCTTTTCCTTCAATGAAAGGTTAAATTTTTGCTAATTTTATGAATTAAAAATCAAAAGGATAAACAATGCAGATTTATTTTTACAGTCATCTTGGTCATATTTACCAAGGGTGCCAATAATTCTGACCACCATTGTATATATCGGTATATATACTGTTTTATATATATATATAACAATACTATAAACAATACTGTATACTGTTGGACTATATATATATATATATATATATATATATATATATATATATATATATATATATAGTCCAACAGTATATAGTATTGTTTTGTTTTTGTTTTGTTTGTTTTTTTATTACAATTATCATTCTAATTTGAATTAAGTGTTTGATTAAAAACTGTACAAAGGAATTCACATGTCTCAGTGCCACTATGGCAAATTTATACTGCAAAGGTGGCACAGAAGCGCTTCTGAAGTGGCAATTAAGTGTCTTTACATAGACTGTTTAATGCTTCTCAGAAGTGGCATGAATGCATTTACACAGCCATTTTAACTGCATATTGTTATACAATGAGCTTAGGTCGGTCAGAGCAGGCATAAATTAGTCTGGCTTTTATGCTGCATTGCGTCTTTACACCGAATTTTGAGCAGGCACAGATCAGCCTTAACTCAGCTGTGTAAAGATTACTTAATTTGATTATTACCTTGAAATAGTGCAAAATATTAAATACTTCTTATTCTATTTATGTCATAACATTTCTTTGTATTACAACTTTCTGTTTTTGTAATATTATATACTGAAATTCTGGCAAAACAAAAAGTGCAATAAGATGTATATTTGTATGGGCATTGGTCAGGTTAGTCTGGGAAGAGTCACAAAACATACACACACACACACAAATACTTAGATCAATGCATGTCTTATCGTCGCTCAGTAAAATGATTATTCAAAATGCCTTTTTTTCCTGAGGCTCTTGGTTTGCATCCGTTTCCTCTCCTCCACTTCCTCTCTGTCAATCAGAACCTATAAATGTTTATTGAGGTATTGTGTGTGTGTGTGTGTGTGTGTGTGTGTGTGTGTGTGTGTGCCTACGCAAATACCAACAGCTTTGTCCCATCATGATCTCTGTAACATTTATCCCATGGGACTCTCAGTACAGATTTATGAGCGTGTCCTTTAGGTACAGTAAAATTTGACGGCTGAATGAACGGTGGTGACTCATCTAAACTATTAGTGGTACACTGAAGAAGATAACATCCAGGATTTATAAAACCACTGAATGTCAGTGAGACATATCTGTGTTTCTTCAACTACAGTCACTGTATGTAACAGATAACTTTTTGTTATCTAAAGATCACATTTAAAAAGTTGTGGAAACTTTTTACCATGCAATCTTTTATTTCTGTTACTTTTTTATTTTATTTTTTTAAAGATAATCCAAACAAACAGTGATATAAAGACAAACCATTTCAATATTTATTGTGTAAAATATATTAACATATATTCTTTTAAAATCATTACTGGCAAAGTATTATATATACAGTGGGTACGGAAAGTATTCAGACCCCCTTAAACTTTTCACTCTTTGTTATATTGCAGCCATTTGCTAAAATCATTTAAGTTCATTTTTTTTCCTCATTAATGTACACACAGCACCCCATATTGACAGAAAAACACAGAATTGTTGACATTTTTGCAGATTTATTAAAAAAGAAAAACTGAAACATCACATGGTCCTAAGTATTCAGACCCTTTGCTCAGTATTTAGTAGAAGCACCCTTTTGATCTAATACAGCCATGAGTCTTTTTGGGAAAGATGCAACAAGTTTTTCACACCTGGATTTGGGGATCCTCTGCCATTCCTCCTTGCAGATCCTCTCCAGTTCTGTCAGGTTGGATGGTAAACGTTGGTGGACAGCCATTTTTAGGTCTCTCCAGAGATGTTCAATTTTGTTTAAGTCAGGGCTCTGGCTGGGCCATTCAAGAACAGTCACAGAATTGTTGTGAAGCCACTCCGTCGTTATTTTAGCTGTGTGCTTAGGGTCAATGTCTTGTTGGAAGATAAACCTTCGGCCCAGTCTGAGGTCCTGAGCACTCTGGAGAAGGTTTTCGTCCAGGATATCCCTGTACTTGGCCGCATTCATCTTTCCATCGACTGCAACCAGTTGTCCTGTCCCTGCAGCTGAAAAACACCCCCACAGCATGATGCTGCCACCACCATGCTTCACTGTTGGGACTGTATTGGACAGGTGATGAGCAGTGCCTGGTTTTCTCCACACATACCGCTTAGAAATAAGGCCAAAAAGTTCTGTCTTGGTCTCATCAGACCAGAGAATCTTATTTCTCACCATCTTGGAGTCCTTAAGGTGTTTTTTAGCAAACTCCATGCGGGCTTTCATGTGTCTTGCACTGAGGAGAGGCTTCCGTCGGGCCACTCTGCCATAAAGCCCGACTGGTGGAGGGCTGCAGTGATGGTTGACTTTCTACAACTTTCTCCCATCTCCCGATTGCATCTCTGGAGCTCAGCCACAGTGATCTTTGGGTTCTTCTTTACCTCTCTCACCAAGGCTCTTCTCCCCCGATAGCTCAGTTTGGCCGGACGGCCAGCTCTAGGAAGGGTTCTGGTCGTCCCAAACGTCTTCCATTTAAGGATTATGGAGGCCACTGTGCTCTTAGGAACCTAAAGTGCAGCACAAATTTTTTTGTAACCATGGCCAGATCTGTGCCTTGCCACAATTCTGTCTCTGAGCTCTTCAGGCAGTTCCTTTGACCTCATGATTCTCATTTGCTCTGACATGCACTGTGAGCTGTAAGGTCTTATATAGACAGGTGTATGGCTTTCCTAATCAAGTCCAATCAGTATAATCAAACACAGCTGGACTCAAATGAAGGTATAGAACCACCTCAAGGATGATCAGAAGAAATGGACAGCACCTGAGTTAAATATATGAGTGTCACAGCAAAGGGTCTGAATACTTAGGACCGTGTGATATTTCAGTTTTTCTTTTTTAATAAATCTGCAAAAATGTCAACAATTCTGTGTTTTTCTGTCAATATGGGGTGCTGTGTGTACATTAATGAGGAAAAAAAATGAACTTAAATGATTTTAGCAAATGGCTGCAATATAACAAAGAGTGAAAAATTTAAGGGGGTCTGAATACTTTCCGTACCCACTGTATATATATATATATATATATATATATATATATATTTTTTTTTTTTTTTAAATATATATATATATATATATTTTTATTTATTTTTTTTTTTTTTTTTTTTTTTTTCCCTGAAAGTTAATAAGTAGTGAATTATCCAGCATGCATAAGACTTGAAGGTATAAAAGTGTGAAAATATTCAATTCTGTGCATTTTGGACACATGAAATGCTAACAGTGAAATTAGCATTAGCAAAACAAAGGGATCAGTCATTATTCCAAAAAATGTTTAAAATGTCATTTCAACTACAAAACAAAAGGTGATTTGAGATATGGTGGAAATGACATTTGTTCATAACAGCTCAGGGAGAAAAGCCTACTTCTGTGCTTGTAAATGTAAATCCACTGTTGGACATTGTTTGTGGATAGATTAAGTAAACAAGCATGTCTTAAAATTGATGTTAAGGGACTTTCACAGGGTCAAAGGTGCATCTGGGCTTGTGCAACTGAGAGTTTATCTTTTCATATTTGTGTTTTTGTCTGTATGTAGTAAGTGTGTGTGGTCTGTGTTGTGTTTCCTTAAGGTTGATAGTTGATATTAAAAGCTGCCACTATTGTGCAATAGACTCTCTGTGGCAGTTAAGGATGAACGATTTGATTGACAGCTGAATGGTTAAGGACTGATGATCAAGGCTGCAAATGTCTTTCTGCAACAGCCAATTATTGACTACAATGATGAAGGCCTCAGATGCACAATGCCACATTTTTGTTCTTGTTTTAATTGTAATATTTTATTTATTCATGCAATTGCAATATTTGTATTTGTGAATATGTGTTAATTTAAGTAAGCTCTCCAGCAGCGTGATGGTTCAAGTAATGTGGTCACATCACATTCCAGACTCACTTGCCACGCGACAGCAGCAACACGATCCTCCGAGCGGAACACTACATACACCCCCCAACACACACAATAGTTTAACTGTTCTCTGTCACGCTTTCCCTGTTCGTTTCATTATATTACATCTACAGCTATTGTCTGTTTTGTGTTGTCAGCTAAACACCATCTTCCACTAACGCTGTGTCTTTCTTTCTCACTTCCTCGTCTCGGCCTCTCCTAATCAAAGTGCTGTTTTATTCTGTAGCAGTTACCTGATCAGGATCGCCTCATTTCAGATTGTTTTGCTTGTAGTTTTGCTGTGTATGTGTGCAACTGTGTCCAGTAGGTGGAGCTCTGAGCCGGATACTCAAATGTTTATGCTCAGAATGTCATATATTACTGTATTGCTGATGTATATAAGTATATAGTATGTATTTTAATAGCATTTTTTTTTATCACTATACAACAAATGAGGCAAAACAAGAACTTAAACGTTAGAAATGAGCAGAACATACATAAAAACATAAATATAAAATATATGCATCTTTCAATACAAATGTAAAAAAAAAAAAAAAAAAAATTAAATGCTAAGTTCAATCAAATGTTAAATGATGCATGAAAATGTTAAATGTACAGGTAACATGTACATACACATTTCCATGTATCAAACTATTGAAAAAGTGCAGCAGATGGGTTCTGGAAGTAAAAACTCTATTAATTTTCTCCATAGGGAAATTGATTTTGAATGATAACTTACAAAAAATTTAAAGGCAGCCTTACTGTGAGCTACAAGGTTGTTAATCCATGATATTTTCTTCTGCTGATGCCATCAGCCTGCATTATTTATGCATATTTATGTTTACTTACTGCATTATTTTTATGTTTAACATGAGGACTTCTTGGTGAAAATCTATATTACCCATGACACTGTACAGAAAATTACACCAATGAGAGTGTCATAAAAAGCAACAAAATGAGAGGCTACTCACTGCAGAGCCATGAAGCTTGAAGTCCAGCTTCCCCTCTATGGATGTAATTTGGGTTGTTACGAACCTCCCAGTTTGTCTAGGGGTAGGAGAATGTAACAATTATTGTAAATAAAATAAAAATAATAAATAATCGAAAATGACTGACGGTCACTTAAATTCCCTGATCCAGAAAAGCCACAAACACCAAATTAAGCAAAAATAACTTAATTTATTTAATAACAATTCAAAAATAACCTCAACAAAAAGAAAGAAAGAAATAAAGGAACCAAATCTTCAGGAGAGGGCCAGGCCAACATAACAAACAAAACCTTCTAACTGACAAGGGTAGCATTAAGTAACCTATACAAGAGAAAATTTTTAAAGAAAATGGCACCCTCTCCCTACGGCTTCCGAATTCAAAACAAAGTATTTACACAAATTAAGAGTGAAAACAAAATAATGATAACATAAGAAAAGAACAAAAACAGCGTTTGCACGGTCTCTCACAGCAAGCGGTTACGCAACCCATTCAAAAAGTTGAGAGCAGAGCAAGACTGCATTTAGTTCTACACATGAACTCACACAAGAGAAAATACACAAGAGAAATTAAAGCTGCAAGCAGAACCAGGCCAGTACTATTATCGAACATGTGAAGTTTGGAGCAGATCGGACATCGTATGCCTGAGTTACAACAACTTCCTGTTTCGTGGTGTTAATTGCAAACATTAGCACTTAGCCAAGTATTGCATGTTTTAACATGTTTCTAGTATGTTTGCTACTCAGTGGCATATCGAAATGTGTTTCAGGGAGTGAATTACAGTATAAAGCATGCCATTTCCTGTTGCAAGCAGGTGGCGCTATGACTAACTGAATATTGGCAAATAGATGTCTTTAGGCTAGGACTCTTATCACACATGTGAAGTTTGGGGCTGATCAGACACTGTATGCTTGAGTTACAACAACTTCCTGTTTCATGACGATAATAGCATGCTTTAGCAGTCAGCTAGGTGTTGCTAGCATGATTTAGAATGTTTCTAGCATGTTTAGTACTCAATTGCATATTTTAGTATGTTGCTTATAGTGCATCATATTGTTAAAAATGTCACTTCCTGTTGCCAGTAGGTGCGCTATTACTATAACCAAATATTGTCATGTAGATGTGTTCAGGGCAGGACTCTTATCAAATGTGTGAAGTTTGGGGTAGATTGGACATTGCATGCCTGAGTTACAGCAACTTCCTCTTTCACTGTATTAATAGCATGCTTTAGCACTTTAGCACGCTAAGTATTTTACTAACATTTTTCTAGCATGTTGCTAGCCTGTTTAGAACTTGCTGGCACATTTTAATATGCTGTCAGGAGTCCATAACAGGGTTAAACATGTCACTTCCTGTTGCCAGCAGGTGGCGCTATGACTATAACTGAATATGGGCATTGACATGTGTTCAGGACAGGACTTTTATCAAGTGTGTGAAGTTTGGGGCAGATCGGACATTGTTTGCCTTAGTTACAGCAATTCCTGTTTCATGGCGAAACATCAAACTTTGTCAGGCCGCCAGGGACACGCCCTTTTACGAAAACGCAAGATCTTTTTTGTAGGTAATGGGATGGTACATGTATGTACCGAATTTCGTACATGCCCGAGGCGCACACCGTTGAAGTTTTATAGGTGCCGCTATCGAGCCATTTTGCCCCACCCATTTCTGAAACCTGTATCAGATGTCAATTTCCGCCAATCCTGACGCTTGTGCAAAGTTTTCGAGCATGTTAAGGCCGATGCTATAATGTTTGGAAAAGTATAATAATAATAATAATAAACAGAGGAAATCCAATAGGGTCGTCGCACTTTGGTGCTCGGGCCCTGAATACACAATAACAATTCTAGATCAGGGAAAAGAAGCGCATTCCGTCAGCACTCCAGCATTGTTTCTCTACTCTGTTATAGTGTTTGGGATCTCTGTGACATGCACTCAGCTGATGAGCATCAGGTGGAACTCAATTAGCAGCCTGCAAAGGAGACAGACAGAAGAGAGAGAAGAGAGCGAAGAGAGCACGTACACAACATATAACATGCTCAACAAATAATACCATTATTACGAGGTGAATCACAATTTAGAGATCAACCACACCCTAACCCTACCCATAACTCTATCCCTCCACCCTTTAGATCCGCTAACGCGGAAACGAGTTAGCGTTTTAGCATTTCCGGTTCCGAAAGTCAATGGGTTTTCTGAATAGGATTTTGGTTAAATGGCTGAAATAAAGGTGCGTTCACGCCACCTCGTAATTCCTGTAATTACAAGATTCTAGCTTGTAAAAAGTGTTCACGTCCTCGTAGAGCTCGTAATTACAGCTTGTAGGCTGGGAGTTTTCTGAAAGCTCCCATGTGTACCACGTTGCCGCTGTGACCACTGTAGATTCATTTAGGCGTTGATAGTGGTGCCACAGAAACGCATAATTCCCTGTCCAGGGACCTGAACAGCTCCGAATATAATGTCATGTGTTGTCATCTCAAGATTCCGATAAATACGAGGTGGCATGAACGCAGCATAAGGTCTGTGGTTAACACAAGCTCACTTTTATGTTTTATTCTACGACATAAAATACATCAGTATTACCCCACTCATGATTTTTTTTAAGTTGTGATGTGGCTAAATGAGACTACAGAGGCTGTCTGGGACATTAAACGTCATCACACCGAACAGGTAAGCTCAGTCCGCCTTTACAGCCTTGTTATGCTTATAATTGTGCTCTTACAAACTATTCTAACTCAAACTTTCTGGGAAAATGTTTTTTAGAAAAAAACTCAAAGATTTGTTGGAAGCTTAGTGATGGTGACGTTGAAGTTGTGGGACTGTGGTGTAGTTCGTCTATAGCCTACCTTTAGCTTTTTACTTCTGACGACGGCATTTAGGTTTCAAAATTCATAAAAGTTGTGTTCATCTGTGAAAATGATCTTGATAGACAAAACATGTAAGTATCATAAACTTTTCTTGACAACAGAGCTTGTTTATTGCAATAATCTAAAATGTAAAAATCCTACTAGGTTTTTGTTGAGGGTACCAGTGTGATGCTAACTGCCAGTTGGCCTACAGAGTGACATCATACCTGCACCACTCTATTAGCTCTTTAGCTCTGCCCACTCCCATGAAGCACTGCGAATGATGTAATTGAATCGATCTCTCTATGCTCTCAAAATACTTAGATTTTTGTATACATGCATATTTTGCAATAATTATATATATATATATATATATATATATATATATATATATATATATATAGTTTTTATATACACCGATCAGGCATAACATTATCATATTCCGATCATATTCCTGTGTTCATAATGTTATGGTTCCTTGTGTTGGTTCTGCTTTTGCTGCCAAAACAGCCCTGACCTGTCGAGGTATGGACTCCACTAGACCCCTGAAGGTGTGCTGTGGTATCTGGTACCAAGATGTTAGCAGCAGATCCTTTAAGTCCTGTAAGTTGCGAGGTGGCCTCCATGGATTGGACTTGTTTGTTCAGCATATTGACATTGAGATTTGGGGAATTTGGAGGCCAAGTCAACACCTCAAAAAATACAGTTTCCATGAAAGGGTGTACACTGTTGGCACATTCGGCGGTGGACAGGGGTCAGCATGGGCACCCTGACTGGTCTGCAGCTATGCAGCCCTTTACGCAACAAACTGTGATGCACTGTGTATTCTGACACCCTTCTATCAGAACCAGCATAAACTTCTTGAGCAATTTGAGCTCGTCTATTTGGATCGGACCACATGGGCCAGCCTTCGCTCCCCACGTGCATCAGTGAGCCTTGGCCACCCATGACCCTGTCGCCGGTTCAACACTGTTCCTTCTTTGGACCACTTTTGATAGATACTGACCACTGCAGACCGGGAACATCCCACATGAGCTGCAGTTTTGGAGATGCACTGACCCAGTCGTCTAGCCATCACAATTTGGCCCTTGTCAAACTCTTTCAAATCCTTATGCTTGCCCATCTTTCCTGCTTCTAACACATCAACTTTGAGAACAAAATGTTCACTTGCTGCCTAATATATCCCACCCACTAACAGGTGCCATGAAGAAGAGATAATCAGTGTTATTCACTTCACCTCTCAGTGGCCAACCTCGAAACAGTTGGCGCCGAGACCAGGACGCCGATGTCAAGAGTACAGGCCACACTTGGCGACAGCTGGAGAGACTGGCCCAGGACCGGGATGCCTGGAGAACTCTTGTCGGCTGCCTATGCCCCAGTAGGGGTAATAGGCGTAAGTCAGTGGTCATAATGTTATGCCTGTTCGATATAATCCACATTTTGTAAATGAGTAGTTTTATATTTCTCCACCATTTTTAATTTAATTACGCAGTTTGCAGTGCTCCGTGGGATTGTAGTTCTTTTCCTCAAATTCACAGTCTTGTACCTTTTGCCTTTTTGTTCGATTTAAAAAAAAAAAAAAAAAAATGCTTCAAATCAACATTTGTAGTGTTGTGATTCACATCGTAGCTGATTGGCTTTGTTCATGGCTTATAACTCTTTAACAAAGAATTTTTTAAAATCCCTATGGGAAAAATTAATGGAAAAAATACTTTGAAAAAAAAAAAAACAAACAAACAAAAAAACAGTGCTGCTGAAAAAGGGGGCAGGCAGTGTTGCACTCTAGTCCTGCAATTCCCAATGATCTCAATAATTTTATTTTTCATATATCTCAATGAACTAATATTTAACTGTTTAAAAGTGTAGTATAGCTTACATATTTGCCAAAATGTGCAGTAATCAGAGCACACTGCTTGGAATAATGTGTCCCACAATGCACTGCACTTAACTTGATGTCTACTGTTTCACTTACTAGTCTTAAACTAAAGTAAATATACAGTGTATACTGCACAGTATTCAGTATGTAGTAAAAACATAGCCTAAACATAGCCAAGCTCCGTAAACCCTCATGCAGGAACACAAAAATCTGAGCACTTCTGTTGTGTTTGTGAGCCAAGCCTGTATCTACTAAGGAAATATCCAATAAGACCTTAATGAGAGAAAAATCACAGAAATATTTGAAGAGATTTTACAGCTGAAGCTACAGTTTACAGTACAGTTACTCAAGCTGCACAGTCATAGACACACATTAACTATCACACCAGGCAGAGTGGCATTCCGGCATACTCTCTCTACCTTATACATCATGTATTACTGCAGACCTATTAGAGATCAAGATAACAGGGCTTCCTTAATTAGAGAGGCACACACGGTTTAAACATTAACTTTATCTCTGTTGAGTATTCTCCTAATGTCTAACACCTACATCAACATTGTACAGGTACAGTTATGATTTATTATTTGCTTATGCTCAAACATTTAAGCATAGCTGTTGCTTCTGAATTAGCTTGCCTCACAATAGCTGAGTGATTCTAGGAGTTGTAGAACAGTTTAGTTCTATTCTGTCAGGGAAACTAATATTAGTTTGACAGCATAATCTGAAGTAGAATTATTGAGTACTTTTTGTATTATCGCTGTTGAAGTGTAAATGGTGTTCTTGTTATAACAGAAATGGTGCAAGGAACAGCCGGGAGCCTGCAAACAATGAGTAACCATCGATAGTCAGCGTGTGTATGGTTGACCTCGCTATCTTTTGGGGGCATTTGAATTGCCCCCAGAAGTTAGCTAAATATAACAAATAAAGTTATCATAAAATAATGTTTTATCTTATTCAGAAAAGTGCAAAAGTTTTCATATAGGTATAAGGGTTTGGGCAAGTCTTGGTGTGTTTTATTTGAATGCCTGTTCTTCTGTATTTATGTGTAAATTTTATGGAGACCTGCTGTTAATGTTACACTTTTCTGTCTACATAGTTAACCAGAGGCTGTCTTCAGGAATTTGTTAAAAATCCATTTTAAAATTACTCATAATGATATACGCTTTATTTAGCCTGGTTGAGCTGATCGTGTTGTAATGAAATGATGCCACACAACTACATACTGTATGACATTCAAAAACGGGCCATCTTTTAGTTTCCAAACTCTAATGCTTGAATGATTTTTTTCAAACTGCAAACACACCTTTATCCACCCCGTCTTTGCAAATAAACTGTGAAGTTACCAAGACCCTAGACAATAAGTACCAGTTGGTTTGTAGTTGTTTTTCATTTCCATTGTACTGAGTACTGCAATGATGACTTGGATAACTTGGAAGTTAGCATCACCCTGGTTGCCTCGTATGATTCTTACACTTTTTATTCATAATCTTCACAAATAAACACACAGTAGGCAGAAGTAAAAAGCTAAACAAGCTGAGAGTTTAAGTTTGCAAGAGCACAATGAGGCTGTAAAAGTGGACTAGTGAGTAGATGACTTCACCGTTTCAACTGATGACGTTTAATGTCACGATTTGCCACTTGTTAGCAACCTCCTTTTCCAAGACAAGTAACATGAAAATATCTTGAGCTTGTGTTCACCAGGCATTAACCAAAATTAACCAAAATCCATTCAAAAAACCCATTTACTTAAAGAGGATGGAAACAGAAGTACTAAAATGTTTACTCGTTTGCGGGATTTGGCCGCCAAAAATACATCCCTGCAGTGCTTTACTTTCCATTGAACTTCAAGGAATTGAGCATTCAGTTTTGAAAGGGAGGCTATCATTTAATCTGAGACCTTAAATTGAAAATATAATATTGAATTGCAGGCTGACAATCTCTGAATTATGTCATTGTTATTCTTTTAACCACAACCTGTTGATTGTTTAACACATCCTGACAAATTCCCTTTCCGTCACCCCCAACCATGTATCATCTCCTTTTCCTTGTTCTTTCACCTGTAACCGTTATTTTCCAGGCTCCTGTACCTCTCAAGGTGCTCTTTCCTGTCAACCCCTCAATCTGGAGGCCATCTGCAGGGGGCTTAACCGTGTCATTAGAGATAGACCACTCACCCTGGCTTCTCCATGGCTAACTCAAGGCCCAAACTTTCCCTGCCGTCCCCAGCTCCCTGAGGGCAAAGCAGAGAGTGAGAGGCTGGGCAGAGGGGAGGGATGGAGGGGTGTAAGTATCCCATGTTGGACCCCCATGGGGGTCTCAGACCTGTGGGGCGGGTCGGGGAGGAAGTCTCCCTTGAGACCAGCCGGCCCTCTCTTTTGTCTCACAGTGGCGGGAGAATGGAGAAGACGTACCGGAGAGAAACAGAGGGAGGGAAAGTGATAGGGGAAGGAGGGAAGAGAAGCGGGACAGCTGTGGGAATGACAGGTTAGGGCTAACAGTGTAGCGCGAGAAAATTTGGGACTCACAACATTGATACTTACAATGCGTCAGTTCACAATTAAAGAGACAATTGTTCTGTTATGGTGAGCTAGTATTTTCAATGGAAGACATATGCGAACTGTATTTGATCCAGGTGTCTTAGAGTTAGTGACATATGCTGTGTTTGTGTATTACTTAGCTTTGTAACATCAAGGTGAGTGGTGACAATCTTAATTTAATGACAGAATCTTAATGTTTTCTGGTACAAGTAACAAAAAGTGTAAAAAAAAAAAAAAAATGTATTATGGAAAAAAATTAGATTTTAATGAATTCAGTCATGATCCTGCATCTAACATCAAAGACAAAGTCTTTCAATCACAATGAATAAAAACATTATATACAAATTCATAAATGACATAATAATATCACAAAGCTATATAATGATAATATATATATATATATATATGTATATATAAAACCCGTAAATTCTAAAAAAAAAAAAAAAAAAAGTGAAGAGTGGTTGCACTTATGGGGCTTATTGGGTTATCAGTCTTCAAAAATGGCTAAAAAGTCTGTTGCTCTCCCACAATCCTCAAAAATTTCTCTAGGAACATTGTTTAGGCACCCAGGTAAAGTTCCATCCCCCTTGTGCATCTCTGCGTGTGAAAGCTTGTCCTTGAGGGAAACTGTGTGTCTTCACACTGTTTTGTGGACTTAGTGACATGCTAAATGCTAAATCTGTCCTGCTACGTGACATACGAGGTGTGGAGAAAAGTTGACCATCGCCCCCTGGTGGACTGGAGGAACCACAGCCTGGTGTGTTGTAGTATGGACCAGGGCTTATATCCTGGGGCCGATATGGAGTGGAGGCAGCTCGTGGTGGTGTGAAGTGTTGAGCGGTGGTCATCACTGGTGGAGAGCTGACTAGCGACCCTGTAGATGTGATGGTGTACAGAGCTGAGGGGTCAACAGTTGAATAGTCTGAACCCAGGCTCTGGGAGGTGCTGTAGCCACTGGAGGTGTCCAGACTGCAGTTGCTGGATGAGTCTAAAATGCTGCTGTAATCGCAGCGCGTCTCTGCATTAGGGCTGAAGCCAATGTTAACATTTGCCGTACTGTAATGATCTTCTGTAGGAAGTGGACAGCTGAAAGAAGGGGTGTTGAAACTGCGTGCTGGGTCAACAGTGTTCTCGTCTTGCAGACCGAGAGTCTCTAGTATCCATGAGTCTAGAGGTGGGGTGGCCGCCAGCTCTTCTGCAGAGCAAAACTCCAAAGAGAGATTGCGGCAGGTCCGCTTCCCCTCTCCGCTCTGAAGCAATTGGCTCAGGTTCCGGAAATCACCATGTGTCCTTTTACGGTGTCTTGACCCATCTGGAACCTTGTGGTTGGAAATAAGTTTCTGCAGTTTGAAGAAGGGAGAAAGCGGTAAAATGAATGTGAGAGAAGTTGATTGTAAATGCATTTTGAGGAAAGATCTGACATGCGCGACAGTAAAGAGCCATTCACACGAAGAACCAAAACTATGAAGATAACTATAATGATAACTATATTAAAATCCACACCAAAGCATATTATAAACATGCATTGTTATTTCATTTGTTGCTTTAAATGCTTGAGTTTTATTTTTAATTTAGATAGTGCCTTTCCATAGCTTAAGGACACTTTATAATTGAGATAGAAAGAAAACATACAATATATAGAGATATATTTTTAATTAATAGATATATATCAGTTTTTATAGATGACCCTTCTTTGTTTAATTTGGATTAGGAGAAAGTATTTCAATAAGGGGGAAAAAAAGCACTCGCATCACCTTAGTTTACAGATCCATCTGTGACAGTGTTGCGGTTTGCGGTCTGCGGTTTTCCTACAAAATTGGGCTACTTTTACACTGATGAGATCGCGGCTGATTTTTTAGTCTGTGAGTTGAAGCGATTTTTACCCCCAGAACAAGATTTCACAGAACACAATTGCGCTAGTTTTGGCCATGCTTGGGCAATTGGGCGGGTTTTGTTGTGCAGACCTGGCCACCCTGAACTGTGATAATTCAGTGTTGTGAGATTTCTTACCTTAGTTTTTTCCTCCAAAGACTTCACATATGATGAGTTTAAAAACTCTTTGAGTTTGTTGTTCTCTTCTTGAAGTCTTGCCAGCTCTTCTTCTCTTTGCATTAGGGTGTCTTGGAGCTTTGTGGGGGGGGGGGGGGGGGGGGGGAGGGGGGGATGTTTTTACTATCATTAACAGTATGTCAACAGCTTTGGTTGAGTAATTAGAATATGATCTTTTTAAATACCTGCTTGTTTCGTTGAAGTTGAGGTGACAGTTGATCAGGCCAGGTGGGTTGATGTCCCAATCCATGCTCAGGCACAGGCAGTGAATCTAAAACAAATGGTACATTTGAAATAAAGGTCATTATCCTGATTAGTAATAGTCTAGGGATAATTGCAACCTGAAAAGTGAAAAAGAAAAGAAAAAACATCAATGAAATAAATAGGCTACTTTAAAAACAAAAGACAGAGCCCAAAAAACTAACACTTTGGAGGTGGCCAGATAGCTACTCCACAGTCCATTGCTACTCTAACAAAACACGAAAAAAAAAAAAAAAAGGTCCGAGATGGAAAAATTCCAGTTTGCCAAGGCGGGAAGCCTCTCGCGCCGCTGATCCCGGCATATTGCAGGACTTACCCCGCCGCGGCGGCTCGTGCTGGCGGGCAGCGTTGTCCAGGGGACCGGCGTCCCAGAGGGAGACGAGCGTCGCTGTGGAAACGTCAACACTACCATCAGCTGACGTCGAGGCGGAGTACTCATAGCGCTGCCCTCCTGCAAAGCTCAGATCTTGGCAGGACAGCATGGTGCTCTACAAAATCCATCATAACAGAGACGACAATTATTTATTTGCATATTTAATCATGTCGCGACCACGTTAAAAAAAGACACCAACACCAAAAGAATTATTCAAACAAACATTAGGAGAGAAATAATATCACGTCTTGCAAGCAATTTTTCCTCATAATAAAACTTCATAATAACAAATAATCATTGATGATTATAATAATAATAACAATTTATTGATTTAATAATTAAGTAAAATTCGTCGATGTTTTAAGGGTATCATAAATGGACACCTTAGAAAGTGAGTCAGGCAGTCAGAATCAAGTATTCAACATCCACTTGTATAAAATCTCATATAAAATGTGTCCTTAGCTATGAACAGTGACAGTATTTTTGTTTTGTAGCTGTTCAGTTGTGTTCTCTTAACTTGTAATCTAACTTTTACTGAAATGTTGTTTGAAAACGCTGTTATCATGTATAGGTTGCCATACCTTTCAACTAAGTGGTGCCAAATTTACAACCTGCAGTGAAAAGTTCATTGTACTTAAAAAACAGTGGCAAAAACCACAACTAACACAGAGCAAGACTCTCCATCTTCTGCGCCATCATTCAATAATTTAATGAAATTGACTATCAGTACCCACGTGTTGCGCTCCCTGCAACAAACTAGGCTACTCTTCTATTGCTTAATTATTCGCACTGGCATTGCTTTTGTGTGCTAATTAAGCATGTCAAATAACTGTCAATTTATCAGACAAATCTAAACATCAAGATGCACATGGAGACCTGATAAAACACCAACTGACAGGTGCGCGTAAAGCCAGCTCACCATGAGGATTCTCAAGTAATAAAATGTTTTAAAATAACAGGTGATAGAAATGTTTAGTTACCCAATAATCAGAATATTTAGAGAAACACTTACCAAGTCTTAGGGCAGGGTGACACGGGTAGGTGCGAGCTCTCCAAAGACCTAGAGAAGCAAGTGCGCTAAACTTCATTCAAACTGCTTTGACGCTCGCTCAAGCGCGGCTCTCCAGAGCGCAGCAGCAACCTGATTCGGCGTGAAGCTGTCAGATTAGTGACGTGCCACTTTCAACTGTTGGATCGCAGATGCGCAATGAACGAATGCTCGAGCAGAAGGCAATGCGCGTGATTTGTTCACCTTAAGAGGCGTGATTGTAGTATCTAATGCAACACCCACAAGATTTTATTGCTTTAGGATGGAGAGGTAGATGGTTCCTCTGCGCATCTGGGTGCTGTGCGCTGTCCGGTGGGTTAATGTATAATTCCTCAACTGATAGTTTAGAAGCATGATGAATTAATTTAACCAAACGAGCTAAAGGACATGCTCATGACCCCCTCTCAGAGTTAAATGAAAGGTGCATACCACAGAGTGACACATTAACATACTTTTGTGCATTTCTGTCAGTCTGTGTTTTTCCTCCAAAGAACTGATTGTCATTTTAATACTCACCCATGGCTTTTTGCACTTTATTTGGAAGACATCACTGAATGCATCTGTCTAGAAATAGATTTGTTCATGATACTTGGTGATAAGCCTAATCATGAAAATAAATAGCCCAATTATTAACTTTATACATGTCAGATGTCAGAAATGAACTTAAAGGGTGCATCCTGGTAATGATTTACAAGTGCATTTTTACCTGTTATAAGGTTTTTTTTTATTTTTTTATTTTTTTTTATAACATATTATATCATACATTCTCAGAAAAAAAAAGGTACAAAAGCTGTCACTGGGGCAGTACCCTTTCAAAAGGTACACCTTATACCTAAAGAGTGCATATTAGTACCTCAAAGGTACATATTCGTACCAAAAGTGTATATATGAGTACCTAAATGGTACATATTAGAACATTTTTAAAGGGCAACAACCCAGTGACAGTATGTCAGAATGCTGCATGGACAGTCAAATGTCATCTACTCACATTACTAAGGCATTAGTAATGTGACAATAAGCAGAACGTATTGACATGTTGACAATTCATTCAAGAATATTTTGAACTTAAAATTCATTCAAGTGATTGGTGCAAGTGTTCATTTTAATGGCAAATATTTCTCTTAAAAATGCTGTCAAAATTATACATTTTGTTTAATAAGATGGAAAAACTCATTTAACAGATTAGTAACGAGTCATTTTCTGTTGACTTTTTAATCAGTTGCATCTCTGATGGTGAAAAGCATTCTTATTTGTTATATTTTGACTGATTTCGATTAAACAGCATTGATTGACTTTAGGTGAAACATTTTGCTAGACCCACTAATCTTACAGTGGGCATCAACAATTCCTCCAGATATGATGTTTTATTAACAAAATTCGGGAGGAGCACTTTCAAATGATCCTTCCAGTCATCACGTCATTCCAACCAGCTGTCAGCAATCAGTAATCAACATGTCTACCCAATCAGCATAAGTGGAGAACACTTTAAATACGCAGTCGACTCACCCCTGTTCCTCAACAGTTTTTCAGCATCCCTCCACCACCCCGTCTCCTCACACTCGCACGGTTATCTTCCTAACCAAATCTCAAACTCACCTGGTTATCTTCCTAACCAAATCTCATGCTCGCCTGGTTATCTTCCTTAACCAGAATACGGGGGGAGTACTCTGGGTTCGGGCCAAATACCGAGCTCGGAGCCCTCTCCTCGGACAGCACGCTAAATATGCATACTATTTATTTATCTGACTTATTTGCAAGTGTGAGATCATGAATTCTCCAAAAGTGAACACTTTCCTGTAAACTCTGAGGTCTTCATTTCAGTTTTATAAATGAGTGTAATTGGGTTGCAAAATGTCTTCAAATGCAGTGTTTATTGGGGTAATTGCATTTTTAAAAACACATTTAAGATTAACTATTGATAAGGACTTTTACAGTTAGAAAGAAGGTAGGCTGCTGCTGTGTGTTTGTGTGAAGGTTTACTTAGCTATAATTTGGATACAAAATGGTCTTAATTTGAAAAAACTTCCTTTTGGAACATCCAGGAATGTGTCTAATTGGTAAAATAATTCATTAAAATGTATTTATTACTGTAAATGCAAAATGCTTTCTTTTTGGAGTTTTGGGTTGGCTTAGTCTATAGTGTCTTTATGAAGTCTATGGTATGTCCCCATTTGGATGTATGGGGCCTGTGGGCACTAATTGCAGGGTTTTAGAATGACTTTGTGTAGGTTTCGGGAGCAGCTTTGCTTGTCTGTAGAAAGGAGCTGAGAGGCGGAGGTAGGAGAGGACGGATATGGTGATAGTGTTTAATCCAGTACACTATAACTGCCAATTAAACAGGTCATTTCACCTGAAACCTCTGTCCAGGCTCACTTGCACTCTCTTTCTTTCTTTCCTAGTCCTCTCTCACCTGATACCAGCGATATAGAAACTCAGTAACAGTTGGGGTGAACTCAAATGAAGCATTGGAGAAACAGCAAACAATTCTCCAGAACTGTGCACCAATCTTATGTGTGAGTAATAGAGAATGTAATTGTAAAAAGTGTGCTCTGATCACAAATATTGATATAACATGCAAACATGAGCAATACATTTCTGTTCAGAAGTTTTTGTTTAGATATTAATACTTTTATTCAGCAAGAATGCAGCATTAAATTGATCAAAAGTGACAGCAAACACATTTATAATATCACAAAAGATTTTTCAAGTGAATACAGTTCTTTGGATTTTTCTATTCATGGTTTCCACAAAAATATTAAGCAGCACAACTGTTTTCAACATTGATAATAATACTAAATGTTTCTTGAGCACAAAATCAGCATATTAGAATGATTTCTGAAGGATCATGTGACACTGAAGACTGGAGTAATGATGCTGAAAATTCAGCTTTGCCATCACAGGAATAAATTACATTTTGAAATATATTACAACAGAAAACAGTTATTTAAAATTATAATAATATTTCACAATATTACTGTTTTACTGTATTTTCAAATAAATTCAGCATTGGTGAGCATAAGAAACTTTCAAAAACATAAAAAAAATCTTACCAACCCAAAACTTTAAAACAGTAGTGTAAATACAGTGAAGCTTTATCAGAATGATGGATTATCATTTTAATAATCTTTCACATAAATGCTGCTTCAGGATGTGCACTCTGAGATTATGAAGCATCCTATAAAGTAACAAGGTCCATGTACACACTTTGTGTGATGTATTTAATGAACCCATGACTTGGAAAAGGCACTCTTCAATACATATATAAAGAATACAAACCATAGAATATATTAGTTTAAGTGTGTCTGGTAGAATATGCGGGAGTCTATTGACGAAAGCCCGCTCTTGAAGAGTGTGAAATGGGTGTGTGTGTTCGTGCACCCCTTTATGTGCTAACTAAACTCAGAGGTGGCAGCTTGGGTAATTAAGAGCGGAGATGTTGTCAGGTGCCTCATTATGACATGAATGGCAGTTTGTCACTCTCCTCCTACCTCTATTAAACAGCCTCTGTCCTTTGCTGTCAGCTGCTTTGACTGTTTATCAATCTGTCTGCTGGTAGAGCTGACTTCTTTTGCAGGCCTGGGTGACAGGTCTGGTTTTACAGCTCTCTTTTTGTAGATGAATGAACACTGATTCCTAAGCATGAGCTAAATATCAACTATGCTGAACCAGTGAATGATAGAGAAAATGCTTTCACTTTTGTTAGTGTGTGAATCAGGCTTATGAAACTTTGAAAAACATGAATGCTTGCATAAAAGCATATGAAGCATTTAACTATGACAAATTATCACTATATATAAACTCACAAACTAGCAGCTAAATTATTCTTATTATTCTTAAAAGAAAAAATACTACTGCTCTGCAACGTAAATAAGGTAGCAAAATGACAAAGGAGAGACGAATTTGTTGAATAAAGTTGTTATTTTTGTTTTGTTTTTGCACACAAATAGTATTCTCGTCGCTTCATAACATTAAGGTTGAACCACTGTAGTCACATTGACTATTTTAACAATGTTTTTACTACTTTTCTGGACTTTGAAAGTAATTTTGTTGGTTTCAATGGATTCATCAAAATATCTTAATTTGTGTTCATTTTTGGGTGAACTAATCCTTTAAATTTTACACAATTGTATTTACATTCACTTGTTAGTTTTAAATGGTCCTTTGATGAAAATATATATATATTTTGAAAGTACAAATATACAACGTAATCTGTCAACTAATATGGTTTAATATGGTTTTTGATAGACGTCAGCTTCCCAAAAGTATGTTACTTGTTAGCAATGACGGAGGTTTGTATGGATTCCATGAATGTTTGTTGTTGCATTTCTATTTCTTATCGTTTTGGATAAAAGTGTCTGCTAAATGAATGTTAATGTATAAGAGGAGAATGTATAGGAACAAAGAGTGTGTGTGGGTGTGTATGACCCCTGCTGACACAGCACAGACAGTGGGAGTGAAGAGGAGGGTCAGGGGGCTTAAGAAATCAAAAGTCTCACACAAAACCTGTTGTGGCTCATTCAGACACATCCCAAGTCCCTTAAATTTATATAGAACTGGTATGAATTGATATGCACTTCACTAAACACTCAAATATAATAATTTATCCTCTTTTCATTCACACACACACCATCTGACCCCCACCACCATAGACACCACTCTCTCCCTCCCTCTTTCAGCAGTTGGAGAATTAATTGCCTTCTCTCAGGGCCGGTGATGATGGTACAGGTGGAGATACCTGGGCGTCTAACCCCTCTGCCCCCGGCCCAGCTGTCTCTGAGTCCCGGCCCTTTTTTCTTTTGCAGCTCCCCACCGAGTGCTCTAATAACCAGCCACTGCTGCTCAGGATTTGTTGGCCAACAAACTGGACTCATGGGGGCTTACAACCTGTTAGATATGTTAAGTGGTCGCTAAACTAGTTAAAGGCTAAATGTTTGTGTGTGTGTGTGTGTGTGCATTTGTTTGTGTGTGTTGGGACCCACATACATGAAGGCAAAGTCTTGAAACTCTCTAAGATAAATGATAAAAAGCTCATAAAAGCAGTTAAAAGTGTGCAAGGGTGTGCAAGATGATAACCAGAGATAAATATTTACAAAACATACCACGGTATTACAATGTTTTTTGTACATGTACCATAGTCTTTGAAGTAAATAACATGGTATAAAACTATCTACATATATGCTAGGTATCAAAATATCATCCCAAAGGAAAAGTTTTTTGATCAGGTTTTGGTCTTTCATGAAGCAGACTTTGTCTCAGATGTTTTTCCTAAAACTGGTCTTGGATGAAATCCATAAGAAATATTTGAATTCATATTGAGATTTGGTTGGAGACTTTGGTAAGATGGCTAATCTGAGCACATTATTAATGTTTTTTCAAAATGTATACTCTAACTTTCAAAAGTTTGTGGTCATAATCTTTTTTTGAAAGAAATTCTCTTATGCTAACCCAAACAAATCTTGATTAAAAATACAGTAAAAACAGTAATATTGTAAAATATTATTACAATTACTGTTAGATGAATGTTTTCTATTTTAATACATAAGAGACTTTAATAAATCCAAGAGGAACACACTTTAGAAAATCAGGAGTAATAATAAAACACAACCACGTAATACTAATACGACAAGGAACAATCAATAGAAGAAACTGAGGGCTTAAATATACTGAGATAACAAAATAACTAAATGAACAACAGGTGAATGTAATCAGTAACTAAGGGAACTAAATAGCAAACAAACTCAGTCTGGGCTGCGTTTCCCATACAACAACGTGACTCGCTGCTTCATTACCATAGTACGATTCATCGTTGAACAAATCAACTAGCTAGTCACGACTGTTTACCAAAACCATATTGTCGCAAACCTGTCGTTCAGCCACGTTGGTGAACGATGTCTTGCAGGTGATGGAGTAATAACTTCTTTAAATGAATGTTTGAGATCAAATTAATGCTAACTTTTTTGCTATAAATTATGGACATGGCATCTGAGCACTTATTCTCATAATTCTGCTTTATTTCCAGGTTCAATCATAGGCTCGTTCTTATGTACTAGAGCTCATACACACAAAAATGGTTTCTTCAAAAACGGTGCTTAAAATCTCACAACAAACTAAAATTTGTAAATTACATTTGTATATATTTGAACTAAAAGATATACATTGTACTTAATGTCAGCTTGCTTATTTTGTTCAAGATAATTATTTATTAAGTTCACGTCATAAAAACAAAAAACTATGCTTCTAACCACAGCTCGAGAGCTGTCATTCCAACCACACAAGTTTGCGATGCAGTTTGCGAATGTTTGTTTGAACTATGGTTTTGGAAAACACCAAATCGTTGAACTATGTTAGTAACGATGGAACTTACGATGTTAGTTGACTAACAATGCTTGTGGGAAACGCACACCTGATCGGGACAGGGAACACAATGAAAATGAAACCAAAACACAATCAAACTAAACAGACTAAACAACAGAGATTGTTACAGTAGCTACCCCTTCCGGAAGGCATGTGTCCAATTGAGGAGGGAGGGAGGGGGCTTAGGAGGACGAGGGGCCGGCAGATAGGATACAGGAGTAGATGATGGCGGGCGAAACCAGGGTGGTGATAATGGTGCAAGGAGCCAGGGAGGAGACGAGAGCAGGTAAAGCCTGGTGGGGACCCAGAGCACAGCCAGGGTGAAGGCCCACGGTAGAGTCGAGGGAGGGAGAAGCCATGGTGGAGACTTGGCGGCTCTTGAAGCCGGCATGACTGAGGACCAAGGCAGAGTCAGAGGGAAGGTGGAGTCCGACAGAGCCGAAGGAGTGGAGGGGCCCTGAAGTCTGTGGTGCAGACCGAGCGACGACTGACCATGGTGGAGTCGGAGGGATGAAAGAGCCCAGTGAAGCCATAGGGACGACAGCCCCAGGTGGATTCAAGGGAGGAAGGAGCCAATGTGGGGCTGACTGATCGACGAGCCGAGGTGGAGTGACGGGCTCGGTAGCTGGAGGTGGAGCCAGGTGATCGAAGTGCCAAGGCATATCTGGAGACAGGAAGACCTGAGGCGGATCTGCACAGCAGAGTGGAGTAAACTGTGGAGGAGCCGAGAAACTGAAGGGAACCAGCAGAGGTGGCTTGCTTTGGTAGAAAAGCGAGAAGACTTGGAGCTGGGTGGAATCAGCAGAGATAGGAGACTAAGGGGAAAATCCTCTTTCAAATCCTCATAAACAATGTATAGATGCCGCCCTACGCACCTGGTCATACTTTTCATTGAGTGCGGGCTCTGGGGCGATGATAGTCTCAGGCATCCACTCTGGTGTTGGCATCGCAGCATGCTCAGGCTTTTCGTCTAGGGTGAGCTCTGGCGTAGGCTCTGTGCAGGGTGTGGGACAGATAGTAAACGCTGATCCGTTGTTTACCAGCACCCACTCCACAAACGTGGCAAAATCCTCCCAGGGACCATTCACGGGCAGGCATGCCCTGGACTGCTCACTGAGGCTGGTGTGGAAAAATACTCAAAGCAAGCAGTTTAGATAGTGGGTGAGGCACGGCAAATATAAAAAAACCCTTGTGTGGTCCTCAAGTGAGTGATCTATTTTCATCGTTTACACAACGATCTGAGAATATAGCATATAAGAAACTGACGGCTTAAATTTATAGAGATAACAAAGGTAACTAAATGAACAACAGGTGAAGGTAATCAGTAAGGGATCAGAGTAGCAAACAGAACTGGATAGGGAAAGGAAACACAATGAAAACGAAACCAAAACACAATGAAACTAAACAGACTGAGATTGTTGCACTGATTTGCTGCTCCAGAAACATTTCTTATTATTATCAGTGTTGAAAACAGTTGTGCTGCATAATATTTTTGTGGAAAATGTGATATTTATACTTAAGTATTAATTTGTTAAAAAAATATCTTACTGACATCAACATTTGGAACATGAGTGTATATTTTAGTCATTGTTTTTAGAAACTTATGGCTCGTTTCCATACAGTACGGTACACAATTTTTGCCGTTTCCATTGTCAGAAGTTGTGAATGGTACCCTAATTCCGAACTGTACCGTACCACTTTTTTGGGACCCTTCCGTTGGGGTACCAAACACAATAGTACCGGTACCAAAAGGGTGGAGCTGCACTCTGCAGAACGTTGATTAATTGACAGAGAATTGTGCGTGCTACAAGGAGAATGACAACACAAGAGGCGCTACACAAACGTGGTCCAGGCAGTGCGTACATTGATTATCTTCTCTTCATGTAGGCTATTTAAAAAACAATATATAAATCACAACCCTGTTTCTTTTCGTTTTCATTAAAAATATGAAACCTATTATTGTGTGGTTCAGGCAATATGTGCATATGTACTCTTATATGTAGCCTACATGTAGCCTATAATAAAATGAAATAAGACAAAACAACCCTCTCTTTTTGTTAAAAGTCTGTTTTAATTATCAATAATAACCATTATAAAAGTATAAAGTATGAGAAGCTATAGTATGATCGCCTGGATCTCACAACTCCGACAACGTCTGATCAAATTTTCAAATAGGCCCTATCTTTATAAATAAACCACATATTTGAGCTTTAAACAACTATATTCTCGCCTGAAAAACTTTTAAAACTACATTTCATGACACAATAAAGTAGTTTTTAAATTACGCAGGTTTTCTCCTCCACTTCTTGCTGGTGGGTGCGAACTACTATGGACGTCTGAACTTTGCGTACTTGGTATTGTGAAATGCAGAATGTTGGCTTGCAGCAAGCAAAGCTTGTCTTCTTCTTGTGACAGACAGCCACAAGCCGAGAAGCACGAACAAAATCTGCTGTATGTCCTCCACTGTTGTTTACTGTGTCATTTTCTTCTTCGCGCGAGAATGACATCGATCACTACTTTCCGACATACACCACGCCTATCAATTAAGGGTACTGTTGGCGGTGGAAACGCAAGCCTGATCAGGGTGTACCATTCCAAATTGTACCGAACAGTACTGAACTGAACCGTACCGCTCAGTGGAAACGAGCCATTATTATTTATCTATCATGTTTTAAATGTGGTCTTTTGCTTTATTTTGCTCTTTTAATAGACTATTTTGAGAATAGTAATTATGTAATGTTTTAGTCTATTTTCTAACTTGTTCTTTCTTTGGTTTATGACATAACTGAGATGTTTTTTGAACTCTAGATAAGATATATCTGTGATTACTTTTACATTTTCAGAAGAATGACTAAGAAACAGGAAGCAGTTTATCAGATATCCATTTGCTCTCCATTTAATCATATTGCTGTCTAGAAGAAACAATTAAGACATTTAAGAGGTCTCATTTGTCATTTTTCTTTCCAATGAGATGGAAATCAACTTGTTTGTAAAGTACTGTTGTGACATTAAACTCGCTATACAGTAAGTAAGAGCAGTGCCTTTTTTTGCCTCTGAGCTAAGAGTCGTCGGACCTCTGGAACACTGACGGGCCAATTAACTGAGAATCACATGTCGATGTAAAGTCAAAACAAAGTCAACAGAGCCATTGACTTCTTCATGGGGGTCCTCCATCCCCTCCCCACTTCACCCTATCTCATTATTACCAGCCCCCTCCATCGAGAAAATTGCCCCCCTTCCAACGAGATTAAGCTCCATACACGTGTCAAAGCAGACTCTGTGCACTGTTAGCGTGCTGCGATGCTAAGCCTCTTTTACCTGAACAATGGTCTCCAGCCGAGCACACGCTGCCAATTAAGCCCAGGGCTCTCTCCTGCATCCCCGCCCGCCGCGGCTGCCCATGTTCCGGCCCGATCTCGAACGCCCCTTCCTTCACTACAGGCACATGTAGGACAGCCCTAAGCAGGGGTCCTTTTGTGTGGCGTGAGCAAAGCCATATTGGTTTCGGCAGGATATATACAGACCCCCTCACAGGCCGAACCTGACGCCGTGCAGATGAAAGTACCGCCGAGGGTGTCTGTGCTGCAGCGTCCCTTTGCCTCGCTAACATCCGTTTAATGGTCCACCCTCTTTTCCCACTGCCAGGCCTGATTTCATCTGTAGTATTTCCAGTCACTTGCACCTCCTTCCATTTTTAAGTGCCTTTTAGATTTGTGCCGAAGTTGGTGCCAGTTTAATTGTTTTAACCAGTCCAGAAGACGAGCAGAAATCTCATTTATAAAAGCTCCAATGTAGCTTCCGTGCAGTCAAAAGTTGCAAAAGTACTGTAGTCACAAGAAAGGTAACGTTACTTTTTGAATTTAAACCACAATAACAGAGTTACTTGTTGTTAGTGTTAGTTTTCCTATTTATTCAGTGCATTTACTTTAAATCTCTCAAACAAACATATTATTGCAAAAGTACAGTATCTAATGCATTAGGTCACATGCCATAAAAAAGAAACAATGTAACTTAAATAACTTATATGTAGCACATTGCATTTAAAAGTAAAATTCTCAAGCACTTCTCATGCTCTGCATTTTCATATTGTGTCTTAAAATTAGAGAAATGCCATATGTCATTTCTATGGGTATGTTAGAAACCTTGTGCCACTTTTGCATAACTGTCTTTTGACATAACATCTGAAATAAAATGATTCATAAATTGCAATCTGAGACTTCATTCTATCTGAGTAACCAATGCATTTCAGCAGACAAACTTGTTTTGCTGGTGCTGAGTAATATATTGACTTGTACAATGCATTTACAAAAGGTTAAACACATTATACAGACAATGAGGTCGAAGCATGTCAATTAAACACGTTTAGCCTTAAAGAGTCAAATTACTAACTGGAAACAAGATATACACTATTTTATTTTTTATTATTTATTTTAAATGGTAATAATATTTCACAATATTACTGTTTCTACTGTATTTTGGATCAAATAAATGCAGCTTTGATGAGCATAAGAGACATCTATAAAATATTAAGAAATCTTTCCTTTTGAACTTTTCTTAATTTTTGAAAGTATTTTTTTTCTCAGAGTATGTCTCTAGTAAACTTGTATGCAAAAAAAATATATATATTTCTTTCCCACTTTAACAACTCACTTAACCTTTCTTGCATAATGCAATTGCTCCTGGCTTCCGGCAGGTATAGATGTGTGTAGACAGGGTGTTTAAGTGTGGAATGTGAGCATTACCGAAACGCAACCCGCCCCTGTGCACTGCCTCAGATTATGTGCTTGTGTTTCATTTCTTCTCTTTATTCTAATGAAACTATTATATGATCAATGAAAAGACAGATTACGGTGGAATGCCTAATACCTTCCCCCAGTTTGGCACCTACAACATAAACTTCACAGAGAACACACCTGATCTCAGGTGACACCCAGCACCCAACTACACCTCCGCTCGCCCACTTAGTTCCCCTCTAACACAATGGGCCGGCCGCCTAACCATAACCTAATCCCCTCCTAGGCCTCTGATTGGCTGCTGGGCAGATCATATGATGTAGTAAAAATAGGAAAGTTGCAGGTTGAAATTTTTGCTAGTCGAAGTGTTCTACAGGAGCAGCAGAGCGTGAGGAATTGAAAAGTTTCTGGAGGACTTAAAAGGCAGCAGAGCACGACCGGAGTGATGTCTTTGTCTTTAATACACTGCTGAGGGTGTATGCAGTGTGTGTGCGTTTAGGTTATGGTGTTCCTCTTCTAGGGTCATTCACCTGGGCATTTAGTAAAAAATATGTGAATGTAAGTCGGCCAAAGATTAAATAGGAAAAAAAAGAAGGGGCATAATGTTCTCACTGTTTAAAAACACCAGAGGAAAACTGGCTGGCAGGTCAGTATGAAATATGAGCAATATCACATGTTCAGTTGATATCACTTCAGCTGAAAACACACTGCAGTTTATTAGGTGCTGAAGGCCCCAATTGAACTGGCATGTTAAAGGGATAGTTCACCCAAAAATGAAAATTACCCCATTATTTACTTACCCTCAAGCCATCCAAGGTGTATATGACTTTCTTCTTTCAGACGAATTCAATCGGAGATTTATTTAAAAATATCCTGGCTCTTCCAAGCTTTATAATGGCAGGGGGGGGCCTGATTTTGAAGCCAAAAAAAGTGCATCCACCCATTGTAAAAGTACTCCACACGGCTCCGGAGGGTTAATAAATGCCTTCTGGAGCGAAGCGATGGGTTTTTGTAATAAAAATATACCTCCGATTGTCAAAGCAAAGAATGCAAAAGAAGTGCTGCACAGGGTATGAATTCCATCTCTGTGCTCTTTGGGTGCAAGGGATAGTTCAACTCGTAAAATTAAGGATGGTCCAAGGCACTCGAATCTTATAGAAAATGTTTTTAAAAAGCCTTTATTTCATTATGGCTAAATGTTAAAAACAGGTGACAAGTGCACAGTCGGCACACCTACGCGTTGCGGCTATATTGCCTTCGTCAGGGTGTGTATCTCCGATTGTGTTTGTCTGAAAGAAGATAGTCATATACACCTAGGATGGCCAATGGATTTGGCAAAAGTTTGTTTGTGGCATCAGAGGGTGTGTTCACACTTGTAGTTCAGTTCTCTTGGTTCTTTTGATCCGGACTAAAAAAAGAAAATGGTACATTTAGTCCTATTTCGCTTAGCATTTACACTGTAATTTTTAACATTGAACCTAAAGATATATTTTGTGACAAAACTTGCCAAACATCCAGAACAATGCTGTGTGCTGTATAATGTGTGTACATATGATGGTACTTTACCAGCTAAGAACTCACAAAGTGCTATAAAATGTGTAAAGGAGTCAAAATAGAACCAGGAATTCATCTGCTGCAAGAGGACACAGTTTTGACGCCTGTACCGAAGTGTAATTGGCAATTCTTTCCTTTTTAGTGTCGCATCTTGTGACATCACGTCATTATTCAAATGATTTTTTCATGGCAGTTTATTATCGTAAAAACAAAACAGCGGTAATGATGACGAGACTTTTTTTTTTTCTTTTGATGAGAATGTTAGACAATGTTTTATTTTGCATGACAGAAAAGGCAATACAGCTAAATTTAGTGCAATTCTGAGGATAGTTCAAATGCATGATGTACAGTATGCATTTGTATGGCAGACCATGTAATTCGCCAGATTTCTTTTGTTTTTATTGCCATATCTCTGTTGTTCCTGTTCTCTGTAGAGCTTCATAAAAATCATGCTACTCTAATCCCAAAAAGAATTTTAAAAACATATAAATATGACACAAATCTCTTATAATTATAATGGTCTTAAGATATTTTTGTAAACATGAGTTGACTTAGTGATTTACTGATCCAAGAAAGTCAAATGATCAAACACAACTGGCTGTATTTTGAGATGTTCTAAGTTGACGTAGTAGTTCTGTCTGGATGTTCATGTAAAGTTAACCCCAAATACATCACAAATAAAAACTGTTCTTTTGAACTTTTAATTCATCAAAGAACCCTAAAAAAATGTATCACAGAATATTAAGCAACTCAGCTGTTTTCGAAATTGATAATGATTTCTGAAGGATCATATAACACTGAAGACTGGAGTAATGGCTGCTGAAGATATAGCTTGGCCATCACAGGAATAAACTACATTTTAAAATGTATTAAAATATATTTTATAAAGAGACTTCTTTCAGAACAGAACAGAAATGAATGTTTGACACAAGAAAGACAAAAGTGAAAACAACAGTTGCTCTCTTGAGAGTTGAGCATAGAGTAATGCTATACAAGACAATGAGTTTGTCGTTGCAACCGACAACAGGTCAGGTTATGAACTAGCTGTTAGATCACCATGCCAACAAAGACACCTATTTAGGCAGAAGCTTGTGATTATTTGAATAAATGTACCAATAATTCAAACACAATAAAGTTTTCTACACACGCCACAAATGTCAGGAGTGACAACCCCATTTAAATGCAGGAGTGAATCCCCTAAATTATCATTCCATGAATGGAACAGAATTCACTCTTGAAACTGCGATGATTGACACCGTAATCATAGCAAGGTTCTGGCATCTCACGTGTTTGGTATCAGCTATTCTGACTAAAGTAATAGAGGGGTGCAGGGATGACATCAGAAACCCCAATTTTTTACTTCTGCGTCGAGTATACGCAGTAGGTATGGTGTAGCCTACGCATAGTTGTGTACCCTACACTGTATCCTACGCCGTACCCTGAAGCGCACCTCCCCAGAAATGGTAACTACATGTTGCAGACCTCAAGATCTGTGATTGGTCGGCTTGGTAGCATCGCATTCCTTCCTATGCATTTCCGGCGTATCTGAAATGCATTTCCTCGTCCATGTCTCTCAGTGGCCAGACAGGCACAGAAAATTCACCATCCTTCACACACACACACACAATAGCATGTTATTATTTAGATATATATTTAAATTATATAATATATTTATATATATATATATATATATATATATATATATATAGGGTACGGAAAGTATTCAGACCCCCTTAATTTTTCCACTCTTTGTTATATTGCAGCCATTTGCTAAAATCATTTAAGTTCATTTTTTTCCTCATTAATGTACACACAGCACCCCATATTGACAGAAAAACACAGAATTGTTGACATTTTTGCAGATTTATTAAAAAAGAAAAACTGAAATATCACATGGTCCTAAGTATTCAGACCCTTTGCTCAGTATTTAGTAGAAGCACCCTTTTGATCTAATACAGCCATGAGTCTTTTTTGGGAAAGATGTTTTTCACACCTGGATTTGGGGATCCTCTGCCATTCCTCCTTGCAGATCCTCCCCAGTTCTGTAAGGTTGGATGGTAAATGTTGATGGACAGCCATTTTTAGGTGTCTCCAGAGATGCTCAATTGGGTTTAAGTCAGGGCTCTGGCTGGGCCATTCAAGAACAGTCACGGAGTTGTTGTGAAGCCACTCCTTCGTTATTTTAGCTGTGTGCTTAGGGTCAATGTCTTGTTGGAAGGTAAACCTTTGGCCCAGTCTGAGGTCCTGAGCACTCTGGAGAAGGTTTTCGTCCAAGATATCCCTGTACTTGGCCGCATTCATCTTTCCCTCGATTGCAACCAGTTGTCCTGTCCCTGCAGCTGAAAAACACCCCCACAGCATGATGCTGCCACCACCATGCTTCACTGTTGGGACTGTATTGGACAGGTGATGAGCAGTGCCTGGTTTTCTCCACACATACCGCTTAGAATTAAGGCCAAAAAGTTCTATCTTGGTCTCATCAGACCAGAGAATCTTATTTCTCAGCATCTTGGAGTCCTTCAGGTGTTTTTTAGCAAACTCCATGCGGGCTTTCATGTGTCTTGCACTGAGGAGAGGCTTCTGTCGGCATAAAGCCCCGACTGGTGGAGGGCTGCAGTGATGGTTGATTTTCTACAACTTTCTCCCATCTCCCGACTGCATCTCTGGAGCTCAGCCACAGTGATCTTTGGGTTCTTCTTTACCTCTCTCACCAAGGCTCTTCTCCCCCGATAGCTCAGTTTGGCCGGACGGCCAGCTCTAGGAAGGGTTCTGGTCGTCACAAATGTCTTCCATTTAAGGATTATGGAGGCCACTGTGCTCTTAGGAACCTTAATTGCAGCAGAAATTAAGAAATTAAGCAGAAATAAAGATACTGGTGAACTTCACCAGTATCTTTATTAGTTAAACTGCATATGCTGTCTGTGAACAATTCCACAGGTATCGATTTCAATTCATCCAGCCAATAGCTTACATTTACTTGAGTATTTTTTGAGAAAATACTTTTAAGAGTAGATTTAAATGTGGGTACTTTTACTTTAACTTGGGTAAATTTCTAATGAAAACTCTGTACTTTTAATTGACTGTAGGTCCACTGCCACTTCATCCAAAGCTCAGAGTGAGAAACCACTCCACACGATTCAGTGCGTGCAGGAAACTGAACAAATCATTCAAACTGATTCACAAACCAATTTAGACAGTTTTGCCAATTTGTTTGAACAAGTCTTTGAACAGAATCTACTCAGAAGAGTGATTCATTTGTAAATGGGGCATCGTTCATGAAAAAAAGAGACAGCGCGCTTGGAATAAACTACTATTATTTTATGATATGTACAGTATTGCATTAAAATAAAGTAACGAGAGGAACGTCTGCCAGCATAGCGAAGTAAAAGTAAAGAGTTTTCATTAGAAATTTACTCAAGTTAAAGTAAAAGTACCCACATTTAAATCTACTCTTAAAAGTATTTTCCCAAAAAATGAAACGAAGTAAATGTACTTCGTTACTACCCACCTCTGCTGCCAACTAGAGTTTCGGTGGTGTAATTGCAGAGCAACGCAGACAGAGTGCAGAAGCATATGCAGTTCAATGAGGTCTGAGGTCGGCATGCCTCTTGTGTCTCCGGACTGCCTGCTGGAGATGGACATGAGCCGAGTCCCACACTCTGTCACTCTGCTGGAACCAATAGTTGACAACTGGAACCTCAGAGGGCTCACCAGACCAGGGGAAGAGTGGTGGTTGGTAGCCCAGGACACACTGGAACGGGGTGAGCCCTGTGGTGGCCTGCCGGAAGGGGTTTTGGGCATACTCCGCCCAGGGTAGGAACTAGCTCCAGCTGTCCTGGTTCTGGTGGCAGTATAACCTTAGGTATCTCCCAATCTCTTGGATCTTGCGCTCAGTCTGGCCGTTGGTCTGTGGGTGGTAACCGGATGACAGGCTGACGGACACTCCTAGGAGCTTAACCCTCTGGGGTCTAAGGATTTTTGGGGCCCTGGAGAAGTTTTGACATGTCCTGACATTTGTGCTTTTTTCAGTTGTTCATAAACATATTAATGGAAAAGGTGTCATTACACTGTATTCAGCACGAACTAGGCTACCATAATATGTGAGCAACATGCATGCACTTTTTTGTTTGTATTTTTGAAGGAATAACGTTTATGTGTGGTTATTGAAAAAAAACAAAAAACTTAAGTCACTGAAAAAAGGCCACAAAACTAATATTATATATGTGTTCACAAGACTTCTGGGTATTGGAGGTTGTAGACTTTTTTAGAGTTTTTGCTTCAAAATGATGTAAAAATTATCCTGACTGGTCGTTCATATAAAACAATATATTGATTTAAATTTTGTAAGACACTTTTTGTCAAAAAACACAGTATGCGTGGAGGCGTGAATCTTCATGAATAATGCTGTGATTCACACCTGAGAAGACAAAGACCCGCATAATGAGCCCTTTCAGTCAGGTAGGCTATGTGAAAAAACCCTCTGGTAACAGGATCATATCAGCTGTATTAACGTAAATAATGTCCAAAACATGATTTTTGTGATCTCATGCATGCACTTATTATTGCACATGTGAAAATTTGTATAGGCCTATTATAGTTTAAATTATAGTACCAGTCAAAAGATTGGACGCATTAGCCTACTATTATAATGTTTTTAAAAGAAGTCTTAAGTCTCTAACCAAATAATGGTTTTCTCTTTTAATATACTTTGTTAATGTGCAGTTGACAAACCATACATCATTAAAAAGATCCAAGACTCAAGCTTCACATTTTGACCTCTATTTTACTCTTATAGTGACCATAATTTGTTAATAGCCTATGCGTCAGGAGTTATGAATATGAAAAGTCGTTACCTTTGACAAAACAACATCCATCAGGGCTTTTAGCTTAAAAGCATACAATTTTTGAAGAAATACTGATGGATTCTCATATGTTTATGTCAATTTTCTATACAGAGGAGTAATATTTATTGTCATCACTATTGTCACTTTTACTCTGAGTGTACACAAATAAAAGAAGATATTTCACAGATTAAAAATGGTGTATAACTCTTAATTGTATGTGCAAAATTGATGGAGTATTTTAAGTCTCTTTCATACTGATAAGAAAAAAGCAAGGTGGTATCGCCGGCGAGACCAACCGACCCCTGAGTGTTAAAGAAGGCTTGCCACACTCTGGAAATGAACTGTGGTCCACAGTCGGAAACAATGTCTTCGGGAATGCCGAAATGACGGAATACATTATGGAACAAGGCTTTGCGGCTTCGAGCGCTGTGGGAAGACCCTTGAGAGTGTATGAGTTTGCAAGCCTTGGAGAATCGGTCCACTATTACCAGCACACAGGTGAAGCCGTTTAAAGGTGGTAAGTCTGTCATTAAGCCAATTCCCAGATGTGTCCACGGTCTGTGGGGTATAGGTAAGGGAACCAGTTTTCCCTCAGGAAGCCTCCTAGGAGTGTTGGCAACGGCACAGACTGAGCATCCTCTGATGTAGTGGGAGACATCCTGAGTCATGGAGGGCCACCAGTAGTTTTGCTGCAGGAGTGAGAGGGTACGTAAACTGCCTGGGTGTCCAGAGCCTGGAGAGGTGTGAGCTTAGTCCATGAGGGGCTTCGATTGATGGATTGATGGATTGATTGATGGATTGTTTACCTGACGAGGGTTCAATCTTTTAGCATCACGAAGGTACTCCAGGTTACGGTAGTAAGTAATCACCTCGAACTGATGGTTCGCTCCCTTCAGCCAGTGTCTCCATTCTTCCAATGCAAACTTGATGGCAAGAAGCTTTCTGTTCCCGATGTCATAGTTTTGCTGCGCCGGGAATAGCTTTTTGGAGAAGGCAGATGGATGTGTGACAACACCGCCCCGACCCCGGTGGATGAGACGTTGACTTTGACGATGAACAGGAGATCTGGGTTCGGATGGAGCTGGTGGAAAGCTTCTCGGGCAGATGGAGTCCAGGACAGAGACAGGCCAGAGGGCTGGCCTTTGAGGAGCGAGGTGAGGGGTGCACTGAGGAGACTGTAGTTGTGAATGAAGTGACGATAGAAGTTCGCAAACCCCAGGAAACATTGTAACTCCTTCACGGAGGTAGGTAATGGCCAGTTGCGGATGGTTTTCACTTTCCCCTGGTCCATCTGGATGCCGTGTTGGTCGATGACATAGCCCAGGAAGTGCACAGAGGTGGTATGGAGCTCACACTTCTCCAGCTTGAGGTATAGATGGTGTTGGCGGAGCTTCTCAAGGACCTAGGAGACGTGTTGGCGATGTTCAGCCTGGTTCCGGGAGTATATGAGGATGTCGTAAATGTAGACTACCACAAACTGGTGGAGGTACTCCCGGAACACTTCATTCATGTAGTTTTGGAACACGGAGGGAGAGTTGGACAGGCCATATGGCATGACCCGGTTCTCATAGTGTCCAGACAGTGTTATGAAGGCAGTTTTCCACTCATCCCCCCGGCATATACGAATGAGGTTATACACGCTCCGCAGGTCCAGTTTGGAGAAGATGCGAGCTCCCCGTAGCTGCCCCAGTTGGCAGCGTTTGCGACGTACATTCAATTTCTGGAAAATCTGGTTGCTGATGAAGTTCCCTGCGGAGCTGGAATCAATGAGGGCTTGCGCTGAAACACAGACGTGAGGGTTAAGGACATGTACAGTCGTTCTAGTGAGAGGTGCAATACGAGCGGGCAGTTGGATTGTACTCACCACTGGGCGTGGTGGTCGGATGGGACAGGCAGCAATGACATGGTCCTCTCCCCCACAGTACAGACAGAGATGTTGTTGAAGTCTTCTGACGCTCCGCATGAGTCAGGCGATAGGAATCGACCTGCATTCATTCTGGTGCTGGAAGGGTGACAGATGGTATGGCGGGCAGAGGATTGGCAGTGGGTGTGAGGAGCGCACATGCTGAAAAGCGCTAAGCAACGCGGATAGTTTTTTGGATCAGGTTTTCCAGCCCCATTGTATCATCATACACGACCATCAACTGTTTCACGTGAGGATTCAAGCCCTGGCGAAAGGCAGTTATCAGGGCCGTTTCGTTCCAGCTGCTAGCGGCCGCCCGGGTACGAAATCAGAGGGCATACATACTCACAGATTCATTACCTTGGCGTAAACTGAAGATTTGGTCGTGTACAGAGAGATCGCCGGTGCTTTGTCCGAACACCTCCCGGAAGTGATTGAAGAAGGAGGTGATGGTGGCTGTAACTGGGGCGTTGGATTCCCAGAGGGGTTGAGCCCATTGTAGCGCTTGTCCAGCGAGCAGAGAGATGATGAACGCTACCCGGGATCGCTCGGTGGAGAAGAGTTGAGACTGGGCTTCCAGGTAGAGCGAGCACTGTAGGAGAAACCCACTGCACTCCTCCGCCACACGAACGTCGTTGGTCAGGCCATGGGACTGACAGAGGCAGCTGGAGAAGAAGCAGCAGGTGCTGGGTGAAGGAGTGCATGGCAGATGGTGTGCAGGAGATCAGCTGGGACTGTGGATGATGTGCTTGTGGCAGGCTGTTGGAGTGAGGATCACACTGCGTCGACCAAGGTGGTAAACGGGTCCACGGTATGATCCTGTGTCCAAGGTGCTCTGCATCAGGTCTGGTCTTTTGTCAGGACTCAGACAGAG
The DNA here is from genome assembly GCA_037101425.1 of Elopichthys bambusa. Classification (NCBI taxonomy): domain Eukaryota; kingdom Metazoa; phylum Chordata; class Actinopteri; order Cypriniformes; family Xenocyprididae; genus Elopichthys; species Elopichthys bambusa. The sequence goes on from CM074444.1 coordinate 10,404,715, forward strand.
ACAAAGGGGTGAGTGAACACAGATGTTTATTAAAACAGAGGCATGAACACAGGCAAACGGTGGATTCAGGTGAGTAGGTAAACAAGCACTTTAGGAACAGTCACTTAGCTGAAGGTAATAGAGGTTTGTATTTGCAGGTAGAGGAATCAACTTGGAGCAGACAATTGGAGACGGAAGACGATGCGAGGAAGACACAGGAAGATGCAGGTAAGTAGCGGGTAAGGAGTCCAGGTATGTGTAACAAGACCAGACAATGATGTGAAGGGAGCGAGAGTCTTTAGGATGTACTGGGTGATGGGATGCAGGTGCAGGTGATCAGTATTCGGGAGACTGTGAACGAGTGGGAGGAGTGTGGTGATCTGGTGACGATGTGTTGGTGTTGGTGGGTGCTGGCTGTGACTCCGTGACAGATACCTTTATCTGATCGATTTTTGAAGGCATCATAGATGATCACTCATGTCATTTCTAGTGAGAAATTACTATTGTAGTAATTAAATTCTATTGTAGTTTAATAGTAAATTACTATTGTAATTTGCTTAGTTATCACCAAAGCTCACTCTATTTGGCTGTGGATTATCAAACCTTTACGCAGTTTTGTGAGGTACCTTCATGCGCCAATGCTGCCAAAAAAGTTATTGCCTGATAAGGAAGTGAGGTAACAAGTCACCTGCCTAAATTTTCGGACACAGCCTAATGGTTCGCTGCTGGTCCCTTCAAGATTTTACTATGGGGTTTTATAAGGGTTTTTTTTTTTTTTTTTTTTTTTCAATTTATGTGTAAAATAAAGCCTGTGGTAAACATAACTTGACGATACTTTGACGTTTTGTTCTACACGTAAACTGCACACACTCACGCCCCAAACCGTCTTATCTAGTTACTTATTAGAAACATACATTGTCAAAAATTAGCATAACTGCTTCAGAATTCATGCTTGGCATGTACAGTTTATGTTGTAGAGCAAAACGTTTCTCTTGGTTTGATATTTTGTTGATATATCTAGTGTTTTTTTAATTGTGGCTTAAGTATATGATCTCAGAATGAAGTTATAATGATACTAGATATTTATCTACTCAACGTTGCAGGTACTTGATGTTTGCAAACTGCCATAATGCTATCTTTTTGTCTGAGAGTCAGATTTTTATTGATTATTTTAGTCTGTAAATGTGTCTGTGGCTTGAATACAAATGACAATGAGATTCAGGATCTTGATTTGTTTTATATCTGCACTGTCATGAGCAATTAACTGTCTCAACTTAAAAGAATAAACTTTTCATCCCAATGGGGAGGACTTGCACTGGTTCTGAGGTTTGTTTTATTGTGGTTAACCTTTTAACAACCCTTGCCATTTAAGCAACTTGTTGAAGAGTCTGTTTTTCCTGAATGGTCATAAACATTTGGGCACATGAGCACTTGAGATGCACTTGATCTCCTGTCATTTATCTGATCTCCAGGAGTGTCTCCTAGACCTTATGACAGAGAAATCAGATAATCTGACATAACAAAAGATTTCAGACTGCATGTATTCAAAGTCTTGGAGAAAACATGATCACATAATTGATAGCTTGTAAATCCCACACACTTGACATTGGACTCGTACTTTACACTGAACATTAAAGCAAAACAAATGATGCAGAAGTTGTCTTGACAGGGGGAGGATGAAGGTTTAACTGTCTCATCTTTCTAATCTTCCATCAGCATCCTTCTTGGCTCACCTGACCCTCTTTCTCTCTCTTCTCCATCCTCTTATAAACTCTGAACCCTCTGAATGCTAAATGCTATGCTGGAAAACTGGAACTGAGGTTTCACACTTGGCGTCCACAGTTAAACGACACACGCTTTCGAACAACAACAAATCTATAATTCTGTAAGGACTCCACCCTGATGTTTGAAATATAAAACTAATTCTCACGTGTTAGGTTACACCTTTTATGGATCATATGTTTCAGTGATTTGTTGACATAACAGAATAATGTTTTGAGATGCAAAAGGTTTGGAACAAAGCACAGGATTAATATTGTTTCAAAAGATATCTAAATTATGTTCTAAATGGTTTTATGTTTAATAGATTTTAGTTGAACTAGTTTTGCTCAAATATGAGATGTAATATCGGACTAACTGTTGAAAATTCAGATGGCTTATTATGAATAGTGGCCTCTTTTATTGAGAGAGAAGATAAAAGTTATGTAGCAGGTGAGGACTTAAGGACTTAACTCTCTTTTCTAACTATTGAATATTTTCCCTTTAGAATTCAGCTGTTTTTAACATTTGTATAAGAACATTACTGCGTTCATTTCTTCTGAACACATGAAATGCAATTTATAATTGTGTTCAATGCATAAATATAGTTATATTACTAAAAACACTTGTAAATACAGTACCGTTCAAAAGTTTGGGGATTTTTTTAATGTTTTGAAAAACATCTTTGCATTTATTTTATCAAAATACAATAAAAACAGTATTATTACAATTTACAATAACTCTTTTTTATTCTAATGTACTTTAAAATGTAATTTATTCTTGTGATGACAAAGCTGTATTTTTAGCATCATGACCCCAGTCTTCAATGTCACATGATCCTCTAGAAATCATTCTAATATGATTATTGTCACGGTCACCATCTCTCTCACCTTCCCCGAACTCCATTTCCCATCATCCCTCCTTCTGCTTACCTGCTCATGCTCAACAATCACCCGCACCTGATCATAACCTCATCACACAAGCAGCATTTAAGCACACACATCACTCTGGCACTTTGTCTGGTCTCGTTGAAGAAGGACTCACTTACCTGTCAGCACTCACCTCTGTACAGCGTACGCTATTGTCTCCAGCGTCTCCCTGATCCTCTGTGTCTCCAGCATCTTCCTCATTAGACTCTGTTCTCTCTCCACTTGCCATCCAAAGTGTGTGCTTCAGCTGCGGTCATTCATGACCTCCTCAATCACCTACAATACAAAGAACTGTCAGTATTTCCATCCATTATTGCATTGCTGCTTTGACTGCTTTACTTACCTGCTTGTTTACTTTATCTGCTACATTTTTTTTTTTGTATAATTATTGTACATATAATTAAGGAACTCAATTGAGGTACAGCATTGCCACGTGACGTCACATTCCCTTTATGCCATTTTTACTTAAAGTATGTGCATATATGATTATGTGTGTTAGTAGAGGACAGTTTTCTCTGTTGGGTGTGGATGGATCATTTCCACTCTACTGACCTCAGGTGACCTCACGTTATAGTTGTTTATGTGTCTATGTCCCCATAAAATATGAAAACCCAACGTGTGTTGGGAAGTAAAAAGGGAGGGGGATAGGAGGGGAGAAAGTTGAGAGAGTTCAATCTTTTGAGGGGGTTATACCCCTTCTTTCTGAACACACACAAACAGAATTTGTGTAGTTGTGATTGTTTTCCCTAAAATTTCTTATTTCCATTTTTGTTTCTAGTGTGTGTGTGTGTGTGTGTGTGTGTGTGTGTGTGTGTGTGTATGTGGTCCTGGTATTCCCTACATTATGGGCACCAAATGTCCCCACAAGTATAGTAATACCAGTCAATTTTGACCTTGAGGGGACATTTTTTTTTTTTTGGTCGACATGAGGAAATAAGCTTATAAATCATACAGAATGATCTTTCTTGAAAATCCAAGATAGCAGAAAGTTTTCTGTGATGAGTAGGTTTAGGGGTAGGTTTTGTGTAACGGGACAGAATATACAGTTTGTATAGCATAAAAACCATTACGTCTATGGAATGTCCTCATAAAACATGGAAACCCAAAGTGTGTGTGTGTGTGTGTGTGAAAGAGAGAGAAAGAGAGATCTCCTACAGAATCCTAAATGTCCTTACACAGATAAAAATAAAAACATTAATGTTTTGAATACTCCACCATTTAATACTTTTTAAGCAAACTGATATTCAGTATGAAAATGTGAAGTTAAATATATCTTGTTTATGATTAAAAGAAAGAAAGAAAAAGAAAGAAAGAAAGAGTTTGCATGTGGCTCTTTGCCGGTTGTAAGCTTTGCTCGGATGATGACCCTATTGTCCAATCAGAGCTCCTGATTGTTGTGCACTTCTTGCTTCGAGGGGGCCCTGGCATGGACCCCAGGTGCACCCTCATTTACCCCAAGAAATAACCCCCTCTCCAGTCCATAATGAGACCCAAAACCAGTCCAAATCTCAACCATCCCTCTTCCAAATGAAGATTAGAGTTTTACGCTGTTGGGCTTCCTCAAATCTACCATGATGAGACCCAGTTCGCAACATCTTTAAAACAATCAGGCCTAAACTTGCAACAATAACATCTTAAATATCATATTTAGTTTAACATTTACATAGCATAGTTTTCGAACTAGTTAGTTCAAACACAATGGCTCACTCTGCTTTATTATTTCAACTTGTTTAAAAAGGCAGAAATATACACTATAATGGTAGTTTCACAGACGTGCAAGTGACAGAGTCTGTGTTTGTATGTATTTGTGTAGCCGAGCTTGAACAATAGTAGCCTATGCATGTGTTATGTATGTTATGTACTATAATTTGAACCTTATAGTGTGTTTGTGTGCATGTTTGATTTTACAGGGCTTGGACCCTAACGTTTGTGTGTGTGTGTGTGTGTGAGAGAGAGGAGGGGGAGGGGGGGGGGGGGGGGGGGTGTACGCCCGTTTTAAAAGGGTTAGATCTGGACAGGGGCCAAGCCTGAAGGGGTGACATGAGAAAGAGAAGGACAAAAAAGTTTCAAAGGAGGAAAAAGGAACCAATCCAGAAATTACAAGCCTTTTACAAACCTTATGGGAAACGTTCCCGACACATGCACGAGTACACTCACTTACCTAACATGAATGAAATGCCATTAATATGAGGTAGCAATGATATGGCGCCATCTGCTAGTGGGAAAAGGTTCTGCAGCCAAATCCCTGACAAAATAAGAGAATAGCCTACTTTCAGAAATGGCTGTTGCAATTTAGTAGACATTATATCGAGGATATCAATAGATTGTGCCAATATATATTAGCATAGAAAGAGAATAGCCTACTTTCCTCATGCGGGTGCCACATTTAAGGTTACGAATTATGGGGGGTTTGTGGGATCTGAACCAGCTAGTTTAAGTTTAAACCCTCATGCACGCTGGGGAGTCGAATTTTTTGTACATCTTGGCTGTATGTTTCATAAGAAAGATAATTAATATAGGCTAACTAGTAAGAGCGCACAATAAAGATCACGTTCGTCCGAGTAACCTCAAAGCTGCTCAAGCGCTTTCCGTTGGGATCTCTATCGGACACCAACCTAACAAAAGTACTATTCATCACTTTATTGTACACCTACATGTGGAAAAATACTTGTTTAAAAGGTTTTAGATAGTTGACGTTTGCCACAATAATTCACACATTTTGACAAATTTCAATCCCATGAATAACTAAACTGTGTTATAGTTGTAACCATTAGGGGGCGCCAAAAGCCATTTTCTAAACTGACCGATGAATTGCAGTGTGTTTATGTCAGGGGTGTCCAACCCTACTACTTGGAGGGCCACAGTCCTGCAGAGTTTATCTCCAGCTCCAATTAAACACAGCAGACACACTAGTAGGTCATACTGTCTTAATATAATGGCTATGTTTATGCAACTGGCCCCTGAACCAGCTTATCAAGGTCTTACTAAGCATACTAAACCCTGCTGGGAAACAACAGAAACTCTTATATAATTAGTAATGGTTTTAATGTGAATTGTATTGGTTTTAAGGGAAACTGTAATGGTCCCTGTGGGTCTCTACTGGTAATTTGTTGCCTTCCATTGGAGGCATGTTAAAACCATATAATTCTAATGTAATATTGCCCAAAACGCCAGTACAGGAAAATGGCCCAAAACAAGCCCATTGACCCTATACAAATATGAAAACTCAACACATGCCACTCTTATACCTAAAATACATATTTTACAGTCACTGTGCAGCATTATACATAAATTCATCTTGAAGATCACTGGTAGTAAGGTTCCTTTCTCACAAAATTCATAATCTAGCACAATTTTATCATTGGTAGAATGTATAATATTTCAATACATGCATTTCAGTGAATTACAATTATATGTGAAACCTTTAAAGCATGGGGGGAAAAAAATCTAATTCGAATTCTGCGGGAAAGCCGCAAACTTGGCAACACTGCTACTGAAACCATTTGGTGATGGTTTTAATGGTTAATGCTTGATGGTTTGTAAAGTTTGTATTTTTAGTGGAAACCATTCGAATTTCTTTTCTTTCTTTTTTTCAGCCGCTTCTAAGCAGGTGTGTTGAGGCAAGTTGGAGCTAAACTCTGCCCTCCATGAGCAGGATTGGACACCCCTAGTTTAGGTTATACTTTACAAACCTGCTTGTTTTATAGTGATTTGTAACAAATCTACCACTTTAGGACATGCAGGACATTGCTATTGACTCGCAGCAATAACCCTCTTGGTGTGCTTATATTCTTTTTCTTTTTGTAATAATTTGTAGAATAGTATTCTTTTTCTTTCTTTCTCATTATTTTAATCTTCCTTGTTAAAATACGAATTTACCTAAAAATCTGGTTAAAATAGGTCTCTAATCAACTCAGAAAACATTTTATTCATGCTATTAATTTTAGAAATTTGCTTTGACATATTGAACAAAACAGCAATATAAAGGTTTTATTTGGACATCTTTAGTGTGTCTTGCGTGTGAGTGAGACTCAGTGAGAATGATTGGCAGCGCTGAGGGCTTAAACACACTTCATAAATTATAACGTGTGTCAGTAAAGCTGTTTACAACTGATTGTGGCTGTGATTCATAGAGCTGCCCTGCAGCCTCTTACTGTTTGCAATGCAAATCAGTCCCACCAGTAAAAGCCAACAGGAAGCTGGCGCATAGACCATCTAAAGCTGATGCACATGTTGATTTAAGACACATGCTAATGAACACACACACATATAAACTCCTGCCTGGCCTTTAGACAGAGGCACACTCATAGTCACATTCACAAAACTAATCTTTTACATTTGTTAAAGAAAATGCTCACAATATAAGATGTAATATGTGGTTGCCAGAGTATTGATGTGTGGCTGCTAAGGTGTTTTTAAGCACATTTATATGCAATTTGGACATTTTATGTGAATGCTAGTTTGTTGTTAGGGTGTTTTGGGTGTTAGTTAACTGGCTAAAGTGTTGAATAATACATATATATATATATATATATATATATATATATATATATATATATATATAAATAGTAATATATAGTAATAAATATAGTAAATATACTATATATTACTATATTTTATATCTAAATTATTTATTTTTAACTACACACACGTGTATGTATTTACTGTATGTATATACTGTATATATAGTTAGAAATAATTGTTTTCAGTGCTATATCTGCACAAGTCTCCATAATCACCCTAAGCAATACTGTTAACTTTTTGTGATACCATAATCTCTAGCTGTTCCTTATCATAATCATACTGTTAAAATCTGTTATAATATTTATCAAAAGCAATCATAATCTGTCTGCATTATCACCTCTGCTCTCATCAACACTAGTCAGTAGTTTATTTTTCTTCTTACTCAGGCCCACCGTCGATCATGAGCACATCTTAATCCTGAAATTCTACTCAAAATTCCACTCAAACATTGTGAGTTATCTGATTGGCTCTAGCCACACGCTGCGGTCCGCCAGTGTTTTTGAGAAGCCTAGTGGGTTTCTGGGAAAGAGGAAGCATTACCGTTTTCCTTGTCAGCCGATGTTTACTCAACAATGAGCGCAATCACACGCCTCAATGGCTTTACGAACCTCAGGACCTTGACGGTACCTTTAGCCCCCTCATTTCTTTCAATTATAAAAATGGTGCTTTTCAAGTTGATGAGCTTAATCGGTAAGATTTTAAACATTCTGTCAGATAAGTAACAAACTGCATTTTGCCACCTCAAGCTAAAGTAAAGTATTTTAATATATAATGGGATGTTGCAAAAGATTTCTGTTTCAAATATATGCTGTTCATTTGAACTTTTGGGGTTTCCACAAAAATATTAAGCAGCACAACTCTTTTCGACATTGTTAATAATAAGAAATGTTTCTTGAGCAGCAAATCATCATATTAGAATGATTTCTGAAGGATCATGTGACACTGAAGACTGGAGATGAGAAATCAGCTTTGCATTAGAGTAATAAATTACATTTTAAAATATATTCACATAGAAAAAGTTATTTTAAATAGTAATGACATTTCACAATATTGATGTTTGACCTTATTTTTTGTTTAAATAAATGCAGCTTTGGTGAGCATAAGAGACTTCTTTCAAAAACATTAAAAGCATCAACCCCAAACTTTTAAAGGGCTGTGTATTTAGATTTAATTTCCAGATTTTGCTTTCATCAAAACTTGGAAGTATAGGCATCTTCAAGACAAGATAAATGGCACACAAAGGACACAAATAGCGTATGTTTTATAGAACAACCCTCACATTGTTCCATCCACTTTCTCTCTTTTCTTCACCCTTTGACACCCTTCACTCCATCCTTACCTCTCTGTGTGTGTCTTTCTCTCAGTCTGGGCCGTAACCTGAGGCACTGTTCTGGCTTTGCTTCCCCTAAGAATAAATGTGGGGAAACTTTAGATTTGGCCCTCTGGTGAGAGCATAACCCCAATTTCCTCCCTGAGAAGCAGAGAGATGGAGCTTGGGAGGTGGGTGGACGGGAAGTTTACCTTAAACTGGGGTAACCACTGCCCGTTTCCAGGGTGCCGAGTGTCATCATCATTTCTCTTGCTCTCTCGTTCTGTTTCTCTCTTTCTGTGAGGTGGACTCAGTCCCCAGTGGTTTGGAGCAAGTGATTATGAGATTGGGAAAAAGTGTGTCACAGTAATCGCTTGCTTCTTTTTCCCTTTCTAGCAATGTTACATGGCTTCTCCCTTACTTCGTCTATCCTTCTGAAATGGTATCACAAACCTTTTCTTTCTTCTGCTTTCTGCCTTATTGATGACACTGTCACAACTATCTATTTTCCCTTTTCTGTCCTTTATATTAGAAACAAGACACGCACCAGTATCTGTATTTCTCCTGTGCAATAAATAATGCTAAATGTTTGATCTATAGCTTTCTAATTTAGATTGATTGCTTCTAAAGTAAAACCAGTTAGTGTAGACATCAATATGCTTAAATGATGGTAATGTCATTTCAATCATGACAATTCTCTGAAGATTTTTAGCACGGTAATGGATATGACAATGTTAACATATTTGGTCTTGGCGGAATAGATCTATCAGCTAGGCTGCTGCTGCTGCTGATTATTGCTGCAGCTGCGGAGCCAGTCCAGGAATTGGCTACTGCCAATACAAACGCCAATACGCTGCTGCGAGTAAGACATAGTGCTGCTGCACAAATAGCATATATCAATAACCCATAGCAGATCTATACAGGTGGAGCTGGGGAAGGTGGAGGGTTTTAGAGGAACTCTGAATCATGCTGCAAACTGCTAACCTGAATGTTAACCAGCCATTTAAATGTGTGAGCAACAAGCTCATTGGCTGCATAAGTGACATGAAACAATCAGCTTGTGCCAATTAGTTAAGGCTGTAATTATCATAAGCTTGCATTAAGGACCCATCAGCCTGCACCCTCTAGAGTTTCATGACTGAAATATCTGTTTATATATTTTTTCTAAGCATCTTGATCTACACACTAACACTAACTGATTTTGCTTAAGGAGACAGATTTTTACTTTGGAATAAGATTTTTTCTGGGTTTTTGAAAGAAATCTGTTAAGATCAACAAGGCTGCATTTGTTTATTGATCTAAATACTGTAAAAACTGTAATATTGTGAAATATTATTAGAATTTAAAATGTATGTATTTTAATATAATGCAAAATATAATTTATTCCTGTGATGTCAAAGTTGAATTTTCAGCATCATTACTCCTGTCTTCAGTGTCACATGATTCTTCAGAAATCATTCTAATATGATGATTTTCTGCTCAGGAAACATTTATTATTATTATCAACGTTGAAAACAGTTGTGCTGCTTAATATTTTTATGGAAACCTGATCATTTGTTTATTATTATTCGGGGGCTTTTGTAATATTATAAATCTCTTTACTGTCACATCAATTTAATGCATCCATTTGTATATAGCCTAAGTATTAATTTAAAGAAAGTGTTAAAAGAAAATTGGTAATGGTATCATATATTAACACATTAAATGATTTTTTTGTATAATGCAAAATGAATAATAGTTGTTGTTTTGGCATTGTTTGTTTTCTAAATGTTCCTTGAATTCCAATGTGTTTTTTTGTTGTTGTTTTGTTTTTTGCTCTCATCACCAAATAATTAACAGCAGAAAATACATTGCCTTTGGTACAAACTATGTTTAACTTCACTTTAGGTGAAGGCATATTTAATCTGGGTTGTATTTTCTTTTATCTTGTGTAGTTTTGTTCATGGTTTTTGAGGTGGAGCACAAGCCACACACAGCCTGTCCATATTGGCAAATGCTTAATTTTAGCTCCTAGTAAGTGACAGATGAGTTTGATCGGAAGCAAAACCTTTAATGTCAACAACAAATGAAATGACGTGTTTTCTCCCCGCTTTTATTTTGATGTCATGTTTTATATATTTAGTTGAACATTGTTTTTACTCTTCTGTCCATGACCCTTTCACAAGAGACCTGCGTGCCACCAGTTGAGAACCATTGCTCTACAGCATGACGTTTTCTTGTATCTTAAGCTTCTGACAGGTGCACTGAACCCTGCAGCCGGCCAAATGACAAGTCCCATCATACAAAGGTATTAAGTAGAGAGTGGGAATTTCTTTGCTTCTCAGGGTCTTCTCACACAAAAATGGAAAAACACACACATGGTTTTTCTCTCAGTGGCTAAAACAACAGCCTGAGAAAACTATCTTGCTGTATCTGCGGACTGAAAAAAGAGCCTTCTTTCTCTCATTTTCGGCACCCTTACACCCTGTTTCGTCTTCTGTCCGGACTTCTCATCCGATCAGGTTTCCCTCCCAGAGACGCTCCGCACAGCTGCACACTTCTTTTAATCCACCTCTCGCTCTGTCTCTTTCACACACACACCTCTATCATTGGTATTTTAAACGATCGCCAGGAAAACATGGCGCATATTTAAGAGAGAATCAGGATTTAAAAAGAACAAAACACCAATTGAAATCAAGGAAAAAAATCTCTGTGATTGTAAACACATGGGCGGAATAACCATAGAAACTAGTTAGTTGCATTAGCACTAACATCCTGTCAGTTGCCACAATTACAGAGTGAACTTAGAAAGAAATTTGCCCCGAAAGTGACTCAAATATACCACTGAGGCCTTTCTTACAAGGTTGCTAAAGAGTGCATCCAAGTGACGGGGTCTTAATAGTTTTTAAAGCTGAGGTTATGTCAGAATGAGTGTGTCCGGATAGGCTATCAAGCATAGCACATAAAACATAATGGCCCGCCTGCAGGAAACTAAATATAGATGGTGTTTTGATTACGTGAAAATTGACATTTCAAAGGAGATTAGGATCAGACCACTAAAACAACACAGCAAAGAGCCGGGAGGCAGAAGCTGAGAGAGAAAGCCACCTTTACACGCTTAGCAACACACGGGCACATGCTCACTTTTTCCAGCTCGGGCTACCGTGAGTGTGTTTGTGTGCAGGAACGTCACTCCGGCGACTAGCTTGGCTACTCTTAGCCTTCCTTTCACGCGATCGCTAAGTGGTTGACCCCGTGACCCCCGTCTCCTTGGAGCACACAGAAGTGCTTCCTTCTCTACGGCAGGTGGGACAGATGACATCACCAGCGTAGAGGGTCCCGTTAATGACGAGCAGGGGGATTGGCTGTTTTTTCCGACATTATTCTGACATTACTCCCACATTATTGTTGTATTAGTAGTGTCATTATTAGGCCAGGTGTGTTTTTACAGTGAGCAAACCCTCTGTCGCTCTGAATAGACACTATGTGGGCCAAGATTGAGATGGGACAGGGCGCCGGATAGCCAACACGAGAGTCTTCTCACACGCACACGTACCATGAACCTACAAAAGTCAAACTGAGTTCATGAATGCAACTTCTAAGATACTCTAACACAAAATGTGCATTTATGCATGTATGCCAGTATTACATTTTACACAATTTTTTTAATGTTTTAGTCATAGTTTTTGTGTTGACAGAAATATCCTTTATATTTAAGATATGTTTTAGTAAACTTTAGTTAATGATAATCCGCAAAATTAAACCAAATATTTTATATATTATTTTAAACATGTATCAGCAAAATCTAAACCGTATTGACTACGATTAAATAATATAAAACAATCATATTCTTTTTAGATTTTTATTTTTTTCCTGATCATTTTCATCAACAGTATGCTTTTACTATTTTTTTTTTTGTCTCTTCATTATGACACATAATGTGCATACATTTTTGATGAAAATCTCCTTTATATTTAGCCGTCCTTTATATATAGTCAATGTCATATTCATTCATTCTTAGTCAAATTTAGTTGATGAAAAAGTGCAAAATTAAACCAAATATTCAAAGTTTTTTTTAATTATTTCAAACATGTATCAACTTTATTAACTATCATTGGATATGAAACAATCCTATTCTTTTTAGATGTTTCTTCTTCAAAAGACATTGTTAGTGCATTGTTAAGATCTTGCAGTGTCATTTTTTCTCATATTTTAATCAATAGTATGTTTTCATTATGGTCATGATGCACATATTCAGTCTCATCTTTGCTAACAAATATTATTTTTAGTAATTTAATTGATGAAATTAACGCTTGTGTACATTTGTGCACCCAAGAATTATCTTTCAAAACTCCCAAAATGACTTGCACTCTCATGCGACGCCTGGATCACTGTGAAAGCTATCATGTTCAAGAGAGCATGGGGATCCTGAGAGCTCGGGCCAGACATGACGGTCTTCCTCTTTTAAAAGAGCATCGTCATGGAGACGCTTCCGACACCACACAACGGTAAATGGCAGAGTCGCAAGAGATATTCGATTGCACGCACACACGCAACAGAAAATGCGTGCAATTAAAGAGATGTTCTTTATTTCACATCCACCTGGATGTAAGAGTCCTGGCGAGAAGCTTGCCAATCGATGGACTTAAAGATAAGCGATCAAAAACACAGATACGATCTCACGCACACACACATCTTCATGTTTGATTATAGTTAAATGGGGTTGTGTTGAGTCTGGTCGCTATACACACAGATCTGGACTCACCCTAAGGATTTTGGGTAACGGAACACTGCAGATCCACATCTCAATAAGTGTAGAAACAGGTTTCCTCTCTCTCATTCTCTAATTTCATCCTGTTTCTTTCTTTCAATCTCTCACTTTTCTCATGCCATAATGCATTTTGCTCTTCATCTCGGTTATTTTCTGTATCATGCCTATTAGACAAAAAAAACATGAGATCTTAACAGAATAGTTCACCCATAATGAAAATAATGTCATCTTTGGTAACACTTTATTTTACAGTGCCATAGTTACACGTTACTACATGTACTTAGTAATAACAGTAAATTATGCATAATTACAAGTAACTAACCCTAAACCAAACCCTAACCCTAACTGTAACTCTATAGTAAGTACATGTAGGTAATTAATAGTACTCAGTACTTATTTGAGTAATTACAATGTAACTACGGCACTGTAATATAAAGTGTAACCTCATCTTTTATGTTATTCCAAAAAAGCATTCCAAGACTTTTTTACTTCTGTGAAACACAAAAGGAAACATTTTAAACAATGTGGTGTTTGCTCTTTTATAAGCAGTTGGAGATAGGAGCTTTCAAAAAGCACTATGAAATTATCATAAAAATAATGTTCGCTAAAGCCGTATGATATAGCTTTGTGATGTGAACATACCAAAAATTGAAGTTACTACCTGATAATCTTTACCACCAGTGAGCTGTTACACCCTGAAACCAGATCATTGAGTTTGAAAACCAGTTCAGTCTGATTGGTAAATGAATCATGAATCAAGCGATTCATTGAAAAGATCTGATTCCTAAATAATGATTCATTAACAATGCTATTAGATGGAGATCAAATGGACACATTTGCCTAAAGTCAGCAGGAAATGGAAAATCCTCTATTTTCTAAATGTATTTTATTGATCTTACTGTAAATAATTAATCCATGCATATGTTTCTTTTTCTTTTCTTTCTTTTTTTTTAATTACCTTGTAATTTTAATCAAAACATCAGGATCTTCCAGTGAAAATTACAGACTTCTCTCTGGTGATGTATGCTGGACTTCTGCAACCATTTAGTCCACTTAAAGGGATAGTTCACCCAAAAATGAAAATTTGATGTTTATCTGCTTACCCCCAGGGCATTCAAGATGTAGGTGATTTTGTTTCTTTGTATTATATAAAGTATTATATAAATACTGTTCAGTTTATCACACAAACCGATCGTTTCGTGTCTTAGGACATCAATGTGTCGTCACGAGTCTGTGCATGATTTTTTTACTCTCATAGATTTTGTTACCATTGACATGCATTATACGACTGACAGACTGCAACGGTTGGAGTTAAAAATCATCATTTGTGTTCTACTGAAGAAACAAAATCACCTACATTTTGGATGCCCTGGGGGTAAGCAGATAAACATCAAATTTTCATTTTTTGGTGAACTATCCCTTTAAACCTCTGCCTTTTCTTATAATCGACTGCAAGCTCGTATTCAGATCTGCCTCCACCTAATCAAAAACCACCAATTTTTTATATTATTTTCAATAATCCATTTTGTATGTATGGCAAAATACGGATCAAAAGATTTGTTGCTCCTTCCCTAAAGGCCTGTACACACCGGGACAAATTATCGATTATCGCCGACGTTTAATGCCTCGTGACTAAACAAAGGGCGCCAATGTGAGTGTGGACACCGATGCGTAAAACGGCAGGCATAAAAGCATATTTTTTTTAAAAACGCCTGGGGTTCGTTTTTTTGGTTTGAAGTGCCGCGTTAAAAACTGGCCAACCAATGAGATTGGTGCTTTTGTTCACGTGCCTGGAGCTGCTGAAGTTACAGTAAAACATGACTTTGTGGTGCTCAAGCACAAAACGTTCTTGCCAAGCACACATTGATACCAAGACGATGAAGAGGAAGTAAGTAGATGAGGAAGACCCCTACAAACTATTGGTGCTCTGCCAGTTCTTGGCCATACCAATAGATGTGTATTATATGCCATTTTAGTTCTGTATTTTTACTGTTTTTTTTTTTTTTTCTTTTACATTCAAGACATATAGTTGAGAATTTCTATTTCATAAAAAGGTTTATTTGCACTACCGTTCACTTGCACTACTGTCATTGAGTTATTTGCACTACCGTTTCTGACTGCCATCTCCTCATGTCATGTATATGCCATATATGCCGTTTTATATCTGTATTTTTATCTTCTTTATTTTATTAATATCATAAATATGCTTATTTGCACTACCGTTCAGCACAAGCGCCATATACTGTCAGGGAGTGAATTTGCACGTTCACTTGGCGCATCGCCAGTGAAAATCGTTTGGGTATGAACACGAAAAATGTCTCGAAAAACGCTGCTGATAAGCGCGCGAGATAATCGTCCCGTGTGTACGAGGCCTTACATTGCAACTTTAGTGTCCTGCTTTTCAGATTTTTCTCCTGAGAAAAGACCCCAGTAATCTCAAAAGTGCCTCCTTCAGATTTTATCAAAAGTATCTAAGTTTACTCGGATATTTCAAGAATTCAAAGTCTGCAATCAAAAGTCAGATTTCAGTGCCAGCTCAAGTATTTTTCACCAAATTATTCTAAGCCCAAATAATCTTAGTTATGCAATCCACTTTCATTTTAGCTCTGTACTGTATGTTGTCAAATGACAATTGTTGTTTGTTTGTCTATTGTCTAATTACATCATAAGGAATTATTTGGGAAAAAAGGCTTAACTTATTGAGTCTCTTGTGCTATGAAAGAGAAATAAAATTTACAGGCACAAATCTTCTATCTGTACACACACACACATGCACGTCTCCTGGCTTTCCCTCTTTGGTGTCCTCTGATTTTCCAAAACATCTTAGTGAGGGAGAGAGTGAGAAAGAGAGAGAGAGGGATCGTCGTAGGGTCTCTGTGGAAATTTTGGTGTGGTAGACAGGCCTGCTCGGTCTGCTCTTTATTTAACAGTGGGAGTAAAGAGAGATGAGCTCTGTGAGTGCAGATAAATATAGTGTGAGAACAGGCAGTCTGCTGGTGAACTCTTCACAACCTAACGCCACCTAACTTTCTCAGACCGAGAGAGATCTGAGCACTTTTTCCCAGTTAAGACTCAGTGAGTGAATTACAAGATGCAGGTCATCAACGACCATCAATACACACACTCATGTGGCCAGATACAGTATAGTTTATACACAAGAGATTGGATTGTACACCAGAGAGAGATAAACCACCTACACATACTGAACTTCAACACACACACACACACTTTGAAACCTGTGGAAACACAGCAGGTTCTCAGTTAGGAGCTGACCTTCCAGG
The DNA here is from genome assembly GCA_037101425.1 of Elopichthys bambusa. NCBI lineage: Eukaryota > Metazoa > Chordata > Actinopteri > Cypriniformes > Xenocyprididae > Elopichthys > Elopichthys bambusa. The sequence goes on from CM074444.1 coordinate 10,421,245, forward strand.
CACTTTTGGCCGTCATATGTGCGTGTAAGCCAAGAAAGAAGGACAGAAAGAGACACGTACACGCACATTCAAATGTGTCCAGCTGCTCCCTTGGGTTGCTATTAGTTTGTAATCGTAATGAGGATGAGAGAGTTGGGGAGAGTGGCTTCAGGGCGAGCCACAGTGGAAAACCTGCAGAAATGATGTCACAGCAATCGCGACCACCGATTGGAGTGGAGATTCCCGACGAGAGCATATAAAACCGGGAAAGACAACAGCAGGAACCAGCAAAGGCAGAGAACGTGAGAAATTCCAGGAACTGCACGGTGTCTATCTGTCCGTCCCAGTGTGACTGAAACCAAATCAGATTAAGGGTAAGGAGCCTTGGAGAAAGACCAACCTTCATGTTCCTACAGGGCTGTGTGTGTGTGTGTGTGTGTGTGTGTGTGTTTGGGTGGAAAGGTGAGCAGACAGGTGTTGAAGATGTATTTAAAGACATTTGTTAGGGGTTGTTGTAGAATAATGCTGGTTAGTTGGTAAAGAATCTGCTGTTTGATAAGCAACTATGAATTTGTTTGAGCTCCAGGGTTACAGATGAACCAGTATCGGAAACATCCTGTTGATGTTGCATTGCTGCAATTGTGACACAGAGGTGTGAAATCAAGTTTGATATCAGAGAACCGTTGAGAGCGTCTTTGAGAGAGTGAGTGTATGTGTGCATGCAGGGTGGGCAATGGGAGATGGCTGGAGTTGTTTATTTTTGGGGACGGAAAATGCTAAAGTTAGCCCATGTTGCTGGACAATGCATTTCCCCAGTCGTGGGGCAGGAGAGGCACCGCATCTGGTCCAGTGCTCAGTGCACCAGACCTAAAACACTAAGGACGGGACACTCTGGGTCAAATAATAAGTGGAAATGCATTATTTTTGCATTTTGGAAAGATACAATACAATCCTGCCAAAAAGTTTTGAATCATTTCTAGGAAAAAATACTGGCAGGTGTTCATATTTGGTGAGAAAATGTGTTATACTTCTTTAAAAATGACATCTGACAATGAATAAAAGGGCAAAATAAAATAATGGATTATATGATTCAAGGTCAGAATTTCACATGTAACATCTAGCTTTGTTTATATTTTTGTATATCTATCTGTAACCTATTTATGGTAGAGCTGTGGTAAATTTTTTTTGTTTGTTTGTTTTTTTTTACCAGTCATTGGACTTTGCATTTATTTAATACGGTACTTTAAACTGTTTAAAAGAAAGTTTCACAAAGATGAATGCCATTTTTTAATGGTGCTGGTGGACTGCAATTCATCACAACTGCCAGCAGACGGCAGTCAAAATGTAGGATACAGTGCATCATCATAATCTGAATAAGGTGGTTTTGGAAATAATAATAATAATAATTAAAAAAAAAAAAAAGATAATAGTGTTCTCTTAAGCATAATATTTACTGTAAAAATTTATCAGCACTATAAAACATTTGCTCAAGTGATGCGAAATGACAGTAAAGTGAAGTCCTGTCATGAGGATGTTTTTTTTGGCCAGTTTGGTTAAGAGTGTGTTTTGGGGACACACAGGTAGGGGTGCAGGTCAGAGTGTGTGTTTGGGCTGAGTTCATGTGTTTGTTTAGAGGGTGTGTGTTAGAAGCATTCTCACACTCTCGCGGCTGCCGGACCGCCCAGTCAGAGTGTATTTTCACAGATGGAGTCTGGATGAATGTAAACACCGCCCTGTATCACAGTAATTCAACACGGTGCTGAAGCTGGAGTGTGTGTGCACGCTCAGTTGACAATGCACTGACATAAAAACTTTAATCACTGAAATTATGTTGCTTTATATATAAATATATATATATATATATATATATATATATATATATATATATATAATTTATTATGCATTTTTTCTATCGTTCAAAAGTATGTAGTCTGATTTTTTGAAAAAAAATTAATACTTTAATACTAAATTAATAATCAGCAAAGATGCATTACATTTATCAAAAGTAAAAACATTTATAATGATACAAAACATATTGATTTCAGATAAATGCTGTTATTTAATCAAAGAATCCTGAAAATAAATGCATATTGATTTCCACACAAATATTATGCAGCTGTTTTCATCATTGATAAAAATAATGAATGTTTCTTGAGCAGAAAATCATCATATTAGAATGATTTCTGAAGGATCATGTGACACTGAAGACTGGAGTAGTGATGCTGAAAATTCAGCTTTGCATCCCAGGAATAAATTACATTTCAAAATATATTTAAAAAAAAAAAAGATATTTTAAATTGTAATACTATTTCACAATATCAGTGTTTTACTGTATTTTTAATTAAATAAATGCAACCTTGGTAAGCATAAGACTTTTTTTCAACAACATTAAAAAATCTGACAGACCTCAAACATTTTAATGTTAGTATACATGTACTGTATATGATTGTCAGTAATCACACTGGTGATATTGTATTGTAGATGCTAGGCTGTGGATGTATGCTGCTCTCTGGTCTGCTGACACTGACCTTGTTCCACTGCAGTGTGGAAAGTCTTCACATACCCCAAGAAAGACCAGAGGTAAGTCCAAGTCTCACTCGCTGATATACATATATATATATATATATATATATATATATATATATATATATATATATAAAGAGAGAGAGAGAATAAGGTTAGAAAAGTATGTTTTGTGAGGAAACTTCACTCTTGTCTGTCTTCAGACAACACAAACAACATGATGAGATTGACTGGTACAGACGATGATACAGTGACAGATGATAAACTGTCATCAGTCTGAGTGCTCTATAAATACAGTGGGGTTTCCCCAAGAGAGCCACCACAGGAGGTTACCATTGCCATCTCCTTATGAACATGAGCTACCTGTCTGCCCGTCTGTGACCTGACCCACTGGGTCACCCAGTCTGGCACTCTGCCCGTTTCTCAATATGACATAGAAGGAACCAATTTGCATCTTAAAGGTTTTGAGTTGGTCTCTAAGGTGTACAATGTGTTTACCACCTTAAAATTGTGTTAAAGGTGACCTATCATGCAAAATTCACTTATGTTTGGACATAAATGTGTGTTGGCAGTGTGGGTACACAACCACTCTATAATGATAAAAATCCAACCACTCCTTTTTTTTTTAATCCCCATAAATCATAAGCAGTGTCTCTGAACAAGCCGTTTCCAGATCCCTGGCAATGTGATGTCACATTAGCCACAGGCCCCGCCCACGAATGTTGAGAGACACTGCCGTTTTAACACAGAACCGCCCTGAGCGAGTTCACAGCGAGTTGTATGCAGTCCGCCATTGATGCACTGACGAGAACATCTCCCAAGCGTTTTAGGTGTTCTGTAGCTGGATGTATTAGTCCACATAGCTCTCTCCATTTACTCCTGAAATCTGAGCCGCTGAAGACAAGGTGGATTCATTTTGTTTTCCAAGAAAATGTTCACTCAATTCTACCAAAATTTGTTTATGTCTGCGCGAATCATTTCACACCAGACTGCTTTGAGAATGAATGTCAATACAAAGGGACAATACAAAACAGAGCTTGTGCTAAAAATGTGTTACTCAAGGATATATAAGTACAAACTGTTTGTGATCCAGCTTACAGCCTCCAGAGTGATACTGGATATGGCAGTAATGAAGGTGAGAGCACTTTATTACAGTTCATTGGAGTTGATTTACGGATATAAAGTGTAACGTACTAGTTTATTAAGCACCACCCGAAAAGGCATAATGTCTTTATATATTTGTTTACTGTTAGTTGTAACGAGTGTTTCTGTGTACTTTGCTGTGTATGTTGATGATAATACTAGGGAAAGAGAGAGTTTATGGATAATATTTTAATGCACACTTGCACTGTGTTTTATTAAGCACTTACCGTGATTTTCTAGAGTGAAAATGGACTCTTCTTATTTTGTGTGAAGTACAATAAACATTAAAGTCATCTATAAAGTTTTGGCCATCATTGTGACGGTACAACAGGCTTGTAGTTAAAAAACAAGAAGACAATATAAGTTACAACCGTAATTAAACTAAACTATACCTGTTCTATCTCCATGCAGCATATATTGGCAGTTTCTGACATTGTAGTGCATCCAGACTGAATCCTGTCACCAGAGAATCAGCTCGTGAAGCTCCGCCCTCTTAGGTCGAACGCAGCAGCTCATTTGCATTTAAAGGGCCCACACTGAAACGGCGCGTTTTTGCTCAACCACAAAAAGTGGCGATTTTAACATGCTATAAAACATTATCTGTGGGGTATTTTGAGCTACTTCACATACACACTCTGGGGACAACAGAGACTTATTTTACATCTTATAAAATGGGGCATAATAGGTCCCCTTTAAATTTTTTGGTGAGACTGTGATTTTAATGATAATTTTGAAGACTGAATATTACCATGAATTTTCACCTATTTTTGATCTAGTATGTGGAATCATCTGTGGTGGAGGGCCGCAGTGTCCAGCAAGGCCAAACCGAGCAGAAAAGAGCCGTGAATGCTAAACACCTCCTGCACAACCAGCTGGTCCGGTTGGAGAACGATGTCATCGAGACCAAGAGGAAACGGAGCTTCCCCGGATCCAACACGCCTCTTGACCGCCTGTCAATCAGCACCATGGATCCCAAAAGCAACAAGCAAAGGTAGAGGACAAGAGTTCAGAAAAAAAAGAAGTGGAAAAACATAATAAATAGGAAGAGGAATAAATAATAAAATATTATGATTAAAATATTTTTTATTTATTTTATAATTGAAATAACATTTTAACATTTTCAAATACATTTGTAAACTGACACCTTGGTTCTTTATTGGTGTTCTGTAAAAATAGTTGTTTTTTATATTATCATATCATGCTGAATATTGTCATTTTAGTCATGTTAGTGACTTTAAGTCTGAAAAATGTACAAAGGACAATTTTGATTTTTTGCTGTGATACCGAACAGATGATGAACCATAAGTAGCTTTGATTGGCCATGACTCAAACACATACAGTTTTTATTGGCTGAAGTCTTTCATTCACAGCTTGATAGTTTTATGTGAGCGTGTTTGTGTTTTAACAGTTCACTAAGTGCAATTAATGTTTTGTCTGTAGCCCACAGTTAAAGTTACTTCTATTTCTTGGGTGGAGTCACCGTGGTGTGGTGGATTGAGGTTTTGTATGACATAATAAGTGCCTGATACTGGCTTACGGGAACGGACAGTCCAACTGTGCTGATGACTGTAGCATCAGACTTCCAGTCAATGATCAAAACTGTTTTATCTCTGTGAATGATTTGATCTTCCTGCCGGACGGAACACGCAGTGTAACTCAGCATGGCCTGAGGCTCTGACAAGGCTCTATCTAAATGATCCTCAGCACTTGATAAGATCAGGACAGAAGCCAAGAACAGCAGCAAAAGCACCACGCCATGCATTATCAAATCTCAACACCCGAATCCATCTCTCATGAGCCTGATAAACACATGATGAAAGCTCACAAAGCCCTCCATAATGTAACTGTTCCATGGATCCTCTGTAAAGATATTCATCTTGAAAGCAAATGTTGGATTCTGTTACTAGACTTTGACAGTTTCTAAAAGTGTGAGATCATACAGTATGATTCCATTTTGAGATAATATCCATTGAGCAAACGTAAAAAGCTATTACTAATAGTGTTGGAAAACTAGTTCACAACAAACTTACAAAGAACTGAATACTTCAGTATACACTGTATTCAGTGTTTTATTTGTTTTTTAAGTAGAATGCTACACCTCATTTCATTGTTGTGTAGAAATGTCCAACTTTTTATTTTTATCTTAATCATCAGTCTGATGAAATAATGGTGAAAAAAGATGGTAAAAATCATCCCAGCAATTCCAGTTCATTTATCACATTGGAAATGGAAGGTCAAGTTGAGTGTATTTAGAGTAGTTTCGAGTATTCCATTGTTTTGTGTGATACAGTATTTCATGCAGTGTGCGCTGTCATATAGGCCTACTTCTTATTTTAGCAAATGTAATGTAGTAGGCTAGATCATTCCGGTATACAGAACATTTGTAAAATGTGCGTGGTGTACATTCTATATACCACAGCATGTCAGCATATTAACATACTTACAACTTTCTATTTTGTATGGAAGCCCATTTCTGCTACATAAGAAAATAATAATAATAATGCTTTAGTAAATCATAATTATGACATACGAAGTCACTATGACTTAACAGGGTGAACGTGATTTCATCAATAAGTTCCTGGATCAATGTATTTGTTGATCCTGGAACAACATTCCAATCAACTAACCAGATTTGAGGACAAGTTTACAGTTTATGTCAAATTTAGGCTTAGAACCAGGTTAGGTGCTTCTATACACACCTATCATTCCCCTCTGAGTTTAGGGATAAGTTATGGGTAGGGTTAGGTTTAGGACTATGTTTTTGGACAGGAATGTTGTTCCAGGATCAACAAAATGTTGATCCGGAAACATCTTACTTGGCTACATCCATTACACTTTAAATTTCGCAAATTGAAATTGAACGCCCAATGGAAACACGTACATTTCGCAAAAACTCCCATATATCGCAAAAACGTTTTACGCTCGCATGAGGTGGTTTTTCAGGCAATTCAAAGGAATATTTTGCAAAACTGCATTGGAAACATTTTTTTCGCATTTTTCAGGAAATCTGTAACGTTAATGGAAACGCATCTAGTGACCGACTTAGTGGCCTGTTATCACTTGGTATGTCATAACTTCGACTTTTTATCTCATAATTATGACTTAACAAATCAAGTTTTTTTCTTTTTTCTTTTGCAGAAATGGGGTTCCGTAATTTTGAACATATCCATCCATTATGATACTTGCCTTATTAGCTTTATTTCTAAAGGGAAACATGTGTTTCCACTCTGCAGTATGTGAAGAAAACTGCAATCCACGACTGATGGTGACCGAATAAGCAGTAATCTGAAGAAAATGACTGGTTTCTTTCCGTTATGTCTGCAGGAAGGTGGTTGAGTTGCCGCGGCGACGAGTCAGCGTTCCGATTGACCGGATTGGCGTGGGACGTCTTCCCAGCAGCCGAGGATAGACTCCGCTTTTGACCACGCCCCGACAAACAGGTACGTAAGATCAACTGTAGGCTGCGTCAGAAATTCCATACTCTCTTGAGTAGGTACTTATTTTAAACAAGTAATTAGTTAACGACCACTAAAAAAGTACTACATTCGCCATGTTGTAATTATCATGTGACTTATAGCTTCAGTTAAAGGGTTAGTTCACCCAAAAAGGAAACTTCTGTCAATTTTACTCACTCTCATGTCATTCCACACGTAAGACATTCGTTCATCTTCGGAACAGAAATTAAGTTTTATTTTTGATGAAATTCGAGAGGTAAATGACTCCTCCATAGACAGCAATTTAACCACCACTTTCAAGGTTCAGAAAGGTACTAAAGACATAGTTAAAAAAAAGTCAACATGACTGCAGTGGTTCAACCTCAATGTTATGAAGTGACGAGAATATTTTTGTGCGCAAAAACAATACAAAAATAACAACTTTATTCGACAATATCTTCTCTTCTGTGTCATCTCGTATCAAAAATATCTTAATTTGTGTTCCGAAGATGAACGAAGGTCTTGTGGGTGTGGGATAACATGAGGGTGAGTACTTAATAACCGAATTTCCATTTTTGTGTGAACCCTTTAAGTGTCCATTTTCCGCCTACTATATAGTAGGGAAGTATGCAATTTCAGATGCAGCCACAGTCTCATTTAATCTCGTTAAATGTATTGTAAAATGAAATATCATGATTATACTGCAAATATTTCGATTGCAATCATAACAATATATATTTTGTTTGCTCTTTAATCCACAGAGGGGAATTTCGCAGGTAGATGAAATGCATGATAAGCACACCAGCCGACACAACTCACTAACCACTGAAAGATCTCTGCATTCTCAGAACACTTTTAATCATCGCTTCTCCAGAGCTGTTCTTTCTCATTGATTACTGACTTAAACTTTCAATGTCTGATCAAACTGTTTATTTCCAGTTCAGATCCATCCGTTTATGATGTCAGAGGCAATAGCCAATCAGAGAGGAATCTGCTCATAGCTTCCATTGCACATCTCAATATTTACTCCAGTGCCTCACGACTTCTCGCTTGCTGTAATGTACTGTACACAACTATTGTCATTTTCTCAATTTGACTGAAGGCTTTTCAGCCTTGACAATAAAACAGATGAAATTCTACAATCGTCTCTCTTATTTCAATTGAGTAATACGAGCTGCTAAAATAATTGCACAGTTACAGCATGAAGTCCACTGTGACGCTGATTAATGAACATGTAGGCTACGTATGAATGTTAAATATTATAACTGTTGATACCTGGTTGGTGTTGATCCCTTTGGTTACCTTGGTAAGTTTTGTAAATGTAGACACTTATTGTCAGTGTTGGGGAAAATTATTTATAAAAGTATGCATTACAATATTACTAAAAAAGTAATTAATTGCGTTACTTAGTTACTTTTTATGACAAGTAATGTGTTACAATACTTTTGCATTACTTTTTCTCACTTGGGCTGGGCTTGCTTGTTTGTTTTTTAATAACAACAAAAAAGTTCTATTTTTGGCAAATGTTAAGGCCCTTTCACACCAAAAGTGAAATTAATAAGTCTGAAAGAAATGCATATTTACACCTGTACAGTATCTTTCAGCTGTGCTGCCGTTCTGCATTGAAGAAGAATAGGATACAGGACAAGAAAGTTAAAAACTCTTATTTCTAAATCTAATCTAAAGATTTAATTTTTGCTTATTAGTATGGTTGACAGATCAAAGACATTGGTTAATAAAGTGAGATCAAATACAAGATTAAATACAAGTATATTTGTGTAATTTAATATAGTTAATTATTACAGGTTTGCGTAAAATTCGAAGTTTGCATTTCACTGTTTTTATTCATTTTGAGGCATACTGAAAGTTTTCGTGCAAGTGAAATGAGTAAATGCCTACTCACATTTAGTCTAGAACTACAATGTTTACACACAGCGCACACAACACTTTCTCTCAACATGGGGACAGGAGAGCTGTCAGTCAATAAATGTGACTTATTTTAAAAAGTAACTTAGATGTTTTGTTGTAAATTGAAAAAGTAATCTAATTACGTAACTCAAGTTACTTGTAATGCATTACCCCCAACACTGCTTAGTAAATATTTACTAAATAGAAGGGGACAATGTAGTCCATAAACGCGTCTATGAGTAACAAGTTGACAAAGACAAATAATAAAGCTTACACACTGAACATTAGATAAATATAGAAAGTAAAGTATCATGTTTATTGAAACATTTATTTTACCAGCATGTGCAAATACAATAAAATCAGTGCATTTCTTACAGAAATGTCTATTGGCTTTTAATAGGAGTGCTTATAAAAGTATAACAATTTAAAGGTGCTGTTAGATATTACATATGGTGTATGAAACTGCATTTCATCAGGTGTAAATTATTTGTGTCGATATAGATATAAAGGTGTATATTTGATTGTTGCTTATACTATACATTGTCATTCAAAAGTTTGGGGTTGGTAAGATTTTTTAAAATAATTTTTAAAATAATTTTAAAATAATTTTTTTATGCTCACCAGGGGTGCATTTATTTGGTAAAAAAATACAGTAAAATCTATTGTAATAGATTTTCAAATGTAATTTGTTCATGTGATGGCAAAACTGAATTTTTAGTATCATCACTCCAGACTTTAGTGTCACATGATCCTTCAGAAATCATTCTAATATGCTAATTTGTAATTATGCAAACTTCTGAACAGTAGTGTATATAAAATGCTGTCTTGATAGGCTAAAGACCCTAATCAGTATTGAAGGACAATATGCTTTTAATACAGTGTAGAGTGTTTTAAACAACAGCAGACAAAAAAAAAAAATGATGAAAGATCCAAGCACAGGGCCAAATATGTGGTGAATACAACGCTACTTGTCTTAATGAATGTGGTTCTGACTGTATGATTCAAGCGTCTGGTGCAAGTTCATACCATCTGTACTAATAATGAATTCACAGACTGTGAACTTTAAAAAAAAAAACAGCCAAATGAAATATAAAAATCCGTAACTTAGGAGTGAATGTGACCAAATGAAAGAATTAGCAATATTGGGTGTAATTCTTGCTCACATTAAAAAGCAGAGAAAATTATTCCTTTACAAATGACAAAATAAGAGGACAGAAAGGAGAGTCGTCCAGCTCCACTGCTGTTGTCTTACACCCTCACCACCAGCGGTCCACATCCATGTGTCTGTGTAGCCAGTGGACGTAGTTTGCCACCCGGGTGTACACCCCATACACCCTCTGACTGCCACACTCCTCTGGCCCGCCCCAGGACACCAGTCCTTGTGCCACCCATCTGCCACTGCGGGTGTCCTGGATGACAAAGGCTCCCCCACTGTCCCCCAAACAGGTGTCCCGACCACCCTCGTAAAAGCCAGCGCAGAACATATTGCTGGTGATATTGTAGTTGACAGAGCGTGATGCATAGCTAGCTTTGCATTCGTCCTGCGGCACAACCGGAAGCTTCACATACTGGAGCAGCTCGGAAACAGCGGCGGAATCAGAGCTCAAGCCGCTGGTGGAGGCAGAAGCGTTGGCCGCATTGATGCCCCAACCAGCCACGATACCCAATGTGTTGGGCAGAGGCATCAGGGCATGACCTTCTACACCAGGCTTTGGTAGACAGACGGGTTGTACTAACGCAGACAGCACCACCTCCTGGCTGAGTTTAACCAGAGCAATGTCATTGTTATAGTTTTGAGGATCAAACTGAGGATGGAGGATGACTCTCTCTACAGACCGATTGATGGCCAAGTGCTTATCCCGTACGTCCGTGAGGCCCAAGTGCACTTGGATGTGTTCAGAAGCGACAGGGACGACGGAAAGATCACGGCGATGAGATCTGAGCACGTGAGCGGCCGTGACAACCCAGGTTGGGGAGAGGAGAGCGCCGCTGCCAAACCAGCGATCTTCAGGGACACGGGACACATCCTCTACTGAGAGCAAAACCTGCCAGGGAAACAGACCAGGAGATGCTGTTCTCCCACCAACGATTCGTTTCTGCTGGGCTGGGAAGAGCTCTGATTGCTCACCGCATGCTTAAATGAAAACATGTGCAAGTTAACATAGATATGCATATAGCAACACAAGACATAGATGCACTTCTTAGACACAAATACAAGCAACTAAGCACAGAGACACCTAAAACAGGGCTCTAGACCATTGGCTCCTAAAATTAAACATTTAGTACACAAATTGCTTTTTAGTTCACAAATTACAGGCACTTAATAAAAAAAAGTTGTTCTGCTGTGCTTTGATGAAGGGATATTAATTGTTAAACGTTATATAAATTAAAGTTTTATTGACCAGCATGTTTCCTAGTTGTATTTAATATAAACTAGTATGCCTGTTTGGAAAAAATCAATAAATAATATAAAAACCAATTATATTTTTTAGAAAATATTTAAATTTATTTAATATTTTGAGGTAGATAACATTTTTTAATGTTTTTGGTAGAAGTCTCTTATGCTCACCAAGGCTACATTTGATTAAAAATACATAAAAAAAAAAAAAAAAAACTTTTTTACACTTTAAAATAACACTTTTCAGAGCAAAGCTGAATTTTCATCAGTCATTGTCACATGATCACTCAGAAATCATTCTAACATCAATGCTGCTTAATATTTTGGTGGAAACTATGATACATTTTTTCTGGATTCTTTGATGAATAGAAAGTTCAAGAGAACAGAGTTTATCTGAAATAGATTTTTTTGTAACAAAGTAAATGTATTTAGAGTCCCTTTTGATCAATTTAATGCATTCTTGCTGAATAGAAGTATTAATTTCTTAAAAAAATATTACTGACTCAAAACTTTTTAGAAGCTAATATATATTTAATAAAAATAATATTCAGTTAATGTAAAACAAATGTTGTGAATATGTATCAGTTGTCATATGAACGATCATTAATTAAAAACAAAGATGTCTCACCACGATACATCACAATATTGGTTTATTTCGAACCGGAACGAAAAATGACTCGAGGTTCATTGAGGGAGTCAGTTGTGAACTGTGTAATGGCTTCAAATGATTCCCTAACTGAGTGAATCTGATTCAAACTGCAAACTCCTAAGCGTGCTTGAGATCGTTTCGTGAATATTCATGACTGACTTAAAGGCACAATATGTAATTTTTCACTGCTAGAGGTCACTTATTCAAAAGTAGCTTGATTTCGCAGAATCATGGGAAGTGTTGTCTTCATGTCTACAGCCGGTGAAGAAGAATCGGGATGGGACTCGGGCGGAAATCGTGTTCATGGATGAGCTAATGTATTAAAGATTTATTAACATTACTGTAGTATGAAGCAGGGTGTGGCTGAAAAGACATTGTTGCAGAACGAGGCCGCTGGAGCTTTTATTATGCTGCAGAACATTGCTTACGCTTCTTCCAGTCATGAGTATGTGGGGTAAAGCAGTGCTGTTTTATCATATTATTAGATACATTTGTGTGTTGAAAGTTGTTATAATGCTACTCTGTACGTTCGCTCTGCGGTTACTATGAGACACTTGTTGCACACTGCAGTAAGCTAGATCAATATTAGTCATGGTAAAACATGGTACTTGCAGTAAATCAAGAAAATGATATTTAAACAATAAGACTTGCTGTGTTGAGCTATATAACAATGATTCATTTTCTGTCGATGAATGTATCCAAACAGTTGCTCACCTCACTAATAAAACACATAATATATTAAAACGTCTTTGGTGTTTCCATGGTTTTTGAGGGTAAATTGAGGGTAACGCGGTAATCTTACATATTGTGCCTTTGAAAAGAATCGGTTCAAAAGAGTCATTTGTTTGTGAATTGGACATTATGCCCTGTGCTGTGTTTGTTTGTTGTTGCATGCAGAAAATGTTGGCTCCCTAAAGAAATTAAGGTCAATGAGTAGATTCTAAATTATCACAGCTAATTTAGTTTTTTTGGTTGCAATTACAACCATTTTTGTCGCAGTCTGGTGCCCTGCAAAACTCTTTAACAATTCCAAAGCATTACATTTGAAGTTTGAGTCTTACCATTTTGAGATTGAGGAAGTTGAGATTCAGGACTGGTACTCAAGGTTCTTTCAAAATCTCCTACTAAAAATACACAAACAACAATAACATATAGGCCTACTCTAGTCACGTAGGTTAGTACTGAGTTACCATACCAAAACTGTAAAGAAGCCTTGTTTATAATAAAATAAATAAACAAAACAGAATATAGACATATGAGTGATTTTAATATAAGTGACTCTTGGTAACACACCTTACCTGTTAGACAGGTGGGCAGTGGCGTCCCGTCCTCACTCACCCATTCCCCACTCTGATGACAAGTGTAAGTATCTGTAAGGTCACTAAGAGTCAAATACAAAGTGACATTTAATATGACTTGACTTTAAAGCATCAGTGACTGACAGAGAAATACTCACTGTTGACCTTGACAGAGTCTCTGCAGCTGTACTGGATTCTGGATCCAAACACAGAACTGTTTTCAGAGCTCTCAAAAACAACCTCACCCAAAACTACATCTACTGGACCACAGTCAACCACTAGAGGAGAGATAATAGGAGAAAAAAACATGTTAGAGAGTAATAATTGCCATATTTGGATTCCTTGGATGAAGATTTTGGGTTGATTCATATTTTGATTTGATTCATATTCTTTTCTCTAGTTCTTGAACTGTTTTTTTATTATTAAAATTGAATAAAGAGGTTATTAAAAAATCTTCAAAAGTACACTATCATAATATTTATTTTTATTATATAATTATTGTTATTACATTTTACTCAAATTTAAAGGTTTGACAGGATACAAGCAGTGCATTATTTGTTTGATGGATTAGATGGGAGGAATTATTTGAGCAGGATGAGGTGAAAACTGTATGACACAATGTTAAGAATGAATCTTAAATTATAGAATAATGACAGGAATTCTCAAATATGATTGGTAAATTTTGTAGAAGGATATGCCATGCTTATTGTGAGAGGATTCTTGATGGAAGGGATTTAAAGGGTTAGTTCACCCAACAATGAATATTCTGTCATTTATTACTCACCCTCATGTCGTTCCACACCTGTAAGACTTTTCATTCAGATCGTAAAACATAACATAAACAGAACCTCAACCATACTACTTGATACGCAAGAACAAACCTCATTGTTTCTTGCTGGAGCTCAAACGTGCTGCGAAACACAAGAACATTGGTTCTCACATGTCAAGCGAACATGCTTGAGCGTCCATTTATGTCAACTGATATGCGAGTTGATGAATTTTTATATGTGAATATAAGCCTAAATTTAATCTGTTCATCATTTAAACTGCTGGATTCATATGGATTAGTTTTAATATCTCTTTATGAACCTTTTAAAGCATCAAAGTGGTAGTTGCATGGACTGTCAATGGAGGGACAGAAATCTCTTCATTTAAAATATCTTCATTTGTGTGTTGAAGATGAACGAAAGTGGAACGAAATGAGGGTGAGTAATAATTTTCATCTTTGGGTGAACTATCCCTTTAATTTGGTGGAGAAAAAAAAATGAACCATTTAAATAGTGAAGATCACACTCATACCAAACATTAAGTCTTCACTCTTCCACATGGGTTGTCTGCTCCCAACAGGTGAGGCAGTTTTGCAGTCAGCCCTGTCTGAAAGTCTAAGTGCATTTATGTGATTTTTTCTTCTGTCTCAAAATAAACCGAATAGTAAAAGTAATGTGTACTATTGACTAAGGGATATATATATATATATATATATATATATATATACAGTACATGTACATGCTCACTGGTTTATTTCAGCTCAGAGGCACTAGTTATGAAACAACATTAATGACCTGCAGATGGAGACATTTTATGATACTTAAACTCAGTGTGGCCTTCACAACCACACCATTTTCACTGTCAGGACAACAAAACAAGACTTGAGCATGGAGGTTAGAAATGTAATAATGTTAATGTTTAGCACAGATAGTTTGTAAAATGTAACAAAATGTAGTATAAAATCTTTCAACAAAACAAAGTGACAGATTGCTTTTCAAGTGCTGTGAATTTGTCAGAATTTATGCTAATAACCTAAAAAAACTAATCTTACATACATAGTGAACTGAACTGAGTCAAAACATTTAATTTATTCAACTCATATCTTTTTATATGCATTTTTTTCATACTCTTCTTATTGAGAGTTTATTGAATTTTTAGGCTTGGTTTTCACAGACACAAATTAAGGCCTGAACTAACCCATACAAAATTAGGACTAGGCTTAAACTGGGAACTAGGAAACCTAGAACAAATACGGAGATTTAACAATGCATCTTTAATATTTTAACTTTCAAATTTTAAAATATTTTAAGTGTATTCCTGTGATGGCAACGTGGAATCTTCAGTGTCACATGATCCTTCAGAATTCATTCTAATATGATGATTTGCTGCTTAAGAGAAATTTCTTATTAGTATTAATGTTGAAAACATTTGGTTTTTGTGGAAATCAGGATTTTTCAGAATTCTTTGATGAATAGAAACTATTCAAAAAAACAGCATTTATTTGAAATGGAAATCTTCTGTCTTTACTGTCACATTTAATCGATGTAATGCATCTTTGCTGGACCAAAAAAAGCAAAAGAAAAAATCTTAAGACCCCAAACCTTGATATATATGGTAGTGTATATATCAAGCTCTACATCCACAATGTACTATGGGGGTTGTAGTTTGTAGTGGACAGTGGTTGGCTACCAGCCAGTCCTATAAAGTTTTAACTCAGTATCTGATTGGTTAAAATGCTTGGTAGGGAACGACTCCTCCTTTGGAATTCCTTCTCTGGTGGCAGCAAGTAGAAGTAGAATAAGAAAAGAGAGAAAGGGCAAGTGAGAAAAAAGACAGGAGGAAAACAGAATTACAGAGTCTCTGTTAAAAGACTTACTTTTACACAGCGGGAAATCACTGCTCCATTCCCCATCCCTCTGACACTCAATCTGATAATGCTCAAATTCTCGATCACCCTGTAAGAGAATGTGAGTGTGATGTAAAACAGTACTGATCTGTCTAAATTAGCTTGCAACAGTCAGTGCCTTTATCAGTGAAATGTGTCCTTTGCCTGACCTGTCTCAGTGAGTATCCAGGGTCACAGGTCAATGTAATGTGATCTTTAAAGATATATTTAGACTGCAGAGGCTCCAGATGTCCATTAAGGGGCACCACTGGAGGAGAGCATTCAGAACCTGAAGATAACAATATTTTCAACTCTGACTCAACATACACAAAAAAATGATCATCATATATGAAATTAATTTGAGCAATAATATGCAGCATCGTTCAGCCTCTGACCTGTGGAGGTGTACGTGAGTTTCCAGCCGAGATTCTCTCCAGAGTTGTCACTGTGAAACAGGATGCTGACCATGTTATTTCCTGTCTGGATCTTTCCTGGTGACTGCTCACCACAAAATGGGCCAAACTCCTTGTCTCCTGCACGAATCTGTAGATAAAGCGTCATTGACATTTTACACCAAATCTATCAAAATTTATCATAATATTTAATTATTATAATTAGTGATACACCGAAATGAATTTTTTACTGAAACATTGAAACCAAAATAAAACGATACAGAAAACAAAGTTCATTTAATATTATATCTATTATTTAATCATAAGGACGTTCTTATTTCATCTTTTAATGACATTTGTTGTTGAAATATAAACACTTACATGGTGGCTGTTATAAAAAATAATTAACTAATTAATTACAAGGTATCTGTAATATTTTATTCTAAATGGTCAAATGCAACATTCTGTGGTCAAATAATTTTGTATAATGATGGCTAAACAAATGTAAATGTAGAAAAAAACTTTTATTTTCAACCTTCATACTGACCCTGTCTGAAATTATCTGTAAGGGCCGACTCCTTTAAGGCTTGTCAGTAAATGGCTACTTTTATGATTTGCTAACGTCAGTGCATAGGAAACAGTATCAACACCCACTCGCTATTGCACTTTTTGAAAACATTATCCATATAAAACCATCATTTACAGACAAAGAAAGCATTATGAAATTGTTATTGGTACTTATGGTTTGTGATGCAACTGCTGTCAGATCCAATACAGCTGACTGCTTCATCTGTCAACAAACGTTTCCATTACACTGCCTCATTTACAAAACAAAATGCTCCGAATGAACATATAATCCTCTGATGCGTTTCATGATACCATTAAAAATAAACCATTCCTGATGCTGGGATCCTTCTGAAATGAGCAAATGAGCTATAGAGTTATATTAGAGTTATATTTGCTTTTGACACAACGCTCACATTCAGTGTAGGCAAATGTCAGCTGTTAGTTCACTTTTTACGCATATGCGATGGTCAGCGTACAGTGCACGTTAAGCAAATTTCGTCATCAAAAGAGTACGCGCCTACTATACTCACACCGCCGGATTTTTGTAACCACGCGTACATGTATGCACAGCTTGCACATGCACATTTAAATTTTTTTTTTTTGCAGTAATTAGTTTATCCAGGTGGTAACCGTGCCCTGGGGCCGTCGAATTCACAAGGTAGTCAAAGAAAAAACGCAACGCATGCAAGCTACAGCGACAATGGAGGCCTATATAGACGACAGATTGTGCGAAGAGGTTAGAAAGTACCCTCATTTGTACAACTCTAGCATGAAAGAATACAAAGATGTTTACATAGGTTGTAACTCATGGCGAGAGATTGCTCAAAACTGCGCATGTGACGTCACAGATCCGGCAATATCAAAATGAGTTGTTTTTGGAGTTTGATTAAATAAATGCTTTGTTTATAATGAAGAGAATGTTTTAATCTATGAAACTTGCAGGGTGTTTTAATGAAACAAAGATCTCTTATATGTCAAAAGATCAAGGCAAATTTGATTTCTCATGTCATGACCCCTTTAAAAAATGTTCTCACTTTAATAAAGTCGTAGGGACAGGTGACTTCAGGGTGGTCTTCGATGTCAAAGGTGTCATCAAAGTCCAGAGTGATTTGAAAACCCTCTTCCAGCTCAATGCGGGACATGCAGTCAGAACTTTTGGGGTAAGGTTTAGGAAAATCAGCACTGGCAATCTCTCCGGAGCGCTCCGTATACACGCTTTCATTACACTCCACTGCAATGATTACAAACACACACACATGTATATTTCAATATCATTCAGCGTTTAAAATACAACCACCAAAAGAGAAATGCACACACATGAACAGTGATCATAAACAACTAATATACTAAACTAACTCTAAATAGTTTTTCTACTCTAAATCTGCTGCTAAAAATCCCTTAGAAATAAATATTACTTGTTTGCATGGAACCACATGGAAGCTGCAATGCTTGCACCCTTTTCTAATTGGGTTTTTGAAGTTCACAAGTTTATCTATATTTCACTGACCACCACAATGTAAATATTTAGTCATTGGTGCTAAGCTACAATCAACTGAGGAGGGGGCAAAGGTTAGACATAAAACAGACCCAATCCAACACACACATTAACTACCAACAAAACACATTACAGCAACATAAATCATGATAAAATTGCAAAACTGTATCCAAGCCAACATTATATAAATATGTGTACATTTGTAATTAGTTAACTTACACAACGTAGTCTCTAATGAACCTGCTGCAAGGTTTCTCTTAAAGCACTGCTTTATAATTAGGAATTCCAGCAACTAATCCAGGATAATCCAACGGTACAAGATTTATTACAAAAATCTATGCAATTTAGAGCAAATGTCTGACAAGAGCCCACCTACACAGCACTTGGTTTTCATTCTTGTAATCATGCATAATTAAAAAGTATGTGTTTGAACTGATGTTAAAACGAATTACATTAGGAAAAAAAGGTTAATTACATTAGAAAAAAGGTTCAGTCCGGTTCTATATGGGGTTCTTGAATCAATTTGAAAGAATGTTGTTAAAGCCAAAAGGTTTTATACAAGGAGAAATGTCTTTAATTATTGCATAATACTTTCATGTTATTCATTTTCTTCTAGTGATAAACTAATGAAAACAAATTAATTAATTAAAAATAAATCCATATGATCCTGTTATGGGAACCCGTAAAAGGTTCTATATATGAAGTGCCTGACAAAACCCTTTAAGGTGCCACACAAGTCCTGAAAAGCGCCTCGATCGCCCCCAGGTGGTTGGTCCCAGTATAGGGACTCAGGTCCCGAATCAGCACAAGATGTCAGCGCCATATTGGGACATTGGCGGCTTCACTTTTTTACAATGGAAGAGAGTGGAGGTGTGTCATCCATATTTTTTTTACAGTCCATGGTATATACAGCAAGAGTGCACTCAAAATTTAACATTGAGACACAGTCATGCAAACACACACATACAAAAGGAATGATCTCTGTAGTTGTGACATGAACTTAACTGACTGATCAACATTTTCAGGGGTATTAGGAGACTTAAAGGATTTTCCTAATCAAGCCACATATAAATAACGTTTAAACTTTGCCACCTTTTGGCACCAAAAAGAAGTGGGTCAAACTTCTGTTCTTGTGAAGAGATGTAAAAATGGCAATGTCTTTTGGCATTGGCCCTTTATGTTATGGAGCAACAGGTTGATGTGTATTACAACATGTATTGAACATGCAAGTTTGTTATACTGTAGGAAAAACCAGCTGTAATGAAACAAAAAGGGGTTGTTCTGGCCAAAAACAGAAAATGCAGCTATTTTTTGAGATCTAGAAATGACATCACAGCGATACTAAAAGGCTACCTTTGCAAGTTCTGTTGTCAGAATGAAGCAAGAACCCATAACGACAGGAACAGTAGAAGCCACCGATGTAGTTATGACAGAAATGATCACAGACAAGATCTTCATCATTTTTGTCTCTACATTCATCTACATCTGCAGAAGAAGAGAGAACAGAATAAAGAGATTGAAATAATGTGCATGTTTTTGCTACTCTAAACACTCACCAACCGCACTAAAGTGAGCCTCGAAGCCAGAGTAGCGTTCCTCATTGGAAAAGTCTGAACGGAATGTCACACTGAGCACGTTCCCTGGGGACGTGATGACATCAGCAGCGGGGACCTGTTCTGTGTCTGTATTCTCTCTCCCACAAAACACTGCCAGCTCCTCAGTGTCTGAATATACCTGTGTGAACGAACACAACAACAATTAAATTCAATTTATAGGTACACTACCATTCACAAGTTTTGGGTCAGTAACATTTTTTGAAAGAAATTACTTTTACTCAGCAAGGACACATTAAATTGATCAAAAGTGACAGTAAATACATTTATAATGTTACAAACGATTTATATTTCAAATAAATGCTGTTCTTTTGCACTTTCTATTCATCAAAGAATCCTATGAAATGTATCAAGGTTTCAAGTGCGTTTAGTTTGTGTAAAGGAAGGAACTTAAAGGAATAGTTTGCCCACAAATGAAAATTCTTGCATCATTTACTCACTTTCATGTTGGTATGACTTTCTCATTTCTGTCACACACAAAAAGATATTATACAGAATGTTCATGCCGCCTTTTTTCACAACATTTCCTCTTTTGTTTTAAACAAAAGAAAGAAAGTCAAACAGATTTGGAACAACATGAGGGTGAGTAAATGACAACCAGACATAATCAGACGGCTGAAAACATTCGCATTTCTAAATATACCTGCACGGCCACACAATTCGAACACTCCCAGCTTCTCATGCTTTTGATGTACCCACACAAATTACACAAAGGAATGCTGCCAAACCCTCAATTTAAGAAATATCTGCACAAACACAAAAACTGGCATCCACATGAACACAATTACACTCAGCAGACGACCAAACTGTCAATCAAACCAGAGGCATGCATACAAACACTGCAGACCGAGACCACAGCCAAGTCTTCATTGTGCTTGTACACAAATGCATGCACACAAACAGCCCTAAACATTTCTCTTATCTGGCTCCCAGCTTGAGTGTTTACTTTACCAGTGTCAGTGAACGGAGGTTAACCCATGGTTAACAAAGATGTGTGTGGGTGTTGGTGTGTGTGAGACATGCTTCTGCCAATGCAAGAATCCTAATTGCACAGCTATTTCACCAGACACACCTCAAGCAAAATGGTTGCACAACAGGTAGGTTAATAACACATATAAAAAGGACAAAAGAGTTCAAGTGCGGGA
The DNA here is from genome assembly GCA_037101425.1 of Elopichthys bambusa. Classification (NCBI taxonomy): domain Eukaryota; kingdom Metazoa; phylum Chordata; class Actinopteri; order Cypriniformes; family Xenocyprididae; genus Elopichthys; species Elopichthys bambusa. The sequence goes on from CM074444.1 coordinate 10,442,442, forward strand.
CAAACTGCATTTTGCTGGAATTCAGAATGCACGGAAAACCCTATACATTAAATCCCCATATGTGTATGTGTGCAGCAGCCATTATGTGTGTCTATGTTTTCTGTGCCCTTTTTGTCTGGCACCCAGTTTTTGGTCGGTTGCCTTGGCTTGTTACCATAGCAGGTTGCTGTGGGACCCACTGGGGGTATTTGAATATGAATATGCCCCCCTGCAGTGTGGGAAGCACATTGGCTCATGTGAAATAAATGCTATTAACTCCAACCACCCGGGGTACCAGGGCATCTGCCACAGACTCGTCCGTCAGGCGCTCTTACAGGCCATTCTTACGGATTTAAACAAAAAGATTCTGAGACTGGAAATGAGATGCTTATAATCAAAGCTACAAAAGGCCCGTGAGTGAGTCTAGACAGATCGAGTTGCTCTTTAACTGTCGGAATGAAGAGCTTTTGACACCAAGAAAAGGGGTCATTTAAACTTTTGAAACTCGTGGTTGACATAATGCATTTCCCTTTTAGTGGCATATAAATACCATACCATAATAATCATCTAGTACCATGGTTTTACCATCTGATATCACTGACACAGCATTATTCTACTTGCACCTGCAAACCTGATAAGGGTAAAGGTAGGGTAAGCAATTTGTTTTATAAACACTTTTTGTTATTCAGGTTGAAACTCTCTTCACATCCTGATAGCACAACGTGATCTCATGAGAATATGTGTGTATTTTTACATAAAGTGTGGTTCTACCACACGTAAATTTACTTACGTTTTCATACACACAAAAACATACAATATTGACGTATGAATAGTACTAAAACATAAAAATACTTGCCTATTAACAGCAATTAAATGTAAATCATTTACATATCCAAGTGTTAATGTGTATGAATTCCCATGTATTAATATTAAAATCGTGGCATTTTTTTTTATTTTTATTTTTATTCTATTGTATTCAATTGTCACATCAATACTTGTGACTTGTGCTGTAAACTCAGTTCAGAGGATTACATAATGTTAAACAAGACTACGCTTTAAAACCTTAAAATGAATAACATTTCTGTTATTGTTTAACCATTTTTAACCAATTTACAAATCACATCAATTTTATTTGTTCGCTGTACTCCAAATCTTTAGAATCCAAATGTTTGCAAGGAACAGATCCAAATTAAGCCCTTAATCTGGCGATCTTCATATTCATTTTCAGCAGCGACCGTCACGCTCAAAGCCCGCGCTTGTTATGATTCAAATTTGAAAGTTGTGGGTAGATTAGCACTCAAAATATCATTTTAATGCTATATTGTTATTAAAATTGTCATTTCCCTACACATTTCTGTCCATTATGTTTTATTCTTTTAATATTCTGTATAAAATGGGAATCTTTAGGTTCGGGGTGGGATTTAGGGATCTTACGTTTTGTTTATCTAAAAAATGATAAAAGGGAAATTACACATATCTTTATAACATGAAAGATTTGTAAATATTTACATTTTTTCGCTGTAAAAATGTAATAATGCTACATTTAAATGCTGCCAATACGTTCATATTGTACATTTCAGCACCTATCCAAACGTACAAAAATGTAAGTTTTGTGTCTATGAAAGTTACGTATTAATACCTACGTATTAACAATGAGACCAATAACAGAAGTGGTCTAAATACTAAAACATGTACATATATCTTCTGTGGAAGTCTCAGGACCAAAAAATGTTTGTCCAATCACTGCATTCGCGCAGACATCACACGTCATCAGCGTAATTTAGACACTGTAAACAAACAGCAGTCATCTTTTACAGTTCCACCTGAACCAAAACAACAAGCTTATGCTGCCTTCACGCCATGTCATAACCGTAATTATGAGATGGCAACCAGTGGCGTTCTACCTGGAGCAGTTCATGTCCTCAGACTCGGATTTATGCGTTTCTGTGTCAATACTATCAATGCCGAAATGAATCTGCAGCAATCAGGTGGTACAAGTAAGAGCTCTGTAAGTTGTTCATAATCATTATTATTGTAATGTTATGTGCTTTGAGACATGAGGTAATTTAACGCCGTCTCGTGACGCTTTGCAAATTCTGCTGTGTGCGTTGTGTTTTGAAGGAGGTGTGGCTTTGAACAGCACTCTGAAGGGAGGGTGGGATCTCATGCTTTTAAAGCTAGCTTGCTATTGCTAGCCTCTCTGAAATTACCTACCCTACCTTTAAAAGTCTTGGGTTAATTTAATTAAACAAGAGGTAGTGGAGGTGAGAGGCGGTTGAAATATTTGTAAATATTCACTTACCTTCAAGTAGTCGTACTCACATAAGTATGATGGCTCTATGTCGAAGTGCATAAAATAGAGTCGGATTTGATATCCGTCTGGTACACTTATATTCCACTGTAGTTCTGTCTCTTTTGGATAGGATTCAGGAAAGTTTGGAGACTTGATGGTCCCATACATGTCCGTAAGGTGAATTACTTGAGTCCACACAGGCCATACGCACTGGGCCAAGATCACAATGACACTGTGCATAGATGCATTTTATTTAAACCATAACATCAAAATCATAATTTTAAATATTAAACATCAGACCTTATTCACAGCAGCGCCGTTTTTGATTTTTAACAGGAATGAAAGCGTGGCTGTGAGTGATAGGCTACAGTACATCTCTTAAGTGGGTTGTGAGGCATACTATTATTTAATAATGTGGTTTTGGATTATTCTGCTTAAATCACTGCAAAATCTTTTCTTTCTTTTTTTTTTAAAGTTCAGTATACATAAAACACCCGACAATATGTGCTGTGGAAAATTAGCCTGTATGTCATCTTTATACAGCTTTTTACAGCGAATGCCATTGAAAACACGGTAAGTCTATCCCTCACAGCCTCGCTTTAATAACTGTCATGGCGCTGCTCTGAATAAGGTCTATAAATAAAGTATGTCAGATTATTTTTTTTTAGATTATGAGTTGAATTGCTTGTAATTAATCACTATAAGCAAACATAAAACAGAAACAAGAACAAATCACACCTCATTAAATCTTTAAATTATGGGGGTTTCGGGAGGGATGGAATAATCGTGGTTTAGCAACGAAATGCTAGATTCAGAGCGCGCTAAATAGTCGCTCGCGAAGAGAAGATGCCTTCGCTTGAAGTGGTAACCATAGCAACAGTGCAGCGTTCGGTTAGATTCCATATCGGACGGACAGTACATAGATAAGTGGGTTAATTTCATTATTTATCACTTCATTATTTATCACATTTTTATGTCGCATTGTAGACTAATACAAAACGTTTTGTTTATAATGTGTTGACAGCAAGAACAATTCAGTTACGCGAGACTGCGCCGCGAAAGTTACGAACAAAAATTCTGAAGTGTCGACCTCCGTGAAAGGAATCATTCCCACGCGGACTAAATAAATAATGGATAATAATTCATTTCAAACAGGTTAGAATCAGCTATTGTTGAAGATGATCAGGACAGATCGATATTGTTTCGATAGCCTACGTCTATCTTTTGTCCAGACCACTGAAATCTATATTTTACTGAAGAAGAAAAGTTGAAGAAGTGAAAGAAAGTTCTCACCGTGCAAGCTCCATGACTTCATTTATTTCTCTGTCAGTTGGAAAGGTGCTGCATTCCTGTCTGAACTCTAGTTTTCCTACACACGTCCCATTGCAACTGTTTACAATGAGTGCTCTCCCCCACTGACTGTGTGTGTGTGTGTGTGTGTGTGTGTGTGTGTCGGGGCGGGGTGGAAGTTTGTATTTTCTCACGCAGCTAGTAACTTGCACAAAAGAGACGTTACATTTTAATATAAACAAAAACAACATGTGGATGGTGTTGTAACAATGCAGGTAACAGTTTGCATTAAGAGAAAGACATTAGGGCAGGATATATGATATTTATAAAATAAAATCTAAATCTTAGATTTGATTTGATGAAATATCTTTCTTAATAGCTGATTTTGTGTTGTTGACAAAATAATATGAATGTGAGCAGAAAGATTTTAGGTCTACAAAATATCAATCTATCTGCCTGCCTATCTATGACAATGTTGCTGCTTCAGTCTTCATCCTTGTCATGCTTTGCATCTTCCAGTAACTTTCTAAGACCAAAGCTGGAGTACAGACTGTGGTGGCGGGGCCAGTACTTTAGATTGCCAGGGGCCTTTAGAACCTCAAACCAAAGACCCGCGACGACGATGGTCCTTGTGGGACCATAATCTGGCTCTGCCTATAACCCAGGTTCTGAGCTCCTTTTATGTCTACTCAACAGACCATGATGTGATTTGTCCACAGAGTATTCCCCCTGGTTGTTATAGGAATAGTTAGAACTAGAAGTGAGGAGAGGGGGTGGTGGAGGGATGCTGATAAACTGTCAACGAACAGAGGTATATATATACCTCATCGTTAATTTAGTTGATCAACTGAATGCGCTCCTCTTGTGTTAGGTAAATTATCTGAACGTGCTCCTCCTTAGTTAATAAAACATTATTTCACAAGTTCACACTTACATGTAATTAGATAGAGTAAAGGTTACACCGTGTCTACACTGGATGCGACCGTTGTCGCTCGCGTCGCAACAGCTAAAAGCTGGACACGACTGAGCACCCGATGCAAAACATTTGTCTTTTGTGTCAGTATGTCATAAATAGAACGAGGCATCAGTTTACTGTCTGAGATTTGTCGCTTGTGTCGCGCCGCATCCAGTGTAGACAACATCACTGATTATAATGGGTTCTATTGTCTTTTGTCGCGCCCCACTTGCTTGCGTCCGGTATTGACACGGTGTTATGCGTATTTGGCGTGCTGTCCAGGGGAAGGGCTCCGAGCTTGGAATATGGCCCGAACCCAGAGTACTCCCAAAAAAGTAAATGACCAAAAGACAGCCGCCAGACTAAAGTGTGCGCCGAGCGTTTCGAGAAGAAGCCTGGTCGTTTGACCGGGAAGGCCCACTCGCCCAACGCTGCGAGCTGCTCCCGTCAGAGGTTGCGTGGGTCCTACCGGCTACCAATGCAGATCTACATGATTTGGGATGCCCGATGAACAAGGAGCAGTGTGATTTGAGCCATGCAACTGGGGGTTGCCCGTCCAACTGGGGATCTCCCGTTGGATGCTGCGAGAGCTCTCCTGGCTGGGCGTTTCAAATCTCTTTCATCCACTTGCCTGATGCACAGCGCTGGGCCCCACCGGCCGATGAAAAGGGGAAGCCGTGTGATTTGAAATGCTTGACCAAAAGGGCCCATGTAGCCTCCGACTGGAGCAGCTCATGGTGTCGGGCAAGTAGGTCCTATCGGCCAACAGCAGGGTGAAAGAAATTTGAAACGGGAGAGCTCTCGCAGCATCCAACGGAAGACCAAGACTCATGGCATCAGATGGGTAAGCCTCGCCGGACGGAGAAAGAGAAAACATGGACGCTCGACCAGGAGGGCTCTCACAGCGTCTGACGGGAGATCAAGACTCACGGCATTGGACGGGTAAGCCTCGCCGTTGAGTCTCGCAGCATCCGACAGGAGTTCAATACTCACAGCATCAGATGGGTAAGCCTCGCCGGATGGAGAATTAGAAAACATGGATTTTTTAAATATAAAACAGATGAGGGTTTGGTGGGCTTTTTTGATGTGGAACCGGTTTGTCTTGATGTAGCTTTGGTTTGAAGACCATCTTCCAAGAGCTTGGATCTGCTGCTGGGAGAGGCCTTTTTGGGCTGCTGAGGTTGCTGCCCCAATGCGGAATAAGTGACTAGAGAATTCCCCCCAACTTGGTGTGCGGGGACCCGTTTGTTTGGGCTGGCAACCGCAAGATAACACCAGGGGATCGACGGCGGTGTTAAGAGGAGGGGAATCACTCATTAGGCTAGACTAGAGGATTGTGGCAAAGATTCCTCGAGGACGAAAGATTCTTCATTGGACGGGAAGAGCTCGATTTCAGACATGTTGGGAACTTATAGTGGGTCCAATGCTGATAAACTGTCAACGAACAGAGGTTCTGCTGTATATACCTCTTATCATTAATAGAGTTGATTAACTGAATGCACTCCTCTCATGTTAATTAGGTTAATTATCTGAATGTGCTCCTCCCAAACTTTGTTAATAAAACATAATTTATGCTTGTCAGCCAAAATTACAATAGGAATAACAGCAACAAGAACATATATAAACTATATATGTTAATGATTTATTAGCTTTCAAATCACATGAATTAAAATTCTCTTTAAGTGATTTCTCTTTGTGTGTGTGTGTGTGTGCGTGCGTTTTTGTGACATATCAGGACACAAAATTGTATAATGACATGGGTATGACATAGGTATTACAAGGAGAGGGTGACTTATGAGGACATTACCCCATGTCCCCATTTTTCAAAAGGCTTATAAATCATACAGAATGAGTTTTTTTTGAGAAAGTAAAAATGTGCTGTGATGGGTAGGTTTAGGGGTAGGGATAGTGTAGGGTGATAGATAATAGGGTTTGTACAGTATAAAAACCATTACGCCTATGGAATGTCCCCACAATTCCCAAAAACAAACGTGTGTGTGTGTGTGTGTGTGTGTGTGTGATGGCCACTAGCTAATCCCAGCCTGTCCTTGTTTGAGGTCACCTCTGTGTATGTGTGTGTCTATTGTAGATTTTTGATGGGTTATCACTGTGGGTGATGGGAGCTGATTAATGTATTTGAAATCAGAAGTTCTTTAATTCCAGAAAGATCCATATCCCACTGTTTTCTCTCTCAGTATGAGATAGCAAGAGAGAGATAATTGGACTGTTAGAACAACAGTGTTATAGTCGACAGGTGGGTAATGAGCTGTGTGTTAGAAAGCCAATAAGAGTGTGTAAGAGACACAGGGGAAAAAAATTATAAATAAATAATTAGAGCAATGTCCATTATGAAAGAAGACACTGTATAGCAACCACCTTTGTAGATGTGAACTTTGTCAAATTAGATCACTGGGTTGTCTGTTGCCTAATCATTAATGGGTGAAGGTCCAGTCCCAGGTCATGGTAACTGAGTAACTACACTCAAAATACAGCACTGTGCCTGTTAAGTAAGGTACTTAACCCCAGGTGCTTTAGGAGAACAGAATTACCACACTATCACTCCGGTTAAAGAATGTCCTCTACAAATGGCAGCTGCCACTGTAAGAAGCTGCCTTGGGTAATTGCAGTGGATGGGTGACAGAGTCAATAGAATTGAGTTGAGTGTTATTAGCATTTTGACCTCTAGAGGGGGGTGTTGACCACCTCTGCAGTGCTTCTGTAAGCTTTGTGGTCGTTTTTTCCCAGATGGTGACGAACTCCTTTCTGTGCCTGCTTGCCTTATGAATTTTAATTAGTTTACGTGACTGGGCGCTCCAGGAAAGTTATCAAGTAACGTCAGCACTGCGAAATTAATATTCATGAGCTAACCGCCAGTCAGATAACTTTCTCATAAATGTTTATAAGAAAAGTGTACGATGGTTAAAAAAAAAAAAAAAAAAAAAAAAAAAACAAGGAAAAAAGAAAACATGTCAGGGTAAGAAGAGTGAAAAATAAAAGTTTCAGTTTAAAGTTCGTCAGTAGGGTAGGCCTATCCTTACAAAACAAACAAAGCATAGCATAGCCTATCATCCAATACTGAAAGTTTGAATTAAATGCAATCTGTCAAAAATTAAACACATTCTTACTCACATTTTAAATCAATTTCTGCACTACTATGGCAGGATTCCCTAAACACTGCCATTGTACAGGTAAATTTGTAGCCCGCCTCAAACTCATGTGACACTCAGATCAACGTCAAGCCCTGATTGGCTAACACGTGCAGGACAAGGTAAAAGCCTGTGACAGAGGCAAGTGTGATTTCTTAGGACACTTTTTTAAATTATAAACCAGGAGGGATATTTGATATCATGCATGATATTATTTACATCTGCTTTAAACTATTTTGATTTTCCAGTAGTAGCAACTACTTGTTGCCATGTTAATTTTTTAAGGGGAGAGTAGCGTATTAGTAACAGGTTCAAGTTAGCTAGTGCCTGAATGCTGTGTCTGAATTCCATATTATTTGCTGGTTGCATACTCCATAACCTCAACAGATGCAGTAGGTATTCAGGGTATTGTTGACCTACTGTTTAATGAATAATCGTACTCATTTGACGTGCTGTTTACTATGTAGTTGGGAAGCATGCATATTCAGACACTGGGACTGTCTATTTAATACAATAGCCTCTAATATTTTAAATATACACTCTTAATAAGCATTTGTTTTTTTATTTCCAACGCTGTGCAAAATGATGCAGCTCTCTTTGATCTTGTGTTCTTTATCTCTTTCATGTACCACCTGGGGCACTTTTATAAATCTTTATTTCCAAACTCCATTGAAAGCTAATTATTCTTATTACATTGTTAAAGTTTATTTACATTTAATGAGCTGTGTGTGTGCAGGTCTGGAGGTCTTTAATCTATCTTACCACACATTAAACTGACCCTGTTTGCCTCCGAAGCTTAATACTTAATCAATAAATATCCAAGATAAATGATTCCACAGCAGGCAAACACACACACACACACGGTAAACAGTTCTGCTCAATATTCTTCTCATTTTGAGTCATGGCTGACTTTATGAAATTAATCACACATTAGTCACATATTTAGGTCTGTCAAACACTATCAGACAGATGATCTTTCTGCACAATCTGTGTATGTGTGCGTGTGTGTCTCTGCGTCAGTGGCTGTGAAAGTACAGGTAAAGTGTTTTCTCATCAACAGCCACAAGAAACTTTTTGTTGTGAAAGATGATGGTTTTGTCCATGGCCATGATGAGAACGCTGGGTTTTTCAATATCTGCTTTCAGGCATTCATTACTGCAGCTTCAGCGACTAAAGGTGATGATTGGCATACAGTACTCACACATATAAATCCACACCAGTTCTGGAAGCAATATTGATAATGTATGAGACATGATTATATGAAATGTGATTTGTTTGTAAGTGCATTTAAGCTTGTTAGAGTTGGTATGTGTGCATATGCATGCTCTGTGTTTGTATATGTTTTGATTACGTGCGTGTGTGTGTGTGGGAGGCTTCAGGGTTAAAGAGGCATTCTATCAGCAGGCTCCTGCAGCAGTGGCTGCATTGTCTGGTTGAATGCCTGAATTAAAGGACTTTGTCTCCATTGTGAGGGTAATGGCCTCCTTCACACAGACAGCACAACAATGGGGAGCGAACAGAGGAACCCCATCCCTCACCCTCCATCCCCTCCCATCTTTTTCCTCTTCCATCATTTATCTTCCACACCTCTCCATGTCTGCCTCTTTTTCACCCTTCAGGAGAACATGACATCATCCAACACTTGTTTATGTCTCTCTCCTTTTGTCTGTCCTCCTCTGTCTTTATTTGCGTAAGCCTTGTGTTATGTTCAAATTCTGGGAATGGTTATTATGGTGCGGGTCAAACTGACTCTAATTGGATTCTGTTCACCAAAAATCACACCCATGAACAACAACAAATTCAAGTAAAAACAGTAAACCTTTAACATTAATAGGTATCATACATTAAAAAAGTAAATAAATAAACAAACATGAGAACATATGATTTAAAAAGAAAAAAAGAATGTAAGATCTGTTTTATCTATATTTTTTACAAACGGTACATTTTTAAACTATAGACTATTGTAACTATTTTTACCAATTTTTTAAAAAAAGATTGTAAACAGAAGAACTATGGAAAAGCACTTATTCTGTGTGCCTTCCTGCAGCTCAAGCAGTAGAAGCATGGTGCTCTATACGCAACACCAAGATCATGGGTTCGATTCCCAGCAAAATTAACATGCTTGAACTAAAGCAATTGTCCCCTTGGAATTTTAAGGTTCTATCTGCATTCTGAGCAGTTCTGACATATTGAGCTTCAAAGTTTTTACATTCCATTGGACTTGGATATAACCTAGTCCCTAAATGTCTCCATATGTACTCAACATTACCAAAAACATCACATAATATAAATAATTTGTCACAGAATAAGTGAATAATGTGAATAACTCAATTTTGACAAAAATGTCAGATAGAACCTTATAATTCCGAAATATGTACACCGTCAATTCTGTTTAAATTTCTTCTAATAAAAACATCTGCCAAATGCATAAATGTAAATAAAAACTGACATAACAAAATACATAAAGTTAAAAAAATATTTTTGGTTTTATGCAGCTATTCTTTAACTAGGACAATTGACCTGCAAACATCAAACATTCCACAACTTTGTATGCATGTGCATATATATATATTTATATATATATATATATATATATATGAATGTGACTTTTTCTCATTCTACCAGTATTTCTACCATAAAATTGTATATTTTTGTGAATTGATTGTTCGTTCATTCATTCATTTTGTTTATTTGTTTGTTCGTTCATTATTTTATTAATTTCTTTATTCAATTTGTTGTCATTGATTTGTTTGTTCTTTCAATCATAGATTTGTTTGTTCCTTCAGTCATTGGTTCTTTCATTAATGTCATGTATTTGTTGTTTTATTTATTCATTTTCCATGTTCTCTATTTCCACAGTTGCATTTCAACAGTTTTTTTGCTTGTCAGGATATCCTTTCTTTTTGTAATATCATTAATTGATGTTGATTAACTCATTCATTCATTCATTTAGTCATTTGTTTATTCAACTATTTGTTTGTTTGTTCATTCAGTCAGTTGTTCATAATTTATTCACTTATTTATTCATTCAGTTTTTATATTTTCTTTTTCTAAAGCAGAATTGTAATTGATTTCTTCTTTTCTTTTTCTTTTTTTTTACACCAAGTTGGCTCTCAGTTCATTAATTCATTTGTCCATTTCATTTATTGACTTTTGTTTGTTTGTTAATTTGTTCATTAACTCCTCCATTGGCTCATTTTAGATTTCCTATCTTTCAAAAGTTGGATGTCAATATATTCTGTTTTCTCTCTTTTTCATCTGTGTGTGGTTGGTTTATAAAGTCTCAGTGTGTCCCAGTGAAGATGTTCACCTCTATTACCCTCTTCAGCCTTTTTGCTGGATCCCATAAGCCTGTTGAGGTCAAGCACAGCAGCGCCTCACATCACTTTTTGAGCAAAGAGGAAGATAATGATGATAAGTATGAGGAGAAAGAATATCTGATGATCTCATTCTTGTGCCCCGTTAGATAAAGTCATGAGGTACGTTCTGCCTGATCTCTATCTGCTCCCATAATGCTTTTCACCATCAACCCCGACCCTCTCATCACTGTTGCGATCAGACACAATCATCTTCAGACAGATCCAGGATAAGCCTCTTGTTGGTCTTTGATTGGCTTTATATACTGAGATCAAATAAGTGTGTGTGTTGAACAATGTGCATTAGATGTCATATTCAGTTCAGGTATTCCACAACAGTGATATAAAATATTGAGATCATATCACTTGTGTGTTCAAGATTTAGCATGTTAAATTGTGTGTATGTTAATGTATACTGTATTGTGTCAGAAAAGGGTTCCACTGGCTACATTAATAATTATTTTCGAGAGAGGATATTACTGCAAATAGAGAAGTCATTATTTCAGTGAAACCCACAAAAATCATCTCAATTTTTATCGGTTAAGCACACCAAAAGCCATTCCTTATCTCTCTTTATCAGTTAAACACATACTGTGTGGAAATGAGGACCTCCAGCCTGGCGCTGCTGCTGTCTATTACCCACAATGCTCTTCAAGTCAGCTGTGATAATGGATATGCAAATGATATGTAAATACAGCTAATGGACATGTTTCATTTGAAGAGTCTTTATGTGCTAAGGAAATACCATAGATGGACAGGCCAGAGATGCTGGAGAGAACAGATATGAAAGAAAAGCAATTTATGTGTCATTATAATAGCATCAATCACAATGCATACAGTATATAGCAGATATTACTGAGTTATGATGATATCCAGTGTCACAGAAGCCTATTTAAACCAGCTTCCCTGCAATACTTTTCAGTAGCAGGGAATCTTCAGTGCCACAGCCAAACAAATCCAATGTGAGTTTGCAGGATGTTTTGAATAGGCTATAATGCAAAAATAATGGCAAGAGGCATCTTTCTAAAGCTGTCCTTGCAGGCTGCACACTAAAACAAAAACTCGGCCCAATTCATGAACAAACAAAGTTCTGCTACATCATTCTCTATAGGGCACAGCTGATTGGTTCCTGCTGTATCAGTAGCCAATGAGCTCGCTGCTCAACCTTTAAATATTTGGTCAGCATTTGCTGTAGCAGTTGCAGTGTGCTTTCATAAACCCTCCACCTTCCCCAGCTCCACCTGTATAGATCTGCTACAGGTAATCCATGCATGCTATATTGTACAGCAGCAGCATGTCTCACCTGCTCACAGCAGTGTGTCGTGTATGCATTGACAAGACCCGTATTTGCTCTGCAATAGCAGCAGTGTAGCATATCTATTCTGCCAAGACCAAACATATCAACATTGCCGTATCCATAACATGCCAAACAATCTGAGAGTTCTCATGACAGAGCTTACTTTTATGAGCCAGCTCTTTTTAGTGAATTAAAAAAGCACACAGTGCAACCATTGTAGTCTGATACCCAAACAAATCACTGCTCCCGGGTGTGTGTGTTCACTACGCACACTTCACTAACTTAGATGGATTAAATGCAGAGGACAAATACAGAGTATGGGTTACCATACTTGGCCTTCACATCATGCCATTTTATGAGGCGATACAATTAGTGAATCATAACACACAGTGCAACCAGTTTAGCCTTATGAGCTGGTTCTTTTTAGTGAATCAAAAATATACAGCATCACTAATGCAGTCTGATTCCCGAATGAATAACTCTTGCGAGTCAATTCCGTTGATGAATCAAAACACAACGCAACCAATGTATCCTGATTCCTGAATGAATGACTCTAATGATCTGAATCTTTTAGTGAATCAAAACAAAGCACAAACCTGTGGCTGCATCCGAAAACCTAGGAAGCTGACTTGTTGCCTCGCTGCCCTATCAGGCAGTGACTTGTAAGGCAGCATTTGTGCATGAAGGTACCTCACAAAACAGACAGACTTCTGAGGCAGCGTAAAAGTTTAATGATCTACCGCAAAATAGCGCAAGCTTTGGTGAGAACTAAACAAATATTTAATTACTACAGTAGTAATTTCTCGCTAGAAATGACATCAAAAGTGGAAAATGTTGCTCAAAAACATAAATTTACACATAAACTGACCAGCAAACTCAACTTTCGGACGCCATCTTTAATTTTCTAGCTCAACAGTCACAGAATTGACGCACAGGATTGTGGGATATCAAAGACAGTGAAGAATACATCTATGCTGCCTTCAGAAATCGATCAGATGAAGGTATCTCAGGAAACACAAAGTCAAGCTAACATTAGATTCAGACATGCCTTGATGCCTTCCTACCTTGAAATGTGTCCTCCAAAAGCAGCATTTTCCAGTTTTCGGACGCAGACAGTGTTTCCCTATTCCAGAATGAATGACTCTATGAGCCAGTTCTTTTGAGTGAATCAAAAACAAACAGTGTGATTCACGAACAAATGACTTTTGTCATCTTTCTTATTTAAGCATTTTTTTAAAGTAATTTAAGTAACTTTTTTTGCTGTGAAATGAACAGTGGTTTCGTTAAAGATTAGTAAGTGAAGTGTCGCAAAGATCATTTAGAAGTACTGATTTCTGGAGATTATGTTTGTATGAAAATTAAAGTTGACTATTCTTATTTGGTAGCAGCTATTTACACTAAGTGAAAAAAGCATATTTTCTTAGCGACAGATGCTGTTTACACTAAGTGAAGTAGTATAGTAACTAGATGCTATCTGTACTTTTTATTGGCAAATACTATTTGCACCTCAGTATTTTTGTACATTAACAGGATGCAATAATATCATAGAGTGTAAATGATTATATTTATTTAAATTATTAAATGGATGCTGCCTTATTGGGAGAATAAAAACCCTCCCTACACCTTCCCCTAAACTTATACCCAATAAACACTTTTAATATTATTAAACACTCGTTTGCTGTTTATTTCCATTTTTAGAACATTATTTTTTTATCGACAATAGGCGGATTTGAACCCGTGTCGATTAAAACTAGGACTGCATGCCTTACTGCTGCTGCACCGCTGAAGACATTTCCATTCCACTTCCATGCGTCATTTTTAATACTCGAGTGGCCCAACCAGAGATTGGTGTGCAAAGCTAGTGTAAATAGCGTTTGCCAACAAGGGACGCTATTTGCACTTAGTGTAATAGACACTCTGTTCTTATTTTATTTTTATGTAATACTGCAGTATTTATTGTAAATGATTTATTTAAATGCACTTCATAGTTTTTCCACACAAGGGCAGGACAACCTGTCACTCACATGAGAGTCACTCTACATTTTTTCTTGTTCTAGAAGCTGTTTCACTCAGATATACGTCACGATCTGGAAAAAAAGACTATCGCAACTTCCGTTTCATGCTGACTTTTATGAACGATTATAGAGATTTCAAGGACTAGTTTACAGAAATGCATTCACACTCCCTTCACAGAGAAGAAGAGATATTTAATGAGAGAAAGAGAGACTTAAAGAGAGAAAGTATGCCATTAGGAGTAAGCGCAAGGGGTGCTATGTCATCAGCACATACACCCCGCAGGCCGCTGCCCCCCTGAGAGCTGCTAATGATGGAGAAAAACGCAGGCAGACAGACCTGGTCGCATTTGCAAAGACTATGCATGCAAATATGCACACACACGCACATGCTGAGGCTCTGATTGAGTTTTTAGCTCTCTGTAGACATCATTACTAACCCATCATAGATTTAGATTCTCCTGATTGCACTTTGTGTATTTGTGTGTGGTGTGTCGGAGAGAAACGATGCCTCTCTGTTCGCATTATTAAAGCAAGGAGAAAAACTAGTAAAACACTCCATGTCAAGTACATATTTCTCCACAAGGACACACACACTCAAGGCCTCCTCATTCTCGTTTTCTAGTTTGTTTCTGACTTTTTTTGACTTCTGAGTTCAGAGGTTTTCCTCTTGGGGTCTTTCATCCACTGGTTGCTCCCCAAAAAAGACTCAAACTTGCGCAGATACCTGCATTATATTTTCACACCTGCATCCAATTACTCTGATACTGGCAGTTTTTGGCTCTCAGGAGAGGGATCCAACGGATTTGAATCCCCAAAAGAGACAGTGAACTGCTCTGGGATGTGTGCATGTGAGCAGATCTGGAGAATGCTTTTGAGTTGGAGGTGGAACTAAATTAACCTCCCATGTTTCAGGGAACAAACCTCCTATGGGGAAAAAAACAGCATTTAATAGATTCAAAATAAGAGTCTATATGTGTTGACATGCATACGAGGAAAAAGTTGTTTATAAGATGAGTGTTTTAGAGGATAAAATAATGTCTTTGACAAAGTTTGCTGTTAAAAGGTATTCACACACCAAAAATGAGACAAAAAAAAAGATATTTTGTAAGCCAATGAGGGTACAAACAACAAAACTTTTTTTTTTAGAATATCTTTTGTGTTCCACAGAATGACAAAAGTCATGTAGGCCTATGTGAGTTTGGATGCGTTGAATCTACACTGCTCAAAAAAATTAAAGAAACACTTTGAAAAGATATCAGATCTCAATGGGGAAAAATATAATGCTGGATATCTATACTTATATGGACTAGGTAATGTGTTAGGAATGAAAGGATGCCACATTGTTTGATGGAAATGAAAATGATCAACCTACAGAGGACTAAATTCAAAGACGAAAATCAAAGTAAAAAAAAAAAAAAAAAATATGCAGCAGGCTAGTCCATTTTGCTGAAATTTCATTGCAGCAACTCAAAATGGTACTCACCAGCAAACCGGTCATGCTGAACGATGTTACAAGCAGCATAACGTTATCCATGGCTTCCCCAGACCCTTTCACGTCTGTCCAATGTGCTCAGGGTGAACCTGCTCTCATCTGTGAAAAGCACAGGGTGCCAGTGGCGGACCTGCTAATTCTGGTGTTCAGTGGCAAATGGCAATCGAGCTCCATAGTGGTAGTGCAGGGCGGACTAGAGGACGTCAGGCCCTCAGGCCACCCTCATGAAGTCTGTTTCTGATTGTTTAGTCAAAGACAATCACACCAGTGGCCTGCTGGAGGTAATTTTGTTGGGCTCTGGCAGTGCTCATCCTGTTCCTCCTTGCACAAAGGAGCAGATACCGGTCCTGCTGATGGGTTAAGGACCTTCTACGGGCCCTGTCCAGCTCTTCTAGAGGAACTGCCTGTCTCCTGGAATCTCCTCCATGCTCTTGAGACAGTGCTAGGAGAAACCTTCTGGCAATGGCACGTATTGATGTGCCATCCTGGGGGAATTGGACTGTCTGTACAACCCCTGTAGGGTCCAGGTATCGCCTCATGCTACCAGTAGTGACACTGACCCTAGCCAAATGCAAAACTAGTGAAAAACAGTCAGAAAAGATGAGTAGGGAAAAAAAATGTCAGTGGCCTCCACCTGTAAAACCATTCCTGTTTTGGGGGTCGTATCATTGTTGCCCATCTAGTGCACCTGTTGTTAATTTCATTAACACCAAAGCAGCTGAAACTGATTAACAACCCCTTCTGCTACTTAACTGACCAGATCAATATCCCATGAGTTTAACTGACTTGATGTTTTTCTCTGATTAAAAAGTTTTCCTTTAATTTTTTGAGCAATGTAGTACTTCATTTAAATGTCTATTTAAATGTCTGAAACCTCAAATAAACACTATGTGGTTGAAAACACTGAATAGCTGTGATATATGAAAAGCACTTAGTGTGTCCGTGTCTGGCTCAGCACCAGCCAAATTGCAAAAGCATGTTTGAACTTAGCGGTGATACACTGAAAGTTCTAATTACACCGGTGTGATCGTACACTTCAAAGGGTTCAAATCGATCGTGTTTCGGGGTGGAGGGGGCACAAATCATATCTGAAGTGGCAATACCCTCTTTTGCCCCCTTGTATAGTCATAATGTCACTCATTTAAATAATTCCCGCCCACAGAATATGCAAAAAAGGGGGCGAGGCCTGGTTGAGCTGTGCTAGAGCAGACGAAGAAGGTGACCTGCTTCAGTAGCATTGTTGCTATAGGGAGAAACTAAGCTTTTCAAAGCTTTGAATCAACAGAACTGATTGCTTCGCGAAATGATTCACTGTTTCGAAGCGTTTGAAACGTCACACGCTGGTGACTCCTGCTGGTCAGAACAGTGTAAATGCAACAAAAACTCAGGCCAAACATGCATAAAAACACCTTTTACATCCCATTGCAAATGTTTTAATGAAAGTAAAATCTATTATCTAATCATCTAATAAGATTAAATATCAAGTGTCTGTATAATATGTTTTCTTTGATCAATTTTCAGGGCTTCTTTTGTTTGTTCCATGGATGGCTCAGGTAAACAGGCCAATAAGAGACTATGGCTGCATCCAAAAACTTGCAGCTGACTTGTTGCCTTTGCCTTATAGGCAATGAATGACTTTGCCAGTAGAATTTGAGCACGAAGGTACCTCACAAAACTGATTTCAGACAGACAGGCAGCGTAATGGTTTAATGATCAACAACGAGCTTTGGTGTTAACTAAGTGAATATTTAATTACTATGATAGTAATTTCTCGCTATGACATCAGAAGTGGAAAATCAAAAATGTACATTTACACACAAACTGACCAGAAAACCGCAACTTTCAGACCTCATCTTTCTTTTTCTAGCTCAACTGTCACAGAATAGAAAGCGCAGGATTGTGAAATATCAAAGGTAGCGAAGGATACATCTATACCTTCAAAAACCGGTATCTCAGGAGACAGGAAGTGAAGCTAACATTAGATAACATTGGACACCTTGGAATGCAGCCTCCAAAGGCATTTTTAAATTTTCAGACGCAGTCTACTACTATTATTCCTTATACTAATATCTAATTAAAACACCTACAAATGTATAAAACTGATCAGAGATAAGGTAAAACCCATAGGCACTTGTTCAGTGGTTCGCCGCTCAGTGAATGATGGGTTCACAGAGATCGTCACCCCCCAGCGGTGAACCATTGAAATTTCGAAAGGTTTTGAAACAGTTATGACATAATGAAGCCTTGTTTACTGAAATAACATGACTTTGATACACGATCCGAACCACTAATTCGAAACAAAAGATTCGTAAAGGTTTTGAACTTTGAAAACAGTGTTTAAAATGTATTTTTAACACTGTTCCTGAACATTATAACCCCAAAGTTTATGTGTGCTGCACATTTTATGGAGCACAAAAGCTTCTCCTGTTCAATCCAAATCAATCGATCACAACCTGTTTAGTATGTATTATTATTTGTTGTTGTTGTGTTTTCTATTAACAGTTCTGATTATAAGTTTTATGTTGTTGCTACGAGGTAAACAAAGGGCAAACTGTTTGGCTCCACTAGCCCGCTAGCTAACATGTACTGTTTAGCTACGGGGCTCTCAAAAAATCTTCTTTTTTTTCTTAAATCTTCAGTGTTTACACATAACAACAAATATCAATGTTTTATCGCATTCATTTTTGCAGTTATTGGAAATTATAATCGGCACTTTGCAGAGATCTTGTTTTTATGGCAACTTAATCAAAGTTAAGTAAGCAAAACAAGGAATTGTTTTAGTGTGAGAGAGAGAGTTAGGGAAAACAGTAAATTGGATGAATGAACATGCTAATGTTTTTGTTTACTCAAAATCATCATCGTCATCATCGCTCAAGTATGAAATCATAACACACACATATTACAGACATTACACAGTGCAATTTAAAATCAAAATATAGACAATTATAGCAAAAACAAACTGCATAATGAAGACACATTGTTTATACACCAGAAAATTTAAAGCTCTCTGAGAATTGCTTCAACCACTGGGGGCTAATGGACCTGGGGCCATATTACGTCATTAAACGAATATTGACTTTGCTCTTGTTTAATTATACGAAGCTCCAGCAGTGTGAAGAATTTCAGATGTGAATCAGTTCCACGTCTTTTTGCAGTCGTGCGATTACTGCAATTGCTCAGTATTTTACTTGGTACTAAATGATGTTTAGTACCAAGCACACTGTTGTGTGCTTCACTTCTCTTCTTTATTGTCTTAATCTTCTTCATGGTTTATGGTATCTTTCATTTCTATCTTTCTTCCACCTCATTTCTAAGATAATACCCTTAAACACACATACAAACACACTCTTAAATGACAGCACACATTCACTTACACCAATATCCACCCCCCTCGCTCCTTCCGGAAAGTCAAAGTGTGGTGTCATTAAGCAGAGAGATGAGGCTAGGCTTTTTAAACTCTTTGTCTATTAATGCCACCGCAGGAAATATCAAACACGCAGAAAGAACAACCCGACACCACCCGTTGCCCCCGGAAATCTGCCTACCTTTTCACACAAGCCTCTAAAATGAATTAGCCACTTTAGGATGCAATATTGGCACTTGTAGATTGAATTAAATGCGACAGACTCTTAAGACTTCTTTTAAAGTCTTTAATTAGCTCTAATAAATGGAGATGCTGCAGAGTGTCGTATTGAAGTGCATTGAAGGTTTTCTAATCACTTTAAAAGCTCAGAGGCAGATGTCAAGATTGTGTGACGTGTGACATGAAAATGTGAATTTTTTTATTTTTTTTTGTCTGTATGTGTATTTGTATGAGCAGTGTAGGTACTGACGTCTTCTGAACAAAAGACATTGTACGTGGGTGGGTGGATATCAACCCCCATAAAAGAATAGGGAGGGTGTTGCCACACAATATATTGAAAATCATATATAAAAATAAGAAGAAAAAAGGTAATAAAATTGTTTTTTCTGTTCATTTCTTTTATAAAACACATGCCTGAACAATCTTTCTGACAAGTTTATGCAAACATTTATGGGAACATTTCCATATTTCCGCTCAGCTGCGCTTAAAAATACAGCCATGAATAGGTTTATACATATTTATAATCTAATTTTATTTCTTATATATATTCAAGTCCACAATCTATCTATCTATAGATATATATATAGATAAATATCGATATATATATATATATATATATATATAGTGGACTTGAATGAGAACTCAATTCACTAGGTTTCCTTGCTAAATAATTAACACTGTGCTGCAAAATAACATTACCAAGTTGGCACATATGATTTATACTAATATACAAGGGGAAACTAATTTACAAAAGCAAAAGAATGCACACAAAACTCTAAATATGAGCTTATAGTTTCCTCGTTGTCCTTTTTATGTACATTTAAGGGATGTGTGAAATCAGGGGGACCAGGAGAAGAAGAGACAGTAAAACAACCACAGTGAACTGCATCTGCTGTCTTCCTATGTCCTTTTTCTGTAAATGTCAGAGATAATGGTGTGTTTTAAATTTAACTGCACATACCCAGAATGAGGGCAGTAAGAGCAGAGGCCATATATGTGTCAAATGAAAAAACACTGAACATGACACATTCATAATATAGAACGGTGGTCCCCGTTTCTGATGGCTGCTCTTCCTGGCTGTCAATCTCACATTTTGTATTCCACTATAGACCATGCTACACAGGGAGATAACACACACATACACACAGACCTGTCAACTGGCAGAAATACACACACACAAGTTTTATTTTGCGATCTTTGTGAGGACATTCCATAGGCATAATGGTTTTTATACTGTACAAACTACATTCTATCCCCCTACACTACCCTTACCCCTAAACCTACCCATCACAGAAGACTGTGCATTTTTTGAATTAAAAAACAAACAAACACTTTTTAGTACGTATGTTAAGCCATTTGGTTTATGAGGACACAGGAAGTGTTTACGTTGTAATACCCTTGTCATTATACACATTTGTGTCCTCATAAACCATACAAGAACACACATAACCATAATTGTTTGAGAGCTTTCTTAACTGAATCTCTTAATGCTGAAAACCAAAGGTTATTAAAAGCCTCTATGATTCACCAGCCAAGAGTCTCTCTCTCTCCTATCTCTCCTTCTTCCACAGTCACTTTAGCTCTCCCTGGCTCTTGAATGGCTCTGAAACATTCCACACAGTGCAGGTCACCAATAAATTGATAAGCTGCCAAGATCATCTGTTCAGTGAAATAATTGTGGAGAATTATTGAACACGTCTATATAAAACATCTTCTTCTTCCTGGAAAGAAGTCTTCTTTTATTAATGGTTATATCTTTGGACAGGTTTCCATGCTTTGGCTTTTATACACTAAACGTCTATCCTAGATAATGAAGTGCAATGTGGTGTTGTATGGTCTGTTTATAGGAAAAAGTTGCATTATGCATTGGCTCTGAAACATAGATTTTATTCAAACAAACAATTAAAAATAGTGATATCTGCTAAAGAACAATTAAAAGCAGATTTGCACACATTCGTAAAACATTCTTTCCGATGACACATCAATAGCCTCGAAAAACATATGAGATGAGAGCTATCATCGTTTTTAAACGACAAATATAACCGCTTTTATTTTCTTATATACAGTTTGGATAGGATGAAGCATATTTGAAAGACGGAAAAAAGAAATATGAAGGAGTAAAAAAAGAAAAGAAAAAGAATAAGTCAAAAGGAAACGTTTTGCGGTGAGAAATTAACACGACGTGAAAGTTTTCCAGAAGAAGTTCTTGCATCCGGCTTTGCGCTCGCGAGGTGCCAGCATGGGACCGGCGGCGCGCTCGAGCTCCAAACGAACGTCATCTTTCTCCACAGCGCGAGACAGATCCTCGGGCTCCAGCACCTCGTTTTCTGCTTGCACGAGGTCTGAGAGCAAATCTGCAAGTGTGTATCTTGCGAGTTCCTGATAATGAAATTAAAAGAGAGAGGAAAAAACAAACTTTAGAATATTTACTCACAACGCTTGTTGCCACGATGCGTCCGAAGAGCGAAGAGAGAAATATCGTAATCCACTAAGCGAATAATTGTCAAATAGTTTTAGACATTTATTTTGCACCAGCGTTGTGTTACATAAAACAATGGTTTGAAACTTTTGCTCTTTTAACTTCAGTCGTACTGTCTGACAACTGCCATTCACTTACTATATTTCCGTGTTTTATATGTAGGCTATAATCTTTAACTAATGGTTATTTTATACATATCATATCTTGCATATATTTATTTATCTCTTGTTTCTGCCATGGGATATTGACATTTGTATCTTTTTCTGATTCCTAATGTTCTGGACCATGAAAAACATGAGATTATATTTATCATAATCAGCGTTATGTAAGTTCAAACGATATATATCTATACATTCTCTATAAATTGTAGAACTTTGCTACTTTCCAGGTGCAGATGCTTCCGTCAATTTCAGCACCATGGACAGTTCTTTTGTTTGTTTGCTGCCGTATCATAGATGAACATTTAGAGTCAATCTAAAGTTATTTATAACGTCTATAAAATTACCCAAACAATTCAAGTAATTTACCTGTTTTCCAGCCGGGTTGAGGAGAGATCTCTGCAGAAGTTGGCGTAGTTTGGCGTCTGATGGTGCTGCTGAGACGCTGCTGACGGCGAGCGCGAGGGACAAGAGCGCCAGTGCGCACTGGATACGCGTGGAGAGCATCTTTGAAAGTATTGATTTGGTGGAAAAGTAAAAGGAGAGAGATGCGTCGGGTAGCGCTGCGCTAACTGTAAGTTGCCTCTTCACTTTGCTCCTTCTGTTGCAGATCATTCCTCCAAGGTTGCCTTTTAAACGATCCGACTGACGTCAGGAGGCAAGGGGGGTTTCCTCCGCGTGCGTTTGAGTGATGCTGAGTGACAAAGATGGCATCGATTAGGGGCGTGAAACCTACTGAAGGTGAAAGAGATTAATGATCGATTTAACCTGCGATCGTACTCAACCCAGAACACAAACGATGCCATACTGTGTTTTGTCTCTGTAGTTTACCTTTAGGGACCTATACCCACAAGTATAGTACAACCTGAAATTACTTACAAAACACTATAATCATAGTCTACCTAATGAAAATGTAAAGGTATGTTTAAAAAGTTCGGTAGTAAGAGAAAAAAAATATTAGCACAGTTTTTATAAAAAAAATTAAAAGAAGTCATCGAGAAGTGTTGAAAATGTTAACACAAATATAGTGAAACATACCCAAAACTGATTTGTGATGACATTCGAGGCGCTCCTCATTTGAAAGCCATGTTTTGCTTTAAATCTACTGATATCAACAGGTTTATGTGAGGGTTAAGTTTAGGGTTAGGGTTTAGCAGTTCGTCTCTACAAGGAAACCATTGAATTTAAGAGATGTGCTTACTAATATAAAACCAACATACTGTATGTGTGCTCTGTTTATTGCTCTGATTCAGAAAGTGAATGAGAGAGATTATCATATAATATATTCTGTGCGTTTTGAAGGGAAAAAAAAGGCCATTAGAATAAATATAATTATACAACAGTTAGTTCAGGTGTTGTGGCGAATTTCGACCCCCTGCCATATTATTACCCCCCTAGTATTGGTAAATTTAGGAGTAGGTGTGGGGGAGGGATTAGGATTAGGGGTGGGGTTAAGATTAGGCAATCAGGTAGCGACTTTAAGGAGGGGGGTAATCATTTGGCAGGGGGTCGAAATTCGCCACAACACCGGATCTCGAATTTGACAGTGAGTCTTCGCATTGCTGCTGGGGATTTTTCTGTGACCTTTTTTGCACCTTGCAGTTACGCCAGTAGGTGGCAACAATTGACTCAATGAGCGATTCTATAATCATTATTCAACCGATTCGTTCAAAAATGCTGATCCATTCAGGGATGAAAAAATTGACTGTGTCCAAAATCACATACTTCCCTACTATATAGTAGGCGAAAAACAGTATGTGACAAAAGAAGTGTCTGAATGCATAGTCTACTTATAAAAGAGTAAGGCAAAAAGTACACGGATGACCTTTTCCTTTCGGCAAAACTGTGAAGTGTGCATACTATGGACACTTTACTTTCCCATCAGGCCAAGGGAGAGGATTTATGAATGGCAGCGAAGTGAAGCAACTGATGCTGATAGGTCACATGATAATGACAACATGGCGAATGTATTACGTCCCGATTGCACTACACATTTACACTATACAGAACATACTTTTTAGCGCTTGTCTACCTACTCCAGAGTATAAGATTTCAGATGCAGCCATATGAGTGTTTCATTGAATCATTTATTGAACTGATTCTTTTTTTTAAAAAAAAACATTGAATCATGCAGGAATGAAACGTCAGTATTGAACGATTCTGCGGTGGGTTTGTTTAGAACCATTTTAAAGAAGCAAAAACAGAAAAATGTATTGTGTCAAAACTGTCTCTACAACTAAACTAGCTACTAAATATTACATTTTTATCTATTGAACATTAAAAGCAATATCACACAATTGTGCTGCCTTGTTATACTAATAATTGTGCTGCCATAAATAAGTAGCTTTTTGTAGTTATGTTTCATAAAGTCTATGCATTGGCAAGTTTATTTATATAGCACATTTCAACAAACAATAGTAATTCAAAGAGCTTTGCATAAAAGGGATTTTAAAATAAATATAAAAACTATCATAGAAGATGCATAGGAAATAAAATTAAGAATTAAGAACTGCAATGAAAACAGTCCTAGGTCAGATTCCGTTGCTCGTTTCATGTGGGTTCTCGTAACCTATTCGCCCAGGTTGCCCAAAAATTAATTGATGGTGGTTTGGTTTACACTGTCTCATGCGTGTGCGCATTGACGTCAAGGTTTCCGAGAAGAGCCTCGTGCTTTCTCCCGGCCGGTCGGAGAGTGGATATGTTTGCCTCTTCCCTCCATGGGGGTTCTCGGTCGCCTGCGTTCTTCTAATCAAGACACAAGCTCCGATTAAGTGACGGTAATGGCCAGTCATGATCCACGCCGCGCGCGCCTTCTGATTCGTGATGTGTTAAAGAAGAACTCGCAATGATTCCGATGAACCCATGGGGATGGTGTGACGGTCGCACCCGCACATGGGCTGCGAACCTGGTGACTTGGGACGTGTCCGAAGCAGCATTATTCACGTAGTTACTATTTTTCGCACACCAGCACGCTGCGCACTCTGTTAAGTGCAAATGAATCTCAGACTAACACTTACCGACAGTATTTTTCACAGCCTGTATTTTTCAATGCTAATTGCAGTCATGTGTGCTTGGAGCGCACGCAGTAGCCTTTGGCGGTTTGAGACTACAAACATATTTAGACACATGGCTGGTGGTGATGATTTCTATTAGCTCTGCAGAGTTTGGCAAAGGCCACCGAACTGCACCGAGATTTTATAAACTTTAATGGGAATAACTAGATTCACAACTTCATAAACATAATTGCAGATACACAAATGAATCCATGTCAGTATACAAGCAAAAACGTAGTCATTTGTGTTATATAAAGAAATCATTTCACCAAAACAGGTTTTCAGTGGAAAAACGATGCATGTAGGCCTATGCAGTTCAAAAGAAAATAGAATTTTGCTATAATGTTAATGTTAATATTAATTAAGTGTTAAATAAGTTGCATAATGTCTTGCAGATGCAGACCAAATACTCTCCACTGGGTTAACAAACCTGCAATGTTTTTAATTAAAGCTTCAGTTTATTGAAGTTTACAATCTCGTTTTCTCTTTCTCTCTGTTAAACGAATGTTGGCCTTTTCTCATTATAATTAATGTGCTGATTGAAGGTAAAATTGAGTGGCTGAAATCCTACACTGCAGCAAGAAAACGCCTTTCTGATGAACTACGCAAAACCAAAGAATTTTTCATTTTAAGCTTAATAAAACCAATCTTTAATCAGAACCGGGCTTCAAACAGCAGTCAACTGGTCTCTCAGTCATTTTTGTTCTATTGTGAATCAGCCTTCAGGTTCAGCAATTTTAATTATTAACACTTGCTAAGGGGTGCTCATACTTAGGCAACAGTTGGCATATGTAATGCTTGTTTTTAACCCCATACATTAAGTATTAAACTTGTCCTGAGACATGAATGATGACACCAATTAAAAGTACTTTCTCTATGTGTTGCAACCTGCATTCTGGCAGATATAGTAAGGGAGAAAATAAGCTGGAGAAAAACATGTGCAACAAAAAAACTCAAAGAAAATAGGCTGTTGTGGAAACAAAACCCACTAAGGTGCCCAAATATAGAGTCCAGAACAGGTGAAAGGAGGGTCTGAACCATACTGATTAAAATACATATAGGGATTGTCTTGAGCTAGTAAGCGACCAATGAGTTTTTATGTAAATATATGTTGACATTCCCAATCATTTCAATTGCAGCTGCTTGACTAGCACGTCTAGCATCATTGACTAGCCAAGCATCTTTGCTAATGGGCAAAAAAAAAAACTCCCGTAAATGCCATTTTACTGATCACAATGGAACTAAAGAAAAGCAACATGCTAAAAATTACTCAGAAACAATTCATCTTAGCAACTGCATAGCAACACCCTGGCAACCATTCAAAACACCATTGTGCATGTTTGGGCAATTAAATTGCTTGTAGTTTAAATTGGAATTTACAGAGAGAGACTTTTGAGGAAACTGGGAATTTTTTAAACATGGAGATGTTTAACTGATGAGGTGCTACAAAGGCTCATCTGTTTTACTGGAAAGGTCATTAAACTGTCAAGCACACACACACTCTCTAATACAAAATGAGGTCAGGCGCTCAGTGTGACTCCAGGTGGCCATAGCAATCTGGACACATCTGTCCATCATCCTGAAGAGGCAGACAGGCCTGTCCACGATGAACACCTTCCCATTCATTTGTCCAGCAGTGTTTAAATTATATTTTAAAACAAAGTGTCATGTCACCTATGCACACACACACACACACATATACACACCGATCAGGCATAACATTATGACCACCTTTCTAATATTGTGTTGGTCCCCTTTTTGCTGCTAAAACAGCCCTGACCCGTCGAGGCATGGACTCCACTAGACCCCTGAAGGTGTGCTGTGGTATGTTACCAGCAGATCCTTTAAGTCCTGCAAGTTGCGAGGTGGGGCCTCCATGGATCGAACTTGTTTGTTCAGCACACCCCACAGATGCTCGATTGGATTGAGATCTGGGGAATTTGGAGGCCAAGTCAACACCTCAAACTTGTTGTGTTCCTCAAACCATTCCTGAATCATTTTTGCTTTGTGGCAGGACGCATTATCCTGCTGAAAGAGGCCACAGCCACCAGGGAATACCGTTTCCATGAAAGGGTGTACATGGTCTGAAACAATGCTTAGGTAGGTGGTACGTATCAAAGTAACATCCACATGGATGGCAGGATCCAAGGTTTCCCAGCAGAACATTGCCCAAAGCATCATACTGCCTCCGCCGGCTTGCCTTCTTCCCATAGTGCATCCTGGTACCATGTGTTCCCCAGTTAAGGAATGCACACACACCCGGCCATCCATGTAATGTAAAAGAAAATGTGATTCATCAGACCAGGCCACCTTCTTCCATTGCTCCAAGGTCCAGTTCTGATGCTCACGTGACCACTGTCAGTGCTTTTGGCGGTGGACAGGGGTCAGCATGGGCACCCTGACTGGTCTGAGGCTATGCCAGCCTTCGCTCCCCACGTGCATCAATGAGCCTTGGCCGCCCATGACCCTATCGCCGGTTCAACACTGTTCCTTCCTTGGACCACTTTTGATAGATACTGACCACTGCAGACCAGGAATACCCCACAAGAGCTGCAGTTTTGGAGATGCTCTGACCCAGTCGTCTAGCCATCACAATTTGGCCCTTGTCAGACTTGCTCAAATCCTTATGCTTGCCCATCTTTCCTGCTTCTAACACATCAACTTTAAGGAAAAAATGTTCACTTGCTGCCTAATATATCCCACCCACTAACAGGTGCCGTGATGAAGAGATAATCAGTGTTATTCACTTCACCTGGCATAATGTTATGCCTGATCAGTGTATACAGTATATACTATATATATATATAGAACCCAAAGAACCCAAAGATCACTGTGGCTGAGCTCCAGAGATGCAGCCGGGGGATGGGAGAAAGTTGTAGAAAGTCAACCATCACTGCAGCCCTCCACCAGTCGGGGCTTTATGGCAGAGTGGCCCGACGGAAGCCTCTCCTCAGTGCAAGACACATTTAAGCCCGCATGGAGTTTGCTAAAAAACACCTGAAGGACTCCAAGATGCTGAGAAATAAAATTCTCTGGTCTGATGAGACCAAGATAGAACTTTTTGGCCTTAATTCTAAGCGGTATGTGTGGAGAAAACCAGGCACTGCTCATCACCTGTCCAATACAGTCCCAACAGTGAAGCATGGTGGTGGCAGCATCATGCTGTGGGGGTGTTTTTCAGCTGCAGGGACAGGACAACTGGTTGCAATCGAGGGAAAGATGAATGCGGCCAAGTACAGGGATATCTTGGACGAAAACCTTCTCCAGAGTGCTCAGGACCTCAGACTGGGCCGAAGGTTTACGTTCCAACAAGACAATGACCCTAAGCACACTTATAAAATAACGAAGGAGTGGCTTCACAACAACTCCGTGACTGTTCTTGAATGGCCCAGCCAGAGCCCTGACTTAAACCCAATTGAGCATCTCTGGAGACACCTAAAAATGGCTGTCCACCAACGTTTACCATCCAACCTGACAGAACTGGAGAGGATCTGCAAGGAGGAATGGCAGAGGATCCCCAAATCCAGGTGTGAAAAACTTGTTGCATCTTTCCCAAAAAGACTCATGGCTGTATTAGATCAAAAGGGTGCTTCTACTAAAGACTGAGCAAAGGGTCTGAATACTTAGGACCATGTGATATTTCAGTTTTTCTTTTTTAATAAAACTGCTAAAATGTCAACAATTCTGTGTTTTTCTGTCAATATGGGGTGCTGTGTGTACATTAATGAACTTAAATGATTTTAGCAAATGGCTGCAATATAACAAGTCCTTTATTTACCTTTATTTATATAGCGCTTTTTACAATGTAGATTGTGTCAAAGCAGCTTTACATTGATAACTGGTACATTATTTTGGCTGCACAGCAGCTCTTAAAGAATAGTGTCAATGCAGGCAGATCAATGCACTGTTGAATATCGAATGTCAATTGTCAAGTGTCCCCAACTAAGCAAGCCAAAGGCGACAGCGGCAAGGAACCCAAACTCCAACAGGTGACATCAGGTGGCAAACAGGTGTTAAAATGGAGAGAAAAAAAACCTTGGGAGAAACCAGGATCGTATTCATCATGCCGGTATGGACGGTTGTTGAGGAGCTGCGCCACTGGTTGTCATGTTGATGAGGCCTTCACAGTGGATGATCTAGTTGACTCAATCTCTGCTGATACTTCAGGGCTGCGTTGTGGTCGTGTCAAGGCGCAGGTCCTTGGTCTCATCTGGATGCGGCCCGGATCCGGTTGACTACGGTAAACCTCGGGATAAACAGAAAGACTAATATTAGCGTAGATGCCATTCTTCTTCTGATGTAACGAGTACATCTGGTGTTATAGGAGGTGTTCCTGGTTCCGGCTGACCTAATTTATGCAGCCTAATAATCGAATAATAAACGGATTTGAATAAATTGATAATGTGTTATGTGTATGCCAGGTTAAAGAGATGCGTTTTTAGTTTAGATTTAAACTGGCAGAGTGTGTCTGCTTCCCGAAATATGCTAGGAAGATTGTTCCAGAGTTTAGGTGCCAAATAGGAGAAGGATCTACTGCCTGCAGTTGATTTTGATATTCTAGGTATTATCAACTGGCCTGAATTCTGAGATCACTACAGATGCGAAGGACTATAATGCATTAATAGCTCGCTCAGGCTAAA
The DNA here is from genome assembly GCA_037101425.1 of Elopichthys bambusa. NCBI lineage: Eukaryota > Metazoa > Chordata > Actinopteri > Cypriniformes > Xenocyprididae > Elopichthys > Elopichthys bambusa. Next base: position 10,472,178 of record CM074444.1, read on the forward strand.
CCATTTAGTGCTTTGTAAGTAATTAGCAAAATTTTAAAATCTATACGATGTTTAACTCCAGGAAGCCAATGCAGTGTTGACAGAACTGGTTCCTAGTTCTAGTAAGAACTCTAGCTGCTGCATTTTGTACGAGCTGTAGTTTATTTATCAGGCGAGCAGAACAACCACCCAGTAAAGCGTTACAGTAATCTAGACTTGAGGTCATGAACTAACTATTCCATTTGTCATCGAGAGCATATGTCATAGTTTAGATATATTTTTAAGATGGAAGAATGCGGTTTTACAGATGCTAGAAACATGGCCTTCAAATGAAAGATTGGTATCAAAGAGCACACCCAGGTTCCTAACTGACGACAAAGACTTAACAGAGCAGCCATCAAGTGTTAGACAGTATTCAAGGTTATTACGTGAAGAAGTTTTTGGTCCAAAAATTAGAATATCTGTTTTTTTCTGAATTTAGTAGTAGGAAATTATTGGTCATCCAATTTTTTATATCAGCTATGCATTCCGTTAATTTTGTGAATTGGTAAGTTTCGTCAGGGTGCGAAGAAATATAGAGCTGAGTATCATCAGCGTAACAGTGAAAACTAACGCAATGCTTTTCAACAAAGAGTGAAAAATTTAAGGGGGTCTGAATACTTTCCGTACCCACTGTATATATAGGACATGCACTGTACCACACACATTAACTCGTGTTAGAGGTGATAATGAAGTCTTTGATGGCCATCTGGCTAAGAAAATGATGTGTCAAGGTGGATGCGTGGGGTTTGGGGGAGCGGCGGATTGTACACTCCATTAATTTTAAGTTTAATCACATCTCCTTTCTTCTGTCTTTACCTCCCTCCCTTAACCTTTATTTTCTTCACTTCCATCCTGTCACTTCCCCTAACTGCTTCTCCACCTTCTCCCTTCCTTCCATAAATAGATTTACTCCAGTGTATCATTCATCTTTTTAATTTATTCATGAACCAGGAATTGAAATAAATGAAGGAGAGAGCGAGAGAGAAATATAAAACAATAAATGATACATCTCATTTATTATATTCTTTATCTTAATAGATAGATAGATAGATAGAAAAGTTATAATTTTATTTTAAAATATAGGTAACTCTTTACAATACGGGTGCACTAATATGCAATAATTCATGCTTAACTAATGCACAGATAATCATGTGTTAATGTATGACTCATGAAGAACTAAACCATTAATTAATGATTACAGCATCAGCAACTAATGAAGATTCTTTATGATTAATAGATTAAGTAATACATGAATTGTTATTAATTAAATGTGTCATAATGTATTAATTCCTTAATAACATATTTTATTAACTTAAAGTGTAAACTACCACAATGGGCTGAAGCCATGTACTTTAACTTCCAGTTGTCTGCTTTAATTAATCCTTAACTAATGATTTGAAAATGTATCATTATGTTATGACTTTACTTGTTGAGGCACATAACTATTAACTAATTGTTAAGTAATATGTAATTAATGGGTTTTGACAGTTGCACATGCAGTAAGTGTAATGTCAGAGAATGTGTTTGAAGGATGGGTAAGTTGGGCTGCACCAAATAGTCATGCCACAACACTGGACATGACAGGTCATTGCAAGTCCATTTGTCCTTCATAACAGAAGTAGCATTTTGTTGTGTTGTGTTGCGCCGCATCCAGTGTAGTAGGTTCTATTGTCTTTGTCTGGTCTTGACACAGTGTTATGAAATAGCAGTGCCCGGCCACATGTTCTCATTGTTCTACCTTTGAATCCTAGACCTCAAGCCTAACCTGACACATTCATACGCCATGAACAACAAGGTTCTGGATGCAGCAGTTCATCTGGTACAGTGGAATCCTGGTTGTAGATGGCTGGAAACTGAAATCCATGGCTTAGTGTGGATGTGAAAACTATAATAACATATCACTTATTAGTTAATAGTCATGTTCCTCAACAAGTAAAGTCATAACATAATGATACATTTACAAATCATTAGTTAAGGATTAATTAAAGCAGACAATTTGAAGTTGAAATACATGGCTTCAAACCATTGTGGTTATCAACATATTAACCTAGACTATTAGATAATAAAATATGTTATTAAGGAATTAATGCATTATGACACATTTAATTAATAGCAATTCATGTATTACTTAATATATTAATCACACAGACTCTTTATTAGTTGCTGATGCAGTAATCATTAATTAATGGTTAAGTTCTTCATAAGTCATACATTAACACATGGTTATCTGTGCATTAGTTAAACCTGAATTAATGCATATTAGTGCACCCGCATTGTAAAGTGTTACCAAAATATATATAATTTTTATTTGTTTTTAAAAATATTTGTAATTTATATATTAAAATAGATACAGAGAGAGAGAGAGAGAGAGAGAGAGATACAGAGAAAGATGGTGATAAAGAGAAAGATGCCGACACAGATGCAGATCAGATAAATAATCACTTTGATTTGAATTGCATGCTCTTAAATTCATCTGTCAGGTTTCGGGCTCGTCAGAGACTCTGAGGAATTACTCACCCTGCCCTTCGTCCACCTCGCAGACTTATCCTCCTCCGCTGGCATTTTGTCCTTCCTCACTTTCACACACACATATAAAGTGTGGAAATTTGTGTATGAAAGTGTGAAATGACTTGCAGCCACACACACACACACACACACACACACACATAGAAGCATACGTGAACAGAGAACCTGTTATTCTCCCAGCAAACATATGGAGATTCACCACAAACACACATAAATGCTTTTTATTCACCCCTGCAATTAGACCAACAACACAAAAGATATTTTTCTATTCTGAATAAATTGTGAATGATGTTTTCCTGTGCAAAATTCACTGCCGTGATGCTAGAGTGTCGTGGGTTGTTGCCAGGGCATTGCTATGCAGTTGCTAAATAATATATGCCTAAATATCTATAATATCTTGGTCTTTGTGACTCGGTTCCCTTTTTTAAATACCTGTGGGATGTTTTCACTGTTTAATCACCCAAGAGGCAAAAATTGAGTGTTTATCCAAGTATTTGCATGATAGAATCACATCCAAGAGCTGAAATAAAAGTCCTTTATACATAACAGCAGACATATTAGCTTCTGGTTTTGGAGGGAAATTAGGGCCAGTCTGTTCCACTGCACTGGTGTGTTCTTTTTGCACTTGTTCTTGGTTGATGAAATGTTAGACTCTTGGTTAGACTTCTTATGATACTTCTATCATCCATTCTTATTATCTCTGTCACAATCAAAAAATTTTAATAAGCTGCCAGCTAATTTCAAGAAATTACAAAAAGATGAGCAAAGTTTAAATGAATTAGGCATGAGAAATGTGAGTGGTTCATACATTTTTAAACTGGAAACAACCACATAAGTCTTTTAATTACGTTAAAGGTCAAATTGCTGTTTTAGGCCTTCATCTTATTCTCTCTTTTCTCTCATAGTTATTTGTGCGTATACTGTATTAACACTGTAGTAACTGAGGTTCTAACATGTACATTTTGTATGTTAAAACAAACCATGAAATGTAAAATGCATACATAATGACAGCCTCTTCAAACATTTTATGTAAATACATACAAAATCTTTTTAAATCCTTTGATAACTTGAACCTTTGCGATGGTAATGTCACGGGTGAGCGGGTTCAATAATTAGATACCCACTAGCGGGACACTCATTTATCAGTAAATGTTGGAAAATCTTTATCTAAGAATAACCTTTTTAATGGCAGTTTTATTAATAAATGAAATCCAGACTAGCATAAGTAAAATCATTTGCACTCTTTGTTTAGATTAATTTAAAAATCATCAAAGCTCATTAAGTATGAAATATGAGTAAACAAACGTTGATGTTATGGTAGACTAATTTGTGTGTGTGTGTGTGTGTGTGGTTCAGGTATACCCTATGTTATGTGGACAAAATGTCCTCAGATGGCAATATCTAAAATCCTTGTCCTTGTGGGGACATTTTTTTGGTCCACATGAGGAAAACAGCTTATAATTCATACTGATGTTTTTTGAAAATGTAAAAATGCAGAAAGTTCCCTTTTAAGGGAACTCACGCTGCATCGAAGACACATCTGCATGATTGCGCCGTGAAATCAGTCCAAAGCACACCCAAACAGTTTAAGCAGTGTATTCGTTCCCTCCCCCGCTACATCACGGGTGGGGATATATACGAGCTTTGTGTCGTTTGTCTGGGAGCAGAGCATGCTCAGGCAGCCCTCGGAGGGGGCTGGTTGTGAGCATTGAGAGCAGTTACCATTGAGATCACTCCGCTCCCACCCGATGCGCTTCGTGAGGGCGCCTAGGCTTGTGTTCTCCGCAACTCAAAGGCTCTTGTTGTGGGGTTCGCAGAAGAATCTTGCAGAGGGGTTTGAGACAGGCGCCTGCTGGGTCCAGTGCTTCATCACAGGGGTTGGAAGCACGCTCTGCTGTTCCTTCCGCCCTGGTAGGGAACCAGTACTGCATCTATCCAGCTCTGAGGAGTTGGATGTTGTTAGTATCGAAGCGGGGGATGTTGAGGACTTGCCACCCAACACACACACTTAGGTGGAGCTTTTGGAGGTTGTGCCGTAGCCAAACATCTGGCCAACCAAGAAAGCCTATTAGACGAACGCTTCCTGCTGTCTAGATCACAGCCTCCTCGTCGGGACTTACCGTTTTTTCACTACCTCCACACTGGAGTGTCACGGTTGTGGAAGAAACTGGTTTCCTATCGTGTGTTCAGTCCCATCACATCTAATTACTCTAACATTGTGGGACTGAAACAGAGTATGGTTATGGGGCAATACCCAGGGAAGAGGAGACGCTAGCTAGCTATCTTTTCCCTGAGTCAGCATTATCCCTTAAAGCCCTGAAGTTACCCACCAAGCCTTTTAGGACCACATCTGCACTGGTGGGTAAAGCGTACTCGGCGACAGGTCAGGCAGCGGCATGTTCACACACTATGTTGATCCTACAAGCATATCAAGCCGATCTGCTTAAGGATTTAGACAAGGACGAGGAAGTTAGCCATAACGGTATTAAGAAACTGCATCGGGCTACAGATTTATCTCTCTGGGCCACCAAGGAGAATGGCAGCCCTGGCTCAATCAAGACAGCAGTTAAACATCAAGATGTTGTTCTCGCTCACATGAACACCAAGAAGAGTGCTCTTTCTCCATCCCAGAGAACCACCTTTTTTAGGCATGGTGTGGGATTTATCTACGATGCAGGCATGATTGTCTCCTGCTCAAATAAAAGCAATACTCAAAGCCGTAAACAAGTTAAAGCTAGGCCAGTCACTCACTGTCAAACAGTTTCAGAGACTGTTAGGTCTGATGGCAGATGCGTACAACGTGATACCATTTTGCCTGCTGCACATGAGACCCTTGCAGTGGTGGCTCAAAACCAAGGGGTTCTCCCCAAGGGGAAAGCCATTTCACACGATCAAGGTCACATGGCGATGCCTTCATGCCTGTGTTGTGTGGAAAAAACTTTAGTTCTTTTCCCAAGGGCCGGTGTTGGGGGCTCCTTGTCGCCACATAACGCTTACGATGGATGCATCCCTCACCGGTCATGAGTGGTCACTCAGCTCAGGGTCTGGGGTGGGGCCATCATCTCTGCTGGCACATAAACTGCCTGGAGATGATGGCTGTGTTCTTGGTACTCAAGCACTTCCTCCCAGACCTGAGGGGCCAACATGTGCTTGTCCGCACGGACAACATATCGGTGGTCTCTTATATAAATCATCAAGGGGGTCTGCGATCGCACCCATTATGCAAGTTGGCACACCAGATCCTCTTGTGGGCCCAGGGGAAGCTTCTGTCACTAAGAACGGTTTATATAGTGTTCACTTCATGGTGCGGGGGTCACCTGCTGGACCCAGTAAACTGGAATTCCAATTAACTGCAGGTTTATCCCCATCCACTCTATAGTTGTATGTGGCAGCCAATTCTGCTTATCACACTCCTGTGGATGGTTCGTCTGTTGGGAGATCCATCCTTGGGTAACTTGTTTCTTCCGTGGCACTTTGAGGCTGAGGCCTGTGGCACGTTCTAGGGTGCTGAATTGGGATTTGGCTGTAGTACTGAAAGGCCTTTCCATGGCTCCCTTTAAGTCCATTGAGGAGGTTTCAGAGAACCGCCTCCTTTTCATACTGCAGACCAGGAGAAATTGAGTCTGCTTTGCACAGAGCCCTGTGGTGTAAGACTGCTCAGTTTGTGTTTTTCTGGTCTCCCAAGAAAGGGTACCCTGCATCTAAGTAGACAATAAGCAAGTGGATAGTCTGGGCCCACTCAACCAGGAGTATGGCTGATTCTAAATCTTTGTTGTCAGGAGTTTGCCTCCAAAACATTTGTGATGCGGCAGGTTGGTCCTCACTGCACATGTTTGTGAGGTTTTATAACCTAGATCTGGCCTCCACTCCGGGGTCCAGGGTGCTCTAGTGTGCGCTTTCAATTTCATACAGACAGGCACTTGGTACTATGGCAGCATGGATATAGATGTTCCCACAGCGTCTTCAACACAGTGTGAGTTCCCTTGAAAGGGAACTGTTACGACTGTAACCATGGTTCCCTGAGAGGGAACGAGATGCTGCGTCGCTTTGCCATACATTGCATGCCTGTGACTGACTTGCTACAGCCTATCAGAAGCTAGCACTGTTTGGTTTGGGTGTGCTTTATAGTTTCCTGGTCATGACTTCACCCACATATGACGTTCCATCATGCCATTGGACTGATTTCACATGTGCTTCATGACGCAATCGCGCAGAGGCGTTCCCACAGCGTCTTCAACACAGCGTCTTGTTCCCTCTCAGGGAACCATGGTTACAGTCGTAACTGCAACATTTTCTGCGATAGGTAGGTTTAGGCATAGAGTTAGGGGATAGAATATACAGTTTGTACATTATAAAAATATGTTTATATGTTTATGGAATGTCCCTATAAAACATGAAAATGCAACATGTGTTTGTATGTGTGTGGTCACAAAGCTTCTGACAAGTCTTTAGAAATCACACAGAACAGAACAAAACAATACAGAGTTCAATAAAATACAGAGTTTTTATACAGAGTTTAATAAAAGAGTTCACACAAAGCATTCACATCATTTCATAAAACTGAGGTTAAACCACTGGAGTCACATGGTTTATGTCTACTTTTCCTGGACCTTGAAAGTTGTAGTTGCATTGACTGTCAATGGAGAGACTGAAGGCTCTCAGACTTCATTAAAAAGATCTTCATTTGTGTTCCAAAGATGAAACGGAAGTCTTACGGGTTTGTAAGGACATGAGGGTGAGTAATTAATGATAGAATTTTCATTTTTGGGTAAAATAACCCTTTAATGTCATTTATAATAAGGTGCTCTAGCAAGGCAACTAACCCCCAATCGCTCCCTGGCAGCCACAACAATGGCAGCCCACTTCTCCAGGTGTGTGTCTGCGGTTTGCAGTGTGTGTGAGTGTGTGTGTGTGTGTGTGTGTGTGTGTGTGTGTGTGTGTGTGTGTGTTCACTATTTACTGCTCCTAACTTGGATGGGTTAAATGCAGAGGACAAATTCTGAGTATGGGTTGCCATACTTTGCCTTCACGTCACATCACTTAAAAAAAATCAACCTATGAATTTCATAAAAATCAACCCATTTGTAAACACATAGCCTCTACATAATCTATGTAAAAAGGTTTTCATTTTAGAAGCCCCATACACTGATATTATATGTTTCATGTCTTGAGCATAAAATGTGTGTGCTAGAACCACAATTTATGTGCATGAGTCTTCAGTTAGGGAAACATTTCTGTCTCATTGAATGATTTTAAAAAAATAAAAAATTGCTTTAAAAATACAAAGCAGTTTATAGTAACTTCTTTAGTTTTTAAATTGCTGTTGAGTGTTAAAATGTTACATTTGTTCCCCAGCCAGATTTTAAAACTTTCCCTAAATAGTAAATATATAGAATATGCTAATTTAATTTGTTAAATGCTACCAAAATTGTTGGGTCAATGAAAGCGTATACAACTTTTTTTCAAAAACTGTCATTACCATAAGACACTATAAGGTGTAAGTCACAAGTCATTACTATCACAGTATATCAAAAATCTACACCGGCACACAATATCAAAACCCGCTTGTCATGATAATTTTTTAACATCAAGATTTCATTTTTCACCATTGAGATCACATTGTATACTCATGCATATATGAACATCTTTTTTGCTCTCTCTCATTCATAAAGTTAATGCTTCCTTTAAAATATATTGTACCGCCTCAGCATCCAGTATGTGAAGAGCATGATTCAACATTTTAGCAGTTCTGTGCATTGAAACCATGTGCTTTAGGCACCTGCCCTATGATATAACATTACTCACTGTATTTCTCACACAGTCTCAAACAAATGGTACTTCTGTGAAGTGTTACACCCCGTATGTGTAATAGCAGAATCAATGGTATTTAGTGGTGGAGCAGTCAGGCAGAGACGAAAGAAAAGAGCACCTGGCAGCAGAATTATTCAGCATTGATATTTAAACATAGCCCCGCCGAACCCTGTCTACCCACCATCACACTGCTAATCAGCTCTTCAACTCAGACAGAGAGAACATACTTTCTCTCAAGTGTGTGTGCTTATGAATGTCTTTGAGCAGGTCAAAATGATCTCCTGAGCATCTCGAAATGAATTGCTTTCAAAACTTTTCATCTCCGTTTTTGCAACAAAGAATCATCTGCAATTTAACCGCTGTGATTCTTTTATGCAGCTTAAATAAAATCAAATCTCTTTTTCCTGTGTCAGGAATATGAAAATATTCATGCATATGCAGAATTCATGCTAATCAGCCGACAGCTCCAAAACTAATTATGCAATTATCAGTTTTTCGTCATATGCATTTCTTAATTGCTTAATTTATTTTGTTCCTTTTGAAGTTGTCGCCACAATCAGAGTTTGCCATGATGTCACTTCCTACTGTCACCTTTTTGATTTACATATTCATTGAATGTGATTCATACTTATTTACATATTCAGTTCTCAAGGTTTTAGAACAATGCGTTGCAAATGCACTATGAAATCTCATTGTGACATTATTCCAGATTCCATTTTGAGTTTTTAACAGACACATTAAACTAGTGTACACTTAAATGCAGACAAATCCAGGGGTCTCTATCCAAAACACTTTGCAAAACATCTCAGGTCCCAGGGTTCCCTAAGAATGGGAACAAGACACTGCATCTTGGATTGACGCTATGGGGAATATCATCATCGCTATGGGGAATATCATCAGCCTGACCGGCTTTGTGAGTATAAGAGGATGTCTGCAATGTATGTCATCTTCTTTATCTGAAGGAGACGTGCAGGCCGGCCCGAGGCATGGCCATGAGTCGCAGTGTCTCATTACCCTTCTCAGGGAATCATGGTTACAGTCATAACCTGAAACGCTCCCTTTTGAAGTGGAACTCAACACTGCATCTTGGATTGACGCTGTGGGGAACAAATACCCACTTCTCCGTGCAGAGGGAATTTCAGCCTCATTAGCTGTTCCTATACACAACCATAATGGGCATAACAAAAATTGACTTACTTAGCTGGAATGAGATGCATCAATCATACAGGGTGCATCCTAAGACTCATAGAGGCTGTCAAGTGGTAATATTCCCTCAACCATTACCCAAGCTTCTATGCTCCATGACAATGGAAGTCCCAAAACTTCCTCCCTTCCTTGTGGGCCATGAATTAGCCATATGTGGCCCAAGAGCAGAGCTCTAAAGCTAAGCTTTAGCTATGTCAATCTCTTTAGTTTGACACAGCACATAGGGTACACTGGCCCAGGGAGATCATTTTAGACTATGACTCTGGGCCACGACTACCTCTAGGGGAAGCAAAAAAGGGGAACATCGAGAATAACTGTCCACAATCCTAGCCTAAAGCTGAAGGATGAATGAATACTTCTTCACCTCAGCAATTTGATTTTCTCTCCCTTACTGCTTTTTCTTTCTGTCGTTTCTCCTCCTCTGTGCTCTACTCCTCAAGCAGGGGGAGCACAAGTGGCCATGTTCTCCCTCCAGTCATCAGAATGTGATGGGCCAAGACCCTCTGTTTTTTTGTTGTTTTTTTTTACTACAGTGCTAACTATAGTATTGAACATGGGTCATACTAGAGCATCTACTAAACAACCTATTCACAGGGGAGCATAATTCTACTTTAGACCCTAAGATAGGGGAGAATATAGCTCAACCCTGGAAAGTGATACTTTCAGTATATAGAGGCTGCTCTTATGTTACTTAAGCAGACACAGGGCCTGAACCATGAGGGGAGCTCCCTCACAGCAGCTCGTAACAGCGAGCACATTCAGCCTCCTCGAGAGCTGAACACGCTCATTCTATTGCCAAGGTGGGAGCCTTCACAGAGGATGCCACATTAGGAGAGAGATAGCTCCAAAGCAGCTCTTCAACTGGTGCATCCTTGCATTTTGCTAAACTCCATTATTCGATACCTCAATGTGGAAATCTAGGAGGAATAAGGCTCATACACTTACATGTGGAGCAGCATAGGAAGCAGATTATTATTATAATACCTGTGTCAACTCTTTCTGCCTTTAATCCCTCAGAATTAGACACATTCAGCATTATCAAACACTAGACTCTTATCCCCCAAGAGTGAGAAAAACCAGGGTGGAGCTTCTCACAGCGAATGCATCACAATGAATAGGTTTAACTCCCTTGAGAGCTGAACGCACTCTGTACATATTGTAGACTCATACACTGTAAAAAAGATTTGTTAGTTTAACTTTAAAAAGTAAGTTACCTGGTTGCCTTAAAATTTTGAGTTTGTTGAAATAAAAAATTTGAGTTAATAAAATGAAGGCGATTGGTTTAATCAACAGAAACTCAAAATATTATGTTATCTGAACCACATTAATTATTGAAGTTGATCTGACAAAAGAAAAATATGTTGTCATAACAAATCATGAATATAATTTTTACAGTGTACCAAATATTTGGTATGAATGCGTAAAATCAAACATCACCATCAGACGCACACAAATGCAGCCGCAAACGTGCATATCGATTAGAAAGAATTAAGCAATAACAGAGTTTCCTACCATGAATGCAGCGCTATGAGTGCCTCTTATGTATTCCTTCGAGCCAAATGTACTCCTTGCAAATGCTATATTCTCATCCCTCAGGAGCTTACCATGTGTGCATCCAGTGTTTATCTTACATGCACATACAAACAAGTGGCTCATGAAGACAAAAAAGCTGATGACGTACATCGCAGATGCCACGAGCGTTCATGACAGTCCATGATGCCAATAAAATTGTTGTGTTTACACACATGCTTCAGACACTGGTCACACTGATGACGTTCCCCATAGCGTCAATCTAAGATGCAGTGTTTCACTTCAAAATGGAACAGCATGACCACCAAAGGGACAAGGATGTTTGTCTTGATACCTTCACATCTCAGCCTTTCTCTGGCTCTCAGTGAGCCACCCACTGACCGAACACGCTGTGTGTTAATGCGTCTGTCTGCATGTAGTATATATGTCTGACCTTTATGGAAATGAGAAATGTGACACACTTCAAACTGTATTTACAATGGTTTGAAGGCATATCATAGAAAATACAGTATCTTCTCACTGAAGGTCAGGTGGTCTCCCTCCCTCACTTTTTCTATATCTCCTTTTCCAAAATAGTCAAAGTAGCTTTCCCATAGGACAGAATGATATGTTTCACAACAGAATATTTTAACATGGATGTAGTCATCAAGTCTGCTTCAAGCATCTGTGATTTAATGAGTTAAATCTGTTGTTGTGAAGATGAAAATAACCCACTTTATTCCACAGCCTCAGAGCACCAAAATAAAAACATAAAAAAAATATGTAAAATATAATAGCCTTCATTAAGTAATTCAAAATTGAAATGATGCACAACAATGCAGCATTAAATATGGACAATTATATTTAAAATGGTCCAATTGAATGTATCAAATATGTTTCAATCATTAAAAATGTGATTCATCATTAAGAAGGACTGGTGAATCAAGAACAAAGCATTCAATAATAATGTTAAACTTCATGTATACTTGAACCAGCATGCTAATGTTTATGAAAAATGTGTCGGAGAAGTATCAAGATCAATGTGTGAGAAAACAACAGTTGTCATCATTTAAACGTGAGCTCATCACTTGGCAACACGACAGCAGCAAAGCATCTGAGAAAGACATCTGAAATATTATGAAATAATATGAAATATTGTTTAATGTTGTACTATTGGATATTATTAGAATTAGATCTGGTTAATTTCTTTTCTTTCTTTTTTTTTATATTTAAATATATTATATCTAAATATTTTAGGCTACTCTATAGGCTATGTTAAAATATGCTTTGGATTATGGGTTTAATTATCATGTCATGACAGAAGCACTGGGCCAAATAATCTTACTGACCCTCAACGACCCAATTTTTTCAAACAGAAACATTGCAATACAATAGAGGAGTCCCTCCAAAGTGTTTTAGGTAAATATATTGCAGTTTTACAGCTGAAGCAGTTGACTGTACAGTCTGGCTTTGGTTTGTCCTACAGTAATTTTCTATATGAGTCACAGAAGAGGTAGAACTAGCCGTGTGATCACTCTAAGCGAGTTTAAATGGGGATTTGGAGGCAGAAGTGGACATATTTGTGCTGGCTCATTTCTCTAATGTTGTTTCCCTGCTGATGGTGCAGTGTGCTGATAATGAAGTTAATTTAATGTCAGTGTAAAATGACTGGGAGGCGACGCTTTTCACTGCCTTGCGCTGAACACTTTCTTAGTAGATACAGGACCTCATTAGAACTTTACTGCGGTAGAAAACTTTCAAATAAGATGCAGAATTGAAAGTCTCTTGTGTAATGCAGATAAAACACACACAACTATGATAGAAACCACATACCAGTGTTCCTGCTCCGCTATCTGCTGTGGTGCTGCACCTGTGATGAATCTTCACATCAAAAGAAATTATATTTTATCTGAGTTGAGAATATGACTTTGCAGTCTCTATTGGATGTGATGTCATAAAAACACTGTGGAATAATGAGAATAAAGAAATTACTTTCTATTGAGTTGTCCCACAGGCTGCAGCGCTGCACGTACAAACCAATACACAATGCGATCAATGTAGTCCGATTCTCAAACATATGACTCTTATTCTTCTGACTTCTCATTCTTTAGTGAATGAAAAACATAGGCCTACAGCATGACTAGTGTAAACAAATTTGCAAACAAATGACTCTTATGAGTTTGTTTTTTTTAGTGAACGATAAACATACGTAGGCCTACAGCGCAACCAGTGTAGACAACTCAGACAAATTACTTATGACCATTATTTTTAAAGATGAGGTAAGCCATATTTCAAATACACTGTTTGGAAGTTAGTCGGGCTGACACCAACAACAAACTTGTAGCCAATCAGCATTAGGGGGCGTATGACGGTCGAGGAGACAAAACGAGCAAGAGGGAGATTTGAAAGAAAGATGAGACACAATACAAAAGAGCTCAAAAGAATATCACTGGAATGAAGGTTTATGACTGGGCAAGTGCTTTAGGACCCGCGTTAATATTAGAAAAGCTTTCTAGTGCTGGAGAGAGCTATGCGGGAAAACCTGAAAACAGATTTGGAGGCTGCTTTGATTCTGCTTCACATGTGAGTAACACGGGGTTTGAGTGTTACTGCTGCTGTGCTGTTGGCAACTAACAACGAACTCTTGTTTGTATTTACTCTTGTGTACTGTATGTTCATTTTTTTTGCTTGCTTGTCGTTCGTTCATCAACTGTGCTTTATTTTTTCGTGAAGCATTATTTTGTTGTGATAAACAGACATCCACTCTCGCATTGCGAATGTAATAGAGGCAAGCTAGTGAGAGTTGTGCAGGTAAACCACTGCGCACTGACGACCGATGGAGAATGCGGTGTTTAGCATCATTGTTAGTCCACTCAACCGCATGCCAGCAGCGATTAGGGTTCGAGACCGCCTCGGAGCAGGGTGGTTAGGATTGAAGGGTGAGTTTTGGAGGCGGAGCAATAAAGAGAGGGGTGGGTTTGTTTGGGTTGATTTCAAATATCAACAATGTCCAACAGCATTTTGAAATATGGCTTACCCCACCTTTAATTAAATTAAAAACATAAATAGCGACCAGCATATGTGTGTGTTTGTTTATCATCTATCTATCTATGAAATATATTACATACAATTTAATTCATACTTTATTTATCAAACTGATTGTTTTAAAATCAGTTGCCAGTAAATGATGCCAGAATTTTTGAACTTTTGAACTAACTAAATATTTTGACTAAATATCTCTCTCTCTCTCTCTCTCTCTCTCTCTATGTGTGTGTGTGTGTGTGTGTATTACATGGTATGATCATGTAATAGCCCTTTGACAAAGCCACTGTCTGTCATCAGTTCAGTCAGCTTCCATCAGCATCAGAGCATATGAAACCACACACAACACACACACATGCTAGAGAGATCTTTATAGGTGGCCTAGCAGTGGGGAGAAAGTTAAATGGAGTTTATGGGATGAATGGTAGGGAGTGTTTAAGGCCTCAAAGGCTAATGGACCAGCTCAGTGTGCGCAGACGACATGCTGGTTTTCTCAAAGCACACATAAACACTTAAACGCACACACCACTGTGTTTAAGAAGCCGTGCTGTTTCTCTCTGAAATGGATGAGTGATTATGGTTTGTGTTGTTTGAATAATTCTTTGATGATTGCCTGCGTTGTTCACAGACTAATGTCCTCATGTAGGCCTACATATTCACACCCACTTATACACACACACATTTATCTAAATAAGTACATACAATAAACTTCTGTAATGTTTTTAACGGTTATTATTATTGTTGTTGCTAAATTATAAAATAAAATAATTGTATTAATAATAATAGTAATTTACTAATTATTATAAAAATATTTAAATAAAGCTAATTACAGCTACTACAGACTAACTCTAAATTCAAAAAAAGGCAATAAATATAACTGCATTTGTTATGTTGTTTGGCAGCAGTAAACAGTTTATTTAGGTTTATGAGATATTATTATTATATTATATATTACTTACATTTTATTTTAGCATAATAAAACAATAAAAATTAATTTAATTCCCATTTTTGTCAGATTTTAGATTTTCTTTAACTGTCTTGCCAAAGCAGATTTAAAATTGCTTATTAATTTTGCATCAGCTCAAAAGCAGTTTGGCAGCATCACATTGCTCAACATTTGCATCAACATTTGCAAATATTTGTGCTAAACCTAAACCAAATTAAATATGTCTCCATGAGAAATAACAGTTGGTTGTGGGCAGGCAGGCAGTGAGAAAAGAGGAATTAACCAGCTGACATGATGACTCATCACATTCAGTGTAGCACAACTAATTGGTTTGATTGACAGCTGTAGATAAAGTGGCTAGTGTATCTCCATCTGACCAGACTTAAATGAAAGAATAGTTAAGTAACAAAATACCATATATAAGCTGCACTGCAATGAATTGGAATGACTTTGGCTGTGTGCCTACTTCTCATCACTTATTTTTACATGCAGGTCGTGAATGACAGTAATGAGTCTTTTGTTCGGAGAGCGTGACACGTCACTGGCTGTGCTAGAGCTGTGTGGACAGCAAAGATACACTCAATTCATGCTTTGGGCCTATTGTTTTCCTCACAACAGAAGGATTTTCTGATATTTGTGTTTTTTGTTTTTTTTGTTTTTTTTTTTAGCTGGATGAGGGGCATTATGAGGGAATAACATGGAAAATCTTTATGTGGGCGCATGTGTGCATGAGAGAGATATTATTGCTAATCTACCTTAATATCCAGAGGAAAATATTATTGCTCCTTTATAGCTCTGGAGACTTTTTCTATAAAAAAAAAAAAAAAATTATATACTATAACTATTACAATTATAAAATTAAATATAAAATAGATAATTATAAAAATGAATACGTAATTATGGATATAATATATAAGTTTACATTGGTAGAATTGCAGATCATGGTATCTGAGTACAGTTTGTGACATTATTGGGATTACAGCAGGGGTCATTTAGCCTACTCAGGAGAAACATCTGAGAAGCAGGAGACTTTAAAGTCTTATTTGCTTTCCATTTTCCATTTATTTTCTCACAATCCGAGATATATTTTAAAATATATCCTTAGTCCTCCAAGTTTTATAATGGTTGTGAATGGTAGCCCAAATTCTGAAGACAGAAAAAATGCATCCATCCATAAAAAAAAGTAATCCATACAACTCCAGAGGGTTAATAAAGGCCTTTTGAAGCAAAGGGATGTGTTTTTGTAAGAAAAAAATCCATATTTATAAATTCAATTAACTAGCTTCCGACAAGCGACCGCACGCACAATGCGCAAGTTGACTTGCGCCACAAGAGTAACCCGTGACACGATGTATGACACAGGATGTAGGAGTATAGTAAGCTTAGACGCCTTTCATGGTTCAAACAAATAGGGCTGTGCAACAAACTCAAGCTCCTCTTCTCTTATATCGAAATGCTCCAACATTTCTCTTTAAAATTTCTCGTTTTAGCCTTATAATTCATGACCGGTGTTTTGTTTTTCTCTCTCCTGTGCGCCTCCGTGTTTGTCATTGCATGGGGTCAAAGGTTGCTCTTCGCCCAAACTGACATGCACATTCTGCCGTCTGCCGAAAAGTTAGTTATATGAATTTATAGTTTTAAATATGGATATTTTTCTTACAGAAACACATCCCTTCGCTTCAGATGGCCTTTATTAACCCTCTGGAGTAGTATGGATTCTTTTTTTTTATGGCTGGATGCATTTTTTCTGTCTTTAGAATTTGGGCTACCATTCACAACCATTCTAAACCTTGAAGGACTAAGGATATTTTATAGGATATATCCTGGACTGTGTTCGTCTGAAAGAAGATAGTCATATACACCTAGTATGGCTTGAGAGTGAGTAAATCATGGGATCATTTTTATTTTTGGGTGAACTATCCCTAATCTCATTTCTCACTAGGAGACATTGTAGATATTTTTTACAAAATCTTATGTTTTTGTAGGCCTGCTTATTTTCTACATTGGCTCAAACAAGTAGGCTAACTAGAAAATGTAACATAAACGCACGAATAAACGCACATACCGTATGGTTATTCTAATGCAAGCTCGTCAATATCTGTAAGTAAAATGAGCAAGACGCGTAAACACACACAGACACACACTTGAGAAAATGTGTGTACTCGGTAAACACGGCAGCAGAGAGCCGTTAATAATGCCTGACGAAGTCTCTTCTCAGGCTTGCTAATCAAACAGTCCAGATGTGTTGAAATATTTGCGGTGCTTTCAGGACCATAATTAAATAACAATTACAACTGCCTAACAGCTTTTTCCACCCTGTCTGCGCGTTCGTGCGCGAGCCTCAAGTGACGGAGCTCGAGTCACGGAGCAGTGTCTGTTTTCACAGACAATAACACGCTAATGAAGAACACATCAAACTGGAGTGTGTGCGCGAGAGAAACCCGCCTGCAAATGATGCGTGTGAGTTATTTGTTCTCTTCAAATATGTTCCATCAGTCATGCATGCAAGATGAGGACACGTGGCTTTTACTGACAGAAAGGTGGACACCAGCTAACAAATTTATGTTACGTGGGTACAGTAATTTGAAATGTTTAACGTTAAAATGTCTTTTCTTGTAGTATTTTCCTAACATTATATTTTAATCACAATATACCATTCTTTGAAAGTTTATTTGTAATAGTCCAAGAAGTTAAACATTAGCATTCATCAAGTACAAATAACACCATAAGGATGTTCCGAGAATGTTTCTCGTTCATCCTTTGTCATTCTTAATCATATTGGTGTGTCGTGCCTCTCACCATGATAAACAGAAATGATCGAAATAATCCCTAATGCCTGTTAATTACCACTAATCACCTCACCACCGTGACATTACACACACACACACAAATAACATTAAAGCTAATGTTCCCTGCACAAATAGTTGAAAGAAAAGACAGCATACTAAATGTATACCACCATATTCACATCATCCACCACAAAAAAGCCCTTTTATTTTTATTCTTTATTTTGTAGTTTATTAACTTCACATCAGTCGACTGGCGGACAGAACCAGTTAACTGGTGGTTTGACCACAGCGGTTAGGTTAGCAAGTGATTTGAGAGGGTGTTAATTGGTAACTTCAAGTGAGGACCTCAGCAGGAAGTGAAGCCCTTCCAGTAGAAGTTTTTGCATCCCGCTTTACGTTCCCGAGTGGGAATGTGGTTCGAGCTCTCCGCGGAACGCTCTAGCTCCACACGTAGGTCCTCGTTTTCATCCACCATTGAAATATCATTCTCGCGCATCTCCATTTCAGGCATGGAGAGCAGGGAGAGGAGTTCTTCAATGTCTTTCTTGGTCCAGTCCTGAGAAAACATATGATGGGATTAACATTAACATTTCAATTAATTTTTCCCCTCACTGTCCCATGTATTTGGATAATAAACACTGTTTGGTAAAGCTAATGGGGTGCATTCATTTAGATTAAGGTATACATGAGGTGACTAAGGCTAAGAGAAAAGCCATTTTGTATTTATAGTGGAATGTGTGTTTGATTAGAGCTAAATGTATCCCATTAACTCAGAGTTCCTGTATAGTAAAAGATAATGCATTTACTTGCCAAGATGTAAATGAGAAAAACAGAGGGTCATTTAGAAACCTGTGTGAGTTAAAAGGAAAAGGAGAGAGAGGGACTGGAAGTAATGATGTCTTCCTATAGAATTAGAAGGGGTTTGTTGTAATTTTCCATTTAAATATCTATTAAAAGTAAAATGAACTAGAGCATTAAACAAATTGAACATTTCAACAAACTGAAACTGAAATAGACCTCCTGTTTTGATGCAAAGGGATAGTTAAAAAAAAATTGAACTATGACATTTTCATTATTTACTGTTAAATATATCATTAATTTCTTCTGCAGAACACAAAAGAAGATATTTTTAAAAATACCTTAGTGTCCATACAAAGTCGATGAGGTCCAATGTTGTTTTAAACCCCACTCACTTGCATTGTATGTAAACGTATTTAGTGTTCCACAGAAGAAAGCAGTACGATTTGGAATGACATGAGGGTGAGTAAATTACATTTTTGTGAGTACACTCTTCATTTATGTGTACTCACAACAACAATAATAAACTCTTCATTTATGTGTACTCACAACAACAACAACAAAAGTCTAAATTGATATTGGAATAGTAGTTTCAAGTAACATAAGCTGAATGTTGGTTAGTTAAATTTGAGTGTGGGATGGCAGCTAAACTAGAACTCATTTAAACAGCTAGCTGGTAACTGTAGGCCATGCCGGCTAACAAAAATGTTCTAGGAACGTTTTGCTAACATTATTTCTGAAGGTTCTCAGAATGTTCAAACATGCAGTTTTTTTAAAAATGTTTGTGTCTTGGTTATGTGAACAAGAAAACATTAAGGAAATATTTTCTCTATTTGATCATTTTGCAAGTATTGTGGGAACATTACTTTTGAATGTTCTCTGCACCATCTGAAAAAAGTAGCAAGTAGTATCAAAAAAACAGATGGTCTAATGTCCAACTTAAATGTTTCAGAAAAACATTCCATGAATGATGTATGAATAACATTTTTGTGTTAATGTTTTGATAATATTATTAAAGACCAGATAACTGGTCAGAATGCTTGTTCATAATTTTGAGAGACCCTCAGAACCCTCTGGTTCTGAGAACGTGTCCTGTTAGCAGATGTATCAATGTGCATTCGACACTCACCTGTGTAGCCTGTCCAATCGCTCGTGCTCTCTGCAGAAGTCTGCGATGGCGAAAGTCCAGGTCCGGTTCTAGCTGGGAGTTTTCACTGCGACCACACAGCACAAGAGACAGACCCAACAGGGCCAAATAACACTGCAACTCACACAGTCTCATCTCAAACCTCTGTTTTCCGCTCACGGAGTGTCACTTCGGAGCTGCGGTTCTGGTTCTGGACCCTCGAAAATCCCAAGCGCTCTTTTTAAACTCTCCCTTCACTCGTATTATTGACTGACAGCTGCCCAGGTTGCTGGGCAATGGTGGATTGTGATGTCATAAAGCATTACGATTCTTCTGGTCCCACACTAATGGGAGACACTCTCATTAAGATAAGGCAAATGAAGGAATTGTGACTTGACAATGAGAGCTACAATAAAAGCATTAGACTGAATGGATTCAGGTTTGTTCAGCTAATCTAAAACAAATACAACAGAGAAATGCCTGGGTTTGCGTCTCCCTCGCTCTAAAGCACACGCCACGGCAGAAGTGAAGGATAAAAGGTTTTATAAACTTAACTGACTCTGAGTGAAGAGTTTAATGTGTCTTTTCTTGGAAGTGTTAACACAAGAAGTACATGCGTTTGTGCTGTTGGTGACATCTTCCATTCCCATTGAAAAGATCAAGAATGTAATGATTTGTGAATTAAGCACTGTTAAAAGATGTGGTGACAGGTGTGATATATAAATATCAAAGCCCAAATGTAATAAATATTTACAATAGAAGACATATTACTGTATTACACAAAGACAAGCATCACTTTTGTTTATATGAATCTTAAACCCCTTAAGCCATTTCTTGAGACCAGAATATCATTTTTGAATTTGGGATTGGGCTCTTTTAATATGTGCAAGTTCAGCCATTTAGAAGCCACCCAGAACAACATGGTGATGAGTTGTGCCTTCAAAATGTGAATTTATTTGGATTTTTGGCCATTTTAAGTTCCACAATGTAGCATTTAGTTAGAAAAGGTGGCACTGGTGCTTTTGAGTGTGAGGTCACGTTTCCTGTAATGTCACATTCAATTTGAGCTTTAAATGATTTCATTAAGAGATCACCACCTACTACAAAAATTAGTGAATTTTGATAACAAAGGTTTAGAGACTTTTCAAAGCCAAACTCAAATTCATATAGTGAAAAGTAAGAAAAACATTTGCATTAGACATTCAAAAAGAGATTCTGCCCTGACATCTTGTGGTCAGCCTTGAGTAGTCATGACTTAGAAAAGGCAAACAAATCTCAAAACAAGGTTACATAAAACTTAGATTAAAAGTAGTTATGATAGATAGATAGATAGATAGATAGATAGATAGATAGATAGATAGATAGATAGATAGATAGATAGATAGATAGATAGATAGATAGATAGATAGATAGATAGATAGATAGATAGATAGATAGATAGATAGATAGATAGATAGATAGATAGATAGATAGATAGATAGATAGATAGATACATAGATAGACAGACAGACAGACAGACAGATAGATACATCTTCATCCAAAAGATTATTTATTCAATTAGTGCAATGTTACTACATGTCCAAACACAATCATTATTTTGAATTAAGGGGACAAAAAAGTATCATTAGGCCAATTAAAACTTAGAACTGAGATTGTGATCCTATACACAAACATTTTCTACAGAAATATTCATTATATACACATTGTTTTGGACCAAAAAAACATTACAGCATGTTCAATTATACAGTTCTCGAGCTATTAAACACTGCAGTCAAAAAAGAGACCAATAACTTCAAAACTAAATGTGTGCAATAATGTTTTTAGTTGCAATTATGAAACCGCAAAACACAGTATTTGTGATTCATATGGACAGACAAATTCTGCTTTCTATTGTTCAGTACAGAAAATTGAATTCACATAATGACTACACATAATACATAATAAATGTTTCTCTCAACATTTCTCAAGTTTATTTTCCTTTTTTCATTCATCTAACTAATAGCACCATTAACTCAGAGTCACTCAGAGTTAAATATGAACAAGCATAAATATGTTTTGCAAAACCTCAGCACCAAAAGCAATTTCAAATAAGCTTTGCACAAACAATTTTGTACACTAAGAAACAGACTTTAATTCTTTCTTGAATAAAGTTCCAAAAGCAAAGCAGATGTATAGCAACATATTTGTATACTAAAACAGACAGAAAATCATAGTCAAATTATAAGCATGCCTTGCTTACACTGACAATTGCACACAATGCTTCAGACACATCCAAAGTACTTAAGCAGAGATCTACTAAATTTTAATTCAAGATATTTAGGCAATTCCTTAAAGGATGTTTATTATAAAATAAATTTGGAACTTGGAAGACTGACAATTATTTACTGTATTACTATTTGTTTATTAAATTAGTAACACATTAAGATAATATTTGTTTATAGAGAGTTAGTCAGAAAGAGATTAATGTGTATTAGTTAACATTTAAAATTAAAGTATTTAAACTTTAATTACTAAACTATTTCTCAATAGCATTGCTAAAGTGTAGAGTAACTTTTCTGTTTCTATTCATTTTAAATACTGAATTAAATATACAGTTTTTGCTCAATATGAGCAACCTGAGCTCAAACTATTATTCACTGAGTGCATGTTTTTCAATGCATGCTTGAATCTTGCCAGTAACAAAAAAAAGGGTTCCCTTTCAATACAGTTCACTCGCATTGCATCAGTTTTGGTGACACTTATGGGGAAAACTCTGTTTTCTCTGAATCCTGAAGCCTGATTGGTTCACGTCTGTGCAGCTGTACAGACAAATGGTATTTCAGGCCGCCAAAAAGGACAAGGCTGACTGCCTATATAAGTCATACAGAAATGCTGTCAGTCAGAATCTTTCTCCTTCAGCGGAACAATGACATTTCAGCAAAAGAAGAAGCTCAGCCACCAGCCTGAGCAGCGAGGCAGCAGTGCGCTTATGTTGGCCCAACGCCCGTGTGCCTTACTCTCCCCCCAGCGCGCCGAGTCTCCTGTGCTCTTCACCCGCAAAGATCAGCATCCCTCATCTGCTGCGAGTGGCATGATCACATTTGGAGGCTCTGACAACAAATTGGATTCGATGTCTCTGGACGCTTCTGAGTCTGGGGTGAACTCCGGTGATGACTCTGCCCCTCCGCCGCTTAAAGCAACAGATGACATGCGGCCTCGCGTGGATTCAAAGCTCATGCGAGTCCTCAATAAAGCTGTTCAGGAGCTCGGCTTGGACTGGTCGGCCCCAGAAGAGCCCGCCCGCAGCCAACTTGACGAGTGGTTCCTGCAGCGGGACGCTAACAGCAGTGCCCCGCCCGCCTCGTTCTTCCCGGAAGTACACCAAGAGCTCACTAAGATGTCACGCGCCCCATACTCGGCGTGTCCACTCTTCGTCTGCTCTGTCTACGGTAGACACTGCCACAAGAAAAGGCTATGTGAAGCTCCCCTCACTGGAAGAGGCTGTCGCTGCGCATATCTGCCCACCCACGGCAACTGGCTGGAAAATGAAGGCCATTCACCCTTTAAAGCCATACAGCACTCAGCACTTGCATCCAGAGCGTTCGCTGCTGACGGCCAGGCCGTCTCAGTGCTACATACAATGGCGGTACTTCAAGTGTATCAGGCCAAACTCCTCCATGTTGTGGAGCCTGTGTGCCACAAAAGCCTGCTTTGCTTCCGGTTCTGGACCCGCCCTGTCAGTGTGCGCACTCAAACCTTATCACTGTGATAGCTAATCAAACTAAATTTTTACATTCCTATGAAAAGAGCATACCTCCTCCTCTCAATGCTGTAACATTCACTTCAGCGTGAGATGCAGCCTGTAGCGCTTCAACCATTCGCCACTTGACTCCAGACATGGCAGGCTATCCCCGGAGTGTTGAGCTGGACTTTGGGGATAATAGAACGAGGTTACTTGCTCCAATTGGCTCACAGACCACCATGCTTCATGAGTGTAATTCACTCTTCGGTCTCAGAAGACAGTTCTCATGTCCTCCAAACCAAAGTTCAGTCTTTGCTAGAAAAAGGTGCCATGGAGAGAGTTCCCACGGAACGTAGCGAGTCATGCTTTTACAGCCACTACTTCCTCATCCCCAAAAAAAGATGGCGGCCTCAGGCCCATTCTCGATCTGAGACATCTGAATCGTACCCTCATGAGACGGCCATTCAGAATGTTAACTATGAAACAAATCCTTGCACAGATTTGCCCTGGGGATTGGTTTATATTAGTGGATCTGAAAGATGCTTACTTTCATATCCAGATAGCCCCCATCACAGACCGTTTTTGAGATTTGCATTCGAGGGGGTGGAATACCAGTATACAATCCTTCCATTCAGACTCTCTCTGGCTCCGTGTACTTTTACTAACTGCATAGACGTGGCTCTTTCCCCTCTGAGGCAGACTGGAATTCACATACCTCAACGATTGGCTCCTTTTAGCCCAGTCGAGGCAGGAGCTATGCACCCACAGATCCCTGCTCCTAAGTCATCTGGAGAATCTGGGAAGTCAACTTTGGCAAGAGCTCGCTGCTCCCCAGCCAATGAATTTCGTTCTTGGGGATGGTCATCAATTCAGCTCTAATGTCGTTAAGTTTCTCAGAGGGTCTAGAAGTTTGAATCCTCCCCGCCCTTGCTCGGTACCATCATGGGACCTCTCCACAGTACTTAGGGCTCTTCGAGGCCCTCCTTTTGAGCTGCTCGAGACAGCTGACCTTCGGTCTCTCTCACTTAAGACTGCCCTCCTGCTGGCTTTAGTGTCAGTCAAGTGAGTTGGAGATCTATCTGTGGAACCCCTCCTGCCTTAAGTTCGGTCATTACGACAGTAAAGTGGTCCTTAGGCTGAGGAAAGTTTATGTACCAAAAGTGCTATCTACCTCGTTCAGAACGTAGGTGATAGTGCTTCTAGCTCTTCTGCTCACGGAAGAAGAACAGGCTCTTTATCCACTCTGTCCCATAAGGGCCCTCAAAGTGTATACTAAGCATTCTGGCCTGTTTTGGCAATCAGAGCAGCTGTTTGTCAGCTTTGGAGGCCGCACTAAAGGGCTGCCGGTTTTGAAACAAAAAAAGATTTTCCAGGTGGATCGTGGATGCGACAGCACTGGCTTACAAGTCTGTGGACTTGTTGTGCCCCTTAGAAGTGAGGGCCCACTCCACTAGAGTCTCTATCACAGATATCTGTGCAGCGGCCGGCTGGTCCTCGCCATCCATTTTCATCAGATTTTACAACCTATACATCCCTGCTTATCAAGCACGGGTGTTGTCAGTTGGAAATACTTCTGTACTATGTAGCAGGCTCTGACTGCTGACTGAACCTCTGAGCCTCTCTTTATACAGCTGATTGAGGGGCCCTCGAATCGAGCACTTTCAAGCTGTCGGCTTGCAGTGCGACTTCTGTTCAGTGCTTGTATCAAGGCTTTTGGATTAGATTGGATTAGATAAGATTATGACTGATGCTGTTTCTGTATGACTTATACAGATGGTAGTCAACCAGAATGCCTATTACCGCCGAGTTACGTGCCGCGGCAAAGCCACTGCAGCAAAAATAAACCAGTTGCATTTCAAAGTCGTTTGCGAAATGACCACCAGGTGGCACAAAGGGACATTTTGCAAAACAGCTGCAATTGTTGCATTTTGAAATGTAAGTAGAGCTGAAGTCATAAATCAACAGTAATAAAAATGCAACATTTATGTTATATAAGGAGGAAAAAATGTGGTTAATGTTGTTTAGACAAACAATCTATACAAATTCACCAGTTAACATAATATTATTTGTACGAAGAGTGAACTGTTATATAGTCAAACCAAGGAGGCATGTTTCCTCTCAGATTTATAAGGCATTTGCTAAATTCGTTCACTCTATGGCTTGCACTGAACCAAAGACTGACGCGCACTTATCTCAACCAAAGATCACAACTGTTCAGTGTTTGCAGTCATATAAGGTTCATTTACGTTTCTGATTTTTAAATACACAAAGTAGGCCTACTAGCAAATAAATAAATAAATAAACTTGTTTGAGCAATTCCAGTGTTATGGACGTGACATTTGCAATCTGAACTTTCTCATTCTCATATGTATTCATTACCAATATATTGAATCATCTGTTTTTCAAAAGACCTGAAAATACAGTCCAGACAGAAAAAAAAATATCAGTCTTTATATTTTAGATGAGGAAATGTTGTTTTAAAATGATCTAACCGACACTGCTCCAATTCGTTGTTGATCATTTGATCAACAACATTTAAACATATGGTGCTGTCATAATAAAAAACTTGTTTTAATGACTCGTTTATTCATTACATGATAAGATACAAGCACAGGTTAAGTAAAATGCTGAATATACAGTAATATCGATCAAATATTAATAAAAAATATATATAAATAGGTTATAGACTGCGAATATAGAATTGCATAACAAATAACAAAATGAATTAATTTTATAATACGATTTGAAATTTCAATGATACAAAATAAAGAGCGCTGCTCTCCTCTGTGCGGACACTGAGTAGGCCTACTGCCTACCTTTTTTTTGATTAATGCAGAGATTTGTCTTTTTGCAAACATTTTATAAAATTACCATGCATTTCCATTTTACATTAAGGAACAATCTTATATTACCCAACAGTATGACTGAATTTACATCTGTATAAATTCAAATCAGAATATCAACAGCAGCTCTGTTAAAAAAAAAAAGAAAAAAAAAAGTGTGCTTAACTTTACTTTGCTTAAACATTTACATTTACTTTGCTTAAATTTGAAGCAAATAATAAACGGCTACATTTATTTTCAGTTCTACATTTGTACTAATTTCAGCACGATGATTATGAATTTGTTTAACTACAATGTTTCAAATGAATTCATCTGCTACCACAGCTCTCAAAGAGCCACGGCAGATTAATACTTGAGAGAATGAACTAACACGTTCACTTTCTAACTTTTCAAAGTCAGTGATTATAGCGATAAAAGGCAGCAAATACACATCCCAAATTTTGCTGTGGTGGGAGCGGCGACGGTGAAAGTATTATTCTGGCTGACTACCAACTGTATAGGCAGTCAACCCCGCCCTTTGTGGCAGGCTGAAACACCAGACTTGAACCAAACAGGTTTCAGGATTCAGAGAAACAGGAGTTTTCCCTTATAAGCGTCAGCAAAACTGACGCAATGCTCATTCTCATTATCTTAGGGTTCCCATTTTCTTAGGATTTTCTAATGGCTCACAACTGCTATTCCCACACAAAAAAGTCATTCATACTTAACTACAAATGAAAAATAGTTACACTTTAGAGCATGAAAGCTGTTTAGTAATGAGAAGTAGCTGAACTGAAGTCCCCCCAAATCCTAAACTGGACCTCGCAATTATAAGTTAGAGTAAATTTGAGAGAAAAACACATGGATAAGTGCTGGACAGGACACAGAAAAAGCAGAAATCAATGAAAACACTGGGCTTGTGCCTTGGATTTAGAAAAAAGCAAATCTAAAACAAAGAACTTCCATTAAAAGGGAATCCATTGTTTTGTTTGGTTTTTGTTCCTAAAAAACTTTGAATAAACTAAAGGCTTGAATACACTACACGTCTTTTGAGCAAACCTGGATGTCATACACTAAATGGCTGAGGATCATTCATTACCAGACTTTCAAGTCATCTAAACAACAAACTTACACAGAAACATGTGCCTTGTTGCTAGAAGATGCATGACAGCAAACATTGACATGCAGGAGTTGACCACAGCTGTTGTTGTAGCAAGAAAACATGAAACTAGCGCATTTGGATGTGGTCTTGGGTGGGTAGACGCGGCCAGTATGGACTCTACAGATTACAACAGGAGTTAGAGGTGAGCCCCGCAGTCAGTTGTTTTATCGGTGGTGATAAGTCAAATATTGAGGCTAATTTGTTACGCATGTTCTGTTATTGTATTTGTATTGTATTTTATCGCAACACTGGTAGATAGAGTATAGCTTCGGTTTCAGTAGCTACATGTCATACACTACGATATGTGTTCTAAAATCGGCTCAAAATATGATTCCTCCAACTGGATGGAATCATAGTCTGAAGCTTAAAAAGTCTGTGCCCATCATACACTATGCAATTTTCGGTGAAATTTCAGTCAACTCCGACTGCCCAAAATCTGCAGACTGGAGAATTTTCGGCAACTATTGTCGACTCATCTAAACTGCAAATCTGAGCAAAAGTTGTGTAATGTATCCCAGCCTTAAACTTGTCCAAAGGTTCTGATTGGCTGAAAAGTGTTTAAAATGAACAGTTGCTCCACCCATAACTGTATCATTCCACTCATTAACTGAATCACATAATGACAACTATCCAGTTGTTTCCAGGTGAAACACTTGAGGGCTGACTTTACGGATCCTACCTATATTACACAAGTCATGGAAAACTGACAAGTGAAAGTTTATAGTTCAAGTCTCATACCAAGGTCACCTCTGACCTTTAGACTACTGCTTCATACAGACCTGACAGCGGCTGATAATCTCTTTCTGTCTTGCTGTCTTGGGGACTGGCATACTGAGGAACGAGAAAAGGTTAAAGGTTCATTCGTGATGTTGTTTACTTAAAGGATTAGTTCACTTTAAAATAAAAAATTACCCCATGATTTACTCACCCTCAAGCCATCCTAGGTGTATATGACTTTCTTTTTTCAGACGAATACAATAATAATCACCCTGATGCTCCTAAGCTTTTTAATGGCAGTGCACGGAAACCACCTGTTTGTAATTCAAAAAAGTGCATCCATCCATCATAAGCATATTCCACACGGCTCTGGGGGTTAATAACGGCCTTCTGAAGTGAAGTGATGCATTTGTGTAAGAAAAATATCCATATTTAACACGTTATAATGTAAAATAACTAGCATCCGCCAGACCGCCTTCTGTATTCAACGTATGAAGAAAGTGTAACGCCTCTCGTACTTAAAAATGCTTACGCTACATCCTACGCCTTCCATATTCAACTTACGAAACAAAGTAAGTAAACTGTTGAATAGGTAAGGCGGTGGTTTCCGTTCACTGCCATTATAAAGCTTAGGAGCATCAAGGTGATTATTAATATAACTTCGATTGTATTCATCTGAAAGAAGAAAGTCATATACATCTAGGATGGCTTGAGGGTAAGTAAATCATGGGGTAATTTTCATTTCAAAGTTAACTAATCCTTTAATATAACAGTGTTTTAAAAACTATGCCAATCATGATTCAAACAGTGAATCGTGAAGATTGACTTTGCACAGTCAAATCTAAGTAGTAATCTAATTAAAATTTTAAGTTTTTTTAAACTCTTGTACCTGAATATTCTGCTAGGGTCAAGTGATGCAAGCCAGTAGCTGAAGGAATCAGGATAGAAGTTACAGGTGCCACGACCATGACACTCTATGAATGGAATCTTCCGGAATTCTGTCAGACAGGATCCAGGTGAGACCAGCGGCTGTCCGGAACCTTCTGCACCAGCTCCCGTTTGCTAGGAAAAATAAACCAGAACAAGCACAGAGAAAGAGATCGAGAGGGAGAGAGAGGTAGCAGATTTTTTCATGTTTTTGATTTTAATGTTTAGAAGGTTTCTTAATGTTTTTAAACTGCCATATTTATATGTTGATATGTTGTTTATTATATATTTATATACTGTAAAAACAGTAATGTTGTGAAATTTAAATGTTTTCTAATATATATATATATATATATATATATAAATTGTATTTATTCCTGTGATATTCCATCTCATTATCTATTAAAACTGACCTAGGAGTTTTACATTACAAGTTTTCGCTTTTTTATTTTAATTAATAATTCTAGATGTTAAATGTTTATTTTGTCAACTTTTAGCAGTACACTAATATAAATTACCTCTAAGCTAACAAACATGGATTAAATCTTTGATTCTGATCATATGATGTCTTTATTGCCATACTTTGTAAATAATGGCTGCCACTTACCATTACAAAGGAGTAACCTTGCCATAGTGGAATCCATCCTGTAGGACATTTTGGGATATTAATGGTCTGGCTGTGAATTGCTATTACATTAGCTGGTGCCTCACACACAGCACACCTTTGAGGAAGAGAGAGAGAGAGAGAGAGAGAGAGTTGATCTCCTCTGTTTTTATTCATATTATCTATCCACAGATGTCTTTCAGTTTAATACAAACTGACTTGAGTTACCTCAGCCTTTAAGAACAACAGGTATAATAATATAAGTACAGGCTTTGTGTTTACCTGCTGATATACTGTGCCAGTGAATCACCAGAAATTAATGCCTCATCGGCGGGCATCGGCGTGTCTGTAGACAGCCAATAGGAGTAATCATTTCGAGAGGCGTAGCGACAAGTGTCGTTATGATTACAGACCAGGAAAGGCATGGTGGAGAACATTGGCAAACAGCTTCCCAGAGTTCCTACAAACACACAAGCACACAGACTGTGAAAATCTGAATTTCTGTGCTCGGAATTGTTGTGTGTGTAAATGTGTCCATTTGCATTATGCGCATTTGTATGCGTGTTATCATATAAATGTTCTGTCTGTATTTCATGCCTAGGTCTTGTCCATGCCCGCGGTTATTGCCGTTGATGAAGAGAAGCGAATATCCAAAGTACAGATGTTTTGACCCACTAGGACAGACTGGTAGATTCATTGTCTGGCTATGCTTGGTAAAAAAGAATCCATCTCTTGGCCCATCTTCCAGTTGCCCAGGTGGACCCCGTGAGCCCTTGGCACCCACTTCACCTGACAAACCACGAGGACCTTCGGAAGCAAAGAAGGTTTGTTTTTACATGACGGCATTTTACTTTTTCACTGGGAATTTTGGACTGATGTCACCTAAATTGAACTTCAAGTTTTAATGGATACTTAAACTGATCGCAATTAACAGTTATTGCAAGACATTTATAATGCGACAAAAAAACTCTATTGCAAATAAATGCTGTTCTTTTGAACTTTCTGTTCCTCAAAAAATTCAGTTTTTTTATCAATACTGGAATAAATTACATTTTATTAATAAAAAACAGTTATTTGTAATAGCAATAATATTTAACAATATTACTAAATAAATACTGTAAACCCAGCATTGATGAGCATAAGAGACTTCTTTGAAAAACATACAAAATCTTACCAACCAAATAATTTTGTATGGTAGTGTGCAATTAGCTATAAAAGTCCGAACTTCTAGATTTTTACCTTGTTGTCCTTGTGGGCCAGTGTTGCCCCTTGGTCCAGGGCTCCCATTTGGACCAACACCTCCATCTGCACCTGTACCTCCCTTCTGACCTTGTGCTCCTAAAAGGTAGGGAATTATGCAAATACAAGATGAATTCATTAAACATCAGAGAAAATTAGAGCATTGTGTTTGTGGCATTGTACCTTTTGGACCTCGTAATCCTTTAGGTCCACGTTCTCCTGGTTCTCCTTTCTTCCCAACTTTTCCAGGCAAACCAGGGTCACCGGGGACAGGGATGGCCTCACGCACAGCATCATCACCTTTTGGCCCTAAATAATCACAGAGAGGGGTAATAATAATATATATGACACAACAAAATGCAATGGCTTCATTTTTAATGTTAGTATGCCAGTATATGAAAAATCACCTTTACATCCAGGAAATCCTTTACAACCTTTTAATCCACGCGGCCCAACTGGACCACAATGTCCTTTTTGACCTATAATACAAGTATAGAAAAACTTTAAATAAAATGAATATTTATCAACCAGTCAATCTGTGTAGTTAATTGAAGATTTCTTTACATTTCATTAAATTCCAATTTAATTAGGATTTCTTACCAACTGGTCCAACACAACCCACTTGCCCCATATTTCCTTTCACACCCTTGAAACCAGGATATCCATCTTTCCCCTGAAAACATTACAGTTTATCCCATGTCTGGATTTAACAAACTCCATAATTTATTCAACCACAAACTGTATGTGAATCAGATTCGTATCAGTGCTGTTATTCTTAAATAAAACTCAAACTAAAAGTCAAACTATTAAAAATCATTTTCGGTAATTAAAATAAATCTGAAATAAAATAAAATATAAATATTAGATGAAAAACTTTCATCTAATTGCCTAAACTAACTGAAACAAATAATGAAAATATAAAAATAAAAGCCAATTCAAAGTATTAATAACAAAAATACTATAATAGTATATAAATTAAAATAACACTGATTCACATTTTCAAATCTTAAAGGATTAGTTAACATTACACTTTTTGTTCATAAGATGAATACGGAAGGCGGTCTGGTGGAAGCTAGATATTTTTCTTTATAACTTGTTAAATATGGACATTTTTCTTATACAAACGGTATCGCTCCGCTTCAGAAGGCCTTTATTAACCCCCTTTATTAACCCCCCGGAGCCGTGTGGAGTACGTTTACGATGGATGGATGCACTTTCTTGAGCTTCAGACTCACTGGTCCTGTTCACTGCCATTATAAAGCTTGGATATTTATTAATATAACTCCGATTGTGTTCATCAGAATGAAGAAAGTCATATACAACTAGGATGGCTTGAGGGTGAGTAAAGCTTGGGGTAATTTTCATTTTAAAGTTAACTAATCCTTTAATAATAACTATAAATGCTTTTCAAAAAATAGTGGTTCTTCAGCAAACAGTCATTATTATGGAATATTTCTTCATGGTTCTGCAGACTTAAATCGAAAAATCTAAAAATAAACAACTTCATAAAAGACTTACTGGTTTACCAGGAACACCCCGATCACCAGCACTACCAGGTGGCCCCACAAGCCCCTGGGGCCCGATGCTGCCTTTATCTCCCTTTAGGCCTGGACCTGGGTCGCCAGGAGGCCCACGTGGTCCTCTGAGACCTGTATTTAAAGAATCACACAGAAACAACAGAAGACATGTGATTAATAGCAGGTTGAGAGTAAACAATAGCAGATTGCAAAGCACTATAAATGTTGCCAGAACCATAAATATGACATCTTTCATGAAGAATCTACATTCAGTGTATTTATTTGTAACATTAAGTGTAACCCACTTAAAGGTGGGGTATCCGTTTTTTCAACCACACTGTTTGGAAGTTAGGCGGGCCGATACCAACAACAAACGTCTAACCAATCAGCATTCGGGGGCGTATGACGGTCGAGGAGAGAGAACGAGCAAGAGGGAGATTTGAAAAAAAAAAAAAAAAAAACGTAGAAAGAGAAATGATGAGACACAATACAAAAGAGCTCAAAAGAATATCACTGGAATGAAGGTTTATGACTGGGCAAGTGCTTTAGGACCTGTGTTAATTTTAGAAAAGCTTTCCAGCGCTGGAGAGAGCTGAAAACAGACACGGAGAACCCGCTTTTCATGTGAGTAACACTGGGTTTGAGTGTCATGATTGTCTGGGGCTGCTGTGCTGTTGGCGACTAACAACAAACTCTTGTTTGTATTTACTCTTGTGTACTGTACATTTATTTTTTGTGCTTCCTTGTCGTTCGTTCATCAACTGCGCTTTATTTTTCGTGAAGCACTTTGTTGTGCGTCAGCTGTGATAAACAGACACCCACTCTCGTATTGCGTGTGTAACAGTGGCCAGATAGTGAGAGTTGTGCAGGTAAACCACTGTGCACTGACGACCATTAGAGAATGTGGTGTTTAGCGTCATTGGTAGTGCATTCTCCTCACATTCCAGCAGCGATCGGGCCTGGGTTCAAGACCGCCTCGGAGCAGGGTGGTTAGGATTGGAGTGTGAGCTTTGGAGACGGAGCAATGAAGAGAGGGGTGGGTTTGTTTGGGTAGATTTCAAATATCAACAATGTCCAACAGCATAGTTGAAAAAACCCCACCTTTAATATTCAACAATATTACTGATCTGCCTGCATCAACATTGTATGCGATCTGAACTGAGCTGGACGATGACATCACTGTTTTGTCAAGAGCTGAGATAAATTAACTAAATTAATAATTAATGATTTTTACAATGGAAATGAATGAATACTGAACTTACTTAAGCTGGACAATGACACTATTTTCTTCTAGAGCTGCTATACAGCCAAATTTGTTTCCTGCTATCATATCAAGCTGCTTTGAAACAATCTGTATTGTAAAAAGTGCTAAATAAATAAAGGTGACTGTTTACATGCATTGACAGGACACGTTCAAAATTAGATTAAAGTGCCCCTATTATGGATTTTTGAAAATTACCTTTCATGTAGTGTGTAACATAGGTCTAAGTGAATGAAAACATTCTGCAAAGTTTTAAATCTGAAAGTGCACCGTATATTAAGTTATTGTCTCTCAAAAGTAAGAGTTGACTCTGAATCAAGTAAACGAGTCGTTTGTAAAATGAATCTTAAGCCGT
This sequence comes from Elopichthys bambusa, assembly GCA_037101425.1. Taxonomy (NCBI): domain Eukaryota; kingdom Metazoa; phylum Chordata; class Actinopteri; order Cypriniformes; family Xenocyprididae; genus Elopichthys; species Elopichthys bambusa. The sequence continues at coordinate 10,506,277 of CM074444.1, forward strand.
TTCATTGTGATGTCACAACGAAACATTAGCATACTGCCCGCCCACTTATTGCGCACGCAGACGCCAGGGGAAATTTGAAACCCGAACCTTGTGACTGCTTCTTCAACCTAAATACGTTCAAAGAGGGATTCGCAAGCTGGTTGTTATTGAAGGATAGGTCAGTACCCAGTTTATTTGGACCAGCTCTTTTCCTCTTCCGAATCAAAACCTGTAAGTACGATTAATAATTGTTGCCACGTTTGACAGACGGACTATTTTTTAGAAAAGAATGTAATTATAATTCTCACAGAGAAAATAATTTAAATTAGTTAAGTTTTTAAGGAGCCAAGAAGACTCACCTGTTCTGATGTGCAATCCAACTGAAACAGCACAAGTCTATATGTAAAAAAAAAAAAAAAAAAAAAAAAAAAAAAAAAAATTCTTCTGGACAAATACGCGATTAGCAAGGACTAAAATCCAGTGTCTAACATCCACACGGTTCTGAGTTTCAGTTCAATGGCCTAAGTAGAGTAACGTTACTGGACTGAAGCCCTTAATACGGTCCAGTCCGAACCATGTCAGTGACGTCTCCGCGTCCAAATTCCGAGCCAGAATCACCACATTCTCTGTTGCATGCACTAATACGTATTTAGTTGTGTATATGTGTGTGTGTTGTACAGCTTGTAGGTCTCCAGCTAACCAGCTAACAGCAATAAGTGTTCGCTCGCAATCGTCTAGAAATGTGTCAAATGTTTTTCTTTGTTATTACTTGGAGTTATGATAAAGAATAGAACAATACGTTGGTGTACAACTGCAGTGCTTCATCAATACGTTTCTGCGTTGGGCATATACCATGACTGTTTGGATGTTTACCACCGAGCTGTGGGCTAGTTTCGCTAACATAAACACAAAACAACTTATTTCCTCTCTGAGTCTTTATTTTTAGAACAGAGCGGAGCACCATCATTATTATAATACAATGTAAGTGATGCAAGCACTATATTACTGTACTCTGTGTTAACCAGCAGAAGTCATCTGACCAATCACCGCAGATTAGCAAACGAGGGGTTTGGCAAAGTGAATCGTTGAGCGAATCGTTTGGGAGTCGTTGAGCAAATAAGGTAAAAATAAATGCATATTATAAGACAATTAAAGTGTTTTTTTGAACTTGCATGCTTTTAAACCTGTTGTTGGGGACTTCAGAAACAAAAATAGGAACCTTTCAAATGCCATAATAGGGGTACTTTAATATTAAACCTAAAGGCCCAGTTTCACAGACAGGGCTTAGCCTAAGCCAGGATTAGGCCTTAGTTCAATTAGGGTATTTAAGTAGCTTTTATAAACGTACCCTAGAAAAACACATTACTGGTGTACATCTTGAGACAAAACAATGGCTCTGACATATTTTAAGATATGTCAGTGCAAGTTACTTTCAGTTAAACTAAACTATACCTGTTCTATCTTCATGCACAGAATATGCTAATCAATGACTTTAAGATATACCACATCAGCTACATAAATTAAGCAACTAACCATTCAGAAACGTCCTGTTGCATTCTACATGTTGTCACTTCTTCTTGAGTCTTTCCATCATTATCCGACTTTGGTTTGAACATAAAAGGCTGAACTGTTTCTGACATTTTCAGTGAGTCTTCGTGAGGTAATCGACACTGCTAACATTGTGCTGACACAAGCTCTTGAAACCCTGCCCTCTGATTAGGAGCAGCAGCTCATTTGCATTTAAAGGGACACATAAAAACGGAGCGTTTTTGCTCACCCTCAAAAAGTGACAAATTTAACATGCTATAAAAAATTATCTGTGGGGTATTTTGAGCTTAAACTTCACATACACACTCTGGGGACATCAGACAGGTAAAAATGGCATTATACCACCCCTTTAAAACAGCTTAAACATGCATTTTAGTCTAGCTTAAGCCTTGTCTGTGAAACCGGGGGATAGAGTGGTATCTGGACACACAACAACACGCTACCACAATGCCAAGGCTTTGCCGGTGGTTGCCAAGCCGTTGCAATGCAATTGCTAAGGTGTCTTGAGTGGCTTTTAGTGTGTTATTGTGGTTGCTAGGGTCTTATGGGTGGTTGTTATATCATTACTTTAGGTTTACAAAAGAACCCACCCCCAAGTCTCTATGTTTTTTTTTCATTCACTAGGTAAAAATCAGGGTAAGTCTCCACCAGGTAAGTCTCAAAACCTAGAAAAGCAATAGCACACCTCTCCTCAACAAGCTTAGCAAAAATGTTGACCCTAAGTATTATCAATAGTAATTAGCAAGCACCACTAATAATCAAAGACGACTAATCACCTGGTGGGCCAGGTAGTCCATTAGGTCCTTGCTCCCCTTTTGGGCCACTGATACAGACACCAGGTGGACCTGGGCACCCGGGTGGCCCCATTTCTCCGGGTTTGCCGGGGGGACCAATATCTCCAGCTGGACCGCAGGGACCTGGTGGCCCGCATGGCCCTGGGGGTCCAGAACAGCCTTTAGTACCTGAAATTAAACATGCACATAAAGTGTAAGCATGGATAACTGATTAAGATCCGCATGTTAGAAGGGTAGGCTTTCCAAGCATGGACTTACCTTTCACACCCTTGACACCAGGTGGGCCACAATCCCCATTTGTAGTGCCTAAAACAACAAAATCAAGAATGATTAATAAGAATATTCCTTCATGTGAACGTGTGTGTTTGTGTGTGACATCTTACGCCCTCTATCTCCTTTATCTCCAGCTGATCCTGGAATGCCATCTCTGCCTATTTCTCCCCGATGTCCTTGTGGACCGGGAGCTCCAGCACAACCAGGAACACCTTAATAAACATAGAGATACATCACTGGAAAAGACAATAAACCAGTGGTGTGAATTCTTCATGTTTTACAGAATATGTATTCTTGGTGTTGGTTACATGTAAGTTACATTTTACATTACAAGTCAAGATACAATACATGTAACAGAAGGGGGTAATTTAATGCTAGAATAGGATCGTACCTGGTGGACCACAGAGCCCTTCACATCCAGGTGGACCTGGAAGCCCATCTGAACCCTCATCACCAGGAGCTCCTGGAGGTCCTAACAATGGGACAATGGATAACAGGATAATGTGATGGGATGAAAATACTTTTTTTTGGAAATGATATATGAAAAAAATATATCTGTGAGTTTTGAATTAAAAGGATTAAATTTTATAAATGAATACCTGGACCTCCTGGTACTCCAGTTTCGCCAATTTCCCCAGGATTCCCTGAAAAACCTGGTAACCCATTTTCCCCACATGTACCTTTGTCACCCTTTTCCCCTCTAACCCCTGGACAGCCTGGCTCACCCTGACAGAATAAGAAAAAGAAAGCATGAGAGTGGGTAGTAGCACCTTAAAAGGCAAGTGCTACTTTTTTCAGCAATGAGAAATGAATTATAGAAATTGATACCTTCTCACCAGGTAGTCCTGGAAGTCCTGGCCCAGGAGGGCTGGGTTCACCTTTGATCCCTTTTGGTCCAGTTGGCCCTGGGTCACCAGGATCCCCAGCCTTCCCACGTAAACCAGGTAAACCTTTGAGGCCTTTCACTCCTGTGACAGAAACACATTTGCATACGTGAAATGTCTTATGGAAATGACATCTGGAGCATCATGGTGTTAAAAAAAAGGTTAGACTGATGAGTATGTATGAACTTGCCTGGAAACCCCATAACTCCTGGATCCCCAAAGTTTCCATCAAGACCACGATTTCCTGGAAGACCATTCTGGCCAGGGTCACCAGGAGGGCCTGACAAAAAAGAAGGTTTGTGAGACATCATATGGACTATGTTCAAATGTGGACAGCAAGGTTTTGGATTTTAGCATCTATACCTGGTGGACCAGGACATCCTGGAACTCCATTCTTCCCACATTCTCCATAACTGCCTGGGAATCCTAATTCCCCTTTAGAGCCAGGCAGACCAAGAAGACCTAAAACACATAGAGAATGTTAAATATAATGAGAAGTGTTGCAGTTCCATCAACAGGGTTGAGGTTATGGAAAACGTATTGAGGAACAGGCAAACTGAATATATAGATATAATAGCTTGCATATTTAACAGAAGTGGAAACCAGATGTTGAAAGGGTCACCTGGTAGGCCAGGGTCACCGGGATCCCCTGGACACATAACATTTGATGGCGGTCCTTTTGGACCACAGGTCCCAGGGTCTCCTGGTTCCCCAGGTTTTCCTGTGTCACCAGGCACTCCATTCCTACCCATTAAACCTGATGAGAGACAATAACCATCATTATAATATGACCAATTTCACCAATATAAAAGAAAAAGCACCTTAAATTCATTGCTAGATTTGTGTGTATGTTTGAACCTTTAGGTCCCGGGAGCCCTGGTGGTCCAGGATTTCCATCTACTCCAGGTGGACCAAACATTCCAGGGCTCCCCTGATCACCCCGTGTACCTGAAACAAAACAAAGCAGTTAGAAAAAGCTTAAATTGGTTGCTGTGTTTTGGTAAATAGTATCTGGTCATTAATTGTTTGACCAGTCTCCAAGTTCCAAAAACTGTTGGAGTTGAGTACCTGGACAGCCTGGAGGACCATCCCGACCTTGGAAACCTTTTGGTCCCCGGATACCAACCAAACCAGTCTGTCCAATTTTCCCAGGTATCCCAACCAAACCTTCTATACCAGGTAAACCCTGTCCACACGGTCCAATTTCACCTTGTGGCCCCTTCAGCCCTTGCAGCCCTAAAGACAATACAGTGGACACCATTGTGGTGATTTGAACAAATTGGAATCTCAATAGTGACTTTTGCCATTAAATGTGGGTTTTTCTTACCAGTGGGTCCATCTAGTCCTCTGATGCCTGAGGGTCCTTCGTCACCTTTAGCTCCTGGTGTACAGCATCCTGGAACACCAGCCTCTCCTGGCAAACCATCAAGACCCTGTGCACCTGTGTGAACAGTCTGCATGTGAGAGATGGACTGATATATAGATGGACAGAGAGAGCCAGGAATAGACATGTGTGTGTGTGTGTATATATATATATATATATATATATATATATATATATATATATATATATATATATATATATATATATATATATATATATATATATATATATATATATATATATATTATATATATTCTTTAGGGAAGAATTGTGCTTGTGTAATTAAGTGCATCGGCATGGAATTCACCAACCACAGTCTCCTGGTGGTCCATCCCTTCCCCTTTGACCTGGACATCCAGATAATCCAGGGGGGCCAGAGATTCCTGGTAGCCCAAGGCACCCTTCATCTCCTGGCAGGCCTTGCCGACCCTTGGGCCCTGGGGAGCCAAATGTTATTTCACCCTGTGGATGGAATTTAAATGTATTCTCATTCAATAAAACACAACTGTACTCATGTCATCTCAATTAAATTAGTTTTTGCTAATTTCATTGCTGAATGATGGAAGCTTCATGTCAAACACTTTGATACAAAGTTCTGTCATCATTTAATCCAAACCTGTCTTTCTTTCTTCTGTGCAACAAAAAAAGAAGTAATTTTGAGGACTGTTATTTACTTTTTAGTACAACAAAAGCATACAGTGACCAGGACTGGCAAGCTCCAAAATGAACAAAAACACTATAAAACATGATTAAACTGGTCCATACAATTGGGCATTATATAGGTCTCTGACCTTTAGGCCTGGCATTCCTGGTGGTCCTGGAGAGCCAGGGCAGCCTATACTTCCATAACCAGGTGGACCTGGATTCCCTTTCACACCCTTATCACCTACAACAATGAGAAGAAATTGAGATCAGAAGGAGTGCCACCATTTAAAGACACCCATCCACAACATTAAACAGCCAAGAGAAAAACCAGATGCAAAACCATAATTTTGAATCTAATTTGAAACTAATGAATGCAGTTTGTAGAGTTAGCAGAAACAAACTTTCCTGTTATGTTGGCTTATTTTATTTGTTTAAGTTTCTTACCCACCTTTGGGACCAGTAAGTCCAGGAACTCCTGGCATTGACAGTCCTTTCTCTCCTTTTAACCCGCACAATCCTGGAAATCCTTGAACCCCAGCACAACCTTCATTACCTAAAACATACATTAATGCATGATTATCCATTCTACATCCTGTTCTCAGTCTACTTGTCCAAGTTTTTTATCCCCTCTGCTTACCTGGTTGTCCTGGTAGACCCGGAAGACCAGGCAATCCAGGCTCACCTGGGTCTCCAGGTGTCGTTTGTACTAGTCCTGGAGATCCTTTCTCACCTGTGGGATGTAACTGTAATATTTAGGCCTGTATTTTCTCCTCCATACCACTAGTGTTTTTGTATTCCAACTCACTGATGATGGGCTTTAACAGTTTGCCTACTAGCTAGAGTTAGATGAAGCTTGCTGTGAGCTTTAGGCTACTCAACAGCCTCTGCATAGTTCCTGAGGTTAAACCATTCAGTAACATCCCATATTTTAACATACATTACATCAGTTCATACCTGGTTCTCCAGGATTTCCTTGCTGGCCCACAACTCCCAAACTTCCTTTCTCTCCAGGTGCCCCTAGTTGTCCAACACCCATAGACCCTTGGCTGCCCATTGGACCTGTGCAGCCAGGTTCCCCACAAATCCCTGGATCTCCTTGGTTGCCCTTAGGCCCTAGAGGACTCTGGAAAAAGTCAGTTTCAAGTTATGTCAACATCCAAACTTGTGGCTTTAAAATTGGCTACACAAATTTAGACCAAGGTTATAGCAGTTATCTAAGAGTTTATGGTTACAACAATTTCCAAGTACTAACTGGGTTTCCTTTTGCTCCTGGTGGTCCTTTGTAGCCAGGGGTGCCCGGCATACCATCTTTCCCATTTATCCCAAATAGTCCTACTGCACCTGTGTTTCCTTTATCTCCTTTCTCCCCAATCTCAAATCTCATCCCTTGGTCTCCTTTGGGCCCTGGAGGCCCTGGAAATCCCGGAAGACCTAAGAAACCCTGTGAAAACACATCATAGACAACTGTTCTTGAGAATATGAAACCTCTATTTGCAATACCAACTGAATAATTGGAGTGGACAAATAATAGTTTTTGCTGAGTTACTATATGAGGAAGATGATTGGGTTTAGTGGCAGTATGCAGCGAAACTGACCGGAGGACCTGGAGGACCCTCTGGACCTTTAAAGCCTCGGGATCCTTTATTGCCCTGAACTCCTCCAAGACCTGCACAAATAATTTGAATTTAAGGTCTGTTATCAAAACCAACCCAAATCACTGAAACAAAAAGTGCTTTAAAGCAGATATCCACCAATATGGATGCACCACAGTAGGGTTCCTATCTATGAAGCTCATTCTTGATGATTGCTAGGGTGTTATAGATGTTGTTAAGGTGTTTTGGGCATATGCAAAGACATTGTTATGTGATTGCTAGGGTGTTCAGGCCAACATAATGATGACATCACCTGGCTCTCCGGGTTTGCCTGAAACTCCAGGTGGTCCTGGAGGTCCAGGGTCAGCAGCAGAAACAGCACACAGTCTGCAAAGTTCTCCTTGCTCTCCTGTATTAAAATGACGGAAAACAGTGTTATGTGATAAGCACGTTTATTGGTTGTACTGTATGCATTCACGTAACCTACACTTTATTTAAAGGAATGTTTTAGGTCCAACTATATGAACAACATTTGTGGCATGCTTACCTTAAAATAATTTTTCTTGGAAAGACATTGCAAATGTCTAAAAAATAATTTTCAGTGGTAATAAATAAAGCTTAACTTGAGCTTAATTTAACCACTGAACTTGAAATATTCTTTTAACATAAAATACACCATGAAAAGAGTTAATCTCACCTGGTTTTCCAGGATCTCCATGCAGACCCTCAGGGCCTGTTAGGCCTTTGTCACCCTTGAGCCCTTTTAGTCCCAAGCGACCTTTGATTTCTGGGGATGCAGGAGAGAAGCACAAACAGTCATGTCAAACAAACAGTGTCTTGTCAAACGGTCATGTACAACAGTCAAGCTTGATTAATAAAATAAATTTAAGGTGGCAGTCTTTGACAAAAAAAACAGTTACGTGGAGTTCCTGGAGGTCCAGGGTCACCAGGGGGTCCTCGTTCCCCTGGTAAGCCATCACGTCCTGTGGGTCCTGTGATGTCAGGTGCAGGTTCACCTTTTTCCCCTTTCACACCTCTAAATCCTGGGAGACCTGGTTTTCCGTAAGGTCCTGGTATGGGGGTCCCTGACATATTTGAACGAAGAGGAAGTTAGCATTTGTGTCTGTGTGTGTGCAATAAAGAGAGAAAGATGCATCAATTTTACCTGGAGGACCTGGAGATCCAGGAAAACCACTGAAACCTTTTAAAAAGACATCAAAGAACATTTGGTTATATTCTTTGGCTTAATAAAATAAGAATAATTATTATTAATTATTATTTATTTACTTTTTACCATTTGAAAGATTAGGGTGGATTTAGTTTTTTCCCCCTTTTTTTCCCAAAAACATAAATTATGCTTAACAAGGCAGCATTTGTTAGATTGAAAATACAGTAAAACAGCAATATTGTGAAATATTCTTATAATTTTAAATACCAGTTTTCTATTCTAATATATTTTAAAATGTAATTTATTCTTGTGATAGTAAAGCTGAATTTTCAGCATCGTTGCTCCAATCTTCAGTCACAATCATTCTTATATGCTGATTTGCTGTTCAAGAAACATTTCTTATTACTGTCAATGTTGAAAATAGTTGTGCTACTTAATATTTTTGTGTTTAAAAGAACAGCATTTATTTGACAATTTTTTAACATTATACACCTTTACTGCCACTTTTGATCATTGTAATGTATCCTTGCTGAATAAAAGCATTATTTTCTTTTTTTTCTTCTTCTTCTTCTTCAAAAAAAAATGTTCAAAAGTTGATTTTTTTATTTTATTTCATTAACTAAGCCATGTTTTGCCTATTAACAAAAGAAATAAAACCATTTCATGGCAGATTTAGCTGGTTTTGCTGGTGGTTCTTTTTTGCATGAAAGTAGTTTTAATTAAGTTACTAACCTTCACTACCTTGTAGACCAGGAGGTCCTGGTGGCCCGGGAATACCTTTTTGACCTTTGATCATCTCATTTATTATATTGAACTAAAATACAAATCATATTTAAATAACACTTCATAAATACGTTCTTTATATTATTAAATATAAAGAGACAGATATTATTATTACTTCATCAGCTAATGAAGTAGAATAAACTGTTTCATTGTCACAGGCAATATGATGTGATTAAAGTGAGATTAAACATCTGGAGATTGCCATAAGTGAAAGTATCACTACCTCTCCAGGAACACCAGGGGCACCGGGCTCACCCTTCGGTCCCTGAAGACACACACAAAGAAACAGATGAATGAATTTAAGTAAAAGAGAATTGAAAGAAAGATTAATAATAATAATAATAATTTTTATTTACAAACAGACAGATAGATACCATTTCCCCTGCTATCCCAATAGCTCCTGGATATCCTACATTTCCAGGCTCTCCCTAGGAGGTCAAAACAAAACTCTTGGTCATAATAAACATCTATTAATCGATCTATCACAATATTTTATTGAATTTAAATTTCCTTGAACTTTTGACCTTTAAACATCCTGTCAGTTTCAAAGCTTAAAACTTCCTCCTTATAATAAACAAAGCATTTATATAACCAAGCTCCAAAAATGGTTTGTTTGGATATTGTGGGATCTGTGAAATCACACGGACAAATACATTTGCATACAACTGCTTCTAGAGCAAGACATCAACGAATAGTTATACATAAGCCCACCATAGGCCCCGCACAATGGCGTTCAGCCACGTAAGCTGCATTCACACTTCCAGCTATCCCATTCATTTCAATGGAGAGCTGGTGATTTCCGGTGACATAAGCAACAGTGACTGATGGCAACAGAATGTAGGCATGTCCAGTGATGTGACAGAGTTGAGATATGTTTAACTTTATGCAAATAAAGAGAAATATGGTTAATTTTAGCATCAATTTTAATTTTTTCCTTTAATTTATGACATGTCTCAGACGGTGTACATACGGTGGTACTCGCTGTGAAAATAAATAACTAAATAAGAAAATGTTTCTGCAAAAACTTTACTAACAGTATAAGTGAACCTTAAGGAATATATCCATGTCATGACCCCTTTAAAGAACATAATATTGATAACCAAAAACTTCCTGGCATTTCTCTGGCAGGGCCACTGTAAAAGATTTTATGCTTACCTTACGCCCTGACTCTCCTTGCAGCCCATCCTTTCCAGATTTCCCCTGAAAATCAATACATCATTACAAATCATGTGTGTGTGTGTGTGTGTGTGTGTGTGTGTGTGTGTGTGTGAGTGCGTATAAATAAATGTAACTATTCTGCAAATAAAAAAAGAAGTTTGAAAGGAGTGAGATTGCAGTGTGATATTTTAAAAAGATATTTTTTAAGTCTTGTTTGATGCCAGACATTTAAACTTGACAAGAATAAGTTTAAGGACAAATTGGGAGAGAATGAGTCTCCATTGTCTCTCTCTCTCTCTCTCTCTCTCTCTTTATTTAGTTATTTACCGGAGCCCCAGGCTCTCCACTTTCCCCTTTCTTCCCCTTAGGACCAGGAGGACCACGAAAACCCTGCAGAATAGAGCAGTTGGGCTTTAAGATTGATGAAGTAACTTAAAGCAATCCCTATTAAACAAACGATTTAAACAACAGCAAAATAATAATAAAAAAAAAGTTAAAAAAAAATTTTTTTTTAAAAAAGTAGTCTTGTTTACTTACAGTCTGCCCAAAGCATCCAATGTCTCCAAAATCCCCAGTGTCACCCTGAAACCAAAAAGAGAGTGATTTTTTCACAAAACTTTGGGGTTACTTCACCCAAAAATGAAAATTATATCATTAATTAATCACCCTCATGACGTTCTACACCCATAAGACCTTCGTTCATCTTCAGTACACAAATCAAAATATTTTTGATAAAATCTGATGGCTCAGTCACTACTAAAGACATATTTAAAACAGTTCATGTGACTACAGTGGTTCAACCTTAATGTTATGAAGCGATGAGAACACTTTTTATGTGCCAAAAAAAAATAAAAAAAATAACGGCTTTTCAACAATATCTAGTGATGGCCAATTTCAAAACACTGCTTCGAAGCTTTACAAATCTTTTGTTTCGAATCAGTGGTTTGGAGTGCCAAAGTCACATGAGGCTTCGTTTTGTCATAATTGTTTTATGACAAAATTTCAATAGTTCACATGACTTTGGCAGTTTGATGCACGCTCCAAACCACTGATTCGAAACAAAAGATTTGTAAAACTTTGAAGCTTCATGAAGCAGTGTTTTGAAATCGCCCATCACTAGATATTGTTGAAAAGTCCTTATTTTGTTTTTTTGTTTTTTTGGCACATAAAAAGTATTTTCATCGCTTTATAACATTAAGGTTGAACCACTGTAGTCACATGAACTGTTTTAAATATGTCTTTAGTAGCTTTCTAGGCATCTGAAAGTGTTAATCATCTTGCTGTCAATAGAGGCCTCACTGAGCCATCAGATTTTATGAAAACAATCTTAATTTGTGTTCTGAAGATGAACGAAGGTCTTACAGATGTGGAACGACATGAGAGTGAGTAATTAATGACAGAATTTTCATTTTTGGGTGAACTAACCCTTTAAATCATTCATTTGTATTACAGTCTAAAAAATAAGATAAAATAAAAAAAACCCACAATGAATGACTTTTAAGGGAAATGTTACCTTAGGCTCCTTTGGTCCTGATACAAATAACTTTACACCTTTTTGTCCTGGTATACCAGGTGGTCCCCTCTCCCCCTACAAAAAAGCCCCACAATGCATTTCAAAGTTCATAAAATCAGCTTATAGAGACCATTAATAAATTTAAATCAAATTATTCATCTGGTTTACCCTGCACATTCACATACTGTAGGTGACAGACATACTTGTTTTGTAATATTAAGCAAAAATTTAAAAGTAAAGATGAAAATTCTGACCTTTTGACCTACGGGTCCAATTCTTCCCACGCTTCGACCCTCTAGACCCTATATGTAACACAAAAAAGCTAGATTCACATACACACACACACACATGCATACATACATACTAAAGCCCAAAGTATACTGTGTGTCCACATTCCACTGTGTGACATTGTGTTCATCAGGAGGGTCCGCGGACAGTGCACGTACAACAGCGCATGTGCGAGTGACTTGAGTGCTTACATATTGTGCCTTTAATACTGACCTGACATGTTATTATTAGCTAATCAGAACTAACCTTCTCTCCTTGTAATCCAGGCATGCCATCTATTCCCTAAAAATCATTAAACAGTTAAATAAATATGACAATAATGTAATCATGACGCTAATCATAATGAGATAACAATACTGAACAACTTACTGGTGCACCTCTAGGCCCTTCTGGTCCAACTGGTCCCGGTAACCCTGGCAACCCTGGTTGACCCTGTAGATCCACAACCAAAAGAGAAAGCTCAGTCAAAAAAATGACACAGAATACAACAAAATGGAGAATAAGAATAAAGTTACATAAAGTAATAATAATGCTTGTCCAAATGCTCAATCTGTATTTTTCTCTTTATTCTTATAATGAATTATCTTACTTTATCTCCATGTCTGCCTGGAAGACCACAAAGTCCTTTCACTTGTGTAGAGGGTGGGAAGACATAGCTTTCTCCCTAAAAATAACAATAATTTATGGTCATCATAATATTATAATTTACGTGTGTGCAATTTATTTTAAATAAGCAATTCAGCTTGTTAACACTTCTTAATGTGCTGAAGTTAATCGAATAAAACACACCTTAAGTCCTTGGATTCCTGGCTTACCCTAAAGACAACAACAACAACAAAGCTTGTAGTTTAAATTAGCAGCCTACATCAGAGTAAGGCCCAAATACAGACTCACACACGTACCAAAGCAATTTCTCAAAGCACCCACTTTTTAATTTTTTTTAATGAATTAAAATATGAATCTACAAAACATCTATAGCATGTCAGTATTCATTACATGGCATTTCATGAGAGGTTCATACTTACAACTGTCTTTCTGTGTACCACTGGTGGAGGTTTCAGAATTTTCAAAATTCTTCTCGATAATTATCTTTTTAATATGTTGTACATTACCTGTTGTGCATTAAACGTTTTCATATATATATATATATATATATATATATATATATGTATATGTATTTATATATAGTGCATCTTGGTTACATGTTGGTTACACTCTGATTACTGTTTGGTGCAGCTTAGCATTTTCTGTTACGTTACTTTTATTATGAAATTACCCTTTTTCCTGTTTCCTGCATATGCAAATTTATTCATTTATTTAATATAAAATAAATATATTATTTATTTTACTATTCCTGCTATAATAATAATATTATTACAAAATTATTACTTTTACAATGGTAAAAATACTAATTGAGCCTTAGTACACCTGTTGCTTTTTTAGTTTATGTCATATGTTTAGTTATTAGGTCTTACGTTGCATTCAAAATAGAATACTTATTTTACTATATAGTATGCAAAAAACTGTACACCAAAATAGTAGTATGTCTAAATACATATTTGACAAACAGTAGGTGAAAAGTACCCAGATGACCCATCACTTCAGCCGAGATCCTGAAGTGCACAGTCGATGGACATTTTACTTTCCCATGTGGCCACGGGAGAAGATTAAATGAAAGTAAAGCGACACAACCAACGCTGGTAAGTCACGTGACAGTAACAACATGGCGGACGTAGTACATTCGGTGTCATGAGAAATCGAGTCCCACCAGGAATTGGGAATCAGGTCTTGTTGTTAAAAAGTTGTTATCATGATGTCTTGACTAATTATAACCTATTTCACTATTGTATGATGTTTATTACATTAGTGCACAAACAACATGCTTGAAATATAAAATGAATGCCTATGTATTGCATAATAAAACAAACTGGAAACTCCACCATGCCTAAAAAATATTTTTTTATAAGGATAAGGATTGTTGCAATATAGTTCTGTAAAAGTAATTTAATATTAATTGTACACAATAATAGCAATGTGGTATAGTATATAATATTACTATTAGAAATGTTTAATAAAATAATTGTCAAAGTAAGTCATGTACAAACATCATTAATTTGAAACATGTAATTGGAAACTATATTGGAAGCAAAAAACATATCTAATATAATATAAGCTAAGCTAGCAGGCTAATTTGGTAGATGTATGCTATGCTAGTACATAAGCTAACAACAACAACAAAAAAAAGACATTAAGAATGAGAAATGCTTGATTTCACAACCTTCATTTATGTACTAGTCTATGAACCATGTAATTTAAAAGACATTAATGGACATTATAATGCATTTTAAACAATATAAATCATAACATGATTTTGCAGGAATTATAATCAAGTGCTAAAAATACTACCCAGTCCGTTGAACCAATGGGATCACTCAGGGTCCTAAAAGAGACCCGATTCCTGGGGGACTCGATTTCTCACCACACCAAAGTATGTTCAAATTCAAATGTAGTACCTACTCAGACAGTATAGCCCCTTTCACACAGAGATTCTGGAAAATACACTGATAATGTGTCCCGATATTTGTCCTGGGATGGTTTGATTTTGGTTCATTCACACTGCCAGTGATTTTCTGTAATCTGTATGTGCGTTCACACACATCCCGTAAAGATCAGGATGTGACGTGTAATGTCTCTGCAGTATCTTAAGTTTGCTTATGATCTGCAAATTCCACACTTGTGCAATTTCTTCTGATTCAATCATAATCGCATCGGGTACTATTCGACCAAGCTGCCGAACGATCTCAGCTTCACTGTGTCATCACTATAACACACCCCTTACGGCATCGGTTCTGCTTTTTGTTCACACAGGGCGCGTTCCGGGACTGATCCCGGCAATGTTACTAGGTTCCCATCTCAGGATCGATCCCGGGACGTGTTTGCGTTTACACAGAAGGCACTCTAGCAATTTTATGGCAGTTTTCTGGGATCTAGGGGGTTATGTGATTTTGGACGCAGCAATATTGATTTAAGTCGGTCATTGATGAGTTTTGTATCCTTGTATCCTCGTTCGTATTTTTTTTTATTTCCCAAAATAAAGCACTGCAACTGGGTTCACTTTGCTACCTCAGCCAAACGTTATATTAATATTATCTTATTTGTGCAAATATCAGGTATTGACTACATTTGCTTACTCGTTTTCAGAACTCACCTGCAATCCAGGACGTCCCATCTTCCCTATAAAGCCTGGGGGACCAGGCTCACCCTGGAAGAAAAACACAAGTCACTAATGACAGTGACCTTTAGTACGGTGACAGTTGGTAGGCTTTTAGTACAGTTAAAGGAATGATTACAATTTATTCACAAATAATAATCCATACTTCTGCATTACCTTGGTTCCATTACATCCTGGGCGACCAGGAAGCCCCCTCGGGCCCTCTATTCCAGGGATCCCCTGAAAGAGGAAAACATGATATTCACAAAATGATATTCTCTGTAAATGTTAGTCAAAGCAGCAATGATGGTGTCATAAAAAGTAGCTTTTATGACATATAAGTAGCATCTGTCTTCCTCTTTTAAGCATTTTGGCCAGAAATGGATACTGGATACACTCCAATGCAAGTTATTAAGCAAAAAGCTCTCAAAAACTTACCGGGAGTCCCGGTGGGCCAAAGAATCCTGGGGTCCCTGAAGTTCCCTTATTGAGAGAATGAGAACGAGAGAGAGATTGGCTAGTGTTCAATTATACTGCAAGTGTCACAGGAAATATATTAACACACTCACACACTCCGTACCCTAGAACCTTTCTGTCCATGGATGCCTTTTCTTCCCATATTTCCCTGTGAAAAAAAATAAATAAATTAATAATAATAATAATATATATATATGGCAACATATTATAATAAATAGTCAAGTAATATATAATGTAATATATTTTGTACATTTGATTTATTTTGAAATTGTGTGCTTGTAAAGCAGCCGTGTGTAACATACATTTGGACCAGGTAGTCCAGGAGGGCCTTCCTTTCCTTGATGCCCCTGAGCTCCAATTACACCATCCTCACCACGTGACCCTTTGTCACCCTGAGAGGAAGACAGAATCATTGAGAGATTGAGATTGTGACAAATTGTGTTTATCCAAAAATGTATCTATTTAATGAGGTGGTGATTTCGAATGATTTGATTCGTATGAAAATGTATGATGTAGGAAAAAGTAAGCACCCCTAACCATCCGTGAGGGGTAAGCAGATCATGAAATGAAATAATTTGAAATCATAAGAAGAATTAGCCACTGATTGGGCAAAACAAAATAGATACAAACTGCCACGAGAGTGTGTTGGTTTATCAGCTACTTTCAACAAAAATATTTGTAACTTTGATGATTAAGTTGCATGATTATTATGGATAACACAGTAAAGGCTGGAATACATTACACATTGTTTGCCATGTTTATAGTCTAGAGGAGTCGACACTATAACTGCCAAAAGTCAAAACCACTCTGCAGATTTTGAGCAGTCAGAGATTTCACAGAAATATGATGTGCATGGACCTTATTTTTTAATGTTTTAGTTTCAGACTATGACTCTGTCAAGTCCGAGGATATCCAACATGCTTGATACTTTTATCCGATTCCAGTACACATATTGTTTTCATTTGTCATGCACCTCCTAGTGACTGGGCACGTTTCTATGTGAGTTTGTTGTTTTCGGAACAGCTTGAACCTCTGGCAGTGTGTGATCTTTAGTCGTTTACTATGATGTCCAGTTTTCTCTGTAACTATCTAAAAACCCTTGTGAAAAAGAAGTGTGCTTAACTGTATTGAAAGTGTACTTTTTGTGTACTTCAATTCTTAAAAGTATACTTTTTAAAAAGTGCACTTGCAGATAATATAATATAATTCAAATTAAAGGCCACTTAAGTATACTTAAAGAGAATATACTTTAAGGACAATATTTATTAACACACTTAAGTGCACATTTTAAAAATACACTTTGTATTAATGTGTAATTAAGTTTTACTTAAAGAAAGTACACTTTAATGAAAAATGTATTAACACACTTCAGTGCACATTTTAAGAATGCACTTTGTATTAATGTCTAATTAAGTTTTACTTAAACACATTTTACATAATTATGATTTCATAGTGTTTTAAATAAGTACACTTATTTTGATGTATTACCTAGTATACTAAAGCACATGAAAAATAATTTATTTTAATTTGAACTTAAGTGCGTTGTCCAAAATTTAAATTGTGTATTTTAAATGTGCTTAGTCTTTAATATATACTGTGTGCATTAATGCACTTGAAATGTATTTTTCTTCTGAACTTCAATACACTTGCTTATAGAGTATAATCCAGTACAATTTAGTGTTGAAAGTTTTATCACCAGCTCCTGCTCTAAACTCAACAAGTGTCAGACGTTTTCTACATAATATTTGAAATAAAATGTAATTTATGAGAGGAGTGTATTTGTGATACTTAATGTAATAGTACTGTACTTTACATATGTGTACAGAATACTTTTAATATCATTATGTTGTTCTAAATCGATTAAACACATTTAATTGCATTAATTGCAAGCAAAAGTTTATCTAAACAAAATTCATTTGAATTCATATTCAGTTAAAAAAACATTTAATTTTAATCAGACTAAACTGAGTGAAATTCTGTAAACTTACAGTCTAACTACACAATGAATTAGAAAAACTTCAACTTGAACAGAAATGAAATCATGCACGTATTATATAAACTTTTTGTTTAATGCGCATGCGCCAAAATACTACGTCATGACGGCGCACTATTTCACCAGAGTTTGAAAAATGCACTTTCAGCCATCTTTCTGTAATCGCGATGCGTGAGGCAAACTTTGCTGATCAAACAAGAAGAAAACAAAGGATGGCTACAGATGACATCGTCATGTACTACAAATAAAGAGTCAAGTAAGTATATCTTGATATATGCTTTCTTTCTTTTTATTTTTTTCACCGTAACATAGCAGTTCTTATTGGGTCCGTGTAACGCTTCACAATTCAGTTTTCAGACTATACAATGCAAATGAAAAACTGGAACCAGGCGTTCATTTTTCTTGTTTTTCGTGTACTTCTTTAATAGATACTTTTGCTAAATTATGACTTTAGAAACAAACATTTCAATAAATGAAAAATAAACCGATTTTCCTTTTTTTTTTTTTTTTTTTTTGTCTTGTAATTTGTGCCGTGGGCTGTACCATTAGCACGGGGGTGTAGCCGCGGACTACTATCATTTCATTGATGTAACTGTTTTATTTACACTGCATGCATGTTGAGGAGTAGTTTAAAAGACTGAACACAGAGGATGACCTTTTTCACCCAAAGTGCTATCATTTTTATTATTAATATAATAACTGTGCTAAATATAAGGCAGTTTGGGACTGGTCATCGCGAGCAGCTGGCAAATATCCATTGATGATGTAACCGAAAAATTAACGTCTGGTTTAAGTTTTTAATATTTGCATTTGCATTGTATAGTCTAAAAACTGAATTGTGAACCGTTACACGGACCCTTACGGCGATTAAGAGTGTAACTTATTTAGTTTAATCGCAGACGCCATATGGAGGTGAATGGTCCGTGTACGTTTTGATTATTTCACTTCCTATTTGGAATGGGAAAAACAAGAAATGAATAGACAGCTTGTTTATTCGTTTTTTCATTTAGTTTAACAAACCGAAAATGAGATTTTGACCCGATTTCCCACTTTTCGTTTGAGATTTACAAATCGGTTTATGGCTTTGATATTTCATTCACACATGTGGGCGGCGCTGAAACGCCCCTTTCATCTGATTGGTCAAACCGCGCCGTCTTCAGGACGGCCTTATTTCTGAGTCGGTACGGCATTGTCAAATCATCCCACTTTATAAGCTTTTGTCGCTACGCGCAACACCACTCGCTGATATTTAAATAAGAAATGTGTTATATTTAAGTATAGTTAGTGCTGCTGCGAAGCTTCGCCTCTAATGTACGACACTTGAGGGATTACAAGTCATACAGTATGTTGACACGGAGTTAGGTGTATTATTTATTATTTATATTTTTAGGTTGATAAATGCTACAAAAAATAGTTTATATAATATGAATAAAAGGAATGTTTATTGTATGACGTATGGGCAACAACGACTGGACGTAAAAATCAATGATAAACAAGACCATGAGAATATGTCCACACGTCCCACGTCGCCTTTTAGTGTGTGTGTGTGTGTGCGTGTGTGTGTGCGTGCGTGCGTGCGTGTGTGTGTGTGCTCTCCGTAATTGAATGCAAGTGCAACATTATTTTTGCAAACTGAAGAGCTCATAACTCATGGGAATGTATGATAATGTATTTTTTTTTTTTTTTTTTTTTTTTACATAATATCACTCACTTATATGGTGTTTTTATAATGTGTTTGCATTTGTAGTAATTTATTTCTAATTAATTTTTTTTTTTTTTTAATTGTTCATGGAGATAACATTGACAATGTGTCATTAGTGGATAATTGCTGCCATACTGGAAATCAAACATTTAAAATTAAAATAACTATATGATACTGTATGACTTGTAATCCCTCAAGTGTCGTACATTAGAGCAGCAGCACTAACTATAGTTAAATATAACACATTTCTTATTTAAATATCAGCGAGTGGTGTTGCGCGTAGCGACAAAAGCTTATAAAGTGGGATGATTTGACAATGCTGTACCGACTCAGAAATAAGGCCGTCCTGAAGACCAATTGGATCTTGACCAATCAGATGAAAGGGGCGTTTCAGCGCCGCCCACATGTGTGAATGAAATATCAAAGCCATAAACCGATTTGTAAATCTCAAACGAAAAATGGGAAATTGGGTCAATCTCATTTTCGGTTTGTTAATCTAAAGGAAAAAAACGAATAAACAAGCTGTCTATTCATTTCTTGTTTTTCCATTCCAAATAGGAAATGAAGTGATCAAAATGTACACGGACCGTGAATTTCCTATAATTTATCAATGATTGCATTATAATAATTTCTTAAATATAAATGTGATCGTGTGTGTGGGCGTGTTTAATGAATTTGGCTGCTGAAAATACAATATTTTAATTCAACTCTGATTTTTTAAAATCATTTTAAACTAACTAAATGACTTAAAGTTAAATTTGCTGAACGAAATTCAAAGATCTGATCTTGTAACATTCAAAGATTTATATACATTTAATCCATATAATCACTATTATAACCACCAGTAATGTTCGATATATCACCCCCTCTAGAAATACTGCTTAACAGACATTATAATGTCTGTTCATTGTTTTTCTGCGATATATATTGCGATATGAAAAAAATTCACCAGATGACTTAAATAGCTCTATTTGGAAAGAATTAATCTAGGTTGATTTTGTAGGTGAGTGAATGCGCATAGAAAATAATGAACGGATTACAAGCATAGATAAATATAGAACAAAGATGCAAATGAAATAAATAGTGCTTTATATAAGTCTAACAGGATTCAGTAGGGCTTGGTATTGACAATTTTCACGATTCGATTGATTTCTATTGACAAGCTTGCAATTTCGATTTCAATTCAATATCGATTATTTTGGATGTATATTAGATACAGTAAATGGCTAATTTTCTTGAGGAAAAAAAATCTCAAATAATGCTGTAAACTATACAGGGAGTAAACTAATGGAGTCACTTGGTACTATATTACTATAACATTGAAGGTTGAAATTAACTTATTTGTATAAAAACAATTAAATTAAACTCAATTATGTTTTTTTTATAATAAAGTTATAATACTAACTACAGAATGAGTCATATTTTTACTCCAATTCGTTTTTTTTTTAAATATAAACATTTAAATCGTGGCTGTCATAAATGATTTATTCAAACATGCATTAAATACATAAATGAATTATAAATAAAATAAATATTTAAAATAAAATTATAATGAATATGTAACGTGGTGCAAATATTTATCAGAATGCTGCTCTCTAGAGTTTACTTTTCTAGCTGACTAACGAATTTATGGTCACTGAATATGGTTTTTCTGAGGTAAATGTGATATTACATGACATTGTTTACAAGCTGTTTTATTGACGTCTTTCCATGGTTGAAACACTGAGTGATTACATGAGACATGATATGGATGTCGGTAAGTTGTACTGTATCTTGTAACATACTTTCAGATGTTCATTCATATGTATTTCACATTTTAACTGGTATTAAAGTGGAGAAGATGATCAGTACACAGTACACATGTTGGCTTTGATCACTATCAGCAACTCTTTGCCTTTAGGAATACCAAATGGGTCTAGGAGGGGGGTGGAAAAGGACAGCAAATGTTTTTATTCATTTTCAGATATCTTTGATTATTTTCAAACCTAAATATCTATTCCTTTCATTCAGTTGAGCCAATTATAATAATGTACTGAATCTTTATAAACAATTGTTTTCCATCTGTTTTTTGTTTTTTTTCCCTCAAGGTATTTTTTGTTTTTTGACTTTGCTGCCTTTGGAACATGTCCATTTACACATACTGTGTAGAGATGGTGCGCAGCTTCATGGACATTTGAGGTTTTCTGCTGATTGAGAGCTTCTGGGACATTGACATAAATAGCACTTTTTCCTACAATTCACTGTAATGCTGAAATAAGATTTTAGAAAAAAAACCTTTTGGTCCCGTTTAATGTTTGTGCTAGTAAAGGTTTTAGAGCTTATAAGTAACAAGGTTCGGTAATAAGTAACAAGGTCTCATTTGTTAACATCAATTAATATATTAGCCAACATGATCTAACTATGTGCAATAACTTTTTTACAGTATTTATGAATCTTTGTTAAGATTAGAAAAAATATAGCTTTCTTTACATTTTGTTACATTCATGGGTGTTATCTTATTTATCATCTTATCATACAGAATGATGATTTCTGAAAATGTAAAAATGTACAAAGTTTGTGTGATGGGTATAGGTACCTTTTGTATGTGAGGGAGAAAATGATTGCGCATATAAGCCTCATTGTCCTCCAGACTCTTCCTAAACGAGAGTTAAAGTGTTGTAATTGTTTGTTTGTGTAAAGTATTTCTTGGGTTTTTCTTGTGCATCAACAAAAAGGTTTTTGTGTATTTGTTTTAGAGATTTTTTTTTGTCAATAAATGTAGAGGCTTTCGATTTGCATTTGTGTTGATTGTAACTTGGTAATTGTTTTGAAATATACTAAATTGTAACTTCATTATAATAAAAAATGAATTACAAATGTATTAAATTATATAGTGTACATGTAAATTACATTAAAGTATATTTTAGTTCACATTAATTGCTTGTCAGTACATTCGGAAGTACACTTTTACCATATTTCAAAGTACATAAATTGTATTAAAGTCCCAGTGGTTTAAAAAAAAATCATTCAAAAGTTCAAATAATTGCATTTAATATGAACTTAATCTGTGATACATTTGAAATTAATTACAAATAGAATGCACTTAAGCGGCGAAAACATTACATTTAATTCACACTTAAGTGTGTTCTTTTAAAATATATTATTTGTGCAATAAGTACACTTTATAAAAGTATACTAAAGTGCACTTCTTTTTCACAAGGGAAAGTCTGTGTGTGAAGCCTAGTGTTTTAAACGGGTTATGACATGAGAAGTACCATTAAAACACCCTGGCCTGGAAGTTTTATAGTTTAAGGGTGTACTCACACTAGGCACGGTTGAGAGCACCTAAAGCATTTATTTAATCAAGTCTCGTTTTGATATTACGGGATCTGTGATGTCACACGGGTAAATATATTTGCATATGACTGCCTCCAGAGCAATACATCGATGAATAGTTTTACATCATCCCACCTTAGGCCCCGCCCACTGGCCGTTTAGTCGCTTAAAGGCTGACATTTGCCTACACTGAATGTGAGTGTCACGTCAAAAGAAAATGGAAGCCATTATAATCACGGATGCCGTCTACACTGGATACAGTATACAGATGCGCGTTCAGTTTCTGAGATACTCTACGCACTTTAAGTTTTTTTTTTCATTTCATAAAAAAATAAGATTTGTCAATTTTGATTTGAAGGTGACTTTAAAATAGGTGCATGATGCCCTTAGTACACAGATGGTATGGAAACATGGCGGAATATTTTCACCTTGTGCAAGCTGAAAGTACTTCTCCAAAGTTCTACTGGGTGAATTTGCAGGATGAAATTTAAAGCAGATTTTCAAAATTATTTGCAAATATCCATCACCAACACAAAGACCGGAAAACAGAGGAACGTCTGCAAAATAGCTCCATGAACTTTATCTAATCCCATGTAAAATCCATTACAAAACACTAGCTTCTATAGGAATGAACATACCATGACAGGTATGCCAAACACATGTGTATAGAGAGAAGTGGAACACAGACTCTTACACACAGGTGGACACATACAGAGGAGCAGATGCGTGACTTATATTGTTGATAAGTGTTCTGTAGCTTTGGGCATCAATAGTGTAGCACAGCTGATCTGATATGGACACCTGGGTGGCAAATACTTGTCACATCACCCAGAAATACTCATGAGGCCACCCACCACCACAAAACATATTTTCTCTTCTTTCTCTTTTAAACCTGGTGACCCAAGCTTCAGAATTCCTGATGTAAGGAATTCTAATCAACCAATGACTGATATTTCATATTATGGAAATGGTGTAGATGCGATGCTGTAATCAAGATACAGAAAGGGTGGTACTTTTGTCTTAATTGAAGCTGTAATTCTGGATATGGAAATGTTGCATGTAAGATTCAATCTTACTTTTCCTAGATGAGCACCATGTCTCATTGTGCCATGTAAACACAGCCCCATAAAGTCAGCATGAAATAGAAGTTGCGAAAGTCTTTCCCTTTCGAGGGAACTCGCACTGCATCCCGAAAGGGGGCGCTATGGGAACTATGTCAACTAGTCCAATGGCGAGAGTGAACGTCACCGGCGGGTGACGTGATGACCAGGAAAGGATAAATACACATCCGGAAAGACTGGCTTCAGCTTTTGCTTTTTCAGCGTTGAGGCTTCTGCCAAATTTATCTCAATGGGCAGGCAGAGAGTTAGGGTTTTTACAGCCGCTACTATTTTGTTCCAAAGAAGGATTGAGGGTTGTGTCCTATATTAGATCTTAATCATTTGAATCATTCAGTTAGGAGACTTAGGTTCAAAATGTTGACGCTAAACCAGATCCGAGGACTGGTTTGTCATGATAGTTCTAAAGGATGCATACTTCCATGTCTCCATCCTTCCACAGCATAGGAAGTTCCTCAGGTTTGCTTTCAGGGGCAAAGTATACCAATATTAGGTTCTTTCATTCGGTCTAGTTCTATCACCCCACACGTTCATGAAATGCGTAGATGCAGCCCTGGCCTCGCTTAGGCTACAGGGCATACGCATTCTGAACTGATTAGATGACTGGTTAATATTAGCGCAGTCGGAACAGATGGTCAGTTCAACATCGAGATGTTGTTCTTGCTCATATAAAATTTGGGGTTGTGGCTGAACGCCAAGAAGAGTGTGCTTTCTCCATTACAGAGAACCACTTTTCTGGGCGTGGTATAGATTCAGTGACGTTGCGGGCCGTTCTGTCGCCCGCTCGTATTGCTGCAATCTTTTCAGTCACACAGGAGATATAACTAGGCCAGTCACTCACTGTAAACTCACTCACAGTTTTCTAAAACTGTTGGGTCTGATGGCAGCTGCGGCCAACGATGATACCTTTTGGCCTGCTGTACATGAGACCCTTACAGTGGTGGCTCAGGACCAAGGGTTTTCCCTGAGGGGGAACCTGCTTCGTATGATCAAGATCACGCGGCGGTGTCTCCGCGCCTTGGTTATATGGAAGAAAAGTTGGTTTCTATCCCAAGGCCCTGTGTTAGGAGCTTAATATCACTGAGTCACTCTCATGATAGATGTTTCTCTCACAGGCTGGGGAGTGGTAATGGAAGGCCGCTCAGTTCAGGGTCTTTGGAGGAGTCATCATCTTTCGTGGCACATAAATTGCCTGGAGATGATGGCGGTCTTCAATGCGTTGAAGTTCTTCCTCCCAGACCTGAGAGGTCCTTGTGCTACTTGTGGGCTTGATTTTTCACCCTGCCCAGAAGTATTGAACCTATGTGTTGGGCCCCTGAGGGGGCCCAACTCATAGTATCTGGTCTCTCAACCGAGGTTGTGGAGACCATACTTACTCCAGAACTCCAGTCACAAGGAAATTATAGGCCCTGAAGTGGAAACTTTTCACTTCTTGGTGTGATATGCGACAGCTAGATCCAGTTAACTGCCTAATTGGTACAGTACTAGAGTTCTTGCAAAGTCGTTTTTCATCAGGGCTATCCTCGTCCACCCTAAAGGTCCACGTATCAGCTATTTCTGCATACCATGTCCCTGTGGATGGTACAATTGTGGGGTATAACCCTTTGAGGTATCGTTTCCTTCGTGGCACTCTGAGGCTGAGGCCTGCAACATGCACTAGGGTTCCTGCTTGGGAGGATATTAGGTGTGCACTGGACATCTAGGTGTGCACTGGACATCTAATCTAATCTAATATCACTGGACACCTAATATCCACAGGACTGCCCTGTGGAGAACGTCAGATACAACTATTTATTTGTTTTGGTCCGCAATTAGGGGTCTCCCTGTGTCCATACAAATGGTTAGCAAGTGGATAGTTGAGACTATATCACTTGCTTATGAGGTCTCTGGTCAGCAGTATCCACTGTCTGTCAGAGCTCATTCTACTAGGAGTATGGTGGCCTTCAAGGCCTTGTTGTTGGGGGTTTTCCTCAAGGAGGTCTGTGATGCGGCGGGCTAATCCTCGCCACTCATGTTGTGAGATGATATATCTCGACCTGGACGCAGCTCCAGGCTCATCAGTGCTCTCGTCTTAGTGTGCCACAGTTTCACACGGACAGGCATTTTGGAATTATGGCGTTTTGGGACATCGTTCCCATAGCGCCCCCTTCGGGACGCAGTGCGAGTTCCCTCAAAAGGGAACGTCTTAGGTTTTGACTATAACCACAGTTCCCTGAGAGAGGGAACGAGACACTGCGGCACGTTGCCATACTCCCTGCATCCCTGTGATTGATTTGCTTCTGCAATTTAAGCTGAAGACGGTCTTTCCGGATGTGTATTTATCCTTTCCTGGTCGTCACCGGCAGGTGACATTCACTCTCGCCATTGGACTAGTTTACACACGTGCATCAGACGCATTCACGCTGAGGGCGTTCCCATAGCGCCCCCTTTGGGATGCAGTGTCTCGTTCTCTCTCTCAGGGAACTATGGTTATAGTCATAACCTGAGACTTTTCTTCCCCACTGTGACATACATCTGAGTAAAATGGCATCTTGAAAAAGTAAAAATGTAGGATGGGACATGATTTTGTTCATCAGGAATTGATTATATGGTTGTGGTGTGCACAGATAAATTATTTATAATAAATACTAAAATATTCCATAAAAATACAAGATTTTGATTTCATGGTGATTTTGTGTTTAGAACATCCTAAATCCTAAGATAGGATCTGCTAAATGCAACTATAAGGCATGAAGATATTAAGATATTATAAACATTAATATCATGATTTTCTGCTTTGAAATCATGTGTGAAAAGCACTACACAAATAAATTTGGCATCATTCCACGATTATGTGGCAAACATGGAAGCTTCTGCAGCACCAGAAATGTGAAGTGTGAATGTGAAACCACAAGGGGGCAGCATTTACATTTGATATAAACGTCCTTGGATGTTCAACTTGAGAAACTCTAGTTGATTTCTCTCTAGCTCTGCTGATGTTTTGAACACACTGTAAGGATAATGGCGATCACATGCAATGTGTTTTGTGACATAATATTACGAGGTCATTTGTTGTGTGGATATGATTGTATGTATGTTTATGTATGTTTGCATGTTCTGTTACCTTTTGTCCTTTAATTCCTTGACAGTCACATCCTGATTTCCCACTGCAAACACACCCCTGAGTGGAAAACACAAGCAACACAACACCATGACTGCATAAACACATTTACAATAAGGTGGGAATCGCATACTTCCCTGAAAAGAAAATGCGTACATGAAAAGAAAATAAGGCCACCAAATAGGAAGAAAAAATATTGATTAAAAATTCTAGTCCTTTGTGGTTTTGTAGCATCATATCATTAGGATTTCTTTTTAGGTTAATAGACTGAAGGCACGAGATGTGCCCAAGCAGACACCCATCATTTAAATGGAATCACCTAATCAAGAAATGCATAAAATCCATGGCTTAAAGGTATGCCGGGAGTTTAACCGACTCTCTGCATGAACATGCATTGTTACGGATGAATTCCAAAATTTAAAAGATATGACGGGGACAAGCCTGGGTTCATGGCCTTACATCTCACTGGTTAAGATCATAGACTCATACATTATGTCTTTGAAATGTAAGGTGGATAAAAGCAAAGTAATGCTTCCTTTCATAACAACAGAAGTTGATTAATAGGTGTTTCTTAATTGAGCAATATGTCCCATGAGTTGATTTTTATTTATTTATTTTTTCTTTCATCAAAACTGCATTGGGAATGTTTTACTATGCATTCAATTATTTTTAAACTTTGTTGTTTTAAAAATGTAACCTCCTCACAGACTTTCAATCTTAAAAGATGAAAATCCTTTGTAAAAATTAGAATTAGCCTAATATTATTATGCATTATGATCATTTACATATATATTTACATACTTATAGCTTGAAAATAATTGTACATACATTTCTGCACAAATCACGACATGGACTAGTTATGGCATCATTTTCCGCAACAACCACCAATTTTGGCCCTAATAAAGATTTATCCAAAGTTAGTGTACTTGTTTACCGATGAGACAACAGTGTGTGTGAAGAGCATGTTTGAGATGAAATATTAGACGTCACTTTTTGTGATCTGTAAAAAATATATATGTAATTTTTTTCAAATTATGCAAAAAATATAATTTAATTCAATTGTGTGTATAAATACAAATAAAAATCTAGCTATGAATCTAGCCTTGACAAGACAAAACAGTTGTATTTTATTCCAATTTTAAAAATTTCCACCACATAATGCTATTAAACACAATACATCATTTGAGATCGAGATTGAAATTACATGGGTGAAAATGTTAATGACTTTCATAATGACAAGAAGTTTCCATGACAGCGGAGTCTGCCCGGTGGCGCAACAAGATGAGCGACAGATTGTGGGTTCAAGTCCTGTGAGGTTCAAGTCAATTTGTAGTTGAGTGGTAAGAGTGTTTATCAACAATACCAGTGATGCAGGTTCAAATCCTGAATGTTTTGTTTGTGGGGTAGTTGTGGCCTAATGGTTAGAGAGTCGAAATTGTAACCCCAAGGTTGCGGGTTTGAGTCTCAGTACTGGCAGTAAATGTAGGTGGGGGGAGTGAATGAACAGTGCTCTCTCACTCTCATTATCCACAGCATAGGTGAACCTAACCCCCAATCACACCCCAGGTGCCACAGCTCCAGGTGTGTGTGTTCAATACTCACTGCTGTGTGTGTGCACTTTGATGGGTGAAATGCAAAGCAGAAATTCTGAGTATAGGACATCATACTTGGCCTCACGTCACTTATAGTTGACGAAAACGCAAAAAACATCTGATTGTTGATTTGATATCAAAGTTCAGATACACAGGACCTGTCTGTGTCACGTACCCTTGAACTCGCTAAGACAAAACATGTCTCCATCTCAGATGAGCGACACCATTGTAGTTGGGGCAGTCCTTGTTTCTCACTGTAACTGAATCTGTCTGGAATTGTGTGCATTGTCTATGTGCGGTTTTACACCGCGACGGGGTGATAGACAATCTGTACACACAGGTTGTTTGGGTTTTACCGTGCATGTAACACTAACAGAAAATAGACAGACATACACCCACGCACACATTAATGTTCTCACATGCCTGGAGGGGGGAATGATGTAAACAGGGATGTGAGGCTTCAATAGAACAGTTCAGGAATGTTTAACAATTTGAAATCCATTTCAGTTCATCTGTACACGTGATGTGCAATTATATGTGATTTATATGCATTTTGTGTGTATGGGTGCATGCATAGGCCCGTATGAGCTCCTGGGAGCATATCAGTCATGATGGATCTGTAGTCACTGTGCTGTGGAACTCTGAACCAGATGCCATAGAATAGATACCATCAGAACAGACTAAAATCAGATACAGACCTGCATTTGCCTGTAGAACAAGAGAGAAAGAGAGATGAAGACTGGGAGACTTTTCAAGAAGTATTGGGAGAAGAGGAAGACTTTCCCCCCAGGTTTCACAGACAAGGCTTAAGTTAGTCCCAGAGTAAAATGCATGTTTGAGCTGTTTTAACTGAAAGCAATATTTTAAGATATGTCAGTGTTATTGTTTTGTCTCAAGATGTAAACCAGTAATGTTTTTTTCTAATGCACATTTTTAAAAGCCAATTAAATGCCCTAATTGAACTAAGGCCTAATCCTAGCTTAATCTAAGCCCTGGCTGTGAAACCGGGCCTGTTTGTGTTTCTGATCTTTGGAAAAGTGCCATTACCAACTGTAATTTGGGTTGCAAATAACGACTGTTAATTTATTCTGTGAGCGAAAGTGTGTAATAACAGATAATTAACAAAATTAACTGCTTTTATTATGCTATTGTGTAAAAAATGAAGTGCCATGATGTGTAGCCAAGTATGGTGTCCCATACTCTCAATCTGTGCTCTGCATTTCACCCATCCAAATGCACACAGCAGTAACACATACACACCATGAACACCATCCAAAAGAGCAGTGGGCAACATTTTTTATTTATTTTTTTGCAGAACCTGGGGAGTGATTGGGGGTTATGAGCCTTGCTCAAGGGCACCTCAGTTGTGGGTAATGAGAGTGGAAGAGAGCCCTGTTCATTCACACCCCCCACCTACATTTCCTGCCAGTACGGAGACTCGAACCCAATACCTTCGGGTTACAAGTCCAACTCTCTAACCATTAGGCATTAGGTTTTAAACCAACAAGTTTCATGTATAAAAATGAAGTACTATTAGGTGTCTTTGTTTAAAACTTTTAATTAACTTTTAAATTATGGAGTGTGGGTACACCTTTCAACAAAGTACAATGTTTTGTTATCAAGGTTTAATAATAATCAAGGGAAACTACAGTCAAGCGGCCTACAGTTTCTATGATGTTTGCTTTTGTGCTTTTACCAAGAAGACCAACGCTTACCAACTCTTATCTTTGGGAGTTACCAAAAATACATGCTCTAATCTTTCATTTTTGTTGTTACTGTAACATTGTTTGAAAGTTCTGTTGAAATGATGCTTATTTTAGACTTGTGTAAGATTTAAGATCCACTGTGAAAGATCCCTCACACCCTTTTTCTCAGGCCTCACATTTAAACCCTGTATGCTTTCAGATATTTGCAAAAATCAACACCACTGTACTTTTGTATATGGATTGATTCAGTATCACAAGTAAACTGTTTATCTTTCTACCACTGCATATTTTTACCCAGATGCTGCTGTACCATTTCATTAATCAATACACAAAAGTATGCGGTGGTGATGCTATCAGTTGTTGATTTCATGGTAATTTGATATATAAATCACTAGTGAAAACTTTGTAATAACTAATATTTTTTTAATTGTTTTTGAAAGAAGTCTATATTATGATTTCTGAAGGATAACGTGATACTAAAGACTGGAGTAATGATGTTGAAAATCAACTGTTTTTATTGTATTTTTAATCAAATAAATTGAACCTTGGTGAGCATAAGAGACTTCTGCATTGTAAGTGAAATCTAAACTAAGAAGAAAGTTTATTGCCTCTCTAGATTCAAAATCGTAAGCTCTGCTGACAGTGCAGATAAGATGACACAACATGACACAGACTTCAGTACACACAGAAACACATGTAATGAAATATGTGGCCTGCTGAGAGATCTAAAGATGATTGAGAACAGTCCTGATGCACAAAGGCTGCGGGCTTCAAGATGCTTCAAAAGGTTCTACAGAATGAGTTTATTTGTGCTCGCTCACAGATGCACTGCCTCTATGCAGGTGTGCTCAGGTTCAGTCACGTTCTGACAGGTAAACACAGAGCACACACATCAACATACTCAAAATATTTGAACAAAACACCTCACATTAAAAAGACATTCATCAATCATTTGTAAAAAATCATTTTATGTGTCAAAAAGCAAGACCAATATTATTTCATATAAGTGAGAGACGAGACTTGACAAGACTGAATAGGGAATATTCATAAACATCCTCCTAGTCTCACAGACACTGTGATATTATGTGTCAGTATGCAAATGATCTGGCACTAATCTGATAGCTGTCTGAAATAATCAAGCTAATGTTTGTCTGCTCGTGAAAGGCCTGTAGTCATCATTCAAATGTCTTCTCGTATCAAAAGAAAATAAGTAAAATTCACATGCAGACTGTCAGTAACACTACTGTGTATTAACATGCCTTTGGACTGACTGACAGTAGTACAGAAACAATTACACTGAACACAACACAACAGA
Organism: Elopichthys bambusa; assembly: GCA_037101425.1. Taxonomy (NCBI): domain Eukaryota; kingdom Metazoa; phylum Chordata; class Actinopteri; order Cypriniformes; family Xenocyprididae; genus Elopichthys; species Elopichthys bambusa. The sequence goes on from CM074444.1 coordinate 10,537,815, forward strand.
AACCCATCAGGAAAAGCTGTCAGAATACACAGCAGATGTAAAGAGAGGTACAAACCATTGAGTATCATATCCATTCTACAGGATTTTCCTGATAAACTAAGTTGGATATTTATATTTTATGAATTAAATACACTACCGATTCAAAATTTTGGAGATTTTTTTAAAAGAAATTGAAACTTTTATTGAGCAAGAATGCGCTAAATTGATCAAAAGTGACAGCAAAGACATTTATAATGTTACAAAAGATTTCCATTTCAAATAAATGCTGTTCTTCAGAACTTTCTATTCATCAAAAAACAACAAATGTATCATGATTTCCACTAAAATATTAAGCGGCAAGAATTTTCAGCATTTATATTAATAAGTAATGTTTGATCAGCAAATCATCATATTAAGGTGCAGCTCTGTAGATGTAGATGCAGATTTTTAGACGCGCTGACTAACAGAAAGCAGCTTGGTTTGCTTCATACATCTCTAGCTATGGACAATGCGCTGTTTTGGACACACAATTTTGCTGATGTGACGGCACCTTAAGAGTGATTTCTGACGGATCATGTGACACTAGGAGCAGTGTTGGGGTAAGGCATTAAAAGTAACGCAAGTTACATAATCAGATTACTTTTTTCAAGTAACTAGTAAAGTAACGCATTACTTTTAAATTTACAACAAAATATCTGAGTTACTTTTTCAAATAAGTAACGCAAGTTACATTGTTTCCCCAGTTATTTACTGACAGTTCTCCTGTTCCCATGTTGAGAGAAATCAGGAATAAGTGCAGAGGCGTTGTGTGTGCTGTTGTGTGAACATGATGCTTATTCTAGACTAGTTGTAGACTAAATGTGAGCATACATTTACTCATTTACTTCTTCTCCTGCATCCTATCCTATCTGTAATCCAGAGTAGCAGCACGTCTGAAAGGTTCGTTTGTTTGAAATGCGCCCTCTACTGTACAGGCATGAATTTGCATTCCCTTGAGCCTGATGCCGTGTCCTAACCAGACGCGATGCGATAAGATTCCAGCGACGAGCAATTTGACTGTCCACACTAGACACAACGCGACAATGAGAAGCGATAAAAATCAATCGAAAACCACAGCCAATCAGGAGAGAGTGTGGGCGGGCTCTCTCGGCAAGAGCACAGCAGACACAATGAAATGGGCAAGTACATAGTAAAATTCATATATATTACACCATTTAAACATTATTTAAAGTACATACGGAGTGACTGAACCAATGACTTTGTCATATAATACACTTGTTTGTTCGAACTGAGTTGACAGTTTGAACGTTCTTGTGCCCATTTATTTATTTTCAAGATCTGAGGTGAATTAGCCAGTGTTGTTTTCATTACAGCTAAAAAGCTGGGAACACAGAATGATATTCATGCTCAGATTAGACGCTTTTAACATTAAATAAAGCACATAAACAGTACCAGATATTATCATTGCCATACAGTTGTTGTTCCTGCCGCGACTTCACGGAGATTAGAAACCGTTTCTAAAATAGAATCGCCGCGTGTCGCCGTCGCGTCTGGTTAGGACAGGGTGTTATTAATTTCACTTTTGTAGTGAAAGGACATTTACATTTGCCAAAAATATAACTTTTTGTTGTTGTTATAAAAACAGCCCAGATTAGAAAAAGTAACGCAACGCATTACTTTCCATAAAAAGTAACTAAGTAACGCAATTAGTTACTTTTTAGGGAGTAATGCAATATTGTAATGCATTACTTTTAAAAGTAACTTTCTTCAACTCTGATTATAAGTAATTACGTTGAAAATTCAGCTTTGCCATCACAGGAATAAATTACATTTTAAAATATATTTAAATAGAAAACAGTTATTTTAAAAATCGTTACGATACCAAACTTTTGAATGGTAGTGTAGGCCTACATCTGATTGATGTGTATAGTATCAATATAGAGACTTGTTACTAGGTGGTTATTAGGTGATTTCTTACTCTCTAAAACTGTCTTTTGTGTTATTCATTTACCTAAATACAGCTTCCTGCTTCAGGTCTATAGAATGCCACCCGTTTTATTTTCCATCTCCACCAGCTAAAATTGTTTGGAAAAGTGTTAAACTCTAATTCCCAATCAACAGCATCTTCCCAACATCCATCGAACAGACACATCACTAGCACTCAGACTTCCTGCAGCTTGGAATGGCTGAGCTCAGACAGGCCTTCTGATTGGTCAAACATGCAGAAAGATAAACGTGTCGGGGTCTGTACTGCATCTGTAAATCCCCCGGTGGGCAACGATGGGTCCTACTGGCTTTATATGAATAGAGGGTCTCTGAATCAACAGGCAGGCTGGACAATGAGCTGAATCCACGGACTAAAAACACACAGGTCACAGTCGGGATATAGGATTAAGTTTTAGCAGTGGAGAAGAGATGAGAGGAGAGAAGAGAGAAGCTTCTTGTGTTTCCCTCTGCTCTTCTTTCTCTCATCCATGATATATTCACCCTCAGGGCCGATGCTGAGGTTATTGACTTCATAACATTCCTAGCATTTCCCGGTTTATTCCCGCATTTCCACCCAGCCACAAAAAAACATCTCGAACTTTCTCTGTATTACTTTGAACACAAACATGTTGCTCTCTGTGGCTAGCTGGAATCATGTTTTGACAAACTCTCTCCTGCGAGACAATGTAATTGACACAACATGGAAATCCTGAATCATGTGGCCTAAATCTCAAGCAAAACAAACAGTACAAATAACAGACTTAACCAAAAGCTCTCACATTTACTAAACAAATATAATCTAAATTTGAAGTTTACTTGTCAAATGTGGCATTTAGTTGTGTTGCTAAGTGTTTGTGTGTACATCTGAGATGGAAAGAGACAGGCAGAGGGCGTGAGAGAGAGAGAGAGGAGACCTGGGTCTGGATAAGGGCAGCAAAGACAAGACAGAGCCTGCATAAACAGATGCCTGTCTCTGATAACGACAGAGAGAAGGTTCACATAGAATCATACTGACCCCACACTTGTTCTCATACACAAAAACACACAAATCTGCCAAACATCCCAGCACAACAACATCACTCATGTAACTGCATATGACACATGCTCTAGGACAGAGGTTTTCAAACTGGGGTCCGGGGACCACCAGGGGGTCGCAAGGGAGAGCTAAGGGGTCCGTGGAAAAGTGTAAAAATGTTAAAATAAATAAAAAATAAATTGAATAAAATAAAACATTGATTAAAATAAATAAATTGATTAAAATAAATAATACATACAGTACAGCACAGTGATAGGCTGCAGTAAATAGAAATATTTTCCAAATACAATTTTATGCATATTTATAATATTAATTTTCAAAGTATAAATTTAGTCTTTATACATGTAAATATATAACTGCCTTTTAAATTTTAGGACGGGGGGCCCTCGCACCAATATGATCATATATGGGGTCCATGGCATCTAAAAGATTGAAAACCCCTGCTCTAGGACCAGAAGAGAAAGAAAAGAAAGAAAGAAAGAAAGATTAATAAAGTAGGAGAATAATCAACGTGATAAATTCGTCTAGTGGTCAAAGTCTGTAAAACATCCTCAATATTAATACCAAATATCTCAATGCATGGCTAAAATAGTATGATGCTGCAAAATAAATAATGTGGAAAAACTGACTCAGGAACCCATGTTTTGTTTGCAGTATAATGCTGAGAAAAACCCTTACAAAAAAAGTATTAGTATTGTATCAGTGCCACGGTACCATAATGGTATCACATTGCAACCTTGACATACAGTACAGGCCATACTCTCTCCCACACAGGGCTACATTTTGAGTAGCATTCTGGCCAAAGATGAGGCAACTCGGGAAAACATTCCCCAGAAGTGAAGCCCCTTTGATAGCACATTTTCTCAATAATACCGGACAGCAGCTCAAGTTCTATGAAGTTTGATCAATTGGAGCTTTGACGTCACAACTGAGCGCCCCTACTGGAGTGAAAAGGTACCAGTAGCCTAACAATGTTAAGTGCAGTCGTCTTATTCATTTCAAATGAAGGGAATTTGTGTTTAAGGCATAGTCTGCTGGTCTCGCGTACCAGAATTGTCTTTTAACTACAGCTCACATAAAAGGCATTTCTAAACAAAGCGTTTGTCATTTAATTTCGATGTGTAAGAAAACAATAAACAATAACGATACTTATGTTTTGTCGATGTACCGTCCGATAGGAACCACTGATCTATATAAATGAAAAATCATATAATTATATATTAAATAATTTATATAGATCAGTGATGATAGCAACAGAAAGCTCTCGAGCAGCCTACTGTTGCTATGGTTACCATCCCACTTAAACGCAACTTCTTTGCGCGAGTGTCTATTTCGTGAGCTCTGATTAACTTTTGCGGCTACTAAATTGTTGTTTGAAACAAGCCTGTGTAAATACTCCCACATAATTCTCACCATGGATAAAAGCACGTATGTTTTCGATATTATGCGTTCCTTTCAGTGCTCTAACACATAACTGCTATATGTCATATACATTATTCAATAACATCCGCAGCTAGTTGAGTCATGAATGAAATAATTGGTAACACATTACAATATGGTTCATTAGTTAAACATTAGTTAATATATTAACTAACATGAACTAACCATGAGCAATACATTTGTTAGCCTACTGTATTTACTAATTAATTTACTACAGTTGTTTGTTCATGTTAGTTCAGTGCATTAACTAATGTTAACAAGATTTTAATAATGTATTAGTAAATGCTGAAATTAACATTAACAAAGATTAATAAATGCTGTAGAAGTGCAGTTAATTATTAGTTCATGTTAACTAATGAACCTTACTGTTTTATCAAATAATTCATTTCCCTCTCCACATAAGTTACTTCTTCTTCTTCTTCCTTAAAATGATTCGTACTTCAATTATATGTTGGAGAAAAATTAAGAGTGTAAAACTTTTTAGTACACAATCATTTACTTATTAAACTCACCCCTTTAGTTTGTGCCGGTGTAAGAAGTCCCAGCAACATCATTCCGAAAAGTGTCGCTCGCAATATTAAGCAAGAATCCATTTTCTCATAGATAACGAACCCGCACACAATTCCCACAGGTCCAGTACTCAGCAATCTCAGGATCAGACGTTATTCAGGAGTCCAGAAGATCTCCAAATCTACCTGCGAAACCACCTGCAGAACTGCGACCATCTCGGAAATAAAGCTTAAACTTGTACTTAAGGAACTGATTCAAACTTTGTGGACTGTCAGTGAATCCTCAAGAATATCAAATCAGCGGGAGTTCAACAGGGAACTGTGTGTTTTTGACGTATTACGCAGTTCATGCGTTGTAGTTAGAATAGGTAAATCAACCCATGACGTCACAGCAAACGCTGAGCCGCAGCAGGCGCCCTTGTTCAGACTCTTTTGCGCGTTTCTGATAAAGTTTTCGGCGTGCACCTACTCTAAATGGGATTGTATTTTACACGTTAATGTAAAGCCACTGTGGTACTACGGGAGCAGGTGAGGATTTTGACTTCTTTTTTGTTTACTTGATGTAATTGAGTGATTGGGTGAAGGTCTTGTACTTGTGAATGTCGTGTATTTGTTTCCTTTAGAGGAAATAAACTTTAGAGTCTTTAGAGAAGAAAACCAAGGAGACTGATAGCTTATTGTCAATAGCATGTAATACAATTAATTTTAGCCATTCGAAATGACCTGAGGTGACAGAAGTTGTACGCCTCTTTGTGAAAATATGGAGGATTTACTGGACAAAACAGTTTAAAGTAAAAAAGCATAATGTCTGCTATAATTTGATTTGTGATGTTGCTAATGAATGTTAAATGGCAGAACTGAATCACCATGTTTTATTTGATATATAACATCCACACAAGCATGTCATCTCCATAAAAAAAAAAAATAATAAAAAAAAAACTTGGCTACTTTTCTACTATGGGACAGTGCATAGGTCATATTTGCTACAATTGTGACAAACGCAAACATTATAGTTTTAAGCCTTTCTTTTTCTTTTTCTATTTCTATATTTGTTTCCTACTTTATTTGTTATTATGCATTAAGATCCATTTCCTATATGTTTACCATTTTGAATTGAAATGTTTCAATGAAATGTGAATGACGTTGAATGGCATAATAATTATTTGAACAAGTACATTTAAGAACCACAATAAATTTAGGCACATATTTCCAGTTGACATTTACTGTAGTCTTGCAACCCATCGGTAGTATTCCATAGGTAGTGAGGTATACAGCAGCACTCTTTGTACGTGACATTAATTTACACAGTTTTGAGATCAGCTGTAGTTTTCAAAATACATTTAATTCATAGCCAACAAATATGAAAATATTATACCGGCCATTACCAGCAATACTAACATTCATTATCAAATCAGGTCAGAAAGTGTTATGAGAAATGTTATGGCTTGGATGTGAAACTGATGTCTGGTAAATTCTGCCATGATGGTTAAAGCCCTCATAATTAAGATTTTAATGTCATAGAATGGCCTGGATATGCACCTATCTCTCATGCTGTCTAGTGTGATGTGGCCATTGTCAGTGTCAGTGAGTTCGCTTTAAAATCTTTGTCAGTCTTGACTTGTGTGTCATAGAAAAGAAGCCATCCGGAAAGATCAACTTTGTCCCAGTTGCATCTATTGAATTGATTTAGCCTGTCTCTTCTCACATCACCACCTCTGCCATATTGTCAGCCATTGGGAATGTTATCTGCCTTTACCCAGTTGTCAATTCCAGCACTTATTTATTGTTTATCCATATATTTCTACAGTGATTTACCCATCCATCCATCTCTTAATTTTTCCCTCAGGTGGGTGAGTTGTCCGTCGGGAGTCATAGCTACATCACTGACCACACCATTTTGAGGCAGTGAAGAAAGATCAACAGGTAGCACATGCTAGTGTTGTAGTACTGGAGACCGGTCTTAAGACCATGTTTTGAAGGTCTTGGTCTTGTCTTGGTCTCGGACGCATTTGTTCTCTGTCTTGTCTTGGTCTCAGACTAAAAGGACTTGGGATTTTATTTCAAGACTGGTCAAGACCACAACTGCGGGGAAATTGTTAAATTGCTGTTGCATTGACTGATTTTTTTTTTGTTAACATCATTAATTTGATTGGATGTAAAACTTCCTGCTTCAAATGCAATCAATAACTTATTTATAATTTCATTTATTTTGTTACTGTGGTGTCGGGCCAGAAATCAACAAGGGATAGTGTCAGAAATGCTGACAAAATTCAAGATATGATTGCAAAAAAAGTAGTTGTATAAGATCTTGATGTTTATATTATTACATATGATGTAATAATAAGCAATTAAGGAATATCACAAGAAAGAGGGCTGTTATGTTGTAAATATGAGCACAATTGCAATCGTGATATTGATTTTTACAAATGTTCAATAAACAAAATTTTATTTTTAAAACAACATTAACAATCTCAACATTATTTATGCATTTGTAATTCAGAATTCAGATGCAACTTCTGTTCCACCTCTGCAGTGTAAAGATTAACTTTGTTGTTAACTTTGATTTCAGTTGATTGGTATAGTGTCTTATTATTCTAATTGTAGTTATTGATTCAAATTTCTCAAGCAGTAAATGTGGATCTTTCAGATGACTTTGAGGAGTGCTAGTCTGGTCTTGGATTTGACTCGGTCTCGACTTGCCTTGGTCTTGATCTTGTCTTGGTCTCGACACACACGTGTCTTCAGCTTGTCTCAGTCTCGGATTACGTGGTCTTGGCTACAACACTAGCACATGCCCTGAGTGGCGGCTGAGATGACACACCCCCGCCGGATCTCCTCGACCAGCCTCCTTTTCTGGTAAGAGTCCCCAATTGTCCTAGTATTCCAATCATTGTTGTTTTTGAATGTCTTATGACATTTATTATAATTATTTCTAATTGCATTTAGATCAAACAGATTATACTCAGGCGGATAGATCCCTACATTTATTGATAATAATAAGAAATGTTTCTTGAGCAGCAAATTCAGCATATTAGAATGATTTCTGAAGAATCATGTAACAGTGAAGACTGGAGTAATAATGCTAATTCAATATATCTTATTTGTTTTCTTCCAGCACAAAGCTTTTATTGGCACTTGTGATGATAGACACAGCTTTGGGGGTGAGTTGTTTGTGTATATAAATTCATAAAGTTGTTTTAATGGTAAGATGATGCTGGCTGAGTCAAATGGCAATACATGTCTTGTATGTGCTGCATATTTTATGCATATTAGAGTACTGCATCATTAGCTTAGCAACATGTTAAAGGGATAGTTCACACAAAAATTTAAATTCTTTCTTCATTAACACCCTCATTAACACCCTCAAAACAGTATGACTTTCTCCTGCAGAAAATAAAGTTGTTGTTTTTTTTGTTTTTTCAATGGAACAAAATGTTAATCAAAACTGTTTGTATATAAAATAAAATATATTCTGCAGAAGAAAGTAAATCAGACAAGTTAAGGATCAATTACATAAGGATCTGTAAATGATGATAACATTTTTGGGTGAACTATCCCTTTAATGTTAATCTCTATTGAAATTAAAAGTGCATTTGAGTTGCTGCTGTATGTAGAGCATATGATGTTCTTTGACAGGTAGGATGCTGCAGTCAAAAAAGCTCCTTTGTCAATTAGCTGAATAATAAGCGGGACAATTTCGCATTGGGGAATGGGGACTTGTATCACCCTGAAGAGGTTTCTTTTGCATAACATAACATCTGTTGACTGTACCCTATCTCTCAGCCTTGCCGCACCCCATGTTTATAACTCTGTGCCCCCCAGTTTGGGAGCCACTTGTGCAGAGACGTATGAAGAACTGCTCACACAGAAGTCACTTTGAAGCCAAGCAGCTTTCTGTTGGTCAGTGGGACAAATTTGCGTGACCAACTAAAAACATGAGCGAAATCTGTGTGGGGGACTTTTTTGATCTCATGTGATCTCATTTCTATTGAAATACGGAGCCCCTGAGGGGATGTGGTGATGAAAAAATTATATTTCAATATAATCGCTAACAAAACTTTTGCATTCTCTCGCAAAACATTTGCGTTCTCCCAAAAAACATTATCCTTAAAGAATTTGTTCACTTCACAATTAAAATTTCTTGATAATTTACTCACCCCTTGTCATCCAAGATGTTTGTCATTCTTTCTTCAGTCGAAAAGAAATTAAGGTTTTTGAGGAAAACATTCCAGGATTTTTGTCCGTATACAGTGGGGAAAAGAATTATTTGATCCCCTGATGATTTTGTAAGTTTGCCCACTTACAAAGAAACAAGGAGTCTTTTTATGGTAGGTTTATTTTAATGGATAGAGACCAGAAATCCAGAAAAAAAACACATTATATAAAGGTCATAAATTAAAAATGAATATACTTTTTTTTAAAAGTACTCCTAATGTCGTTATGTGTATAAAAGACACCTGTCCAAAGAATCTGTATCTTCCATTCAAACCTCTCCACCACTATGGGCAAGACCAAAGAGCGGTCAAAGGACATCAGGGACAAGATTGTAGACCTGCGCAAGGCTGGAATTGGCTACAAGACCATCAGCAAGAAGCTTGGTGAGAAGGAGACAACTGTTGGTGTGATTATTCAGAAATAGAAGAAATACAAAATAACCATCAATTGCCCTGTGTCTGGAGCTCCATGCAAGATCTCGCCTCATGGGGTAAGGATGATGATGAGAAAGGTGAGGGATCAGCCCAGAATTACACAGGAGGAGCTTGTAATAATCTCAAGGCAGTTGGGACCACAGTCACAAAGAAAACCACTGGTAACACACTTCGCCGCAATTGATTGAAATCCTGCAGTGCCCGCAAGGTCCCCCTGCTCAAAAAGGCACATGTACAGGCCCGTCTGAAGTTTGCCTAAATGATTCAGAGAAGTGCTGTGGTCAGATGAGACCAAAATTGAGCTCTTTGGCATCAACTCAACTCAGTGTTTGGAGGGAGAGAAATGCTGACTATGACCCCAATAACACCATCCCTACAGTCAAGCAAGGAGGTGGAATCATTATGCCTCCTTCTCTCAGCCAGAACACTGAAGATGGGTCGTGGATGGGTCTTCCAGCATGACAAAGACCCAAAACATTCTGCCAAGGCAACAAAGTAGTGGCTCAAAAAGAAGCACATTAAGGTCATGGAGTGGCCTAGCCAGTCTCCAGACGAGCATTTGTGGTTAAAAAAAAGTATATGAAATTTTATTTTATTTGATTTTATTTTAGAAAATGACAGATTGCTTTGCTAGATAAGACCCTTATTCCTCGGCTGGGACTGAGTAGAGCCCTTTGAAGCTGCATTGAAACTGCAGTTTGGACCTTCAACCCATTATACCCTACTGAAGTCCACCATATGGAGAAAAATCCTGGAATGTTTTCCTCAAAAACCTTAATTTCTTTTCGACTGAAGAAAAAAAGATGTAAACATCTTGGATCACATGGGGGAGAGTAAATTATAAGGACATTTGAATTCTGAAGTGAATCCTTTGATGGACTCTGTATTAAAATGACTGGATTTTGCCAGCAACAGCTCGCCAAGCAATGGTAAATGTGACCGCACATTAGCAAAGCAGCTACTTGTGTATTGGCAGCAGATCAATACGTTTGGTCTAATGTCTGTTGTGACCACTCTTTAGCTTGATGGTGAGATTGAGGTATTCAATCTTTTGATTTCAATGGCATGGAGCGGCCTTTGAAGTAAAGTGTCACATGATCCAAGGGGTTATGATGGCATAAGGGATCCAGAAATCTCTGGAAAATCTCATCACCAAACACCCATGAGAAAATGATTGTGGTGAGTGAACAGTGTTTTTGATCGATAGATCACTGGATTTACTTGGAGTGAGTAAACAGGAATGGTTTCTGTTATTGTAGGTTATTGACAAATGTGTATTGCCTCGTCTGCCCATAAGGCCTCCTTTCAGGCATCATCTCTGTGGCTAGAATCCAAAGGCACAGATGGATACAGAACATTACTTATGAGGGCAGATGGGTGGAGATTGCCATCATACCTTCACTAGCAATGAACAGAGGAAGAATGAAGAGGGATGGAGAGCCAGAAAGTGAGATAAGATAAGAAAACATCGTCTACATCGATGCCCATCCCTGCTTTTATGTAAGAAGAGAGGAATGCAGACATATTTCTAATGTAAAACAATCCAACTAAATGGGTTTAATGGGTTGACAGAAAATTCTGTCATCATTTATTCACCTTTATTTTGTTTCAAATATACCTGTATATGATTTTTTTCCTCTGTGGGAGACAAAGAAGATGTTTTAAATCGTTGCTTTTTGCATGCAATTGCAGTAGATACTGAAGTATTTGAAAAGGATGTAAAATCACCATAAAAACATCACAAAGAAGTGAAAGAGTTGTTGTATTAGAGTCAATTCAATGCTGGATTTGCACAAAAAGATTAACATGACGACACATGCTAGTCGATGAGTTGAATCAACTTCATAGCAACTACATAAATTTATCCACTAAATTCTTTCTATTCATCCTGAGTCTTTCCATCAGTGTCAGACTCCGGTTTGAATAATGTAAGGCTGACCACTGTTACTGACAATCGTCATTTTGGCTGCGTGAGATTCTCTAGCTTTGTTGTGGTTAAGCAACCAAAGCGTGAGCTGTTAAAGCTCCACCCTCTTCTGGAAAGTGGCAGGGAGCAGCAACTCATTTGCATTTAAAAGGACACACACAAAAATGGCGTGTTTTTGCTCACACTCAAATAGGGGCAAATTTGACAAGCTATAATAAATGATCTGTGTGGTATTTTGAGCTAAAACTTCACAGACACATTCTGGGGACACCAGAGACTTATATTAAAACTTGTAAAAGGGGCATTATAGGTCCCCTTTAAAGAATAGGGAAAAGTAAGAGTGTTGTATTGATGGCACGTTGTGGTTCCTGCACAGATATATGTCATTTTGCCTAAGGCGTTCTGTCTGATTCTGTTGAAGGGGGTCAGGGGTAAGGTTGTAAACCAGAAAAAAATGACCAGGTGTCACAAAGCAGGTGCTGCCTCATACACACACTCACACTAGGGAAAAGGTATCAGAAATGCATACCCGCATATACGCATGTACACATCCTGCCGCTCACTAAGATGAAGGAAGGAAGGAACGACTTCCAACCTGACGATTTAGAGTACCAGCTTAACAAACCTGAATTGATTTATGTTTCACATGGTCTTTCAAACCTAATGGCTTAAAATGCTTGAAAATTAGTTGCATAAACATAAAAATTGGTTGACAGATTCTGATTTTTGATTATCTTTTTTTTTTTTTTTTTTTTTTGGGCCTTTAGACAAGTGGTTTTCAGTCCTAGTCCTGGGGACCCACTGCTCTGCATATTTTGTATGTCTCCATTATTTAACACACCTGTGTCACTTTATGAACGGAACAGAGTGTGTCAGATAAGAGACAAAATGTGCAAAACGGTTAGTCCCTAGGATCAGGATTGAAAACCACTGCTCTAGACCAAGGTTTGTCTTTCTCTGGCCTTCAAGGTCCACTTCCCTGTAGATTAGGGGTGCCCAGTCCTGTTCCTGGAGATCTACCTTCCTGCAAAGTTCAGCTTCAACCCTGATCAAACACACATGAACCAGTTAATTAAGATCAGAACACTTGATAATTACAGGTATGTTGGATCAGGGTTGGATATGAATTCTGGTAGGTACTATAGGTAGATCTCCACAAACAGGACTGGGCTCCCCTGCTGTAGAGTTTAGCTCCAACCTTGATCAAACTCATTTGTAATCTCATTTGTAAGTCGCTTTGGAGAAAAGCGTCAGCTAAATGACTAAATGTAAATGTAAATGTAAACTCACCTGCCAGTAACTTTTTTAGTAATCCTGAAGACCTTGATTAGCTTGTTCAGGTGTGTTTGAGTAGTGTTGGAGCTAAACTCTGCAGGAAAGTGGACCCTGAGGGCCAGAGTTGAGAACCCTTGCTGAATAGAGAGTAGGGTAGAAGTTTAGAGAGAGAGATCTGGATAGAGAGTAAGTAAGAGAGCGTTATCTGTTGCACTCTCTCTGATTGGCTGTCTGGTCAACATCCTGTTGGAGGTGCAGAGTGAAGCGGGCCTACAGGTAGGGGAAGAGCAGATAGATGGTGGAAAGATACAGAAAGAGCAAGATTTTAACACATCCAAATGTCCCAATACATAAGTAATTGTAAATCGGTATCGGTACGACCTTAGTAACATACTGTAACTGAGCTCATGTTCAAACCAAGCAAGAAAAAAAAAAAAAGGAAAGAGTTTTTCAAATGTGTGATATCCAGATCTTGAAAAGTCATGCATTTGGGAAATGATAATAGAAATGAATATTTCTGCAGTGTGTATTTTTCTATTTGTTGCTTTCCTTTGCTCTAAAATACACTAGTTCAAAAGTTTGGGGCAGGTAAGAATTTTTAATGTTTTTGAAAGAAAGCCTTACCAAGGCCACATTTATTTTTTTGATAAATAACATAAAAACAGTTACAGTACATTATTAATAAATATTAATTATTAAATATTATTACAATTTGAAACCACTGTTTTGTATTGTAATACATTTTAAAATGTAATTAATTCCTGTGATCAAAGCTGAATTTTCAGCATCATTACTCCAGTCTTCAGTGTCACATGATCCTTCAGACACCATTCTAATATCATGATTTGCTGCTCAGTTGTTTTTTTTTTCTTAACAATGTCGAAAATAGTTGTGCTGTTTAAAATGTTTGTGGAAACCAAGTCCAAAAGAAAGTGTTTTATTTATTTGAAAAAACGAATTTGAATTTGTTTGAAAAATCTTGCTGAGTCAAAACTTTTTTAACAATGTTTTTTTGCTGCCTTTTAAAAAAAAAACTGGCATTGTTATATTATATAACTGATATAACAGTTAATCATCTGAAACTGGTTGTAGCATGCATGTTAATCCATATTGCAAGTGTTTTCAGTTGGTTACTAATTAGCCCCAAGGTTGCAGATATTTTATTAATCTGTGCTGTGTAATGCCATGCCAAGAACACCTAACATCTCTTTGATGTTTAAGATCAAGATCATCCCTTAAGACAAAACCAAACTCAACATCATCAAGTAGAAATAAACCAGGGTCGGGTGTAACTCACTCTCATATAACTTCAGTTTGCAATGGGATAATGCAGGTAACATGAGGGAAAGATGGAGCAAGACAGTAGTGAGGGAATAGGTGAAGCGTGTCTCACAGTCATGCAGCATCCATCATACCCTAATCTCACACATCTGATTTGAAGCGAAGCGTGCGGTTATGCTCATCATCCAGTCAGCACGGACCATCTCAGACCCTGAGTTGATGTCATAACCCAGCACTTAAAACCATTAACTCTTTAAGACCATTAAGTCAAAGCCCCTACTATGTGTGCGTTGCATACGTATGTATGTACACTGCCTTTCAAAAGTTTAGGATCGGAAAGATTTGTAATGTTTTTAAAAGAAGTGTCTTATGCTCACCAAGGCTGCATTTATTTGATTAAAAAAAAAACAAAAAAAAACGTAATATTGGGAAATATTATTACAATTTAAAATAACTGTTTAAATAACATTTTAAAATGTGATGCAAAGCTGAATTTTCAGCATCATTACAGTCTTACTTGATCCTTCAGAAATCATTCTAATATACTGATTTGCTGCTCAGTAAGAATTTATTTTTTGAAAGAAAAATCTATACTTTTATTCAGCAAGGACACATTAAATTGATCAAAAGTGACAAAGACATTTATAATGTTCAAAAGATTATATTTCAAATAAATGCTGTTATTTTGAACTTTCTATTTGAATCATGAAAAAAATTGTACACAACTTTGTTCAGTATTGATAATAATAAATGTTTCTCGAGCATGGTTCGGTGTTTAACTTCAGCATTCTGATTTGTGAAAACTTTCACAGTGAATTTTGGGTCAGTTAACCCTTCCCTGAGTGCATAACTTAACCAGTCTGATTTGTGAAAACTTACATAGTGCAGTTTGGGTCAGTTTATACTTCCTTGAGTCATTAACCTTACTATTCTGATCTGTTAAAGGTTTCACAATACATTTGTGATCTGTCAATCACATACTCCTTAAATGTTTTATTGTAGGGCCGTGTTACAGGGCTGAGAAAGCCATATGCATGATATACAGAGCTTGTTTGATTGAAAAACAGTAAGGGTTAGTTCACCAAAAAATGTAAATTCTGTCATTTATTACTCACCCTCATGTCGTTCCACATCTGTAAAACTTTCGTTCATCTTCAGAATGCAAATTTAGATCTTTTTGATGAAGTCTGAGAGCTTTCTGTCCCTCCATAGAGATCCAATGCAACTACCACTCCAAAGGTACCACCACAGCCATTGGGAGTGTCATAAAGTGATCATTAAGTTATCTGCATTTTGACGTTTAAACCTAATAATAAGGAAGATACATACACATACAGCTGTTTTAAAGGTTACATCCCAAATTAAACTAGAATAGGCAATAGGAATAAGTCTCCAACATGCATTTGTTTTACCAAAATCTATAAGATAGGCCTTGTTGGACTTTCATAATGTGGCTATCTTTCCTTTGCATCAGTAAAATTAACAAATTGTTTAGTTTTGATTAACTAAAAAAAATTATAAATATAATATATAATGTGTGTGTGTGTGTGTGAGAGAGAAAGAGAGAGAGAGATTTGATTTTGAAAAAAACTTTTATTACAAATAGCCAAAATACATTATTTTACAGAATTACATCACAATGTTTTTTTGGGGGGTTTTTTTGGTTTGTGTGTTTTTAAATCACAAAATTAAAAACAAAAAAAATAATTCATCATCAACAATTGTACACAAGACAATTACACCATTTCAAATCAAAGGTAGAAAGATCATACATAGCTTTGTAAAATCTAAAATCAATCAAAATTCTTGTTTTAAGTAAAGACAACAATAACATCATCATTGCATTTTTGTTGTATTTTGCTCTTCCTACTCATATAGATTGCCAGTTTAGCTTGCCAAAAAATAAAGGTTTTTTTTTTTTTTTTTTTTTTTGTACATATTTAAAACCAAAAATAAAAGTTTCAGGATAAAAACATTCATTAAACTTATTACACAATGCTTTACAATTACAAACAAAGGTTTAAGTCTGAGGCATTGCATAAAAGCATAAAACACAGTCTCTTTTGAGAACAAAAAGGACGACCTGAGTTACTCTTAGAATCCAGAACTGAAACAAAAGAATTCACTGCAATAGCTCCATAAAAGATTCTCCACTGCAAATCCCCTGTTCTTTTTGATAATGGTGGCTTGTACAATACTCTCCATTCAAGTCTTACCTCATCACCTACTTTTAAACCAGAATGCCAAGGGGTGTCAACTCTCTTATCAAATGTCTTTTTGTTGAAAAAGAGCACACACATTTTAAATAAATCTTTTCCCACACATGAAAAAAAACTTTTTTGTTGAAAGAAACAACCTGAACACTAGGGAAATTAGTCCCTAGAAAGAAGTCCTCTAACATATTTTTTTCTTCATCCGTAAAAACTTCTTTTAACTTAGTCAGAAAACAAATAACTGAACGAACAGATCTGATTCCTAGTTTTTCAGTAACAGCTTCTACATTCTTAAAGTGAGGCCCAGTTAAGCACAGTAATTGATTTAAAACTAAAAACAGACTAAAAAAGTCTGTTAATGTCTTACTGAATCCTGGTAAAAAATTGGACGTGGAAAGATCCAGTCTTGCCTTAAAAATCAAAGGTTCATTCAGCAACCAAAAAATGGAATGGAAATTTTCAATCCTTTCAATATGAAAAAAAAAACTCCAAATCTTCAAAAGATGTTGATAAAAAGAAGACAATTGAGAAGACTTTGAAAAATCCAAGCACTTAGGGTCCATTAAAAAAAAAAGATTTATCCATCCCAAGGTTTCCAACAGTACTCAGTGAAACACAACTGATTGCCCTCCAACTTACATTCATAGGTCCATCAAGAAGTCTTTGTAAACAATTTAGCCGGAAAGCTGCAATCCTGCTCTGGAGATAAATCAATCCTTGACCCCCTTCTTCCTTGGGTAAAACTAAAATACTCTGTGGAATCCAATGAAGTTTGTCCCAAAAAAAGTCAACAAAAAACGCTTGAATCTCAGCTATCTATTTCACATGAGGATCAATATAAACCAGTCCATAAGAGTGAAGCGACCAAATTATTTACAATAAGTGTTCTTCCCCTATAAGACAGGTTGGGCAGAATCCACTTCCATTTGTCTATACGACCTTTAACTTTTTGCAATAAACCATCCCAACTTTTTTGTAAAACATTATCATCTCCTAAAAAAAACTCCAAGATATTTAAAACCCTACCTATTCCAACACAAACCTTCAGGAAGACTTTAGGTGCGTCCCAATTTGCGTACTTATGCACTATTCTTTAACGTTTTTAAGTATAAATAGTGCGAGTAGTGCGTTCACACAGAAAATTCCAAAAAGAAAAAGTGCACTTTACATACCCAGATGATGCACTAAATTAACGTAAAAAACGAAGTGTGGAATGTTGGACACTTCATACACTCAACTGTCGTAGCTTTAATTACGTAGCGGAGGGGATATCGGACTCCCTTGTGAAATGACAAAACAACCTTATACAATTCACGCACTACATGGATGAGTAGAGTATGATAATAGAGTATGAGTATGGATGAGTAGGCATAAGTACACAGTGTATAAGTGCATAGTGTATAGTGCGTCATTTGGGACGCAACTTTGGTTTCCCTTCATTCCAATCCCCTAATAAAAAAAAGCTTCAATTTTTTTCCAATTTACTTTTGCTGAAGACCATTTTCCAAATTCTTCTGTAACTCTAGATAAAACATGTATGTCACTTTGTTTATTAATCATTATTGTAAGGTCATCGGCATAAGCTGATAAACAAAAAATAACATCACAAAGTGGTACCCTAAAACCATCTAAGTTCTTCCTGATTGCTTGTAGAAGTGGTTCAATAACAAGAGAATATAACATTCCTGATAATGAACATCCTTGTCTAATACCTCTACTGACCTTGAATGGAGCACATAAGCCACCATTAATCTTAATAACACTCTCAATGTCAAGTTTAAAAACTTCTAATCAAAACCAAAAGCTTCTAAAACATTCCATAAATAGGCCTGCTCAACCCGATCAAAAGCTTTCTCTTGGTCTAGAGACAACAAGCCACAACTGATATTAAATAATTTGGAAACCTGTACATTATCTCTAATTAAAGAAATATTGTCAAAGATTGACCTGCTAGGTATGCAATAAGATGGATCTAGATAAATCACCTGTCCCATTACTTTAGTCAATCTATTAGCCAAAGTTTTAGAAAGTAATTTATAATCACTGTACAGAAGTGATACCGGCCTCCAGTTCTTAATCTCAGTGAGATCTCCTCTTTTCGGAAGAAGAGTAACCACTGCCCTTCGGCAGCTCAACAGCAACCCACCCTTCAGCAAGATGTCATTGAACACCTCCAGCAGGTCAACTCCTATTTCCGACCAGAACGTTTTCAGAAAATCCACTGGAAGCCCGTCTACACCCGGAGCTTTTCCAGACTCCATATCTTGGAGTGCCTTATACAGCTCTAAGGGCCACATTCCAGTTCTTCATTGGATTCTTCTGAGATCTTTGGTAGATCATCTAAGAAAGGATATTTTCCCCCATTTTTTTTTTGGCTCAAGTTCACTTCTGTACAGGGACTGATAAAACTGCATTGCTATCTCACGAGTCTGTCTGGGATTAGATAACCACCCTCAGAACGCAGAGCATGAATTAAACATTTTTGCCCATTCTTCTTCTCATGACCAAAGAAATACTTGGAAGGTGCAGTCAATATTTAAAAAATGAGCACAAACTAATGCTCCTTGTGCTTTATGCTCTAACAGTTCTTTAAATTCAGCTTTTTTCTTAAAAATCACTATCACTTGAGGTTTGAGCCAACTTTTGTAAATCCATCAATTGTTTTTCAAGCATTTCTAAAGAACGATTCAATTCTTTTGTGACATTTCGAGTATACTGTTACGTAAACTGTTTTATCTGCACCTTGCCATAATCCCACCATTGTTGTAGAGATTTAAAAGAAGACTTTTTCTCCTTAAAAACCTTCCAAAAAAATGTAAACAATTCAATAAATAATTTATAATTTAAAAGACTCGTATTTAAATGCCAATATGCACTTTTAGGTTTCACTGAATTTAAAATAAATTTACAACTGACCATATTATGATAAGTAAAAGACAAAGGTACAAAAACATTTGTTAAACACATTCAAATGATGTTTAAAAACATAAGATCTGTCTAACCTAGGCAATGATATATAATTATCACATTTTTATTACCATTATTTTATTTCCAGATGTCACATAAATCATTTCACAATCAAATGAATTAAACGTTTGCATGAAGCCATATGAGGTTCAACATGATTCCTGTCTATATCCAGTTCAGTACAATTAAAATCACCACCCACAAATAAAAAAATCTTCAGTACAACAATTTTTTATCATTGAACAAAGAGTATCTAAAAACAGTAACCTTTCTATAGGTGCAGCTGGAGTGTAAACACAAATAAAAACAAACAGCTCTGACTTTTAACATTCTACCTTTCACAATTTCATCAACATTATAAGAGATTGGTTTAAAATTTTTACTAAATAAAACAGCAACTCCACCACTTACATTTGAATAATGACTTAATACAGATACACCACTAAATTCCTTCATCCAGTCAACCACATTATCCATACTACTATGAGTTTCTTGTAAAAAAAGTTATGTCTATGTTTTTCT